>OZ010788.1:600057273-600776273 GCA_963932465.1 Maratus speciosus | reverse complement strand
CACAAGTTCATTATCGATATTAATATTTTTACAAAATATGTTATCTGCTCGACACATCCTCTGAACAATTAAGTTCAGTTCCGGCCCGGCTCGACTATGTAGGGAAAAAAAAATGTAAGCCTGATCTTGATCTCGATCCGAAACGAAAAAATTAAGCCCGGGCCCACACATGATGTAACTGTCTGATGGTCGATAGGAGGATCTTTACGCTGGACATGTTATATTTTTATACAGTGAAACCTCCCTAAAGCGACCACCTTCCGTTCCAATAAGAATTGGTCGCTCCGAGAGATGGTCTCTTAATGGAGGTCATGTTTAAATCTAGATTTCGATTGTCGAAAAATGGTAACAATTAATGTTACTAAAATTTATTTTTCACATTAGGAAAAAATATGAAAATTTAAGTATTAAAAGAAAAGTTAATTACATAAGTTAATTATTGCAGAGTTTAAAAAATGAATGTCTTGACATTTGCTGTGATTTTACGGTTTTTTCTTTCATGACTTTTATTTCCCAGTCCTTTCGAAGTTCAGTAAATAAATGCGATTTTTTTTTGGACGGGAACAAATAATGACGATTTTATTAATTTACCCATTTCTTTGAGAGTTTCCTGACAGAATAGGGCAGGAGAGTTTATTGACCGTCATTCTTAATTTGTCATCAGAGTTGAATTCATTGCCTACAAAGGCACAAAGGGGTTTAAACACTTAAAAGTTACCGGAATAAAATATTTAAAAAAAAATCTAAACTTAGTTTAAAGTTTGATGAATAATGCGCTCTCCGGAATTATTTTTCTAATAAAACCTTCTTCAAGCGACCAGAAAAAAAAAAAAAAAAAAAAAAAAACGGAATTTGTTTCATTTTTTTTTTCAATAAAATGGGTCGCTGATGGAGGGAGTTCAACTGGGATGGTCTCTGAATGGAGGTAAAATTAATATTGAACCTATGGGAATAAATTTCGTTCCATGAAAAAATGGTCGTTCAGGGAAATGGTCGCACAAGGAGGTTTTAGTGTATTGATGTTTTAAAGTAGCATCGGCTCGTGCAGCACATTTATACGTTTTTTTGGCAATCAGGCGTGGACAAATAGCGAATTTCGTCGATCAGACGCGGAAAAAAGCGAATTTTGTTGATCGGGTACAAAAAAATAGCGAATTTTGTCGATCGTATGCTGAAAAATCACGAATTTTGTAAATCGGCTTCGGAAAAATTATGAATTTTTTCGATCAGGCAAATCGCAAAGATTTTGATCGGGCGCGGAAAAATCGCAAATTTCATTGATCGGGCGTGGGAAAATATCAAATTTCGTTGATTGGATCCTCCTATTATCTTCGTTCATAAAGTTCACATTTTTTTTCCCGGCACTAGTCACTTCCTATCTATTCCTATCTATTGAAGCTCTCGCGGCAGTCATATCCATTGAAAATAATTTATATTTTATCGGCTTCATTTAAATTTTTATATCAGACCGGTCAATCTGCTTAATTTTTTATCGGTCTGCCAGGCCCGTTGGGCCGGACAGGGTACGAACCTCACGCCAAGCCCGGGCCCCGGCAGACCTCTAAGTGACTGGTGCTTTTCCTGGTTTATGTAGAAAAACTATTGCATATAAAAATATGAAAAGTGATAGTTTTTTTGAGAAATGCAGGATAAACACGCTGAAATAGACTGTTTTTAAATTGAAGTAATATTTTAAATGCTATTTAATTTTGAAATCAGTAAAAATAGTTCAATTAAAATGTTGTATACGATGGAAAACTATGCATAGCAATTTAACCATCTTTTTCAGGTAATAACTTTTCGAGATCGTGGTGCGCGGAGTCCAATCATTTTTTAAATTTTTGAATTTTTTTATATTTTTTCCCAATTTTCAATTCAAAATTTCATTATCTGAATAGAATGTTTTTTCTTTCATTTTTCTAAAAAGTAATTAAAAAAAAAATCAATTTCTGCCATATTTTTTTAAAAAGCGCAAATAATAATATTTCCGAAGATCCTTTAATTGAAAAATATATTTACACGCGTGAATATTAAAAAGTAAGAAAACTTTAAAATAATTAAATTTTTACGTGCGAAAAACATTTAATGGGAAAAATTAAGTCATATTTAACATGATATATTTGAAGCGTCATATTTCAAACAATTTCCTTATAGCGTCTAAAAATAAAACTTTTCTTCTAGACATTATTAGTGAAAATAAATAGACAGTGACATTTTTTACTTAGCCATTTTATACAAGTTGATCTTTAAATGTGTAATAGATCTTAATTAATCTACCACAAAAAGTGATGCGCCCTTACAAAACGAAAAAATTCCTAATGAAAGGGAAATAAATGTCGATTACGGATAATTGCCACAGGTCGTGATAATATCTTTCAATCTCTTTCGTAATTGGGTCTGGATGGAGGCTGGCTATCGTAACTCGAAGGGGTTTATTAGATAGGTAGCTATTTTTACTTTTATTAATATTTTACTTATCGTATTTTTAATGTTATATTAAAAATATACGATCCGACCTTAACCCTTTATCTACTGACGGTACTTATAAGTACCATTAAAATAACTTGTTATAAAATTCATTTAATACATCGATTAGTTGTAATACAGTTTAGAATGAGTTATACATATAGATGCATTACTTTATCGTGTTCCAAAAGCATTATGGGTTACACAAAACAAAAATATTTTTTAAAGGATTATTTCTTTTGCCTTTGCATCTTTTCAGTTTTCTTGGAGTTGGGGTGGGGGTGGGGGGGATTTTTCAATTCGGAAATATTTCTATTGTAAGAACATTACATTTGTTCATTTCTTAATTCTACAAAATGCTAAGAAAAATATTTAAGATAAAAGATTTGAGTGGGGTTATCAATATTGCATAAAATACCTATAAATTCAAATTTAATGAATCCTTCTAAATCCTCCAATCCTTCTAAAATCCTTCTAAAAATTTTTAAATGCTTATGTAAATCTTCTAATGTAGTATAGACAATTCACGAAAAAGGCTTTAGAAGATAAAATTTTCATGAATTCATAATTCAGTACATAACGGATTAAAACTGTGTTTGAAGTCAATTGCAAAACGATTTTGAAGAGGATGAAAAAAGATGAAAAGAAAATGTAATTTAACAAATTACAACGGCCATTTGGAAAATGATTTTTTCAAAGACTAAAATTTAAGACATAAAAAATCGCACGGAGTTGATCATATATTACGTACGCCATGGATTACATTTTTCGGTACTGTAAATTTTTAAACTTCTACGGAGCTGGTCATACATTACGTACGCCATGGATTAAACATTAATATCCCTGGATCAATTTTAAATGAAATTTCATTCTTAAACTTCTAAACATCCCACAATATTACTTTTTACACCGTCGTATATAGAAAAAAATGTACTTTTAAATGCAATTTGTTTCAAAGCTGTATCTCAATTTGTTTCTGAGTTATTAATTTTTTTTGTAGTTTTTATTACTTTTTTGCATAGTGGCAACAGAAGTATCCATCTCTGTTGAAAGTGAAGGGAAAATACAGATTACTGCATAGACCCACCAGAAAACGAATAAAATGCGGGATTCAACTAATAAAAAGTTTCAAATATGTTTTTGATTTCCTACCCTGACGAGGACAATAACCATTTTTCCAAATGGTTAAAAAAAATGAATAAAATAAATAAATAAATAAGTTGCTGACCTGAAACCAGACCCATTCCAAACATACGCTATACCCAATCCAGACACCATGATATCTCGTGCAATTTATATTCGTTATTTCGTTGGTTATATTGTATCAGATTTATTGTTATATGCTAACTAATTAATTCATTAATCGTATTCCAAATCAGTCGAAACAGCGAAGGTTAAAGGAATAAGGACATTTTAGATAATAGCATGATAAGATCTCACACTAGTAAATAATTTTAAATGATGAAATATTACCTTCATTTTAATGTATTATTAACCTTATTTCCTTATTTCTTTTCATGTCTTTTTAATGCCTTTTTGGATAGCTGAAACTAGACTTGTAGCGAACTATTGCTGTTAAGCGGGCAGTGTCGAACAGCTAAATGTCGAATTCAGACATTTTTACTTTCTTCTAAAAGTATTGGATTGAAGAAAGTATTGGATTCGTGAAAATTTCGACTTTCGGTTTTTGACGGATTTACACGTTTTAGGGGGTCAGAGATTCCGAAAAACATGTTTTTACAAAATGTCTGTCTGTGACACAAATTTTGTGGGTGCTCTATCTCAAGAACTAATGCACGAAATTTAATAAAAAATTATATTCAGTTAATCCCTGATATGAATTGGAGCTGATTAGATTTTGGTGTAAATCGCTCAATAGGTGGCGCTGCTATGCAGCATTTTTCACGATTTCCATAATAGTTCTATCTGAAGAGCCAATGCACAGATTTTCATCAAACTTCAGATTTAGTTGGTCCTTGACGTGAATTGACGTTTTATACATTTTGGTGTAAATCGCTCGAAAGGTGGCGCTGCTATGGAGCATTTTTTGTGATTTCCGCTATAGCTCAATCTCCAGAACTAATGCACGGATTTTCATCAAACTTCAGATTCAATTAATGAATTGACGTTTTATACATTTTGGGGGTAAATCGCTCAACAGGTGGCGCTGCTATGCAGCATTTTTCACGATTTTCACTATAGTTCAATCTCCAGAACTAATGCACGGATTTTCATCAAACTTCAGATTCAGTTAGTCCTTGACATGAATTGACGTTTTATAGATTTTGGTGCAAATCGCTCGACAGGTGGCGCTGCTATGCAGCATTTTTTGCAATTTCCGCAATAGCTCACTCTCCAGAACTAATGCACGGATTTTCATCAAACTCAAGATTCGGTTAGTCTTTGACATGAATTGACGTTTTATACATTTTGGGGGTAAATCGCTCAACAGGTGGCGCTGCTATGCTGCATTTTTTGCGATTTTCGCAATACCCCTATTTAGAGAACTAATGCTTGGATTTTCAACAAATTTCAGATTGAGGTATACCTTGGTATGAATTAGCGCTGTTTATGTTTTGCTGCAAATCGCTGAACAGGTGGCGCTGCTATGCTTTTTTTATCAGAATTTTCCCTATAGCTCTATCTCAAGAACTAAGCACGGATTTTCCTCAAACTTCAGATTCAGGTATACCTTAATATCAATTAGTGATGTTTATGTGATTTATATAGAAGAAAGTTTTGTGATGGCTACAACATACTAGTTTTTCCGGGATAGATTTCTGCAGCTCGGGGGGAGGGCACTATAGAGTTCCGGAAAGGGCTAATAGCATTTCTAGATCATTAATATAAGCATAAAATCTCAAATCTTCCGTGGGGGGAGGGAGGGATTTTGATGGAGATACGATCCCCGCTGTACTACCCGTTGAATTCTACACTGTCGGCAGGAGATACCGAATTCTCAAATCTTCCGTGGGGGGAGGGAGGGATTTTGATGGAGATACGATCCCCGCTGTACTACCCGTTGAATTCTACACTGTCGGCAGGAGATACCGAATTCTCAATTCGACCGAGTATCTTGGTATTCAGCAACCGAATGAGGAATTAAAAAATAAATTTAAAAACATTTTTGTTTTCTTACAACTTGTGGAGCTTTATATTAATTTTTTTTCTGAGTTTTGAAATGTTATACATATTATCAGGGAAAAATCTTGAAGTTATTTTTCGGAATTAGGGGGCGGGGGCTTGACGGTTGAACATCAGGTAGTTTTGACCATATTACTATTCGTATGTGTGTGTGTGTGTGGGGAGGGGGAGGCGGGGGGGGGGAATGCATTCAGGGGGGATTTCGAAGGGAAAGTTTCGTATCGACTTCTTATACTAAGTTTGCACTGAGATAGTTGAGTCACTTAACTTGAAGTTTTTTGAAGCGGACGCACCCGGAATCAATATTATGACTTGAGCAAGTTTCTGAAACTCATTTAACTTTTGATACTCTCTTAACTATGAGTTGAGTGGAAATGTACCTACTGAAATCTTTTTCTTATTTGAAGCTGTTATTAAAATTAGAGTTGAGTTCTACAAATAATTATTCAGCTTTTACGAATGATCTTTTGAACTGTTTATTTAGTAAACACGCCGCAAAGAATAAAAACAATAATAAACTATGTATAGTTAGAAGTTGTAGTTACAGATGTTACATAAGTTAAGTCTTTTAAAACTTTTTGCAATGTGAACACGTGAAGCCTAATTCCGTGTATCCCGTTTCAAAAAAGTTAAGGTGTCTCAAGACTCTTAAAATTGGAAAAAAAGAAAAAAAAAGGCCATTTTCAATATTTAATATCTTAAAATGTATTTGATTTTAATACACAATTTTAATTGGGATGAAAAATATAAGTACGTTCTTTCATTTCAAATATTTAAAAAATTGCAAGATGCAGAATCAGCATTTACAGAAGACTCCAAACTGTCAGACATTTGAAAATCGACATAACAGATTACGCGCAGGATTACAAAATAAATATTGCAACTAGAATGATAATTTTTGGGACCTACTTATACTTCAGATTGTAATAATTACCCTTAACCTAAATAAATATGTATTTAAAGCATTTCTATATTTTTAATACAATGTTGTATTTAGCTAATGCAAAATTTTGAAAATTTCAACAATATGATTACCATAAAAAAAAAAAAAAATATTTTTTTTAACAATAAAAAGGAAATTTTAGATTCAGTTCATACCGACTAAAATGAAACATATGTTTTGAAAATATCATGAAAAAATATTCTGAAGTTTTTGAGATATCGTGCACGTTATGCACAAAAACGTCATTTGGAGAAAAATGACTTCAAAGTTTCGACTCCACTTCAGCAATTGTGCGGGAATAATTCTAAAAGCCATAACTTCTGTTCTAATGGTAATTTCAAAGAAACAATTATATAAAAATGTTCAGAAAAGATAGGAGTTTAACATCTAAAAAAAATTAAAATTTCGAGAACTTTAAAGCTTTAAGAGTCCTGAGACCCCTTAAGTAAGGGATGCACAATCTTTTTTAGAGAAGGGTCACTTTAAAAAATATCTGGGTTGTCGAGGGCCACATCGGTAACATGGAGAGAATTCTTTTTCGTGGAGGTGATCTGTGTCTTATAATCAGATACAAAAATACGGTTTCAGATCGGGGGAAAGGGGGGGGGGGTGAGTTTTACGCTTCTAGGTTCCCTTACCCAGTCAACATATCCAATTCAGTTGGCAAGGGTACATCAACAGTTTAAGTTTGTATATATATGACACAGATATAGCAAGGATTGTTTTCAAGAAGTGATGATATTCTTTGACTTTATTCACGGAAGTAAATTTTGTTTTATTATAAGTGCTAAAAAAGAAACAAAGGCATGAAAGTGACTAGCCGGAAAAAAAAATGTGAACTTTATGATCGAAGAGAATAGGAGGATCCAATCAACGAAATTTGATATTTTTCCACGCCCGATCAATGAAATCCGCGATTTTTCCGCGCCCGATCAAAATCTTTGCGATTTTAACGCGCCTGATCGAAAATATTCACCATTTTTCCGAAGCCGATTTACAAAATTCGTGATTTTTCAGCATACGATCGACAAAATTCGCTATTTTTTTGTACCCGATCAAGAAAATTCGTTTTTTTCCGCGTCTGATCGATGAAATTCGCTATTTGTCCGCGCCTGATTCCCAAAATTCGCGATTTTGTCGCTCCCGACCAACGAAATTCGCGAATTTTCGAAGTCCGATCGACAAAACTCGCAATTTTTCCGCCTCTGATCGACGAGATTTACGATTTTCCGCACCCGATTGACAAAATTCGCTATTTTTCCGCGTCTGATAGCCGAAATTTTCGATTTTTCCACACTTGATAGACGAAATTTGCGATTATTTTCTGCCCGATCAAAGAAATTCGAAATTTTTCTAAGCCTGATTGAAAAAACTCGCGATTTTTCTACCACCGATCGACGAAATTTGCGATTTTTCCGCGCCCGATCAACGAAATTTGCGATTCTTAACTGATTGACGTAATTTGCAAATTTTCCCGCGGCAAATTCGCTTTATTTTCTAGTGATAAACTGACAAAACTCACGCTTTTTCGCGACCGATCAACAAATTTTTCATTTTTCCGCGCATCATCGACAAAATTCGCAAGCTTTTCATTCCCGACCAACGAAGTTTGCGATTTTTCCGCGCCCGATCAGCGAAATTCGCCATTTTTAACTGGCTCTGACGAAATTTGCAATTTTTTCCCGCGACAAATTGATGAAATTTGCGATTTTTTTCTGGCGATTAACAGAAAAACACGCGATTTTTTCCGCAGCCGATGAACGAAATTTGAGGTTATTCTTCTCCTAATCGACAAAATTTGCGATTTTTCCGCACCCGATCTACGGAATTCTCCATTCTTAACTGACTGACTAAATTTTCAATTTTTTTCCAGCGGTAAAGACGAAATTTGCGTTTTTCACTCGTAATTAACGAACTCACGATTTTTCCGCGGCCGATCAATAAAATTTGCAACTTTTTCGCTCATCATCAACAAAAGTGACGATTTTTCCGTACCCAATCAACGGAATTTGCGATTTTTCCGAGTCTAATCGACAACATTCGCAATTTTTTCATGCCTGATTAATGAAATTCGCGATTTTTTCCGCGCCTCATCGACAAAATTCGCGATTTGTCCATGTCCGATCATCGAACTTTGCGATTTCTCCGTGCCTGATCGACAAAATTTTTAAATGGCTGACGAAATTTTCAATTTTTCTTGCTGCAAATTGACGAAGTTGACGATTTTTCCTGACAAAAATTGCAATTTTTTACAGTTATAAATTGACGAAATTCGCGGGCCCAAGTTGTGCATCCCTACTTTAAGTGACTCAACTCTCTCAGTGCGAACATAGTATTACAAGGGGAAATCCTGAACACCTTACAGACACTGTCCCATTGCCCAGACCGTGGGTACCGAACCCGTTAGTATCTGCCCAACCTACACTCTAAGAAATACTTTCTCAAGAAATTTTCTTCAGATTTTCTTCAGAAATGATCTCTTTCTTAGAAGTGCTAAATATTGAAACATAACTGAAGAGAACAAATCGGAAATTGTACTTCAAACGTGGCGAATGAGGTGCGTTCGTAATCTAACTAGTTTTATAAATATTCAGATCTTGGTGCAACAGATGTTGCACTGTTATGCAAGAATGCATCAATAAAAAATTTATTATGATTCTATTTATTAAATTCAGTCATACGGAAGTTATAAGACTGTATTTTATATAGGACGGCATCACCATGGCAACCTAGAATCATTACCTATCATGGGATATCATTGAATTCATTACGTAGGATAGGATTGAATAGAATGTGGAAAACTTTTATTAGTACCTTTTTAGATTCTGATTCGATTTTCATAAAATTTGAAATGACTCTACAAAGTTCTACAACGATTATATATATTAAATTTCAAACCATTCCGTTGGGAAGTTTTTGCGCTGTTATATGCGGGCAGCCGGACAGACAGTCGGACATACAGACGGACGGACCAGGCGACGACTAAGGTGCTATGCATTTATATAATTACGAACGCAGCTAATAATGAGATAATATCATAATAATAAATGTACATATATCTAATATCGGTAGTACATGCAACTAAATAACACAGCGTTTTAAATAGGATACCAGACCCTAACGGTTTAACTTTAGTTATATTGAAGTTCAAGATTTGAAAAAAAATAATAAAAATAAAATCAACAAGGATTTCTGAAAATATCACAATATTGAAAACCTTTTACTTTTTTTTCCCTGTTAAACTCCAACATTTTCGTTCAACATAAATTATTGTACTTTTATCTACAGAGTAAAATTAATGGGGGAGGGGGGGGGGGTTGCGTTAAGATAGTCAAGGGACACGGCCGTGGTGTACCTACCTATTTAGAAAAATTCTATAAAATAATTATCTGACCTTCCTCCCTCACCCTCTGGCGTTGTTCAGACCCGTGATAAAAACCTTAAATATACCTGCAATAAATGAAGATCTATACAAACGAACCTAAAACTTTGGATTCCAAATTGAATTTCTTTTACACAAGAAATCGACGCTATAACTCACCGAAACAAAGTTTTACAATAACGGGCTAAAACATTGAATCACAATTCTCTCATTAATGTAAAAAACAGTGGCGTACCCAGGATTTTATTTCGGGGGGGGGGGGGGAGGGTGACTTAAATTTCCATAATGTTCCAAATCTTACGAAACACGTTGAATTGTGTTGTAAACGGAAATCATTTTTGACAATAAGGCTGTAGCCAGAGGGGGGGGGGGAGGAGAAGGTCAGGGGTGATTTTCTTCCGTCTTTTACGAAAATTTAAGGCATGAGGTTCCGAAAATTAAAAAAATTCAGTCATCAGTCCGAAAATTCAGACTTAAAAAAATATCGCGATTTTTGACAAATGATCGCCGAAAAAATCAATTTCTTTAAAGGATCCAGGAAAAACCCCGAATTTTGTCAAAGGGCCGAAAATAAAATGCGAATTTTGTCAAAGGATCGAGAAAAATAAGACAAATTTCGTCAAATGATCGCGGAGAAACCGCGAATTACGCCCAAATGATCGCGGAAGAAACGCGAGTTTCGTCAAATTATCGCGGAGCAAAATCGAATTTCATAAAATGATCCCGGAGGAAACGCACATTACGTCATATCAGACAGAAAAAACCCGAATTTCGCCAAAGTGACGCAGAGAAAACGCGAATTTCATGAAAAGTCGCAGAAAAAACGCGAATTTCGAAAAGCGCGCACTCCGTCAAAGGGCAGCGAAAAAACGCGAATTTCGTTAAAGGATCGCAAAAAACGCGAATTTCGTCAAAGGTAAACAGAAAAAACGTGAATTTCGACAAAAGGCCGCAGAAAAAAAGCACAAATTTTGTCAAAAAGCAGCGGAAAAAACGCAAATTTCGTCAAAGAATCTCTAAAAAAAACACGCATTCCGTCAAAGGGAAGCGGAAAAAACGAGAATTTCGACAAAAGATCGCAAGAAAATCCCTGAATTCGTGAAAAAGCCACAGGAAAAAATGTGAGTTTCGACAAAAAGTTACGGAAAATAGCGAATTTCAACAGAAAGCCGCGAAAAAAAACGCGAATTTCGCCACAAACCTGCGGAAAAAAGTAAATTTCATTAAAGGATCTAAAAATGGCGAATTTCGTCAGAGCCGCAGAAAAAAGCGAATTTCGTCAAAGGGCCGCGGAAAAAATGCAAATTTTGTCAAAAAGCCGCAGCAAAACTCAAATTTCGACAAGGTATAACAAAACAAATGCATATTCCGTTAAAGAGCCGCGGAGAAACACGAATTTCGTCAAAGGATAACAAAAAAAACGCAAATATCGTGAAAAGCCTCAGGAAAAACACGAATTTTGTCAAAGGGTTTCGAAAAAAAACGTAAATTTCGTCAAAGATCCGCGGAAAAAAATGCTAATTTCGTCAATGGCCGCAGAAAAAATGGGAATTTCTTAAAAGAGCCGCAAAAAAACTCAAATTTCGTCAAAGGATAGCAAAAAACGCGTATTCCGTCAAAGAACCGCGGAAAAACGCGAATTTCGTCAAAGGATCACAAAAAACGCAAATTTCGTGAAAGGGTCTCAGAGAAAACCTGAAATTTCGTCGAAGGGCTTCAGATAAAACGCAAATTTCGTCAAAGGGCCTAGTAAAAAAGCGAATTTTGTCTGCAGATCACGGGGAAATGCGAATTTCGTCAAAGCGTTTTGATAAAAACCTGAATTTCATCAAAGGGTCGCGGAAAAACCACATACAAACATCTATGCTTATTATTATAGGTATAGTTTTTAAACTGAAATAATATGCTGAACTAACTTTCTAAAAATCTGGTTAACCTGAACCCAATTCTAGGACTCTACACTCAGCCTGATATTGACCTAAAATGAAAACAGAGTTAACCCAACCTGCAACAAAAATAATTAGCGCTGTGAAGGGATTTCCTCCTCTTCCCCCCTCTGCTGTAATCTTTCAGAAAATTTGCTGTGAATTTCAGAATTTTTTTTTTTTTTTTTTTTTACTCAGAATCAACCCTGCGGACGGAGAGGCACGGGTTCGGTCCTGAGTCCGTCGCAAGTCGAAATAAGTTGAAATTGTTACTGGGTTTTTTTATATACTTTTATTTAAAAGAAAGTCATTGTAGCTTAACCCTTAAATGCCTGATTTTTCAAAAATCATTGTAATAATGTTTTTCGGCTTTCATTTTTTAAATAAATCATGGGAAAAATACTAAAAAAAATCACATTTTGTTTTAAGTATAGTTTACGGCTAAAAAACAGTTTGTTACTAATCGGCAATACTGGTGTTTAATTGAAAAAATAATTTCCCTTGATAAAATTCTATAATATTAAATACACAAGAATTTTAGGAACTATAATAAGAAATAAATTTTACTTGCTCACTGCAGGTCAAAATAGGGTATTTCGCAAGCTTCCAAACAAAACAAAAAGAAAAAGTAGCAACAACTGAAAAAAATAAATCTATCTTTATTGTTAAACAGCACAAGTGTTGCAATCTGCATGTTCAAAATCGATTTAATAATATCTTCAGAATGTATTTTATTGGCAACATTAGGCATTATAGCTTCAATATTATTCTAACAGTATTTTAGAGCCTAAATTGGGTATGTTGCCCAAAAGCAACACCAGGCATTTAAGGGTTAAAATCTATAAAACTGTTCTTCCCATCCCTGAAAGTAAATTCTGGCTACGGTTCTTGTTTAACAATAAATTAATATTGTAATTTGATTTATCAATGCAAAAACCCTTGACGGATTAAAAGTTTCTGACGCAGCACTTTATCTTATGCTCTAAGAATTTTAAATATGGAACTTAAAAATACTGATATCAAATTTTGAGTGACGTTATGCTATTTCTTAAAAAATATATTTGTATTTATTTCATCATTTTATTTTTGTTTTATTTATAATCGCATGTGCAAAAGTTATGTTCAACATGAAAAGCTGCATAAAATTTTATTCGCTGTTGCTTTATCATTTACATCTCTCATAAATTCAAAATATGAGTTTTAAAAGATATGATATAAAATTTAAGTGACGCCTTGATGTGACTTTAAAAGGTTTGTTTTAAAATTCAATTTAAATTATTTTTGACTTGGTTAAAATAATTTTTTACATCTACACAATACTTTTAATTTTCCAATTCACTGTTAAATATATCACTTTCATTGAATCTATACTATGCATTGAAATGTATTTATTTCAATAAATTGATTTATCTTTTGTGTCACGCTATTCAAAATTGTGAGTAAGATTTATGTAAATGGTTTATTTGCGTCATTGTGTCCAAACTACATGAAATGTATGAAAAAGGATAGTTTGACGCAAATAAACCATTTACATAAATCTTACTCACAATTTTGAATAGCGTGACACAAAAGATAAATCAATTTATTGAAATAAATACATTTCAATGCATAGTATAGATTCAATGAAAGTGATATATTTAACAGTGAATTGGAAAATTAAAAGTATTGTGTAGATGTAAAAAATTATTTTAACCAAGTCAAAAATAATTTAAATTGAATTTTAAAACAAACCTTTTAAAGTCACATCAAGGCGTCACTTAAATTTTATATCATATCTTTTAAAACTCATATTTTGAATTTATGAGAGATGTAAATGATAAAGCAACAGCGAATAAAATTTTATGCAGCTTTTCATGTTGAACGTAACTTTTGCACATGCGATTATAAATAAAACAAAAATAAAATGATGAAATAAATACAAATATATTTTTTAAGAAATAGCATAACGTCACTCAAAATTTGGTATCAGTATTTTTAAGTTCCATATTTAAAATTCTTAGAGCATAAGATAAAGTGCTGCGTCAGAAACTTTTAACCCGTCAAGGGTTTTTGCATTGATATCATTACTTTTTTGAGGCGACACCAGAAGTCTGATATGCTTATTATGTAAACTGTAATCAAACTTCATTGATATTTATAAATAAAATATTTCAACTAAATTATTTATTATAAAAGAATTATTACATCACAATAGCTTTTATGCAAGGAAAATAATAATAATAATAATAATAATATTATGGATGTCAGTGATTATATATTGATTGACCGTCATAATAATAAAAAATGATATTATAAAAAGAAGAGCTGAAATGAATTATTTTTTACGTTTCTGATCGTGTGATTTATATTCAAATAATAATTATTAATGTATATTTTTTGTAAAGTGATTGAAATTAAATATATTTATAAAATTTATGGTAATATTTTTATTGTTGAAAAATTGCCAAGAAATAATCATCATCAAATTGGCGTCATTATAATTGTAATTTTATTTAACTTAATAGCAATTAAAAAAATTACAAAGGAACTGAGAATAATGGTCAACTAGCAGACTTTAAAAAAAAAAAAAAAAAACACTCACATGTGAAAACACGTATCAGGGAGTATCGAACTGCCTATCGTATGATCAGTAAACGATGGCCCTTAGCCACTCAGCCAGTGGGAAGACAAAATTTTTCTCCCCAAAAGTGGTTAAAAAGAAAGCATGTGTATGAATACAGTGTCATCCATTTTCGGTGAAATTTCCATAGAATGGCGAAGAAATATAGTCCGATTTTTCATGCGCATTATAAGAGGAACAAGAGTCTTGCTGGAAACAAGTAAATTGTTATTTGGTTCATCTGAAACATATTTATTTGATTTTTAAAAAATCGCCCGTGTCATTTTCGAGAGAAAAAAAAATCGAATTATTTAACGAACGAGAGTTTTCCCAGAAAAAAGAAAAGTGTTATTCACCTCGCCTTAATCACATTTATATTATGTATCAATTTAAAAGTAATCGTTAGAACCGTTTTCGAGATTTTCAAATTAGGAACTTCCTCGATATGATACCAACGTTTTCACTTTAAAAATGGCTATTTAGATCTCAAAATATACTGCACGTAGAAATGTAAAAATTTCAGTATACGATTAGACTGCAGATATAAGACTGTTCTAGAAAATTCAGAACAATAAGACATATATCTGCTGAGTTATTAAAAGGCGGCTTTTCGCGTTTTCTTTGATGTCGAGTTAGCTGTATATATGAGTTCCGCCATCTACGAATTCTATGATACGATACGATACGATTTTAACGATACGATACGATACGATTTTAGGCTTAAGGCTGCGTCACTCGGAATACTACCGTCTTCCATGATTATGTTAATTTGTGCATTGGACAAATAATAATAACGACTTTAAACCGTTCCAGATGAAAAATATTGGCTGGAAAATTAGGACGGAATAAGAAAGTAGGTGGGAGGGGGGGGGGATTTTTTGCGGTCCTTTGACGAAATTTGCGTTTTTTTCGCAGCCTTTTGATGAAATTCTCGTCTTTTTCGCTAACTTTTGTTGAAATTCTCGTTTTTTTTCGAGACCTTTTAAAGAAATTTCCGCTTTTTTCGCGATCCTTTGACGAAATTCCCGTTTTGTCCACGATTATTTGGCGAAATTCGCACCTTTCTGACGAAATTAGCAGTTTTTGTTTTAGAAATAAGTGTTTTTTTGCGGTCTTTCGGCGAAATTCGCGTTTTTCTCGCGATCCTTTGACGAAATTTGTGTTTTTTCGCGATCCTTTGAAGAAATTGTCGTCTTCTCAGCTGCTCTTTGACAAAATTAGTGTTTTTCCACGGTCGCGTTTTTTTTTTTCGTGGGCCTTCAACGAAATTCGCATTTTTTTTCCGCAATCCTTTGACCAAATCCGCATTTTTTCTGCGATACTTTGGCAAAATTGGAGATTTTTTCTGCTAACGAGTGACGAAATTGATTTTTTACGGCGACCATTTGTCAAAATTTCCGACTTTTTTGTAGCCGATTTTTTTTTAATTTTCGAAACCGAATGCCTTAAATTTTCGAAAAATTCGAATCCGAATCACCCCTACTTTAATTGTGCGCGAGCAGTAAATAAATCGGGCATAAAATTGGGGAATATTTTCAATTTTTTGGTTATTTAAAATAAAAGCGTTACAAAAACAAAAATTATGTTCTTTTTTAATTTTTTTTTTTTTCATTTTGAAAATATATTTTGTGGTTTCAAGTAAGTTTGGTCGCAGGACTGAGGAGGATATTGGATTAACGTAAAAGACAAATTCGCGGCATGCCAGAAAATAAAACAAATTTATCTCAAAAAGAAAGAAACAATATCAGCTTTTTTATTTACTTTCACTGCGATCCCTTCGGAGGGGCAATGGAACTGTAACCTCATAACTCCCGTCCCCATCGACTTCTTTGGTTATTGTATGCTGAGGCATCACTGCACACTAATATATGGGCTAACGAGAATAGCTGCATGACAGAAAAAAATACAAATTTATCTTAAAGAAAAAAAATCAGCAATATTTTTTTCATTTTATTTTTGATTATTTCTAAAGGGGACCTGTAACCCCACCAGCTCCCTTCCCCTCGTTGGGTATACTGTGGTGTTGTAACTGTGCGCTGATATGAGACTAACCAGAATGGCTAGTTCGTTGTATTGCAGAAAACAAAGTTACAAATGTATCTCAAACAAAAAGGGAAAAAAATCAGCAATTTTGGGGGGACAATGGTGCTGTAACCCCATTACTCCTTTCCACTTCTTTGAGTATAATGTGTTATCATTGTGCAGTAATAAGGAACTAAAGAGAAGAAAGCAGCTAATATGTTGAATGATAGGAGAAAAACATATATAAATTTATTTCAAAGAAAAAGAAAAAAAGCAATATTTTTCATTTCATTTTCGACTATTTCGCGAGGGGGGGGGGGGGGTCTGTAATCCCATCAGCCGCTCTCCCCTTCTTTCGGTATGCTGCGATGTCAATGTGCTAATATGGCTGGGGTCTGTCCAGGTTTTTTTTTCCAGGGTCCTATGTTTGTGAATTTAATTATTATTTTGTGAAAAAAGTAATTTCACAAAATATTAGTTAGCCCATTTATTCCTAGTCTCCCAAAATTGGAGACGTTTGAATTTTGCAAAAATAAACCAACATTTTTAGACAATGTTCAGATTAGTATAAATAATGCAATAATTATTATACAGTCGAACCCGGTTTTCAACGGCGTTTCAAGGGAGTGGGCAAAAGTCGCGTATTAAGCGGGATCGCGTATTAAACGTGATTTGTATAATGTTGCAGGAACTGGGCTTATTTACAATATCTAATCGTCTAAATGAACTTTAGAACTTTCATTTATATGTTTATGGTCAAAAATTGTATATTTTAGGTATATTTTGATTAAAATGTAATTGAATTCAACTTTAACTCATTGTTTTTTTTTAATAGAACTAAATGGAATAATAACTGAAAATAAAAAGTGAATCAAACGGTTTTATTATGGATTAATATGCTGCAACCAAAAATGAAGAAAATAATTTCCCGTTAGACTAATTTTTTAACAGAGCTAAAAAAAAAAACTTAAACCTTTGAAGCAATTGTTAAAATCATATTTAGTACTTGTGATAATGAGTACAATTATAATCTGTCCTTATTTTCATTATAAGAAAAAAATTGTTAATAGTATCTCTCTATTCTAAAAAAAAGTAACTACCGCTGTCACCGCCGCCGCCGCCGCCGCCGCCGGTTTTGAATTTTTTGTGACCGGAGGTCTTTCTTCGTTAATATTAAAAAAACTGTTGCATACAAAAATATGAAAATCGGTAGTATTATAGAAAAATGTTTGATAAACACGCTGATGCAGACAGTTTTCAAATCGAAGAATTATTTTAAGAGATATTTAATGCCAAAGTTGGACAAAATCGTTCCATTAAAAAAGTTTTATAGGAGCAAAAACTGTACATAGGAATTTAATCATTTTTAGATCATTTTATGCGTCAGAATTTCCCGGTGTGCAGATTGCAGTTAGTTTTTTAATTTGAATAATTTTTCGAGGTCTTATTTCTATTTTAAATTCAAATTTTCAGCATTTCGAGAGATATTTTTTACAAATTTTAGAAAATTGTATTAATTTAAACTGTTGCCAACTGTATAAAAAGCGCAACCAATAATGTATGCTTCAAATTAAAAATTTATTTTACACGTGACTATTATAAACAAAAAATATAAAAAGCAGGAACTCATTGAAAATTACGTCATAAAAACTATAGTTACACGTGAATTTTAAATGAGAAAGAATATTGTAAAATAACAAATTCAGTAACATGAGTTAGAAGTCCTAAATAGGAGGATTTATGTCATATTACACTTATTACGTAAAATGAGCAAAAAATAATATTGCAAAACAGTTTTAATTTAAAATCTGCGCGAGACATTTACTTGACATTTTAAGATGATCATAATATTTCATTTCTAACAAAAGTATTTTGACGTGAATATTAAAAAGAGAAAAAAAAGTTTGGTGAAAATTACGTCAGATTATAATTGTCAGATTCAAATTATAATTCAATCTTCCGAAATCTTTTTAAATGCGGTCAAATTAGAGTGCTGTTAGAGTCTGCGGTGTCTGAACGGGGGTTGACGAGCGTAGCTCGTAGGGGGCAGAGCCCCCTAGTTTGTGTAAAAAAACATTGTTAGTATAGCAAGGAGTAAAGAAAGCATAAAATAATTAAACAACCGCAGTCGTATTTATTTAATCTTTACGAGTCCCCCTCTCCCTTTTTTTTCTTATAATATGTATTATGAAACATAGTAGGGATATAATGCACATTTAAAACCTCACAAGCAATAGGTATACTAATCTTTAATCAGAATAATTTCCAGACATATCTGAGTATCCCGAATTCCTCTATCTCTCTCTCTACTGCAGTAAAAACATACACGAAGCGAGAGACAAAAGAATGTTAGGACGCGGGATCAGACAAGAATTGTAGTGTTGCTAATTTAGCGGGTTTTTTAAAATTCAAATATCTGTCACTATTTCCGATTAAAAATGTTCGCCTTAATTAACTTGTTATTAAATAAGGTAAATATTACTCTTCGTAAGCAGTATTTTTTATTTGAATATAAAAAAATCTGGTAAATTCCTGACACTGAAGAAAAGACAAGGAATTCGCATCTTGATCGATGAATTCGCATCTTAAGCGTGATTTTTTGCTTCAAAGGACCGAAAATCTCTCGCGTATTAAGCGGGATCACGTATTAACCGTTCGCGTATTAAACGTGATATTTTTACATTAGTCTTATGGGTGATATTCAAGGGACAGGAAAAAAATCCGCGTATTAAGCGGGATCGCGTATTAACCGTGAGCGTCTTAACCGGGTTCCACTGTATGTATATATATATATGTGATTATTATATGTATAGATTAAAAGTTTTTTGCTAGCAAAAGTGCTATTTATGTATATAAAGTATAATTTAATATCACTCTAAAAATTTCCAAAATTGAAATCAGTTCATTGATTAAGATCTTGCACAGTGTGTATCTACAATTCTCATTTTTATTTATTTTTATTTTTTTGGTGAAAGGACCGTTTTCCGAAATTTATTCTTGTGAAGAGTCCGTCCTACTATCATCAAATTTTGTGAAGAGTCCGTCCTACTATCATCAAATTTTGTGAAGAGTTCGTTAACGGACTCAGTTATTCCCCTGGACAGACCCCATAGTGGGGTTAACGAGAATTGCTATTTCGCTATATGGCAGAAGAAAATTACAAATTTACGTCAAACAAGAAGAAAAAAATTAGCATTTTTTTCATTTCATTTTCGACTATTTTGAGAGGAGGTACCCTATTAGCCCCTTTCACATCTTTGGGTATAATGTGGTATCACTGTGCGCTAGTATGGAACTAAAGAGAGAGAGCGGCTAGTCTCTTGAATGATAGGGAGAAAAATATAAATTTGTCTCAAACAAAAAGAAAAATATCAGCACTTTTTCATTTCATTTTCGGCTATTTTGAGAGGAGTGGGCTGTAATTCCATCAGCCCCCTCCCCAACTATGGGGATGTCAATGTGCGCTAATATGGGGTTACCGAGAATGGCTATTTTGCTGTATGACACAAGAGAAAATTAAAGATTTATCTAAAAAAGTAAGGAATAAACACGTTTTTTATTTAATTTTTCGACTATTTTGGGAAGAGGAGGGGAGGGCTGTAACCCCATCAGCCCTCTTTCTGTTCTTTGGTGTCTATGTGGCCTAATATAGAACTAAAGCGAAGGGAGCGGCTAGTCTGTTGAATGATAGGGGAAAAATTGCAAATTTATCACAAACAGAAAAAAAAACCAGCACTATTTTTTAAATTCATTTTGGACTACTTCGAGAGGAGGGGGCTGGAATTCCATCAGCCCCCTCCCTATCTTTGGGTATGGTGTTAACGAGAATGGCTATTTTGCCGTAGAAAAAAAAATAGAAGAAAAAAAATACAGATTTATCTAAAAAAATGTAAGGAAAAACACTTTTTTCATTTAAATTTTCGACTATTTTGGGAGGAGGAGGGGAGGGGGAGGGGCTATAACGCCATCATTTCTCTTCTTTGGTGTCAATGTGGACTAATATGGGACTAATGAGAACGGCTAAACCGCTGTATGATTGAAAAAAATTAATTTTTTTTTCCAAAAAAGAAATTCAGCATTTTTTCATATCACTTTCGAAAATTTCGGGACGGGGGGAGGGGAGCTGTAGCCCCATCACTCCCCCCCCCCTTTGGGTACGCCCATGGTCAAAAATCGCTATAGTTCGCATTAAAAATAGTTATACAGTAAAACCTCTCTAAAGAGACCACCCATTAGACCATAAAAAATCGGTCTTTCAGAGAGGTGGTCTCTGAATAGAGGTGATGCGTAAAGCGAAGTTTCGTAAAATACATACTACAAAAGCAATTGTTATTCAATTAGTTTATTATATTTCATGTCTATACAACTTTAGAGGAGGAATTAATTATAGTTTGCTTTGATTTTAACAATTTCTCATTAACAATTTTTGTTTTTAAACATTCTTTGATCTATTTAAACAAATTATTTATATGAGTATCATCTGTAACAGGTGTAGAACTTTCTATCAATCTATTGATTTCAACAAGTGTTTGATATGAAATAGAAGATTTAATTGGCGGAAGCTCGTAGTCTGAATTTCAATGATCTTCTAAAAAAGATTTTAAAAAATCTCGATTGCAGTATCATTTGTGTTGCAATACCATATAAATGATTGTAGAATTTATTTTTTAATATAAAAATTTTAAAGTCTTAGGTATTCTATAACACGATTCTCCTAGTCTTCAGATAAATCATCGTTACACTCAAGAGCTTCCTTATATTTATGAGATTTGGGGTCATAATCAGCGTTAGCTGCATTTGATAGCTGAATCACTTTATTTTCCGAAGGGGGTGGGGGCGGTGAAGGAAGAGATGACCCTGATTTGACAGGTCTAAGGAAGTAGACATAGCTGAGCGTGTTTCCTGGAGAGAAGTGGAATTTTGAGATTTCCCCATGCAAAGGAAAGTAATCCTACTGTTCGACTGAAAAGTGGAAAAGTGGTCTTTCAGAGAGGGGGACGGGAAATAGTGGTCTTTTAATGGAGGAAAATTAACATTAAGCCTATAGCCAAAAAATATAGACCATAAATAAACGGTCTTTGTGAGAGGTGGTCTCCTTAAAGAGGTGGTCTTTCAGGGAGATTTCACAGTAATTAAAAAAATCGTGGATTGCAAAATTATCTATATTAGGCATTAAGAAGAACTAAAAATAAAATTCAGAAATGGATACTAACAATTCTGGCTTCAAAATCTATACCAGCTTTCTAACTCTCTACCCTGCACTCTAAAAAATAAATGTGTAAATTTACACATAAAAAAAGGTATATCGATGATACAAAAACGATTTTTCTATATGTGTAAATTGCCAAAATACAGACCTAATGTGCAAATTTCAAAACACACATTTTGATATATAATTTGATGATAACACTAAGTGTGTAAAAGTTATCTGATAACTCTTGAAATACACACTTTAATGTGTAAATTGCACAAGAATACACATATTTCTGTGTAATATTCTTACACATTTGTCTGTGTAATTTTCCGTACTTACACCCATTTTTGTGTATCATGCAAAAAAACACATATTTTTGTGTTCTATGTAAACTACACAGTTTTTTGTGTAATGTGTAAAATACACATATATTGGTGTAAAGTGCAAAATACACAGATGTTCGTGTAATATTCTGTTCGTACAAGGCCCCACCAGTGGCCGAGAGGTTCTGCTCTCGAAGCTGGTAGACGGGAGGTGATGGGTTCGAACACAATCACGGCCGTCGGCCTAATCGTTCTGAGTTTTCCGTGGTTTACTTCGAACCTTGTATATCCTTTCATAAATACGGGTTGGGTCCCTCAGAAAGACCCCCACGTAGGGCACTCCCCCTCGGGCCTGTATCCCTCGTGCAGATAATCGGCCGTCATAAAAAACAACAACAACTCTTCTTACACATATTTCAGCATAATATGCAAATCACAGATTTGATTAATATTAAAAATACATAGATTTTTTATGCAATACGCCAAATAGACAGATTTTTGTGTACATAGTTTTCTTTACCTTTGTACTTTGATATGTTTAATTTATGAACTAAATGTTTTTATGATAGAAAAAATAATTGCATTAAGAACAATCTCATATGCTGTGTATGTTTGTTCTTTCTAGTAAGTTTGTTTTGCGACAACAAAACGCTTTACACATAATGTAATTTGGCAGTTTACCAAGACAAAATGTTTTCTTATCATCGATATACCAATTTTTACATAAGACAAGATCATCTGAAATTACACTCTACAAACCATATTTCTGTTAGAGTTGGTTTGGGAGTCCTAAAATCGTATAGTCACAATTTATGCGCGGAATCTGTGTAATCTGAATTCCACATACAGTGTGGAGACTATTTTCTAAATTAAAGTTAAAAAAGAAACAATTTCCCTCACTAAACCTTACAACTAAAACCGCTCGTGTTGTTTTTAATATTTTAAAGAATTTTATCGGAAATAGTTATGCATTTCCGAAAGTTTTAGTTAAATATATATACATATATAAGATCTTCATTTCTTTCAATGAGTAAACTGAAACCATGCAACTCGAATACCAGGTAAATTGAGCGTCAGATGCATTGCAATGATCAGACATGTAGTGGTAAGTATACTGAGGTCGCTGTATATCTTCTGCATTAAAAAAAAAAAAAATTGCGTAATACTATCTGCTTCTCAAATAAAGCTATAGCATATTCTCTAACCACGAACTTTCGTGACTCTATATTAATCCCTTTTTTTTTTTTCTTGCTATCAACACTGGTAAGGATAAATCTAAGATTTAAAATTGCGATATGAAATGTTCAGAGCCAAAGTGAATCAAGTGCATTTCTTCTCTCAACCGAAATTGAAATGAATTATTGCTCTAGAGACAATAATTTGTTCGATTCTAGCAAACTAAATCCTAAATTGAAATTTTAAGCTACAAAGTTTCAATCTTGTATCATTCTAAATTGAAATTTAAGCTACAAATAGTTTTAATCTTATCATTCTAAATTGAAATACATGGGAGCTCATTAACTTTACCTCAAATTATGTCTGGATGATATTTTATGGACGTAATCGTAATCTACTTTGGCACTGAACACCTCATGTTTCATTACAATTCCCACCAAATTATTCATATTTAGTTCCTTCTTATCATCACAATATAAGTAAATAAATAACCTTTATAATAGTAATGAAATTAAGAAATGTGCAGATCAGGGACCACAAATGTCAGTTCAACAATTTTGTTTTGAAATCGTTTTACATATCATGTAAAATATTTAACCCGCAGTTTCATTTCCTTCAAATTATATTACTATACTGTAAGTAATATTTCACATCGTTTTTAAAACTTAACTCTTAATATTTGCAACAGTAAATAAGATCGAATTAATTGATGCTTCAAGACATATTTTTCTGACTTTTTATTTTACTAACCCTCCTACCCAATTGTCTCAAAAAATTTACAATTATAAGAAAATGAAATTTAGTATATTTTAAATTTTCTATTTAAAATAAGTATCAGCTTGTGATAATAACGATAAATTATTTGAACAATAAATATTCTCGCTGCCATCGGTTTACCATTAGTTGGCACGTGTCTTCATTATTTATGTAGGTATACTTTAACTATAAACTGACTTCTTCTACGAAAAATTCGGTTTTTATAATTTTATTAGATTATTATATTATAATTATATGACTTACAGCTATGAATAACTGTGTTTGCATCTAGTGGAACAACTTCTGAAACACAATGTTATGTTTAATACTATATCTCAGACGTGTTTTATAAAAAAGTCCCTACTGTCCTACTATATATGCAGGCACAGTTTTTCATAGCAGTAAGTCAGACATTTTCGATTATTACTAGATGTCATATTATTGCTCTGAGGCGACGATATGTAATATATAATAAATTAAAGAGGTTTATGTAAAAGAAAAAAAATCCCAAAAGAAATTACGCGCAAGATTTCTATTATAATTTACTCTATATTTTTATATATTTATGCTATAAAATTTACGAGTTTGCAGATTGAATCTGTGTCTTAAGCTTGGGCTAAAATTTGCTTATAACTGCAAATGGGAAGGGGGGGGGGCATAGATAAACTCCGAAAAGAAAAATCGAACCTGTTCAACTTTATTTTTAAAATAGAATTTTTTCTAAAATATACACATATATGGTTCAGCCGCAAGAAAATAAATTGGCAAAAATTGGAGGGAAAAACATTAAATAATTTAATAGAAATTTTGCATGTAATTTAAAGAAAGCGAAATTTTAGCTTTTTGCTTTCCCAAGGAAAATCCGATTTTATAAATATTTTTTTGAAGATTAAACAGCTTTTTAACCCTTAGCTGGTGTGACAAAAATTGTCGTATAACAACTGTGATCGGTCTCTGAGACCGCTTGATCGAAGCATGAATAAAAGATTCGATTCACTCATAGGATACTGTTTCTGTATGGACTTTACTTTATTGACAGGGTTATTGTGATTAAAATTTATCTATTCAGAAGTCTCTATCGATAGTGTTCAACAAAACAAAAATTCACTAGTATCTAGTATATTTTTGAACAATGAATAAATGCACATTTTTAAATATTACAATATTTCTTATTTATAACTCTTAAAGATTGTCGAGGAAATTTTAATAGGAGATAAAAAAAAAAAAGAAATTATACATTCACATTATGTTGCTATCAATGCATGCATCCAGTTACAATTATTTATTTTACATTCCCTTTATGGATTTTATTTTGTACAAAAAATCACATATACAACTTAAAAGGAAAAAAATAAAGAAATAATAAAAGTATTTAGTTACATAAAACATGTAATATGAACTTTAAAAGTTCACTGTTTTACTTAAAAGGCGACTAAAATAATAAAAGAGATGTTACAAGTTAAAAATATACATTTTTTTTTTTTAACTTCTTCTCAGGCTTTCCAAACCCTTCGTCAGAGAATAATATAAAAACTCGGGAAGTTACGAAGGAAGGGAATCAAGGTGAAATATTGCATTTCGTCTTATCATTTTATTAGTATTCAGTTACATTTTCTATATCATAAAAATATATCCTTCTAAAAAACGCTTTATATAAGTTTTCACTAAATGTGTTAAATATATCTAAACTTAGAAATCAGTACAGTAACTCAAAATCAGTTATACGTCTTTGAATCTTAGGCATAATTTTGACAGAGTAATCGTAAGCATGTATATCTACCGGATGTCCTAAAAAGGACTGACTGATTTTAAAATTCAATAACTTGCAAACGGTGACAGATATTTAAAAAATTCTTGCAGGAGGGTTATGCATGAGGTCAAAAGTTTTTTTACAGTGATTTTCAATTTTAGTTGGAATTACAAAGAATAGACGGCGCTGCGATCAATAGACGCTAAATTCAGGCTCGTTTTTTGGTACTTCGGGACCCACTCAATACATTTTTATCTCTTTTTTCTGCATGGAAGAAGAGAGAGGCCAAAAGATCGAGCCTGTATTTAGCGCCTATTGCTTACAGCGCCATCTAGTTTTTGTAATTCGAACTAAAATCGAAAATCACTGTAAAAAAAAAACTTTAGACCTTATGCATAACCCTCCTGCAAGAATTTTTTAAATATCTGTCATTGTTTGCAAGTTATTGAATTTTAAAAATCAGTCAGTCCTTTTTAGGACACCCGGTACATTAACATGAACGAATCAAGCTACTTTTGATTCCTCTGTTCCTTAATTTTAGATTGTAATGTTGTAAACTTAAAACGCAAAAAAGAAAAATTCACTATGCAACATTTTTACACAATTTTTGATTTAAAAATTTTTTATAAGAACAAAATTATGACACACCTGTGTTACTGAATATCCGAACTTTTTCCCGCCGAGGAATGCCACTTAGATCTTCAACAATCCAAATAAATACATGGCGATTTTTAAACAGTATTTGAAAACCACAATTATCCAAACAGCACTTGCTTATTATTATAATAAATTAGATTAAAATATTTTCTAACATTTCCGTTCCTAAAATAAGAGTGGCTGGGCAGCTGCAGAAAATGGTGACTTTATATGAATGGCGACAGCTGTTATTTCTTTTATTACGATTCAGCTGCTTGCGAATCGGCGGCTTAGCAGGATGCGAAGTTCTCGTCATTGTACGAGCCGTCAATGTACAACAGAACTACGAAAAATCGAAATAATCACACAAAAATCGCTATTACAGCTCCCCCTTAAGACAGAATATTTCCAAATTCAAGGAGGACCTGCTTGCCATAACCAAAAATATATACAAAAAATTTGGTTCAGTTCTATGCATAACTTCATACACTTTTCGATGATACAGTAATGAAAATGGCACAAAAATTGCTATTACAGCGCCCCCTTCCGGCGGAATACTTCAAAATTCAAGGACTACCGGCTGGCCACAATCAAAAAACATACACAAAAAATTTGGTTCAATTCTATGCATAACTTCATACACTTTTCGATGCTACAATAATGGAAATGGCACAAAAATCGTTATTACAGTGTTCGTTACCCCCTTCAGGCAGAATATTTCGAAATTCAAGACGACCTGCTGGCCACAATCAAAAACACACATAGAAAATTTGGTTCAATTCTTTACATAACTTCATACATTTTCGATAGTACAAAAATGAAAAGGCACAAAAATCGATATTACAGTGATCGCTACCGCCGGAATTATAATATTTCCAAATTCAACTAGAACTTTCTGGGCACAGGCAAAAACATGCACAAAAAATTTGGTTCAATTCTATGCATAACTTTATACGATTTTGGAGGATACAACAATGTCACACGGTCACACGTACACACGGATGGGCAGACGGGCATTTTGCATAAACATGTTTTTCGGGATCTCTGACCCCTAAAACATGTAAATTCGTCGAAAACCGGAAGTAGAAAAAATTTCAATTACAATACTTTCTTTTTTAGAATGAAGAAAGTAATAATAATCTGTTTTATTTACCCCCTTTCCCCCTTTTATCTACAAAGGTGAAGAAAGAAAAAAATTAATACCTCGGAGACTCTATTCAAGTTTTAAAATTCTGAGAGCTTATATGACATCTCCCTTCCACGCGGATAATTTAGAAAACTTAGATTATCAGAAATGTGATACAAGGCAAAAAAAATAATAATCTCTATTAAATATCTTTTAAGCAGGAAAAAGAAAATATCAATTATAATTCAACTTCCTTGAATGACGTTATTTCATCGTTTTTCTTTTTCATTCCTCTGAATCAACATTTGAACAGAATTGCATAATTTGATCACTATCAAAAATATCAGATATAATGCTGTCCTGTCTTTTAACTTCCATCACAGCTTACACTCCGCGGAATGACGCTGGATATCATCACGCGACGAAAAATGAGCCGAATTTGACCATTACATAACATTGTGAGTACAAATCTTTCTATTTTCCGTAATATACAGTAAAACCTCTCTAAAGAGACCACGCTCCATTCCAATAAAAATGGGTCGCTCTGAGAGGTGGTCTCTTAATGGAGGTCATCTTTAAATCTAGATTTTAATTGTTGGAAAAGGGTAACAATTAACGTTGCTAAAATTTATTTTTCACATTAGGAAAAAATATGAAAATTTAAGTATCAAAACAAAAGTTAAGGGTGTATTCGAAAAAATATTTTTCCACCCTCAACAGCTCGAAATTTTCTGAGACATTTTCAGACTCGTTTTTAAAAGTAAAAACATGAAACTTGCTGGGGTGATTTCTGAAGACATGTTTAACATGCCGTGTGATTTCATTTTCAGCTCAATTAATTAGAATTTGATTTTTAAACAATTATTTTCTCAGTATGACCATTTTTTTTCATTCCCAGATCGCCCGCTTCGGAAAATTCGGTTCAAAACGCCAATTTTGACAGCGTTTTTTACAGTATTTTCTGCATTTATCAAAAAATTAAGAAGCACGGCACATCATATAGTTTCTAAATAAGAGAATTTCCCAGTTTGATGTGTTTGAGAGCAAATGTGAATTTTAAAATGAATCAGAAAATAAGCAGTTTGGATCGGAATACACCCTTAATTAAGTTAATTACTGCAGAGTTTAAAATTGAATACATTGATGTTTGCTTTGATTTTACCGTTTTACCTTTCATAACTTTTTTTTCCAAGCCCTTTCGAAGTTCAGTAAATAAATGCAATTTTTGTTTGGATGGAAACAAATCATGACGATTTCATTAATTTATCTATTTCTTTCAGGCCCCGATCATGACTAATTGGAGCCCTGGGCAAAGATAAATTAGGGGCCCCATTCGAATTCGGTCAACATTATTCAAATAGAACTGATGGTCAGTCATATGTGCAAGTGCTTAAACAATATTTTCACATCTTGGATTTTAAATAGCAGAAAATTCTTAGCTCCGCCAATTCTAAATTAAGCACCTCAATTAACCCATTTATGCCTGAATTTTTGTTTTCTGAAATTTATTAGTAAAATCCCTTTAAAAATCTTGCAAAATGAGCTGGAAAAATACAAAAAAATTCGCTAAAATATTTTTGTATTTATTTGTTAAAATGTAAATGTACTAAATATGGTAATATTCATATCTGGGAAAATGCATAATTATATGTTTCGTCTAAATTTATATAAATTAAGCTTTTAAATTGTATATCATATACTATAATTAGTATTTTTATGAACTATTAAAAAAACATTTATTTCTTTATAGAGACTAACAACATTATAAGTATTATTAATAATAAATTAAGAATAATCGTGTTTGAGGCTAAAACACAATTTATTTCAAAATCACCTTCAAAAGGACTTTACATAAATAACTGTCCCCTAAATGGCTAATGCAAATGTGTACCCATCTGTGCCTAGCGCACTATATTTTGCACATTATAAAAATGCAGAAAAAAAGGTTTGATCATATAATTTCTCAATTTAAAAAAAATACGTATTTCAAAGAAATCTACAAGATTTATTATGACTTATTTATTTAGATCCTTGATACAAAAAATACAAATAAACTTACTTTTTACATTTTGCTATCTTGAAAAATGAAAAACCTTATAAACACCGAAAAAAGGCCTTCATTTAAGCAAATAAATACCAATCTTATGCTGTCATCTCTCAGTAATAGATAAAGACATTTATAGACAATTACTTCAAACAATTTTCTGTTGTAAAGAAGAAAATTATAAAAATTTATTAAAATTCGAAACGTCCCAAAAAATGGGACACTAGGCATACATGTGGTAATAAAAATACCCTTTTTTTCCTTAGTACAAAACAAAACTCTTTTATATAACTTTAGCAACTTTTTATAGTACTTTAAGATGAATTTAATAACTTCAACTTATGGAAGAGTGTCAAATACTCTAACATGCAAATATGAGTTAATAAAGTTACTTTCTTTTACATCTTTTAAGTTGTACTACTACACACAACATAATATCAAATCAAATACATTCTATTTCACAAGTAGAAAGTGTTTTTTCAATAAATCTAAAAAGATGATAATTTTGAGTTTGTTTTTCATAAAAAAAACTTTGAATACGGAAGAAAATTTATTTCTGGACAATTGATGCTGATTATTTTCAACCACTAAAATTTAGGTGTGATTTAATTTCATTGCTAATACAATCTACTAAAATCAAAATTTTATTTTTTTTAATAGTGGTTCACCTTAGCTTTGCGAAAACATTGAGTTCTATAAGTTCAAAATGAAATTTGTTTTTCAAAAAAAAAATCTTTTAACGATGAAATTTGTATTTGTAAATTTTTAAAGCTGGAATAGGGGAAAAAGTAAATATTTTATAAATTACTATATGGATTTTGGGGCCCCTTGAGATCCGGGGCCCGTGGACAAAGTCCCGATTTGCCCTTGCGATAATAAGTGCCTGATTTCTTTGAGAGTTTCCTGACAGAATAGGGAAGGGGAATTTATTGACTGTCATTCTTAATTTGTCACCAGAGTTAAATTCATTGCTTAAAAAGGCACAAAGGTGTTTAAACACTTAAAAGTTATCGGAATAATAATAATAAAAAATATCTAAAATTAGTTTAGAAGTTTGATGAATAATGCGCTCTCCGGAATTATTTTTCTAATAAAACCTTCTTCAAGCGACCAGGAAAAACAGAATTTGTTTCATTTCCTTCAAAGAAATCGGTCGTTCATGGAGAGAGTTCAACTGAGATGGTTTCTGAACGGAGGTAAAATTAGTATTGAGCCTATGGGAATAAATTTCGTTCCACGACAAAATGGTCGTTCCGGGAGGTGGTCGCACAGGGAGGTTTTACTGTAATCTTATCTCTCATAAAGAACCAGTACTGTTAGATTGGGGAATCTTTTTTTTTTTTCATTCAAAATAGCTACCACTTTTTTCAGACTAGTCATCTTTGCTTTATTTAACCACTTATCTACTGATGGTACTGATAAGTACCATTAAAATAACTTGTTATAAAATTCATTTAATACATCGATTAGTTGTAATACGGTTTAAAATGAGTTATAGATACATTAATTTATCTTGTTCCAAAAGCATTATGGGTTACACAAAACAAAAATATTTGTAAAAGGGTGATTTCTTTTGCCTTTGCATCTTTTCAGCTTTCTTGGCGTTTGGGGGGGGGGGGGGGATTTTTCAATTCGGAAATATTTCTATATTTCTATTCTAAGACCATTATATTTGTACATTTCCTAATTCTATAAAATACTAAGTAACACATTTAAAGTACAAGAGTAAAGTATGGTTATAAATAGTGCACAAAATCCCTATAAATTCAAATTTAATGAAACCTTCTAAATCCTTCTAAAATTTATTAAATGATTATGTAAATCTTCTAATCTAGTTTAAACAATTCAGGTAAAAGGCTTTAGAAGATAAAATTTTCACGAATTCATAATTCAGTACATAAAGGGTTAACACATTTGTGCCTAGCGTCCCATTTTTGGGATGCTTCGAATTTTAATAAGTTTGTATAATTTTTTTGTTCTTTATAACATGAAAACTCTATGAAATAATTATCTATAAATGTCTTTATCTGTTACTGAATGATGATAGCATAAGATGCATATTTATTTACGTAAATGAAGGGTATTGCGTCTATGAAACTTTTTTCAATGCTTATAGATTTTTTATTTTTCAAGATGGCGAAATATAAAAAGTAAGTTTATTTGTATTTTTTCTGTTAAAGATTCAAATAAATAAGTCGTAATCTTAGCTTGTAGACTTCTTTGAAATACGTATTTTTTTTTTTTTTTTTTTTTTTAAATTGTGGAATTCTATGTCCAAGCCTATTTTTTATGTATTTCTGTAACGTGCAAAATATAGGTCGCTAGGCACAAATGGGTACATATTTTTATTAGCCGTTTAGGGGACAATTATTGATGTAAAGTCCTTTTTAAGATGATTATGAAATAAATTGTTTTTAAGCCTCACATATGATTTTTCTTAAATTATTATTAATAACTAGCCGCCTTTAGCGACCAGTTTGGTCTCCCTTAAACGTATTCTAAGCATTGTATCATTTTACTTTTATTCCTAATTTAATTTACTTGCTCAATCTTTCTCAAAATCGGAAGATTCTGATATAGAAGTCACGAACTTGGTATTTTTGTGTTAGCTGCGCGCAAGTGATAAATCGCCAAAATTGTCCCCGTCGTATTTTTTTCGTATTTCATTAATTTTATTTAAAATGTGATACTTTTACTCATTTTATTTAAAATACATAACTTTAATTTAAAACTGAAATATTTAAAGGTACTACTTGGTTATCCCGTCGACCAAAAATCTATCGCCAAACTACAGGATTAAATGGCAATAATGGCTGATCGTAAATGTCACATTCACTTGACTTTAAGCAAGTTACACGTGTTTACGTCATCAAAGGATTTTTATTTCGGCGTTTCATTTCTATTTATATTAATGTTATACTAATTTATTTGTTCTTTCGTTATTTAAAATAAAAATATGTCAATTTCTATAATTTGGCGAAATTGGTCAACGGGATAACTAAGTAGTACCTATTTAAATTTATGACTCTCAATTATTTCGTTAAAAAAAGAAAAGAAAAAGAAAAGTAATAAATTATACCAAAAATCATGACATTTAATTTCAACAATCAAAGCTTTGTTTTCATTTACCACGCGAAAAATTGTTTATGACAGTCGCATGAAGTAAGCTATTATAATACTGATGACATGATGGCGATGGAACACCTTTTGGAGATCTGCGCCCGGCTACCATTAAATTACCAAATTGGCCGCTTGGCATATAAAAAGTGAAGCGGTCAAACCGGAACTGTTGATGACAGTCACATGACTTAAGCTATTATATTAATAATAATACTTATAATGTTATTAGACTTTGTAAAGAAATAAATATATTTTTTAGCAGTTCATAAAAATACTAATTATAGTATATAACAGGGTCGGCGAACCTTTTTGTTGCCGCGTGCCAAGTTTAGTCAAAAAATATTTTACGTGACCATGACGTGCCAATTAAAAAACAAATTTAGTAGGTGGAAAAATAATGGATTAAAATTTTCTATTAAGATTTGAAAAATATGAGGAACATACATGTAGTTATTATACTGTAATAATTATGGCAACAAGTATATTTTAGAGATAAAAAAAAATAATGCTATGTAATTTGATTTATGTTGCTAAATCTTAATATCAGGTTAATTTTAATGCAAACTAAACTCCGGATTTAACTGACAAGTGTTTTCAGTATGAATTTTGATATTATTCATTCGTGAAAACAGTGGCTTGAAAGCATAGATAGTCAGAAAAACTATTAAAATGGTAAACAACAGTTTTCTTATTAATAGCTTTGAAATAAATTCAAATATGCCGTAACTCATCATTAGAATTTAGTAATGTCTAATAAGCAATTCTTGTCGTCAGTTTTCAAATATCAAATTGTTTGAATTTTTTTTTTTTTTTTTTTTTTTTTTTTGAGACCATAATTAATCAGATTGGAATATAATATGCCACAATAAAAAATTTTCAATTTCCATTTAATCGAATTCAGAAAAGATCAGTCGCAATTTTATTTAATCTCACTTTATTTTCATTTAGAGCCACAAGCAATGCCGTGCCAAAATTATTCTTTCGCGTGCCACTTTTGGCACGCGTGCCATAGGTTCGCCGACCCTGGTATATAATATACAATTTAAAAGCTTATTTTATATAAATTTTGACAAAACATATAATTATGTATATTATACTATTCTAAATATTAGGCATATTCCTATATTTGGAATATTTATATTTTATCAAATAAATACAAAAATGTTTTAGCGTAATTAAAAAAAAAATATTTTTCGAGTTCATTTTGCAGCATTTTAAAGTGATTTTACCAAAAAATTTGAGAAAACAAAAATTCAGGCATAAATGGGTTAATTACGGAATGTCTGTCATTAAATATACCGAAGATTACTATTCTGAAATAGTGTTTAGATATTTTGAATTAAAGCAAATCCCCAATTTGGCTGTAGAGTCACCCGAAAATTCTATTTCAAATGAAGCCGAAACACGAAAAAGAAAAATAGTAATAATAATCATCATCAAACTGAAACTTGTGCCGAACCCCAAAAGAAAAGAAAAAAAAAAAAAAAAAAAATCCACATTTTATTACAATACACTATAGCTTCACAAATCCGGCATCATCGGGACCGAGAATAAGCCGGATTTTTGAAGGAATGTCAAAAGTAGTACTCTATTCTTAATGGTGCCTTTTAGACATAACTTAATTCATTATTAAATGATAATTATGTAAGAAAAAGCGAAAATTAAATATAAAATTAAACTTACATTAATTGATATCTTCAATGTTACAGAAAAAAATCTAATAAAGAGCGAAATTATTTCTTCTCGTGTAATTTCGGAAACATCGATATCAATTTTGTTTGCTTCAATTTTTTTTGCCATTCTTTAACAAATTTTTCTTGTATTTTATAAAAATGAAGAATCTGTATTTCGGAAGTACAGTCTTGTTTTCTAAAGCAGATATTAATTCTCCAGTCAAGTTTATGCATTTTTCTAGTGACGCCTTTTATTTTGCCTGTTGTTCCTCTTCGTCTTCGGAGCTGCTTAGTGTTATCGACGGTTCTATTTAGCACAGTGTCAGAAGAGACACTCCAAGGAACTTCTCCCAAAAAACTTGTGTACTAGTCTCCACGCCGTTGCTGGGCAACGGTGCAGATCCCAGAAAATTTGTTCAGAAAATAATCCCCACTGACAAATGAAGAAAAAATGTCAAATTTTATTTCTTTTGAATTTTTACTTTCGATCTTGAAGTTTTTAATTCATAAACAATTGCTATTTTTCTTCTAATATAACTTCAAAGTATAACAGAAAAAAGAAGGGAAAAAGATGGTTTTGATGCTGGATTTCTGAATACCGGTTTTTTGAAGTCACACTGTAATAGAAAAATAGTCTAAAATTATATCTCTAATAAAATTTTTATCTTCTATGTTGTCAAATGAACATATGAAGACGTGAGTTTCAAAACTCGCCAGAAAATTCAAATTTTGGGAAATCGCGAAAAACCTCTGACTGCGTCCTGACTGCGTTTTCATTGTAAACCAAGATTTTATAATGCCAGAAAGACACGATAAAACTAGCCTTTTTGCTGATTGTAGTGTTTCTATGATGCAGGTTCATTACACTGTAAAATAATACAGTATAGCTTCAAAAATCCGGCATCATCGAGACCGAGACTATGCCAGATTTTTGGAAATTCCGGATTTTTGAAGGAATATAAAAAGTGTAACGATGAATATCAAAAGTAGTACTATATTCTTAATGGTGCCTTTAGCAATAGCTTTAATTCATTTTTAAGTGATAATTTTTTAAGTAAAAGAGAAAATTAAATTAAAAAAAAAACTTACTTTATAAGATATTTTCTATGTTACAGAAAAAAAATCTAATAAAGAGTGAAATTATTTCTTCGCTTGTAATTTCGGAAACATCGATGTCAATTTTGTTTGCTACAATTTTTTTGGCTGTTCTTTAAGAATTTTTTTTTTCTATTTTATACAAATGAAGGATGTCTATTTCGGAAATACAGTCTTGTTTCTCTAAAGCTTATAGTAATACTCCAGTGAAATTTATGCATTTTTCTAGTGAAATCTTTTCTTCTGCCAGTTGTTCATCATCGTCTTTTGAACTGCTACTAGCATTATCGGCGGTTCTATTTAGCACAGCGTCAGCGATCTCGCTGTCGGTTAAATTGTTTATTGTTGATGCACTTTCCTCAATTCTTAGCCAATCTTTTGTATCTATTTTTTAGACACTTAATGCACTTTCAGATTTTGCATGTTTAGTCAGCTCATAAATTGCAGCCTTTTCACGACAAATTTGGAAGCCTAAAAATTCTTCCTCATCATTAATGTCGCAGTTGCCGAAAATTCGTTCAACCGTATATTATGCCTAGCATTCGCCAAAGTTGTCCTCAAAGTTTTTCCCGTTGCTAAGCAACAGTGCATTTCCCCACAAATTTGTGCAGAAAATAATTGCCTCTGACGAATGTAAAAAAAGTCAAATATTCTTTTATTGCATTTTTACTTTCGATCTTGAAGTTTTTAATTCGTAAAGAATTGCTATTCTTCTTCTCCCATAACTTGGAAGTGTAAAAGAAAAAGGAAGGGAAAAGATGGTTTTGATGCCGGATATTTGAAGTTGCCGGATTTTTGAAGTTACACTGTAATAATTAAAAAAATCCATAATGTTACTAAGAATTTTCTAGAAAACTGAGATGCCTAGAATTTTTTATGTAACTGCAAAAAAAAAAAAAAAAAAAAAATCATGTAATTATTCCGGGTCACCGGTAATTAGTAAGCATATAGATTTTTGTAGTTTTTAAAAACTAGTTTTGTAGATTTACCTCTTTTTTCTGTAGAGTGTGCAGGTAAAATTTTAGTAAGCCTACAGATTTTTGTAGCTTTTACAAAAACTAGTTTTGTAGATTTACATAATTTTTTGTTACAGTGTAACAGAATAGATTGATATAGAAAACTCGAGTTTTTAAATTTTGGATAAAGCGAGTTTTGAAACTCACGTCTTCATATTTAGGGTGTCCACTCTCAACGGTGTCCAATGGCTAATTCATAAACCGTTAATCATAGACATATAGTTTCAATAACAAAAATGTTTTAAATGAGGCAAAGAAATATTTTAAAAGCGATTTGGGTCAATAAAAACAATTCTTAAAGAATTGCGAAATTTAAATTTTTATACGGTACCCAGGTCCTATAAGTTATATTTTGTAAAATTTTCCTATTACACTGACAAGTAAGACAAAAGAAAAGTCCCGTTCATATAACACAAAAATTGACCGAGTTATGAAACTTTAAAAATGCATGACTTACACCACTTTTCTGCTCTGAACACAGATGAGTTCCGCCATGCTTTGAGGGGTCATATACCAAGTGTTTAAAGTATTCGAAGAACTTATTTCATGTGTATCTGCGCTTTAAAAAAATCGTACAAGCATTACAATTAACTTTTATTAACTTTCAGATTGACTAAAAGAATTGTATTTTAACATATGTTTTATTTTGTCAGGATTTGAGACTGTTTCTTTTCATGATTTCCTTTCCGATCGAGATTAAATTTTGCATACTGACGACAATTTAATATTATGATTTTCGGTAGTTACCATTTATACTTATTTTACAGGATAACAAAAACATTTCGGATAGATTACCGCCAAGAAGTTTAAGAAAAAAGTTTTAGATTAGATAACACAAGACTGCGATGGTCGTGTTTTTTAACTTTTATGTATTTTTTAGCACTGAATCTGAAAATTACCTTAATTTTTAACCATCATGACAGGAATTTTTCGCAAATCATAAACTGTCAAAATGAAAAAATAACAAAAATTGGATAATATAAAATAGAGGAGATGACAGTGTTTTTTAACTTTTTAAAATTGATTTTAATGTACTTTTTAGCACTGAATCTGACAATGGCCTTCATTTTTAACCATCACGTTAAAATTTTTTTGCAAATTGTAAATGTCAAAGTTAATAACGAAAATCTGATACTATAAAACAGATATAAAACTTTATTTTCTTCAATAATTTATTCATTTTTTTTGGCTTAAGCAGCTGAGGGGTCCGATGAAAAGGGGGAGGAGGTTCAATTTTAACTTTGAAATTTTTAACTTTGAAATTTACAATTTGCGAAAAATCCTCACGTGATGGTTAAAAATGAAGCTCATTTACGGATTCAGTGGTAAAAAATGCATATAAATCAATTATCAAAAGTCAAAAACACAACAATGACAACTATTTTATAGTATCAAATTTTCGATTTTAGGTAGCTTTCTTTACAAAAAAGCTACCTATTGCAGCCGTTCGGAGGAAAGCGATTTCAAAAAAATTTGGTATATTTTCATCGATCATGACCCCCAGTCCCCGAAACCACCCTCCGTTCAAAATTGATATATATATATATATATATATATATATATATTACATTAATTAAACATAACCTACCACCGTCAATTATTATGAATTAAAGCTGTAAGTATTAAAAGAAAAAAAAAATATTATAAGAATTATTATGGAAGAAAAAAGAAAAAAGTGGACACCGACAAAAATTGAAAAGCTTATACATTGAATTACGTTATCAAGGGCACAGAATTCAATGATATAAGCAAAATGGTTGTTTTCTGTGGGAAAAATAAGCTAAAGCTAAAATTAATTTTCCCCTGTGCCCAAACAACCACAAAAATCAAGTGAATTGATTAAAAATGAAAGCAGAATAGAAACAAATAATATGAAATGGAAGAATCAATAAAACGTATTTAAATATTTATAGGATATAAAATATAAATAATAAACACCATACCGATTGATATTTCAGTATTTTACAAAAATCCATGTGCACATGTCAACCAGTATATCAAAAAGATTAAGGTGAATAAAACAGTTAAGAAATCACAGTAAATGATACCAAAGTATGCAGTTAATACATTTTGAAATAAAATTTGAAATACCTTGTAAAACAAATTTAATCTAATATAAAATAAATAGATATTAATTACATTATTTAAAATGCACTATTAAATTAATAGATAACAGTTTAACAATATCGTCAAAATTTAGCTAAAAATACACCCTGGTGTATAAATTATAACTGAAATGGAGCTAGAAAAAATAAAAATTGGAGCAATCTGAAAGAGACAAGAGAGTTGGTGCTGCCATCTGTTATTAATTATATTAAACATTTATCGCAAGATAAAAATTTGTAAGCTTTTGAATGTAAATAACTGTTTAAACAGCAAAACCAAACAAATCCTTATATATAGAGAATTATAAACCTAATATAAATCACACAATGTATTTAAAACTATTGTTAATAAAATTTAAAAGCATACAATATATTCTATTAGCTAACTGATTTAAACTAAACTAAGAGTTTAAATAATGCTAGAACATTGATAATATATAGCATATAGCTATATGCTATAAAACAAAATAAATTCAGTAATAATTAATATAAATAATTATTAAAAATAATTTATAAATTATTTTTTAATGAATTATATATAAGATATTTATAAAATGAACAGGAAATAAAAAACATGTGGAAGTATATAGAAGGTTAAATAATACTTAAAATCCCATTACTTAAAAAGTACAAATATAGAATGAGGATTATTTTCAGACATCCATAAAAATCCATAAAGTATGAATGTGGGACATTCAAAAACATTAAACTAAGAGTGGCATACTATTAGTAATTAATATGATATTGTCCTTAGTAAATTAAAATTTAATAACAAATAATTGTAAATTAGATTAATGAATAATTAAGCTAATTATAATATTAATGAAAATCTCCAATTTACATATAAAAAATATCAAATCAACATCCACATAAAATACATAACAAAAATATAGTAATAATACAAGAGCCCCGTTTTTTTTTTTTTTTTTTTTTTTTTTTTTTAATAAATAATTAACCATTGCGTATTATCCAGACAACACCACCCTCCTCCGTACTCTAACATCTACCCACCCAACCAACCTATAATATTTTTTTAATATTATTTTACAATTTTTAATTTTTTATAGATATTTTTTTATTTTATAATTTTTTTGTAATTTTGTTTACGCATGTGTTAATTTGTTTTAATAGATCATGTGAGAAAAGTACTAATTGTATATTAATGAATATATGAATTTTTTTGGAAAACCATGATTTAATGCATCATAAATTAGTTTTTTAATATTATTGTTAATTAGAGGAGAAGAACATAAACATTTTATTCTATATAAATGATTAAGTATTATATTACGAAATACAGAATGATGTAGACAAGATTTAAAATTTGTAAATGTATTAACTGTAAATTTAAATTCTTTACGTTTGTCATATAAATCTGTGATTGTTTTATTGTCTTTTATTGTAATTTTAAGATCTAAGAAGTTAATTGTATTGTTAGATAAAAGGTTTTCCGTTAATTCCAAATTAGTGGGATAATCAACTGGAAATCGAGTAATTGCAGATTGATCAGTTTCAATTAAAATGATGTCATCAATATAACGATATAAATGTAGATTATTATTAGTAAAATTACGTTCATAATGAGATAAGTATAAGTCTGAGAGTAAACTGGAAGTACAACCGCCTTGTGGTATACCGACATGCTGTAAATATAAAGTATTATCTTGCAATATATAATTATTATAGATAATGAAGTTTGTTAAAGATTTAAAATATGCAATATCTATATTAGATGGTAATTCCAGTTTTTTATAATACTTTTTAAATAATGCATTTATAATTCTATGTAAATCAAATAGGTCTATATTATTAAAAAGATCTTTGAAGTCATATGTCGTTATATTACAAACAGAATGAAGATTTTTTAAAATATTAACAAGTTGATAGCTATTTTTTATACAATGTGTATTATCATTGTTTGTAGTAAGTACATATATTTGATTAAGAATTTTTAAGAGAAGTGTATTGGCTTTATTATTATATGTATTACAACCAATAGTAACAGTCCTAAATTTAATAGGAGTTTTATGAAATTTGGGAATAAGAACTAAATATGGATAATTAAAATTAGTAGATAAAATATTTAAAAGTTTATAATAACTTCGAATTTTACGATTATTTACAATTACATTTTCATTAGTTTTTTGAAAAGACTTATTAGAAGAAATAGAATTTGTAAGAAGTTGGTGATAATATGATTTACATATAATAGCATAATTGTTAGGAGATTTGTCTACATATGTAATAACGAAGTTTTTTTGTAATTTAGTAATTTGTTGGAAATAATGCTGTGTATTAATAGAAACCAAATCAGCAATATTATTTTTTAAAGCCATAGTTAATTTTTCAATTACTAATATCTTCCATTGATTAAAATATTCAAATATATATATATATATCTGACCTATGTCACACTGTAACTCCCGTAATTATGAACCGATTTCGATGTAATTCGGTGTGTACATAGTACATACCAATGTCTCGACCGAGTTCGTTGGCCAGCTTCATCCGCCGTTTTGTTTCAAAATGGCGGCCTTTTAAAATTTTTAAAAAAATTTAAAACTTGAAATGTGGTACCAAAAAATTAAAAATGGAAAAATATTTTTTTCTTATGTATTTGACCTTTATACAAAGATTCCGGAGCAGTTTTTGTTTCGTCTATATCTTAAAAAATGGCTGAGTTATAGCATTTTGAATTTCTAGCGTGGCTGACATTTTGAAACGTCCTGAAATTTGTCACGCGATAAAAGGCGTATTTATGAACCGATTTGGATGTAATTCGGTGTCTACATAGTACATACCAATTTCTCGACCGAGTTCGTTGGCCAGCTTCATCCGCCATTTTGTTTCAAAATGGCGGCCATTTAAAAATTTTTTTTTATTTAAAATTTGAAATATGGTACCAAAAAATTGAAAATGGAAAAATATTTTTTTCTTATGTATTTGACCTTTATACAAAGATTTCGGAGCAGTTTTTGTTTCGTCTATATCTTAAAAAATGGCTGAGTTATAGCATTTTGAATTTCTAGCGTGGCTGACATTTTGAAACGTCCTAAATTTTGTCACGCGATAAAAGGCGTATTTATGAACCGATTTGGATGTAACTTCGTTTATACATAGTACATACCAATGTCTCGACCGGGTTCGTTGGCCAGCTTCACCCGCCATTTTGTTTAAAAATTGCGGCCATTTAAATTTTTAAGAAAAATTTAAATTTGAAATGTGGTACCAAAAATTGAAAATTGAAAAAATATTTTCTTCTTATGTGTTTGACCTTGATAAAAAGATTCGGGAGCAGTTTTTGTTTCGTCTATATCTTAAGAAATGGCTGAGTTATAGCATTTTGAATTTCTAGCGTGGCTGACATTTTGAAACGTCCTGATTTTTCTCACGTAATAACAGGCGTATTTATGAACCGACTTGGATGTACCTTGGTGTGTACATAGTACATACAAATATCTAGACCGAGTTCTTTGGCCAGCTTCATCCGCCATCTTGTTTCAAAATGGCGGCCATTTAAAAAAATTAAAAAATAAAAAAAATTAAATGAGATACCAAAAAATTGGAAAATGAAAAAGATTTTTTTTGTATGTGTTTGACCTTAATACAAAGATTCAGGAACAGTTTTTCTTTCGTCTATATCTAAAAAAAATGGCTGAGTAATAGCATTTTGAATTTCTCTTGTGGCTGACATTTTAAAACGACCTGATTTTTGTCACGCGATAACAAGCGTATTTATGAACCTATTTGGATGTAACTTGGTCTGTACATAGTACATACCAATGTCTCGACCGAGTTCGTTGGCCAGCTTCATTCGCCATCTTGTTTCAAAAGGGTTGCCATTTAAAAAATAATTAAATTTAAAATTCAACATGAGGTATTAAAAAATTGGAAAATGAAAATTTTTTTTATATGTGTTTGGCCTTGATACAAAGATTCCGGAGCAGTTTTTGTTTCTGAAAATTTGTTCTTTTGTTGATATCTTAAAAAATGGTTGATTTATAGCACTTTGAATTTCTAGCATGGCTAACATTTTGAAACGATCTTGTATTTGTCACGCGATAACACACGTATTCGCCTATTTCGATGTAAGAAGGCATGTGGATAGTATACATCAACACCTCGACCAAGTTCGCTGGTAAGATTCATCAGCCATCTTGTTTCAAAATGGCGGCCATTAAATTAAAATATATATATATATATTTAAAGTGAGGTGCAAAAAAATTAGAAATTGAAAAAGGTTTCTTTTTTAAGTATTTGATCTTGATATAAGGATTCAGGAGCATTTTTTGTTTGTCTTTACCTTAAAAAATGGCTCAGATATAGCAGTTTCAATTTCTATTGTGGGTGACATTTCGAAAAATCTGATTTTTTGCATGCGACAGCACTCCTGTATATTAACCGATTCCGATGAGAGTGAGCATGTGCACAGCAATTACTAAGGTCTCGACCAAGTTCACTGCTTAGCCTCATCCACCATGTTGTCTTAAAATGACAGGCACTTTAAGAAATTGCCGAATTTGGCAGCCAAATATAAGTTACTTTAAAGAAAAGCAGCTTGGATAAAGCTGACTAATTTCGCGAAATTCTCATTCATTATATTGATAAAAATTAGTATTGAATCTCCTATATTCGGTTTCCACTAAATTGAGCTTCGTGTGTTTGCATGATATAAGTTGGCTTTTTTTAAATAAGGATTATGAAAGCTACCTCTTCCTCCCGGCACTGGCCGGAAGGACTTTTTTTTCTTCTTTTTAACTTTAAAATTTACGATTTGCAAAAAATCTTTACTTGATGGTAAAAAATGAAGGTCAATTTTGGATTCAGTGGTACAGAATACACAAGAATCAATTATCAAAAGCTAAAACTGATTAATAATTGATGATTGATAATTGATTTTCGTCATTTTATTTAACAATAAATCTGCTTTTTTCTTCTTTTTATATGTTTATTACAAATTGTATATTTTGGATTAATATGTGAGAATGTTTAAAGATTTCAAATTTATATTGCAATGTTAATTTTACTCTCAACCATTTTTTTAATATATCTGACGAAATTATATTTCTGCTAAATTTGTGAATGACTCCTAATTTGCAGCAAAAAATATGCTCCAACTTTAAACAGTTATTACTCGGTCAGTTTTAATCGTAGAACAACGGGACTTTTTTGTCTCACTTGCCAGTGTAACAGGAAAATTTTACTAAATACAGTAGAACCTCTTTTATCCGAAACTCGTTTAACCAAAACTCTCGGTTAACCGAAATCTTTTTTAACTATCACATTCCTTGTGCGCAAAATCCATTTTGAAAGTTTTTTTAAACTATCATATTTCTCATGTGCAAGCGGTCATTTCCGAACTACGTGTACATATAAATATTTTCGATCCCCTTTCTTAAAGTTCCTTTGAATTTAACTTGAGCTCCCGTAAGCTGCGGAGTAGAACGAAGAAAACGAACAAATTAGCAATTCTGAAGCTTTTGAATGTTTTGCAAAAAGTTTGGCATGGTTTTAGCAGCAGAAAGACAGTGTTACTGATGAACTAATAATATTAAACTCCGCGATAAAGATTCAAAGCAAAGGCAATCGAAACTGCAACAAACAAAACATTGTTTCAAACCCCTGTGATGTATGTAAAAGGTACTTAATTTCGAAATTAAAATTCAGGTAATTTATTCTTGTTTCTATTTTTCTATTCCTTTATTTTTATTAAGCACTTGGCTCATAGTAATGTTCCCATATACAGTTTTTTACTGAGAAAAAAATATTTGTCTTTTTAGGTGCGTTCCTAATTATATAAATACGTAGCACCTATAGTCGTCGTTCAGTCCGTCCGTCCGTCTGTCTGTCTGTCTGTCCGCATGTAACAGAGCAAAAACTACCCAACCGAATGGTCTGAAATTTTAAATATATGATTGTTGCAAAATTTTGTCGAGCCATTTCAAATGTTATGAAAATCGGATGTATAGTTTAATGACAGGGACAGTCAAAAGTTTTTCTTTACATTACGGCCAATGGGAAAAATTATTGCAAGTGCATTTTAATCATGTTACAGCCTTCCGAATGGTCTGAAATTTTAAATATATAATAGTTGCAAAATTTTGGCGAGCCATTTGAAATTTTATAAAAATCGGATGCATAGTTTAATTACAGGGACAGACAAAAGTTTTCCGTTACATTACGGCCAATGGGAAAAAATTATTGCAAGTGCATTTTAATGATGTTACAGCCTTCCGAATAGTTTGAAATTTTAAATATATAATTGTTTCAAAATTTTGTCGAGCCATTTTAAATTTTATGAAAATCGGATGTATAGTTTAATTACAGGGACAGTCAAAAGTTTTCCGTTACATTACGGGGAATGGGAAAAAAATATTGCAAGTGCATTTTAATGATGTTACAGACTATGCTATTATGAAGTTAAAAAATATATACATTCAGTACAATATGGGGTGCAAAAAATAATTATAAAACTAGTTATAGTACGAACGCACCTCATTTGCCACGTTTGACGAGCAATTTCCAACTTGTTTCTATCTTTTTTTGAAAAATCGGGTTAACTCGAATTCGACCCTCAACGAAAAAATTACGATCTACCTGACGTCCGAACCGTAAACCGCGTCGGGTTAAGTTCGGGTAAAATCTAGTTACCTAACCCGATGAAGGACTCACCACAGACTTCTAATATAAGAAGTCTGTGGGACTCACTTGCCAGTACTGTAAAAAACTTACAAAACCATTTGAGGTCTGCATTTATGTTTCCCTATGATTATCACAGATGCTAATACTTCTTAATCATACCAGAGTCTGATCTAAAGAAAACACGTTAAAAAATGGAAATATATATAAGGAAGTGTATCTTTCTATGATATACTTATTATACATTTGTAAATGTTTGGTTAGATAAAATGTCTGGTTGAAAACATGTTTGCCTTGAATTGCGCTCCGGAGCACTGCTGGCACCTGTATTATTATGTGTTACTAGAAAATTCTATACTTATTAAAGTCACGTCAGGCTTGAAAGGGCATGGTATGCTTACTATTTATGCGCAATAATAAAGGAAATGAGGAGGTAAGCATTATTTTCTGCTCCCATTCCATCGGTACGATCAGTTTTCTTTTCTTCTTTTGTGAGATGTTTTGGTTGTTTTAACCCCTTAATCGGTCGTGTAATTTTCGGAAAATTCATTCAAAAATCGCCTATATTTTTTACTGCCGAATTTTATTATTCATAAAATTCTGAGTTAATTAGTAAAAGAAATAGTGTGTTACTTACCCATCATACGTAGTATAGGGTTAGTCTTGTAATCGTTTTAAAAATCGAAAATTTTTTTGACGGATTTACACGTTTCAGACACTGGAGATTCCGAAAAACATATTTTTAGAAAAAAACATTTTGCCGTCTGTCTGTGCGTGTGTGTGTGTGTCTGTAAACGCTATATCTCCCGAATAAATTGAGCTAGAGACTTGAAATTTAGTGTGTACTTAGTATGTAATAATGGGAAAGAGCCTATTGAATATCAGTAACCTCGATTATCCGGAACTATTTTTTTCGGACTCTCGAAATTTTCATTCTGATAAAAGGTATATAAAAATCTTTGAAATTGTTGAAATTGTTTATTTTAAGGAGTAGACATAAAAGACAATAAAAAAACATAAATTTTGCATAAAGAATGAAGTCGATCGAATAATTAGTTGACGAGATATTTGTAATATTATTTTTTATACTCTTCGATTTTTTATGACGCTGTATTTCATTCAAATTTCAATTCAAAGATGTATTTTAATTGGAAATAAGACGCTTAATCCGACGCAGTAAACTGTTAGTTAATATAATTAAAATTTTTAGACTTATAAGAATGTTTCTTTTACGCAATTTAGTACTACTTGATTATCCCGTCGACCAAAAAATTATCGCCAAATTATAAGATTAAATGCCAATAATGGCTTATCGTAAATGTCACATTCACTTGACATTAAACACATTACACGTGTTTGTTACGTCATCAAGTGATTTTTAATTCGACGTTTTATTTGTATTTTTATTAATCTTTTACTAATTTATTTGTACTTTCGTTATTTAAAATAAAAATTATGCATGGGTCGAAGGAATAATCAAGTAGTATCCGCAATTCAGTAATAGGGCACTACTATGTATTAAAAATATTTAAATATGCATATAAATTTTAATTTTGAATTGCAATGCATTTTATAAAATGTTTACACATATTTTATTTTGCCTCCAACGACTAGTTTTTTTTTTTTTTTTTAATTTAAAGTGTTTAGGATGGATAATTTTTTTTTAAATCACAATTTTACTTATCTTATATTTGACTTTTTTTTAAAAAACACATGACGTGTAGGGAAGCTTCAACACAATGAAAAAATAGAATCTTCTGATTCACTCCCAGATATGTCAACAGGTCATTTTCAAGAAAAGGGAAATTTTGGCTTAGAAAAAAAGAATTTTTTTTTGCTTTGATTTTAATCCCCTATGTTTTGAGCTAATAAAATGTTTACGTGTTATTACGAGAAAAACATCAGCACAAATAGTTTGCCTAATTTATGGCTTTAAGGGGGCTGGTCACCCAGCTTCAGATTTCTGCTCACTAATGTAAAGTCTATGGTTATTTGTATACATTCGTATATTTAAAATATTTCCTCGGGAAATTAATATTTTTAACTTCTATTTTTTGTGAACCCTTCCTAAAAGATGTCTCTTTTTTTCTTAGTTCTCAAAATATTTCTAAAGTATAGACTTAATTTTATAGGAAGTGTTAAAATCTTACTCACAGTTCGCCCGCGTTTAACACATAAAATATTAAATTCAGCATAGATTTTAGAAATATTTTGAAAACTAAGAAAAAAAGAGACCTCTTTTAAGAAGAGTATATAGAAAAAATATGTTAAAAATAGGAATTTCCCGAGAAGCTATTTTAAATATACGAATGCATCAAAGTCCATAGACTTAACATTACGGAGGAGAATTCCGAAGCTGAATGACCACCCCCCTTAAAGCCATAAATTAGGAAAAGTATTTGTGCTGATGCTTTTCTTATAATAACACGTAAACATTTTATTAGCTCAAAACATAGGGGATTAAAATCAAAGCAAAAAAAATTCGTTTTTTCTAAGCCAAAATTTCCGTTTTTTTTTTTTTTTTTTTTTTTTTTTTTTTAATGACCTGTTGACATATCTGGGAGTGAATCAGAAGATTCTATTTTTTCATTGTGTTGAAGCTTCCCTTAATACTAGAACCGCGTGAAATGTTTTTTAGATTTTTAAAAAATTTTTACACCAGAATTTTTATTTAAATCTAACTTATTTATTTACCTTGTTTCTCTGTAGCATATATTTAAATTTTTTTTACTGGTTGCAGTCGAAATATATTGATTTGGTAGGATTAAATGGACCCTTATGGCGGTTTTTGTGGTAAATAATAAATTTGATTTTTAGTGTGGTATGATAGTGATATGGGGCTATGCATATATAACGTTATCATTTTAGGGGGCAGCGGGGGTCTGGCACATAATATCGTAAGATATCTCAGGAGAGGAGGATTTGTCCTTTGATATCTTAATCATTTTTTGATACAACCTAAATTTTCTCATTTTATTTGTAACTTTGTCTTTACATCAAATAGTATGTTATCTTTTTTTAGACTATTATATATTTTTATGAAAATACGAAGATATTATTAAAATCATTAAATGATTAAAGAACTGTTTAATTCCAAAATATGGAATACCTTAACGATTGGCATATCTATTCTTCTGTCATATGTGTATGCGCATGCATATATAATACGCTGTTCTGGAAACCATATGCGAAGTATGTTTGAAATGATACTTGTTCTACTAGTAAATAAAAGAGAAAGAATGTTTTCCGCCTGTTAGGTAGCTTTCTTTACAAAAAAGCTACCTATTGCAGCCGTTCGGAGGAAAGCGATTTCAAAAAATTTTGGTATATTTTCATCGATCATGACCCCCAGACCCCGAAACCACCCTCCGTTCAAAATTGATATATATATATATATATATATATATATATATATATATATATATATATATATATCTGACCTATGTCACACTGTAACTCCCGTAATTATGAACCGATTTTGATGTAATTCGGTGTGTGCATAGTACATACCAATGTCTCGACCGAGTTCGTTGGCCAGCTTCATCCGCCGTTTTGTTTCAAAATGGCGGCCATTTAAAATTTTTAAAAAAATTTAAAACTTGAAATGTGGTACCAAAAAATTAAAAATGGAAAAATATTTTTTTCTTATGTATTTGACCTTTATACAAAGATTCCGGAGCAGTTTTTGTTTCGTCTATATCTTAAAAAATGGCTGAGTTATAGCATTTTGAATTTCTAGCGAGGCTGACATTTTGAAACGTCCTGAATTTTGTCACGCGATAAAAGGCATATTTATGAACCGATTTGGATGTAATTCGGTGTGTACATAGTACATACCAATCTCTCGACCGAGTTCGTTGGCCAGCTTCATCTGCCATTTTGTTTCAAAATGGCGGCCATTTAAAATTTTTTTAAAAATTTAAAATTTCAAATGTGGTACCAAAAAATTGAAAATGGAAAATTATTTTTTTCTTATGTATTTGACCTTTATACAAAGATTTCGGAGCAGTTTTTGTTTCGTCTATATCTTAAAAAATGGCTGAGTTATAGCATTTTGAATTTCTAGCGTGGCTGACATTTTGAAACGTCCTGAATTTTGTCACGCGATAAAAGGCGTATTTATGAACCGATTTGGATGTAACTTCGTTTATACATAGTACATACCAATGTCTCGACCGGGTTCGTTGGCCAGCTTCACCCGCCATCTTGTTTAAAAATGGCGGCCATTTAAATTTTTAAGAAAAATTTAAATTTGAAATGTGGTACAAAAATTGAAAATTGAAAAAATATTTTCTTCTTATGTGTTTGACCTTAATAAAAAGATTCTGGAGCAGTTTTTGTTTCGTCTATATCTTAAGAAATGGCTGAGTTATAGCATTTTGAATTTCTAGAGTGGCTGACATTTTGAAACGTCCTGATTTTTCTCACGTAATAACAGGCGTATTTATGAACCGACTTGGATGTACCTTGGTGTGTACATAGTACATACAAATATCTCGACCGAGTTCGTTGGCCAGCTTCATCCGCCATCTTGTTTCAAAATGGCGGCCATTTAAAAAAATTAAAAAATAAAAAAAATTAAATGAGATACCAAAAAATTGGAAAAAGAAAAAGATTTTTTTTGTATGTGTTTGACCTTAATACAAAGATTCCGGAACAGTTTTTCTTTCGTCTATATCTAAAAAAAAATGGCTGAGTAATAGCATTTTGAATTTCTCTTGTGGCTGACATTTTAAAACGACCTGATTTTTGTCACGCGATAACAGGCGTATTTATGAACCTTTTTGGATGTAACTTGGTCTGTACATAGTACATACCAATGTCTCGACCGAGTTCGTTGGCCAGCTTCATTCGCCATCTTGTTTCAAAAGGTTGCCATTTAAAAAAAATTAAATTTAAAATTCAAAATGAGGTATTAAAAAATTGGAAAATGAAAAAGATTTTTTTTATGTGTTTGGCTTTGATACAAAGATTCCGGAGCAGTTTTTGTTTCTGAAAATTTGTTCTTTTGTTGATATCTTAAAAAATGGTTGATTTATAGCACTTTGGATTTCTAGCATGGCTAACATTTTGAAACGATCTTGTATTTGTCACGCGATTACACACGTATTCGCCTATTTCGATGTAAGAAGGCATGTGGATAGTATACATCAACACCTCGACCAAGTTCTCTGGCCAGATTCATCAGCCATCTTGTTTCAAAATGGCGGCCATTAAATTAAAATATATATATATATTTAAAGTGAGCTGCAAAAAATTAGAAATCGAAAAAGGTTTCTTTCTTAAGTACTTGATCTTGATATAAGGATTCAGGAGCATTTTTTGTTTGTCTTTACCTTAAAAAATGGCTCAGATATAGCAGTTTCAATTTCTATTGTGGGTGACATTTTGAAAAATCTGATTTTTTGCATGCGACAGCACTCCTATATATTAACCGATTCCGATGTGAGTGAGCATGCGCACAGCAATTACTAAGGTCTCGACCAAGTTCACTGCTTAGCCTCATCCACTATGTTGTCTTAAAATGACAGGCACTTTAAGAAATTGCCGAATTTGGCAGCCAAATATAAGTTACTTTAAAGAAAAGCAGCTTGGATAAAGCTGACTAATTTCGCGAAATTCTCATTCATTATATTGATAAAAATTAGTATTGAATCTCCTATATTCAGTTTCCACTAAATTGAGCTTCGTGTGTTTGCATGATATAAGTTGGCTTTTTTTAAATAAGGATTATGAAAGCTACCTCTTCCTCCCGGCACTGGCCGGAAGGACTTTTTTATTAATAAGAAGTTCTGTTTGCCCTCCGTGCGGGGGCAAGTGCAAGAAGATATTATTGCTGTAAAATGCATTATGTAACAAAAATCTAGTATTAATACTTTTAAATAGTAACTATTCCTTTTAAGTGTTATTTGATATAAAGTTATTTCATCTATAAAGTGATATTTTATTGTTTTCTCTTGAATCAATAAAGTATGCAAAAAATAAATGTAATCCTATTTATATATTACTACAAACAAGACATTGGAAAGGATATCATTACGGGGAGAGGGGGGGGGGGGGAGGAGGTTCGAGGGATGATAACGTATGATATCATAACGCGGAAAGGGATCCAAAATTACCAAAAAGTTGATAACGTTATATATGCACACACCCTATGGGATTATGCAATTGGATAATTTTTATTTTTTCATGGCGTTTTCTTTCCCTTTTTCGTTTTTAGAGAAGCGTTTCCTCAGTGGTCAATTTTTTTTTTATCTTGCTCATTTTGAGCATAAGAAACGGCTAAATTTACTAGTAACCTCAAATGGATAGGGAGAGGGAAGAACTCTATTAACACATTTTTAGGTAGATTTCGTAAGAAATAATATCTATTGCAATCTCACCTTATGTTGGAATTTCTGAAAATGTTTTGCAGATCTATGCCGATCATGACCCCTAGAACCCAAAACTACCCCCAGTTCAAAACTTTATCTATCTATCTATCCATCTATCTATATATTGTTGATCCTTGGTCCATCATCATATAAAAACTCTTTTGGCAATATGCGCAAGTGGTCTCCAATGATTGCATTATGTTATGCCTCATGTTAAGACAGTATGGATTTCAGTTTGGTAATTTGTGTTTTTTTCCCCTCTATCCTTTTTAATCTTGCTTTATTTTGAACTTAATAGGTGTTCAATGGTTTATTTCTCTGTTTGATGTGTGTGTTTGTCCCAAATTCATATTATTTAGCTATTTTATGGCTAATATGAAGATGAAGTCACACATTTTACTTGTGGAACTTTAGGCATTTGGGACATGACGATTCTGTCTAAGTTCTAGAAATTTCCATTATTGCATTTCTGTTATTCAATTTCTACTGTTTTTTACTATGTTTTTGGAATCTATGTTATAATGAGTTAGGGGGAGCTGTATTTTTGTCAATTTGTTAATCTTATTTTATTCATAATTTCACAGTTTTTGTTGGTGGTCGATAATGTTTATTTAATGGCTATATACATATACATATATACATGGTGTAATACAACAAACATGCACAAAGTTTCAAGACTGGTCCTAGAATACAAAAGTTATTAAACATTTTTGTACCGCGGACTAAAATTCTTCGAAATATGACCCTTGGGCATCAACACACCGCTGCCAGCACTTTTTCTATTATTCATAGGCTCCCTGGGGGTCTTCGCGCGCAGCGCTGTTAAGTAACCTCGTCGAAGCTGGAATCGTAGATAGCTGGAATCGTGTCGAATCGCTTCCTTTTCAGGTGTTTCTTGATCCGGATGAATTAAAAAAGTCGATGGGAGCGAGGTCGGTTCTGTAGGGAGGCTTGTGGCAGTATTGCCTCGTTAAACGTAGGCAAAACCTCGGCGGCAGCGAGCGGTCTGTTAGAGGGCGCATTGTCGTGGTGAACAATCCAATATTCTCTGGTGTCTGGGCGGACGCGCCGGGTCAGGTCAGTTTTACGCTGGAATGGACCACTATTTGAAATATAGAGTCCGGCGCGCCCGCCCAGACATCAGAGACGATTGGATTGTTCACCACGACAATGCGCCCTCTCAGAAGCCGCTTGCCGCTGCCGAAGTTTTGCCTAAGTTTGATGTGGCAATACTGTCGCAAGCCCCCTACAGCCCCGATTTTGCTCCCAGAGACTTTTTTTGTTCCCCCGGACCAAGAAAGGCCTGAAAGGGAAGCGATTAGACACGATTTCAGCGACCCAAGCAGCTTCGACGAGGTGCCTTAACAGCCTTGCGCACGAAGACCCCCAGGGAGCCTATGAATAATAAAAAAAGTGCAGGCAGCGGTGTCTTTATGCCCAAGGGTCATATTTCGAAGAATTTTAGTTCGCTGTACAAAAATGTTTAATAACTTTTGTATTCTAGGACCAGTCTAGAAACTTTGTGAACACACCATGTATATAAATGTAACTATGTTCTCCTGAATTTTTACAATGTCGAACAATTAATTAATATGAAAATATTTGCTCATGAAATAAAAAGTATCTTATCAAATTTATTAGAGAACAATGACCACAAGTAGTCCGGTTCGAAGGTCATCTGTTATAGAACAAGTATTCCGTATGCCTTTTAAAACCATTGACAGACGATCAAAACAAGCACAACTGTTCCCTTTAACTTCTAGTGTGTCGAACATTTAATTAATATGAAAATATTTGCTCATGAAATAAAAAGTATCTCAGCAAATTTATTAGAGAACAATGACCACAAGTAGCCCGGTTTTAAAGTCATATGTTATAGCTCGAGCTTTCTGTATACCTTTTAAATAAACACATTCGCAGATGATCATCAAGGTGCATAAAATCTCGGTCAAGTTCGTTAATGTACAAAATCGGACCAAGGGGGTGGAAATAGGGAGGGGTTTTGTGAAAACCGTAAAAACCCCATAACTTCTTAATTATAATGCATACCAAATCAGTTTAAAATTATTATTACTTCTGAGAAAAGGGCCGAAAATTTAGGTATCATATATTTTTGATAAAATTAAAAATGGGCTCAAGAGGCGAAAAAAATTCGGTTTTAGGGGGAAAAAGATTCATAATTTCGTAAATTCTTAAGATATCAAATTCACTTAAACTTATTAACGATCTTCGTAATATTATCTACAACTTTTACATTGACAAATTTTTGATAGGACCAACTCTTACAGCAAAAACAAATTAAACAAAAATAGAGTGTACGGAAATCCAAATGGCTCATTTTCTGACTCATTTTTAAATTCATTTTTACTCTCAAACACATCCAATTGGCAGGTTCTCTTATTCAGAAACTATATAATGTGCTCTATGGGTCGATTTTTTGATAAAGGCAGAATATACTTCAAAAAATGCTGTCAAAGTGGGCATTTGGAACCGAAATTCCCGAAGCGATAGTGCTGGAAACGAAAAAAAAAATGGTCATACTGAGTTGTTTGTAAATCAAGTTCTAATGAATTGAACGAAAAATAAAAATACAGGTCTTTTATAAACCTCTTCAAAAAATCCCGTCAGCAAGTTTCAAGTTTTTACTTTTAAGAATGTGTCTGAATTTCTGTCAGAAAATTTCGAGTTGTTGAACGTGGGAAAATATTTTTTTGTGTACCGCCTCAATGTGATTCTGATAAAACCAGCTCTTACAGAAAAAATGAAATAAAAAATTTGTTAAAAGCGGCCATATAAAAATTTTAAACTGGGTTTTATCTCTAATCTTGATTTAGTTTTATTGGTGAAATTAGTGCTTAACCCTTTCCGGCTCGGTGTCTTTAAAAAAGGACACCTAATCTTAATGCCAAAACTGACAAACGGCACCAGGAATATTTAACTAAAATTTTCCTATTAAAATGTACGTGAAAATAAGCAAGTGCGTATTTTCTAGTAAATTCGTTTATAAATTGCGGTGTCAGTCCATTATTTCATCAGTTTATGAACAGAATTACTCCGCGCCGGTAAGGGTTAACTTCGAAATCTACCTCCGCCTGTAGGCCGAGTGGCAGGGATTTTTTTTAAATTTATGGTTTGATGTTAAATGAGTTAAATGAAACTTAGAAAATTATGAAATTCGTCATTTATATAGTCTCTTTGTCATTACCATGGTTTCAAAAAGACATGTTAATGACATTTTTAATATTAAGTTTGACTTTAGACTTAATTATATTAATTGAAGGTTTATAATACATTTAGTTTGAAAATAGTCCCAGATTTCTTTATAGTTTAACCAATAAATTATTAATATCTATTGTTATATTTTAGTAATATGAAACATGGTGATGACTCATAAAAAATACACTGTTCCTAATCTTTGAACAAAAGTATCAAAATGTAACAGTATTAGCTATTTCAACACAAGAAGGCACTTCCTGCTTGCAAGGGCATGTGTTACCCTTACAATATAGCAACATAAAGAGTATTTTAGAACGCTCTAGTGATTGAGCTAGGAAAGCAAGCACTTTGCACCATGGTAATGACGAGTATCTCCAGGGACAACGATTTAATTAAAGATAATTAAAATATTTTTTTCATTGAGGTTAAAATGCTAATTATATTAGCAGCAGAGAGATGAAACATTAAATATTGGTTTTGTTTTTGCTCTAAGGCTTTCCAATACTCCAAACTATAACTTTGAACTATTAAATTTGAAGTTAGGGACAATACACGGTAATGACTAGGGATCGAGCGAAAATTCGGTTTCGTTTTCGGCCCAAAATCACAGTTTCGTCGAAAATTCGTTTTCGGTGAAAATGTTGTCAAAAATTCGACCGGACCAAAACTATCTGTATTCCAAAAATTGCGTTTCTTTTTTCGGAAATTTTCAACATTACTCACTGATTTGAGCTGTATCGGCTCAAATGACATACTCTTTATTTATTGTTATGAACTTCACTGTTTATAATTATCAGTCATGACTGACTCAAGACGTGAGTGAAAATTATAAAGCAAGCAATGCCTATAGGACTAAACTCTGCAGACGCTTTTCACGTGCTCATTAAAAGTTTCAGACTTAACAGTAATAGAAATTTTTTAGTTTGAAACAGCAGAAGGGTTTCGAATACTCTTTGAGAAAGTTCTAGTATAACAGATAATCATTATAAAAAATAAATCGAGGTATGTATACCTAAAACATTTTTTAATGAGATGAAATTCGTATAATTAGAAAAGTATTCTGTGTCGGTGATGAATTATTTACATTTTATTTTATATGAAAATAAAAAGTTTTGCTCAGAGGCACAGAGAGCCAACTTGGGCCACACATATAACTAATTAATAATTGTGTATATTTAACCCTTTATCTATAGAGGATACTTATATGAACTATTAAAATAAGTTGTTATGAAATTCATTTAATACATAGATTTGTTGTAATACACTTTAGAATGAGTTATAGATACATTACTTTATCTTGTTCCAAAAGCATTATGGGTTACACAAAACAAAAATATTTTTAAAAGAAGGATTTCTTTGCTTTTGCATCTTTTCAGCTTTCTTGGCGTTGTTGGGGGGGGGGGGGGGGATTTTTCAATTCGGAAATATTTCTATTGTAAGAACATTCTATTTGTACATTTACTAATTCTACAAAATACTAAGAAAAATATTTAAAATAAAAGATTTGAGTGGTGTTATAAATATTGCACAAAATCCCTATAAATTAAAATTTAATGAATCTTTCTAAATCCTTCAATCCTTCTAAAATGTATTAAATGATTATGTAAATATTTTAATGTATTTTAAACAATTCTCAAAAAAAGCTTTAGAAGATAAAATTTTCATGAATTCATAATTCAGTACATAAAGGATTAACAAACACGTATAATTAATTATGAATTTTGTATATTTACGTATGTATTAACTACTTAAATTTTTTTTTTTGGAAATTTTCGTTTTCGGCTGAAAATAGAAAGATTACCGAGATTGTTTCAGTTTCGTTTTCGGTCTTAAAAATTTGTTTCGGCCCATCCGTAGTAATGACATTTGCAACTTTTTAATTTTTTAAATATGCAAATTATTATTTCCCCATCATACTATTGCACAATGCAGTTCATTATGGTATTTCTTAAAATAAAATGAAAACATTCATATTAGATGCATTAAATTTCATTTTTTCCGTTAAGGACATAAAATTTCTCTTTTTCTGAGAATGATCCCAACACTAAAATATTATTCTTTCCTTGAGCTACTTATCATAGGAATGTATAAAACGATAACTCAGATGCGTTCAGATGTGAAGCAAGTAAAACACATGTTCCAACTCGAACAAGTTCTTAAAATTAAATGTTCTGATCTAAAAATCAAGTTTGTCAATTTAGTTCTATCATCTCTTAATATCTTAACCCATTAGAGCGCAGCTTTGCATATATGCAAAGAACAATGTTTTGAATTTAATAGATTTTTTTTTATTCGTATATGCCTAATTCACACCAGAAAATTAAAATAGCAATATTTGCTTTAATTAATAACACACATCCCGTATTTAAATAAAGCGAAATGAACCATTGAAACTTTCTGGTGTAACGTCAGATTCTCTATGAACTATGTAATATTTAGAACGTAATCTATCATGGGAATTAAAGGATTAAAGGTTAAGTTTTATAAAATAAATAATTACATAAAATAAGGTATTTGGAGACATACTTATTAAAATATTTACTAATTTGCAATATTTTAGCGTAAAACAGCCACACGACAATCGTTTTTACTTGTATGGCAGATGTGCAACAGAAGAAAACATTTACGTATTATGTATGAAAAATGTATCTCTGATTTTTTTCGCTATTTTTTCTGTGTAATAAAACTTTCAGAGAGTCATATATAATTTTTTCGAAACAAAATAAAAAATCGCGCATTTAAGGGTTAAGGCTGCTAGTCACCCAGCTTCCGAATTCCCCTGGGTAATATTAAGTCTATGGGTGTTTGATGCGTTTGTATGTTTAAGGAGTCTCAGGACTCTTAAAGCTTCAAAATTTTCAAAATTTTATTTTTTTTAGATGTTAAACTTCTATTTTTTCTGAACATTTTGGTAGGACTGATTGTTTCCTTGAAATCCCCATTAAAACAGAAGTTATGTCTATTGGAAACTCAATAGCTAAAAGCCGCGTTTCCGAAACTTTGAAGTCATTTTTCTCCAAACGACATTTTTTTGGGGTATAAGGCGCAGGATATCACAATAACTTCTGAATATTTTCTCATGAAATTTTCAAAATATATGTTTCATGTTAATATGTATAAACGGAACCTAAAATTTCATTTTTATTGTTCAAAAGAATATTTTTTAGGGGATTATACTGTTGAAGTTTTCAAAATTTTGTATTAGCTAAATACATCATTGTATTAAAAATATAAAAATGCTTTAAATACAAATTGATTTAGGTTCAGGGTAATTATTACAATCTGAAGTATAATTAAGCACAAAAAAATTCATTCTAGTTGCAAAATTTATTTTGTAATACTGCGCGTAAACTGTTATGTCAATTTTCTGCTCGACACATGTCTAACAGTTCGGAGCGCCCTATAAATTCTAATTCTGCATCTTGCAATTTTTTAAATACATGAAATGAAAGAACATAATTATAATCCCAATAAAAATTGTGTTTTTAAATCATATACATTTTAAGATATTAAATATTGGAAATTGTCTTTTTTACCTTTTTTCCAATTTTAAGAGTCCTGAGACCCTTAAAATATCTTTCCAGGAAATTGATATTTTTAACTTCTTTTTCCATTGTTCTCTTCTAAAAGGATGTCAGATGGCGTCACAATTTTTATCGTTTTTATTTGAAAACTCGTGCAAAACGTACTATTTAGCCATTATTGGAAAACCATTGAATATATTTTCAATATAGAGCCATATTTAGCTAATAATGGGATTTCAATAAAAATAATATCACTGTAAGACAAGTATATACAACAATTAATTACTTTGCTTTCCAAACAAAGACTGTATTTCACAACATCATTTGTGGAAATTGTACTGCACTGTAAAAAAAAATAATGCCATTTTTCCGGTAGGAATCGGAAAAATAGTTGCCCTTATCGTACCGGAATAATTTTCAACCCAGCTCGAAATAAAATCCGTAAAATCGGAATAAAATCCGTAAAATACCGTTTTACTGACTATTTCCTTATTTTTACGGATTTTATTCCGAGCTGGCTCGGAAATTATTCCGGTACGATAAGGGCAACTATTTTTCCGATTCCTACAGGAAAACTGGCAGTATTTTTTTTACAGTGTGTTTTGAAAGCAATACAGTAATATTCCGTAAAATTTAGGGAAAACTTACTAGATTTATAGGGATTTATGATCTCAAAATGTGAATTACGAAAATTGTACTGTTTTTTTTAGGAAAATGAAACTATTCCGTAAAATTTTACGGAAAAATTTGTGTATAGACGATTTTTTTTACAGTACACTGTAAAAAGAATCCGACCAGTTTTCCTGTAGGAATCGGAAAAATAATTGCCCTTATCGTACCGGACAATTTTCCGACCCAGCTCGGAATAAAATCCGTAAAAAAAAGGAAATAGTCAATAAAACGGCATTTTAGGGATTGTATTCCGATTTTACGGATTTTATTCCGAGTTGGGTTGGAAATTTTTCCGGTACGATAAGGGCAACTATTTTTCCGATTCCTACAGGAAAACTGGTCGCATTTTTTTTCTCCAGTGTATATAAATCAATATAACTATATATTTTGATCCACATTTATTGTTTTCAGGGAGAAATAGTTGAATGAGAAAATTTTTAAACAGAAATGATCCTTCCTGACATTGGTAAGATATAATTCTGCATATGATTCTTATTTAAAATTGAGAAATGTATATGATTTTGATATTTATATACACTGTAAAAAAAATTCGACCAGTTTTCATGTAGGAATCGGAAAAATAGTTGCCCTTATCGTACCGGAAAAATTTTCTACCCAACTCGGAATAAAATCCGTAAAATCGGAATACAATCCCTAAAATACCGTTTTATTGACTATTTCCTTTTTTTTTTTTACGGATTTTATTCCGAGCTGGGTCGGAAATTATTCCGGTACGATAAGGGCAACTATTTTTCCGATTCCTACAGAGGAAAACTGGTCGGATTTTTTTCTACATTGTACACTCTTACCCTTATACAATAAGCTACTTTCTAAATAGTTAATTTTAGAGTTACGCTTAAAAATTGACAAGTCCTGTGCCAAAAGGGACAGCTCCATTTTTAACACTTTCTAATATGGTTGAAAAGTGTTTATGAATTCGGTTTGTCTGGCCGTCTGTTTCTCTCTCCATCTGTCCGAGATGTACAGCCGTGGAAAAAAAAAGTAAACACCTCCTACTAACTCCTGAACAAATTATCGTAGAAGAAAGTTACTGGTACCAAACGATTGTAAATAAAGTGTACTTTTAAATGATGTATATAAAATTTGTTTAGGGGGCCATCTACATATTAAAACGAATCTAAACTTAATTTTTTTTCAATGACAATACCCAATTTTAACGAGATATTTCAAATCTTCGGTTCAAACTATGCCTAGACACCGAATTTCAAGTCATTTGAATGATAAGTTTTTGAATTATAAACATTCAAAATTGAGTGCTTCTAATGTTAAATTACATTTTCATATTTTTATTTATATCTCCAGAAATTATGCTCCTAATGTGCTATTTTTTTGTGTAGCAATAATACTAACATACCCAAACATAAATACGCTGAATCTGCAATTTTTATAACTTTATGATATGAATTATGAATTATGAAATTAATACTCGAAAAAATTATGAATTGCAACCTACAATTTTTTTGATGGAATTAGATTTATTAAGTCCAGCTTTATGGAAATCCAAAATTTCACATTTTTCTTCCAAGTAGTTTTCAAATTATGCTTAAAAAACGGCAAAATGATGGTTTAAGGGGCCGTCTATAATAGGAGTGACTAGATATTTTGAAATTTCTTTTGCTGTCCTGCTAGCAGGCTTCATTGACTTCTTAAGGTGCCTTGATCAAGATGGCTCTCTCGGTTAACAATCGAGTTCCGAACTTCAATTTGGATACAGCCCTTAAAATACGCTCGTTTTAAAATAATTAATTTCTCAGAAACTTATGGTATGAATTGCATAAAATTTGTTTTTAGGCTAATTGAAGCGTGTAGAGTTCATTTATGCTGTCAGAATTGTGTACTGCTATTGAAAAAAACAAAGTTACGTTTCGTTTTAATATGTAGATGGCCCCCTAAGCAAATTTTATCTATATCATTTAAATATAGACTTTATTTCCAATCGTTCGGTACCAGTAACTTTCTTCTACGATAATTTGTTGAGGAGTTAGTATGGGGTGTTTACTTTTTTTTTTCCACGACTGTACCTCAGATATGTGTTCTTGGATAACTATGTATTTGATATAAGGAAATGAAGTTTACTGTAGTGGGTTTTTTCTTGAAAATGAAGTGTGTGGCATTTGTAGTTTGTTTACAGGGACACTCAAAAGAATTTCGTTAGAAAATAGTAATGAGAGAAATCGTTTGCAATGTACTTTAATGATAGAATATTTCAAACATATTGGAATTGATATTAATCACTGAGTTGTACTACAAGATGTTTACTGCAGTGCATAGGTTAATAAGTATATAGTAAATAGGGTAAATAGGTGCATAGTAAATAAGGTGTGCATAGCATTTATTATTCATTTACAGGGACACACAAAATAATTCGATTTACATTACTGTCTATGAAGCGATAATTGGTGGAAGTGCATTTTCAATTGTGTATGCTTTTTTAAATTGAAGCCTTTTTTATATATTACGTGATGTATATAAATTCTGTATATCCTATATGGGGCTACACAGAGGAATTCAAGTACATTTCCGTTTTTTGACGGAAATTGCAGAAGGGAATTTTCAAGTGCGTTATAGATTTCTTAACTAAACTAAATTTTAGCACACTATATAATATATATACAAATCTTTGGGACATATACAGGTTTTCACAAATAATTTAAATACTTTTCCGATTATAGTTGTTAGTTGTGGCGAAATTAGGTTTTCAAGAGTGTTTATGCGTTTTCACACTTGCTTAATTAGAAGTCACCTTTCACCTTATTAACCCTCTCGGCGCTGAATTTTTTTTCAATTTTGGAACAAATTACTTTTACACTAATAAAATTAAAAGTAGCTATCGAAATCACAGAAGTTACAGTATACTGAAATTTAACGAATGTGTTCTTTACAGAAACCTAACGAATGTAGTTATGTTGCGTGTTTTTCATATAAAAATAGTCTAAGGAAGAATTTTTTAAGACGTTTGGAAAATGTCGTATTACAACCAGATTAAACAAACATAAAAAATTTAATAGTATTTTTTATATTTTATCACAAATTACTAATTCGGAAAAGGAGTACCTAATTTAAATTCAAAGAGTGAAACATATGTTTGAATTAAAAGAATCGCCAACGATTTACTAATAATTAATAAAACTTTTATTATTGTTATTATTATTAAATATTGAAACATAAGTAAAGTCATAATAATAAATGTATCAACATATGCTATCACTATTAGGTGCTGGAATTAACAAAAATTATTTTTTTCTTTCAAATATTGCAATTCGAAGTAGAAGCCTCATATGAAGCTCATTGTGACGAGAGAGTTAAATGAAAATGTTTTGTTACAGTAATCTGAAAGTGTTGGAATGTGTTTCATAATTTTTATTTGACGTATCATTCTTTTTCTTGTTATAAATTTTCAGGAGACGGTACAAACTTTTAAGTTTTAAAAATGTGTATTTTTTCTTTTTTCTGTATAAAGCGTGTTGTTGTTTAGGGAAGTTCCTATTACATACGATAATCTGAGGCTACAAAAAATTGCCGCAAGACAGTGATCTTCCCTTTTCTCAGTATACGCCAATACGCTGAAAAAAATCCTGCCACTGGCATCTGGAAAATAAATCGTGCCTCTAGAAAAAATAGTTCCATGTTATTCTTATAAATTCTAGTGCACTTAAACTCTAAAGCGATAGCTGAGATCCCGGGGCGGTCATCCTTTGCCTTTCTAGAGAGTTCTAGTTATCCTCAGTCTTTTCTAGAGAGTTCTAGTTACCCCTATTAAAATTCAACGGCGTTTTCCTATATTATCGTGGTCAAACTGATTTAAAAATCGCTGCGAATAAAGGCGAACACAAGACGTGAGTTTTAGTAACTATAATTATAATTTATGAATTAATTCTAGAAATCAAGGGATAATTTCTAGCAATTTAAATGATTCATAATACAGGGTGTTTCTAAAAGAATATCGTGGTTTTAACGCTTGGTAGTATTTATTACATAAAACTTAAAATTATATTTAATACATAAAATGAAAGAGCAACTGAAATAGTTTTACCTACAAGCTTACAAGTGTTCAATGTGAGCATTTTTCGTCACACGGCACACATCAAGTCGATAGCTCAGTTCTTCCCAAACGTTAATTAGTGTTTGTGGGGTCATTGTTGCAACAGCTGCAATGGTCAGCTGGTAGTGGAGGCGCATACACATGATCCTTTATGAACCCCCACAGGTAGCAATTACATGGCGTCAGATCGGGTGAGCGTCTGAACAAGACTTCTTTGCTAATCAACGTTTGGGAAGAACTGAGCTATCGACTTGATGTGTGCCGTGGGACGAAAGTTGCTCACATTGAACACTTGTAAGCTTGTAGGTAAAACTGTTTGAGTTGCTCTTTCATTTTATGTATTAATTATAATTTTAAGTTTTATGTAATAAATACTACCGAGCGTTAAAACCCCGATATTCTTTTGGAAACACCCTGTATAATGTATCGTTGCATCATCTATAAAACTATAGACTAGAAGTTTTCGATCATTTCGTCTATTCAGTTTAATTTTTTTACCTTATTCGCATAACTCGGAAATTTATATTTCTAGTTTAGGGATTTAAAAAATGATATTCGTTCTAGATGAAGGCGGTATATTTTTTCTTTCAGTGTGTACAATCTAGCCGCTACCTTTTGTATTAGATGGACGGATAAAATGTGAGATAAAACGTGATGTCAGTTTCCCTTTCATTGGCTTTCAGGAGCGACATTGCTTTTTTACAGGCGACAAAATTGCCCCAACAATAAAAAGTTTCTTGTTCCAAGCAACTCTTTTTGAAGCCAAAGGTTAAAATTGTGAACCTGGAAAGTAGCAGCAACTTTAACACTTCTTATAATAGGACCATAAGAAATACATAATGAAGAAATTATCTTTAAATGTCGCAATTTTAAATAAATTCGATAGAGTACAGTAATAATAATAATAATAAAAATAAGAAGATGCTTCATTTTAGCACAGGAAAGTAAATCTGAAATCACTGCAAATTCGTGAAACACTTTTGCAACAACACTAACTGAACATAATAATTAACACTTCTAACTAAAGTCATTTTCGATTGTGTTGTGAATGTGTCGCAAATGTGTTGTGGCAAATAAAAAGATTGTGCAAAAAGTGTTGTTAAAAATTACAAGAGGAGAAAATGTGCTTACAAAACATTCGTTTTTAAAATAGTGTTATAAATGTTTAATAAATAGTATGTTTTAAGTGTGTGTGTATGTTATTTTAAAGGCACCATGTAGAAAGTGTTTTGAAAGCGTTTTACATGTGTTGTTTTATAGTGTTCTAAATTGTGTAGTGTTTACAATGTGTTGTTAATTTGGTGACAAAGTGTTGTGAAGCACAACACTATTGTAAGAAAATATTTTCTTCAACACTATTTACAATACGATTTCAACACAATTAAAAACACTATTTTTAAAACACATTTTTAGATAGCAACACTTTTGCAACATATTAGGAACACATTTCTAGATAGCAACACTTTTGCAACATATTAAGAACACAATCACAACACAAAAAGTATTTTGTATCTAATTCACAAAACATTAATGTGTTGTTAATTTGGTGACAAAAAGTTTGTAAAATGTGTTTATTTTTGTGTTTGAGAATTTGCAGTGATGTTTCAAAATCATTTTTTGCACTATAAAATAGGAAATATTTTTTTTTAAATTTTTATTTATGTAAGGGTATCAGAATTAATCTACTTTGTGGTAATAATTAATATTAAGTGTGTATTCCAACCCAAACTGCTTATTTTCTGATTCATTTTTAAATTCAGTTTTGCTCTCAAACGTATCAAACTGGGAAATTCTCTTATTTAGAAACTACGTAATGTGCCGTGCTTCTCGATTTTTTGATAAATGCAGAAAATATTGTAAAAAATGCTGTCAAAGTTGGCGTTTTGAACCGAATTTTCCGAAGCGAGAGATCTGGGAATGAAAAAAATGTTCATACTGAGAAAGTAATTGTTTAAAACTCAAATTCTAATTAATTGAGTGAAAAATGAAATCACACGGCCTCTTATACATCTCTTAAAAAATCACCTCAGCAAGTTTCATGTTTTTACTTTTAAAAATGAGTCTGAAAATGTCCCAGAGAATTTCGAGCTGTTGAGAGTGGAAAAATATTTTTTCGAATACACCCTTAAACACCTGTGAAGTTGTCTTAAGACTTGTTAGACTGTTCTTTACCGCTCATCGTGAAACCATATAAAGCCTGCGAGTACATGTTTTGTTAATAGTTTTTTACATGCTGGTAGTTATTATTCATACCTTCTTTATACAAGTTATTACGTTATTGATTTTTTCTGAAATAATAACAAAAATAGGTATAAAAATGAAAAAACTCACAATAAAAAATTCAAAATCCATAAAAGTTAACATATTTTTTGTTCCATAATTTAAACACTTTTTTTTTTTGCTTGTATTTCAGATAAATTTTGTAGCGAATTTAATTTTCTTTATTTTAGAAGAAAAAAACAAAAACAAACAAACAACAACAAAAAAAAGTTCGCAAATTGTACGTAAAACATGGCAAATAAGGTGCGTTTGTACTGTAGCTAGTTTTATAAATATTCATATATAGGTGCAATACCTATTGCACTTATATGCAAATATGCATGAATACAAAATTTATTACAATTATAGATATGAAATTCAATGATAATAGTATTCCATCTTAAATAGGACGTTATCACCATGGCAACATGACCTATCATGGCAACATGACCTCAAATCATGACCTATAATGGGATATCATTGAATCAATGACGTATGATAGGATTTAGTAGAATGAAGAAAACTTTTATTAATATATTTTAAAGTTTTGATTCGATTTTCATAAAATATAAAATCACTCGACACAATTCTGCAACGATTCTATACACTGTTAAAAATTTGCAGCATTCTGGCAGGTCATTTGACCGTTATTTCCGAAAACGGTTACACAACCGTAATTTTACACTATTCTGACCATATTATTGGCCAATATAGTTAAATTATGGTTATGAAATCGTTTTTTCAAAAAACGGTCGAATGACCTGCCAGAATGTTGCAAAATTTTTAACAGTGTATATTAAATTACAAACCATTCGGTTAGGTAGTTTTTGCGCGGTTATATGCGGGCAGCAGGCCAGACAGATGGACGAATCAGACGACGACTATAGCTACGTATTTATATACAGTGAAACCTCCCTGTGCGACCACCTCCCTGAACGACCATTTTTTTCATGGAACGAAATTTATTCTCATAGGCCCAATACTCATTTTACCTCCATTCAGAGACCATCCCAGTTGAACTCCCTCCATGAGCGACCCGTTTCTTTGAAGAAAATGAAACAAATTCCGTTTTTTCCAGGTCGCTTGAAGATTGATTTATTAGAAAAATAATTCCGGAGAGCTCATTATTCATCAAACTTCTAAACTAAGTTTAGATTTTTTTTTATTCCGGTAACTTTTAAGTGTTTAAATCCCTTTGTGCCTTTTTAGGCAATGAATTTAACTCGGATGACAATTAACAATGACAGCCAATAAACCCCCTTGCCCTATTCTGTCAGGAAAATCTCAAAGAAATAGATAAATTAATGAAATCGTCATTATTTGTTTTCGTCCAAAAAGAAATTGCATTTATTTACTGAACTTCGAAAGGACTTGCAAATAAAAGTTATAAAAGATAAAACCGTAAAATCAAAGCAAACGTCAGTGTTTTGATTTTTTTAAACTTTGCAGTAATTAACTTATTAAATTAACTTTTATTTTGATACTTAATATTTTATATTTTTTCCAAATGTGAATAATAAATTTTAGTAACATTGATTGTTACCTTTTTTCAACAATTAAAATCTAGATTTAAACATGACCTCCATCAAGAGACCACCTCTCGGAGCGACCCATTTTTATTGGAACGGCACGTGGTCGCTTTAGGGAGATTTTACTGTAATTACGAACGAACCTAAAAACATTAGGATTTTTCAGCGTCTTCTGGTACTAAAATCAGACTGAATGGCAGTAAAGAGGTTCTTTCTTTCTGCTAGTTTTTAATGTAATAAAATTAATATTTGTAAATAAAAATAATTTGTGATTTTATGTTTTCGCTTTTTTTTTTTTTAATGTAGTGTTAGGCTGTAAAACATGGCAAATGGCATTTTAATTTTTTTCTGACTTTCATGTAAAATTATTTAGCTGCATTCCGACAATCTTTTAAAAGCGAGTGTTTATTTTTTTCTCAATTGCGTTATAACAATCCAATACATATTTTAGATAGGAATTTTAATAACGAACGTTCTTTTCACATTAGTTCCAATAAAATCAAATCTATAAGACAAGTTAAGGTGTTACATGGGTTTCGAAGGTTAAAAAAAGCATAATTTCTTTATTCTTTTTTTATATATACAGTGGACTCTCTCTATTCTGAACACTCATCGGACCGACCAAAAATGTTCAGATTATGGAGGTGTTCAGTATAGAGGGAGTTTGAAAACGTCTACTATGTATTGAGTTTATAGACTGTATAGCCTGGCTAGCCATGGACTGTGTAGCCTGGCTAGCCATGCCAGTTACTGAGATGGAGGTGCTAAATTTACACTCATGTTCAAAGTTAAGAGAATTTTCAGATTTGGTCGATTATCTCCAGAACTACTGGACATAATTTTATTAAATTAGGTATGTACATAGGTAATATAATGAAAAAAAAAACGTTCAACAGTTATAATACACACCCATGATCGCGTGTAAGACTCATCAGCATCAGAAGATATAAAACATAGCCTTCAATATTGAGCTAGGAAATGGGTTAATAGGGAGTATGGTCCTCTCTTACAGTTATAGAGCTCTCATAACGAATTCATCAGGAAATCAGACAGTTTTTGAGAATCTGTGGCAGTTAACCTCGCTCCTTCAGCAACGCTGTTTTCAGGCTCTTGGTAGTTCTGGGAGGTGGAAAGCGATTTCCATTTATCCTCCCTAGAGCGTTCTAGACATACTCTATAGGGTTTAAGTCCGAAGATCTGACGGGCCAATCCAAAGAGCGATTGTCCTAAGTTTCCAGAAATTCGTCGACTAGATGAGCTCTATTTCGGCGCGCGTTGTAGTCCATTAAAATGAAATCAGAGCCAACTGCATTCCTCAAAAGCGGAACATAGAAGTCCAAGATATATAATCCCTAAACCTCACATCAGTCACAGAGCCTTTGCCAAGCAAAGGTAGGGATGTGCGCCAGTCAGACATGATGCCTGGCCAGACCATCAAACCTCCCCTGCCATAGTAGTCTCTTTCTCGTACGTTGAAAGGATCCCTGGTTTTATCCAGATGAAAATATGTCGAGAATTAGTGTTTAGGATTAACCAAGACTCATCAGTAAATTCTCATAAAACGTTCCCCATTGATACCTGGTCCAAAGTCAAAGATCTCTACACCAAGCTAAACAGGTTCTCTTCTGTGCAGAAGTGAGCAGAACGGAAACAGTAGGTCTTATTGTAAATAGCCCTCTGTCATGTAGCTTTCTTCAAACAGTAAACATTGAAACTCGGCTTCATATAGTCGCATAAAGGTCATGAAAAGCTGAGTTGCTGTTGCACTCCTGTAATGGACAAATAGTGACCTTCATTAGACGACGTGGCTAGTGTTGACTTTAAGCCGTTTTAGCTGGGCGCGGCACCCGACGACCCATTTTATTTCGTTTATGCGTCTGGCGGCCCTTTTTAAACCTTCCGATGCACCTGGTGGCCCTTTTAAACATTCCCTAAGCGCCCATGATCTTTAAGATAGTTTCATAGCGCACAATTGCTCTTATTTGTAATCAAAGTCTGCTATTTTCTTTTCTTCTATCAGCATCATTTGCAAAAAAGTAAGTGCACATTTTTTTTTGCCCGGTCAAGGTATTAGCGATGCGATACTGAAAATTTCGAGCATGGGATGTAAACTTATCGGGAATTGGATCAGATTTGGATTTTTATCCCGTGCAATTTTTCCGGCAAATTTATTTCAACTCTTAAGGCTTTCTGCGAACATTCTAGTGAGCGGTATGGTTCGCTCTAGGAAAAGCGATTTTTGCTCAAATGATCTTGTGAAACACTGCAGTTAAAATTTGATGCTGTTCCTTTAAGCTTGACTCTGCTTTGTCATGTAAAAGTGACAGTGAATGGTTCACAATTATGCGCGAAAATCGCGAAATTCAATTGATTGCAGGAAAATATCTCAAATTCTGTAAGGGGACTCTAAACAGACCAGTTCAAAGAAGTTTTTGTGAACAAGGTACAAGCGAGCGCTTTTTGAGAATATTGAAAAATTTGAAAAATTCCCGACTGGCGGCCATATGTTTTTAGAGTCAACACTAGTGGCTCTTGGATGACCTTGCCTAAACTTTCTCTCTAAAGATCCAGTATCCTTAAACTGTTTCCAAAAGGTCGACACGACATTGAAGTCACTAGGAATTTGCACTTGAGACTACCCTGTTTCCATTCTCCCCGCTATTCACCTCCTCATTCCACCATCCAAACGTTGGTGGTTACTCATTCTTTCTGTTTGCCTTTGAATTACGTGGAATGTTGCAAAAAAGACTAAGATATTCGGTGAGGTGTGCCAGCGAACAAAACACGAAAATTGCCACGCTCATTTATAAAGCCTGTCTCTCTACTTGCTCCGCCCAAAAACACATGTACGCCTACGTATTACAAACTAAAGTGTTACATCGCTGTTTCGAAGCAATAGTTTTACATTTTTTTCGGTATTTTTCATGAAATTCGAAAACATATGCAATTTTTTTTAAATTTTGAACATGGGTGTTGGTTTGGTGGCTGGTGCAATGTCAAACTTAATTCTGTGGACATGTACTCTACTGTCTCATTTGTTTATTTTATTTAAAAAGGCTTAAAAAAATACAATTACATATATACAATACATTACTTGAAAACATAATTCGTACATTCCTTAAAAAAGTGAGTAATTTTAGTCTGTTTTGGCAATGTGTATGCTTGTACAGTGCAGATGTTATCTAGATGTTTAAGAAGTTGCAAGGCTTCCGGGTGATGTTCAGCCGCATACTTCAACAGGTCTTGAATTGCTTGGCCATATTGTTTGAAGGTAATCCTACTTCTTGTTTCATTGTTTAATTATGGTTCTGTGTCTTCTTTACTATCCTCTTCCTCTTCAACGATGTTGTTGTCGCAAACCGGAAGTCTTCCGTCGGCTTCGAGATAAGTTGCAGGTTAAATTTCAGTATGAAGCTCCTGAAAATTTGACCAAAAGTCACTCACAGTTGTTGCTTCTTGGTCCTTTATTGTTGATTGCTGATCCTCACACGGGAATTCAACTTCGCAGAAGCACCTGTGGATGGTGTAGGGTGTTACTTCATTCTAAGGCGTTAATATCCAATGGACAGCATCCATGACGTTGATATTCTTCGTTAGTTCGGTTGCCGAATCTGCCTCCTCCATCCCCAGGGACATTTTCTTGAGAAAATGGATTCGGTAGTGAGCTTTAAACGACTTGATTAGTCAATTGATCAAGTGGTTGGATTATAGAAGTACAGTTCAGTAACATGAATTTCGGGCTCACGTTGCTCAGCTGCATGTTTGTATCTGATCTGGCATGTGTCTAGCACGTTTGTATGTGAAAAAATTTTCTTCCTTCTCTCTTCATCATCTCTTTAATGCCCTTCAACCATTGTGAGAAAATTGTGACTGTCATCCAGGCTTTTCAATTCGATTTATAGTGCACAGGCAATGATGCAAGCTTCGCATTTTTGAAGCATTGTAGTTTTTCACTTTTTCCGATCACAAGAGGTTTGAGCTTCGCACCCGTAACACTGGCACAGAAGCCTTTCTGTCGACGATTTCGTTGAACCTTTTTATTTTTCTGCAACTATTTTTTCCGAATTTTCATGATGGAGGAGTTCCCCGGATTCCGATTGTAAACACACGTTCAGTTTATAGAGAGGTGGGGTAGAATGGGGACCAAAAGTAGCGTTCATAATAGCGGATTAGAGAGTGTTCAGAATACAGAGAGTTCATCTTTTGTTGAGTCTATGGAGTTTCGCTGGGATCGTCAGAATGTGTTCATAATACCGGGGTGTTCACATTAGAGAGTGTTCAGATAGAGAGAGTCCAGTGTATATATGTACCAAAACTATACTCGTAAAAGTATACTCGTAATCGCAGTGCTTTTATTATATAAAAAAAGAATGAATGAAGCCAGCAGCATTAGTTCTGCCGGCTTTTAATGTAACAAGATTGGTCTTGCCACAGAATTAATGTAGTAAAACCATTCGTCTGATGGTTTTTATTTATAGCATATTAAATACTAGTACAAATTTTCTAACAATCTACGTGTAAATGTCTGTACATTAATGTTATGTATTCATCTGTTGTTGATATATCAATATCGTTTTCATTGTTTAAAACTCTTTATTAGCACCCGGTATGCCAATTCTTTCTCCCAGCTTATTTTGTGTCGTCCTCAAAAAATAACGTTGCGTTGTATAATCCAGCCGTAAAGCAAAGCAGATGTATCATTGCACTCTTAAATACTCTACAGCCATTTTTAAACTTATAAGCATCGCAAATTTTCCATTTTTATACCGTCTTATTGGGGAAAAAAATACTTTTTAATGCAATATGTTTGAAAACTGCATTTCCATTTATTTTTGAGATATTACTTTTTTTGTAGTTTTTAGAGCCATTTACTTAATATTGGCAACGGAAGTACTCCATTTCTGTAGAAAGTAAAGGAAAAATAGTTTTAAAATAGTAATTATATATTTTTGTTGTCATTTTCTCATAAAAGCTGAAAAAAAAATTGTAATTAAAATACGTGCTATTTTGAAAAAATATAAGCGAACGATTTCTGTTAAAACATGGAGTTATTATAAGCTATATTTAATTTTAAGTATCTATATTAATGTTACAAACAAATGAAGGCCTATGAATCGTTACATAGCCGATTTTTTTTTCCGAGTTTCTTGCTGATTTCTTTTTGCTGGATTTGTGTATTATTCAGAGATAGTGACGTCCTATCCATACTTTATTGTAGATGTTGTTGATGACTGGATCGTAAATGAGGAATTCTTCAGATGATGCGAATGACGTCGTTTTATATAAAATAAAATCGCGGGTTTTAAGTCTTAAAACTGAACTACAGTAGAGTCCCGATTACCCGAGTCCCGCTTAACCAAGATTCCGCTTTAACCGAGTTATTTTCCTCTGATGGACTGGTGGCTTCTATTATTATGAAACAGCCATTATAAAAGAAGTGTTAGATGAAGATGAAAGAGCAGTCGTAAAAAGTTAGAACTCTGATTTTCTGGTCAGAATGGGAAAAAAAATTACGGCCATTTTTTCCCCTTCATCCCCATTTCATCGGGGGCGACAATAAATTCTGAAAAAGCAGATTTCCTGTTCTCTAGTTTCTTTTTTTTATTTTAAATAAAATTAGTAACAGTTCTTTTCCTAGATGTACAGCCTTTTCCATTCATTTATCAACGAAATTTATAACCCCAAAATAACAAAACTTTCCATCATAATTCCATAACTAATCAACATGGAATGATGTATTATAGCTTAAAACCTCCCCTGAAACGATATCTATCTAACAGTGTAAGTTTCGTCAAAATCCATGCAGTAGAACTCGAGATATAGAAGTTCGGAACTAAATTTCCGTTTGTATTTTATATATAAAAGTAGATTGATGCGCGTCGTGGAGTGGGAGAAAAGACAACAGATGAAATCTTTGGGCGTTTCTCCAGAATGAAAAAAACGAAGCAAATTAGAGCTCCATGATTTTATAAACGAAATCATCTTCAAAGTAGTTCAACACATTCTTTATAAGGCATTGCCATCTCGGGTAAATGATTTGACATGAGATTCCTGTATGATCTTAAAATAATATTAGAATAAACTATTAGAATGAATGATGTCTTGGAACGACCAGCCAGGGAGCTGTTGATAATAGGAAAGACCGAACAAATTCTGACGTAAACTCTCGTGCATCTGCTTTTTTCAACAACGCGGAGAAACACAAAATCATGACGTAGCGCGCGTTCTGACCAATGCGAGAATAAAGGATATGCTTAAAACCTATGTCACTCCCATACAAATTAATGGGAGTGATAAAGCAAAGAGTCCTGGCAAATCGAAGCGGGCGCATTTTATAGTAAAAATTACCCCGGCGCGCGAAAATAATCTCGGAATAATAAAAAAAAAAGAAATGCCTCTTTTAAAAACATTCAAATTCACATAAAATAATAGAAATGATCAGAAATCATGATATAATTTAGGAATAAGCTAAAAGCTTTATATTTAAGTAAATCGAGCAAGATAATAATTAATTTAAGTAGAATTTAATAGGATTAATGATAAGTATTATTAATGAATAAGAAATTAGAGAATATGCCGGTAATTTAGCATGAAAAAGGGAACATCGCGAAGGAAGAATTAATAATATAACATATATAATAAATAAATTATTGCTTTCAGAATTTTTAGCATATAAAAGAGCAACATTTAAACAATATTTTATAAAATTTTCATTCAAAAATTTGGAAAATTGAACCGATGGGACCTGGTTTTCGGAGACCCCTCAAAACAAGTGTTCTCGTGGTGGACAGGATAACTCATGATAGCTTTATCTGAAATTAAAAAAAAAAATAATAATTTTTTTCTGTTAGTAGATAAGTATAGCTCGTGATTGAATGAAGGATTTAAACTAGATAACAGGAATTCTGCTTTTTCAGAATTTAGTGTCGCCCTCGATGAAATATATATAAATATGCGTATATAAATATAGATAGTACAAAACATATTTCAGTTTTATGACTGAAAACACACGCTTTTAGTTTATATAAAATGATGTCATTCGCATCCGCTGAAGAATTCCACATTTACTATCCAGTCTTAAACATCTGTGGAAAAGTATGCATATCACGTCACTATCGCTGAATAATACACAAATCCAGAAAAAAAGCGATTTCTTCATTCAAAAAACTCGACAGAAAAAAAAAATCGGCTATCTCCTGATTTATTAGATTTCATTTGTTTGTAACATTAATATAGATACTTAAAATTAAATATACTTTATAATAGCTTCATGTTTTATCAGAAATCATTCATTTATATTTTTTCAACATAGCACGTATTTTAATTACATTTTTTTTCAAATTGTTATGGGAAAATGACAACAAAAAGATATAATTACTACTTCCCAACTATTTTCCCTTTACTTTCTACAGAAATGGAGTACTTGAGTTGCCAACATTAAACTAATAGCGCGAAAAACTACAATAATAATAATAATAATAATAATAATAATAATAATAATAATATCTCAAAAATGAATTGAGATGCAGTTTTCAAACAAATTGCATTTAAAAGTACTTTATTTTCCCCAATATGACGGTATAAAAATTGAAAATGTGCCATGCTTAGAAGTTTAAAAAATTGCTGTAGAGATTATCCGTATTTAACCGCACAATAATACACCTGCTTTGTTTTACTCCTGGCTTTTATAACGGAACGTTATTTTTTAGAGGCGACATTTAAATTGCTGGGAGAAAGAAATAGCATATCGGGGGCTAATAAAAATTGAAATTTGAACTTTTGGCAGAGCTGTATGCAAAACAGTACAATTTACACTACTATAACCTTGTATTAGTTGTAATCGGAAAAAAAGAAAAAAGGAAAGAAAAACCTTCGTTCAATCACTAGTCAATCCTATTTTGAAGCAGTGCGCAAAATTTCAATAAGATCGGTGCATTAGTTTTTGAGGAATCGTGTCCACCAACTCCAAAAATAGTGTTTTTAGAAAAAAGCAATGTACCTGCGTCGCTTCAGTCCATTCTAGCCTAAGTAGGAGAGTTTCCAAAGGCTCTCTCTCCTAGACTTTTACTCCGATTAAATTGAAACTTTGAAAACATATTTCAGACTTATTGTACTATTAGATAAAAAATAAAAAATAAATGGATTTTTGAAATTTTCAAACCCATGTAAACCACTTAACTGAAGCTCCAGTCCTAAACAAATCAGCTGTTTTAAAGGAAGCAACGTACTTTATGCACGTGACGTCAGACGCCAGAACTGCGCGGTATGCTGATATGTTATTCTAGTCACTGCACCGCCAGAATGCCTGTATGCGCAGGCGTAAACCCCGCTAGCAGACGACTTAAGCTTCGACCCAGGTTAAGTGCATAAATTTTAACCAAAATTTTGCAAATGTAAGGAATTTCCTCGCATACAGAACAACATTTTGAATTTATAAAACAATACATTAAGTATATACAGCTACAACGAAGAATTTTTTTGCGGTATTTTTAACAAACAAGCATTAATAATTTACTCTCCATAGGCCTCTATGATAACGTTCAACAGTAAATACCGCCAGCAGACGAATTTTAGCCTCGACCTCAGGTCGCGTGCATAAGGTCCATTACAGCAGTTTGGTTTGCCGTTATTTTTTAGAAAACTTGAATCTTGAATATTTCGGAACTTGCATTTTGTTTACCTTGTTTTATACAACAGCCCTTCAATTACTTTTAAAAGGGAAAAATAACCGTTTTTTTTTTGTTTGTTTTTCGATGATGTTTCAGATAAAAGACTGGCAAAATGGCCGTTAATGGAAAACGTCAACAAGACCGCTCTAATTGTCCTAGCATATTTATTGTTCGTAAAGATTATAGGACCGGCCTGGATGAAAAATAGAAAACCTTACCACCTGAGACTGCCGATGATTTTATATAACTTCGCCATGGTCATCTTCAGTGCGTGGATGTTTTACAAAGTAAGTCATTTATAGTTCATTTTTAAATTTCAGTCAAATTCTTGCAACTACATTAATCCTTTATTTATGTACTGAATTATGAATTCATGAGAATTTTATCATCTAAAGCATTTTTCGTGAATTTTTGAAACTACATTAGAAGATTTACATAATCATTTAATAAATTTGAGAAGGATTTAGAAGGATTAATTAAATTTGAATTTATAGGGATTTTGTGCACGATTTATAACCCCACTCAAATCTTTTATTTGAAATATTTTTCGTAGTATTTTGTAGAATTAGCAAATGTACAAATATAATGTTCTTACAATAGAAATATAGAAATATTTCCAAATTGAAAAATCCCCCCACCCAACGCCAAGCTGAAAAGATCAAAGGGCAAAAAATATCATCCTTTTAAAAATATTTTTGTTTTGTGTAACCAATAATGCTTTTGGAACAAAATAAAGTAATGCATCTATAACTCATTCTAAACTGTATTACTACTAATTGATGTTGTATTAAATGAATTTTATAATAAGTTATTTTAATGGTACTTATAAGCACCGTCAGAAGATAAAGGGCTATATGACCATTTGTCACCGGGGACTTTCAATTTTAGATATTTTGTCGAATATTTAACCATATACTTGTCAGATTCTTCTGGAACTTCAGGATTATAAAGAATATGTTTGACCTCATATTTATCAATTCCGATTCGATCAGGACAATCAGGGGGCCAACAAAAAATCGCAGAAAAATAACAATATTTGGGGTCATCCTCTAAAATAAAATGTTTGAAATGGTCTATTGTTACAGCACACGCATATGTGAATATTGTACAATATGTTTGTTTATTTGTGTAAGAATGACATTCATATTTATGGAGATATAGATATTTTCTTTAAAAGATATTCTTGCACCTTTTTTGTTTATATCGTGCAGGGTTTTCAACCAAATTTAACGCCAGTTTCAGAAAATTTTACAAAATGTAGTAGAAAAAGTATAGTGCAATTGAAATATAAATACTATATTGAACATTTGATGAAATATGAGCAGTTGTATGATATATTTTTTATCTGCGCGAAAGATAACAAAGATTTTTTTTCATGATTTAATAGTCAACTCTATGGAGAACCTCATACAAAAAAGCCAGGAAAATATCGTAAAAATTGAGAAAGATACCGGCGATAGAGTTAGCTGATTTTTTAGCTGCTCTCTAAAACTAGCTGAATGATAAGGGATTTTCCACAAATGTCATTTAAAATTTTTACATTGTTTTCCTTTTTTATTGATACTATAGTTCTCCTTATAAAACTACCATAACGCGCGTATCCGAACAAAAAAACTTGAATATCGAAGCTCACAAAACAATTCTGACAATTCGGCGCTACCGACATTGTGGCATCACTTTGGTCTTGGCATACATGCACTGCAAAAAAAAAAAAAAAAAAAAAAAAAAAAAAAAAAAAAAAAAAAAAAAAACGGACCAAAAAACGCAGATTCTACTGGCAATCGAAACGCCAGTACTCTTTCCGTATTTTAACGGAAATTTTCCACCCAAAAATTCCAGAAATCCATAGTTTTACGGAAATTTCCCCCCATAAATTACAGAAAATTTTCCGTTTTTCTGGAATTTATGAGGGAAAATTTCCGTTAAAATGCGGAAATAGTACTGGCATCTCAATTGCCAGTAGAATGTTCGTTTTTAGTCCGTTGTTTTTTACAGTGTGTCATATAGCAGGCGTTAATAAGACGTGGTTTGGGGAATTGGGTGTGAAAAAACCTTCCCTGGCCAGCTCAAAGTCCAGACCTTATTCCTTTGGAACACCTTTGGGATGAGTTTGAGAGCCGGTTGAGAGTCAGGCCAACTCGGCCAAAACATACCACTGAAGTGTTTGCCACTCTGAAGGATGAATGGAGAAAGATTCCTGCTGAAACGTATCGCAAATTGGTACAAAGTTTTACTCGAAGATTTGCAGCAATCATTGCAGCTAAGAGTGGCCCTACATGACACTGATTGTCGTGCTGAGTCACCTTTAACTTCATGGTATAAGGTCTCCCTTGACAAATGGCCATATACTATTTAATGAATGTTAATTAGTTATTTTTGAACGAATAACTTTGATTTTGATAATTCTTATTTTTTTAGAATATGCACGTTACGGTAGTTTTCCAAGGATAACCCAAGTAAAAGTGAAAAATAGTACAAAAATTAAAAATGTCAGTTTGTGGAAAATCCCATATCACCAGCTGATTTTTGAGAGCAACTAAAAATCAGCTCACTCTATCGCCGATATCTTTCTAAATTTTCAGGATATTTGACTAGATTTTTATACGAGTTGCTCCATATAGTTGACTACTAATTCATGAAAAAACATCTTTGTAATCATTCGCGCATATAAAAAATATTTCATACAGCTGATCATGTTTCATTTAATGTTTAATATATTTATATTCCAATTACACTGTGTTATTTCAACTACATTTTGTCAATTTTTCTGAAACTAGCGTTAAATTTAGTTGAAAACCCTGCATGATATAAACAAAAGAACATGCAAGAATTTTTTGAACTTTAAAAAAAATCGCTATACCTCCATGAATATAAGTCCTATTTTTGCACAAATTAATACACGTGTTATACAATATCCACGTATTTGTATGCTGTAGCGATAGATCATATTGTACATTTTATTTTACAGGGTGAATCCAAATATTATTCTTTCTCTTGGATTGTTTTGTTGGCCCTCTAATTGTCTTCAAAATCGACGATTGATCTTCGATTCTCTTCGATGATTGATCTTCGATTGATCTTCGATTGATCTTCGACGATGAATCGTCGAAAGTCAATCGACGATTGACTTTCGACGATTGATCAGATCAAATCGTCGTTGATAAATATGAAATCAAACCTATTCTTTATAATCCTGAAGTTTCAGAAGAATCCGACAAATAAACATTTAGATATTCAGCAAAATGTCCAAAATTAAAGTGTCCGGCGATGAATGGCCATATAGTCTATATAACACTCTACTGTAAGGCGCCTCGTTTTTTCGATCATTGGGATATATCACTCTTTTTCCATATCTCCCAGAAATGTAAATTCCTAATTCCACCGCGCGTTTTATGTAACTCTAATATGAATGTCGGTTTTGGTTGAAATAAGTGTATCTTAATTTTATTTAAAAAATTGGAATTTGCATGTAACTTAAAGTTTTTCAGTCATTACGTGAAAAATATTTATAGGTATCATATTTTATAATTTTTGATATCGCCAGTTGTATCGTGATTTTTTTTCTTTTTCGTATTTCTTTTCTTTTATCTTCCAACGCGCCCGACAAAAGGAGAGGCGACTGTATTTTAAATATTTTAATTATTTGAGATTTGAAAGACAGATTTATTGAAGATTGTTTGTGTTAGTAAATCAACCATACAAATCCTTTTAACCCCTTAATTCTCGCTCCCGTGATATTCACGGGCTGTGTCTTTTATTTAGATTGTCTGATTCACACCAGTTTTATAAAATAGTGTAATTGGCTTTATTATGGTATCATTTTACCTGTCATTAAATAAGGTGAATATTTCTTTTTCAAAAAGTCAATAAGAAATCTGAATTTTTAAACCGTAATTTAATGCGACCGTAAGGGGTTAAAATGAGTATTTAGCAATTTAATCAAGATTACTTCAGTTTTTGAGAATATTAATGCATTGATAGATCTTCTGAATAAAGTCTAGTTCAACACCATCTAACTGTCTATCATCGTAGTTTCCCCCCCCCCCCCCCTTCTTCCAGGGTTTGAAAGAACGTGAAGATGCTCTTTTAAACAAGTTTACTGATTAATTTAAATAACTGCATCAAGCCCTATACAATGCTAATGTTTAGTTTTATTAGTTATTTCTAGTTGTTCCTTGGTTCCTTCTTCGCCCCCCCCCCTCCCCAAGAATATGAAGATGTCATTTTTATTGTTATCGTTTATTTTATTAAGATTATTTCTTTTTTTGAAAATAATAATACATCGATGTATCTTCTGAGTAGTGTCTAACTTAATACCACCTAACACTTTATCGTTGTTCCCCTCAACCCTCTCCCTTGCTTGAATGAATGTGTACATGCCCCTTTCCATTGTCTTGTAAACAAATTTACTGACTAATCTAAATTTTCCATCTAGTTCTTATAATGCAAGTGTTTAGTTAAGTATTTATTTCTATATTATTCCTTATCCTCCTCGGAATGAATGTGAAAATGGCTTTTATTTATGTTCTCGTTTATTTAATAAGATAATTTGAGTTTCTCGTCCAGTCTTTCTTTTTAAATCTAAACTAAACTTTTTCTAATGGTCCCATATCTCCCCTCCTTGTCTGTCGCCAATTTGAAATCCATTTAACCCCTTGAGGGGCGGTGGGATATATTATATCCCACTTAAGATCAATGAAGATTTGCACCAAAAAAAAAATTATTAAATTTTACTTTTCTAACTTTGGTGGAAAAAAGTCGAAAAACTGCTTTTCCTTATTTTGCAATAATTTTTTTCGAAGATTCCGGTATGAATTAGACATTACAGAAATACAATTAGTTGCCCCTGAAAGGGTTAACTTTTTTCTAATTTGCAGTTTAGAAGTTATTATTAATATGTAAATCTACTAATAACTATCATATCCCTTCAGGTCAATTTAAATTCTACGTTTCACATGAGTACAAAGGTACCATTATTTTTGGTTTTTATATTGTTATATGATATGATATAAAAACTCCCCCCCACCCCACTGAAAAATTTTATACATAAGAATATCTATGGTCTCAGCTGATCTTACTACCATCACACTAGAAATTAATTATTTAACACTTTCTACGTCATTTTGGCTTTTTTAATTAGCGAGAAAGTGTGTATTATGAATTGAATCTCTCTTTCTCACCCGTTAGTTTATAGGTTTCTAACATTTCTACTACTAATAATTCTTTATAACTATTTAATCCCGTCAGTTCGATTTTTTTTTTAAATTCTAAGTTTCATATGAATGCAAAGGTGCTACCTATTTTTGGTTTTTTATATCTGTATAAGATATAAATTGCCTCCTCTTCTAAATTTTGCATATAAGTATGTCTAAGGTCTCAACTGATTTTATCACTATCGCCTGCAAGGTCAATTTCTTAACTCTTGGCATGCCAGTTTGGGGCGATAAGATGTGCCTTATGATTTGAATCTCGCTTTCGCACCTGTTAGTTTATGGATTTCTAATATTTCTACAACTATAAGTACGTAAGATGTCAGTTGATTTTACCACCATCACACTAGAAATTAATTGCTTAACCTTTGCAACGCCATTTTAGGCTATTTTATTAGCGAGAAGGGGTGTATTACGATTTCAATCTCAGTTTTTCATCTGTTAAATTTTAGATTTATAATACACTATATGGCCAAAGGTGACCGGTCACTTACGTTTTTAGACGTTTTGTTAAATATCTAGAAAAATACACGAGGAATTAACCTGAAACTGCAGGCGTGTAAACAGGATAAAGTAGGTCATATATTTCCGCGAAGATTTTTTTCCGAAACCCCATAGGGGACCGTCAACAAATTGAAAGAGAACGAATATCTTTTGAATAACCCTGTAAAAACTAATCTAGCAAAAACGTTCAAACTCGAGATTATTAATAAGTAGCTTATTATAATATACTGTGTTCATTTTTATGAGAATAGCATGTATACTCGTAAAGAAATTAACGTTTTTATAAAAACAGTCCCAAATTTCGCCAAGTTTTTTTTTCTGATAATTTGCAGAGTTCTTAATATAAAAAAAAATTTCTTTTCAGAAAATATGATAATCAACATTTTACACAATACTCTGCAATCCGAATTAAAAAATAATAATAATTGGATGAAAAATGAGCAGGCTTACTAAAAAATGCTTCACTGCGCGTGCGCGAATGCAATCAAAATACAATATACATAATGTATTAGCTAAGTATATAAAGCAAATTTTGTGAAAGTCTCAAAATCATAGCTTGAAAATCCTGAAAATTATCATCGATAGAATAAGCTCGAAATCCGTTGTTCCCAAAAAGAAGCAAAAAGATGAGGGTTTGTATCAAATATCTGTTGATTAGTGTCAAGATAGCGTACACAATATTGCACGTACTACTATATTTGGATACAACCCCTCATCTTTTTGCTTCTCTTTGGGAACAACGGATTTCGAGCTTATTCTATTGACGATAATTTTTAGAATTTTCAAGCTATGATTTTGAGACTTTCACAAAAGTTGCTCTATATACTTAGCTAATACATTATGCACGTTATATTTTGATTGCATTCGCGCAGTGAAACACTTTTAGTAAACCTGCTCATTTTTCATCCAATTTTTATTATTATTTAATTTTGATTGCATAGTATTTTGTACAATGTTGTTTGTCATATTTTTTGAAAAGAACTTTTTTTTATGTTAAGAACTCTGCAAATTATAAGCAAAAAACTTGGCGAAATTTGGGGCTGTTTTTATAAGAACCTTAATTTCTCTACGAGTATACATGCTATCCTCATAAAAATGAACACAGTATATTACAATAAGCCACTTATTAATAATCTCGAGTTTGAACGCTTTTGCTACATCAGTTTTTACAGGGTTATACAAAAGATATTCGTTCTTTTTAAATTTGTTGGCGGTCCCCTATGGGGTTTCGGGAAAGAATCTTCGCGGAAATATATGACCTATACTATACTGTTTACACACCTGCAGTTTCAGGTTAATTCCTCATGTATTTTTCTAGATATTTAACAAAACGTCTAAAATCGCAAGTGACCGGTCACCTTCAGCCATATGGTGTATTTCTTCTACTCCATGTAATAACGACTTACTCTATAATTATTTAAACACTTCAGTTTCACCTATTTTAAATTTTAAGTTTCATATGAGTACAAAGGTGCTCCTCTACTTTTTTTTCTTTTTTTTTAATTTTATATAGTGCAATCTTCCTTTTTAAAATTTTGTATGTAAGAACTTTTAAGATATCAGCTGATTTTACCGCCATCACAACAGAAATTAATTACTTAACTCTTGCTACGCCATTTTGGGCAATTTTATCAGCGAAAAGGTGTGTATTATCTTTGAATTTCACTTTCTCTCCTATTAATTTATTTCCAATATTTCTACAACTATATCTAATAATTATTTGCTGATAAATGTCTCCCGTGTGTGCTGTATGCCCTGCAGACATGGCTGCTCTGCCGGTCTAAGCTCTATGCCCTACAGACTTAGGCCTTGACAGAATTTACGAAATTGTTTAATTTTGATGTCGACTTTTATATTATTTTCAATGCTTATTTCAAAAACGAAATACACCTTTTTTCCCCTATAACATCAGTTTTTTTCGAAAAAGATTCCATATTTTGAAGAAAATAACTTAAAAATCAAAATTATGATATTTCATTTTAATTTTACTCATTTCTAAATCCATACGAATTACATTACTTAATTCGAGTAGTTATTAAATGAGAAATAAGTGTACATAAAAGATAATAAGTAATTATACTAACCCCCTGTATCTCCCCCAAAACGTTTAATAGTTCATGAGTTCAGAAGAGGAGTATTCTGAATTTATAATCGGCTTTTCTTTTCAGGTTAGTATTTTAATGCAACAATTTACTCTTTTAAATCAATAAATATGTTTATCAAATTCATATAACAATGCTTTCTATTTTCTAAACGTACTAAATTCGTAAACATTATACTAATTTGCAATGAAACTCTACGTGACCGAATTGTTTCATTATTTTTTCAGTAATCAGCACCGAAAAAAAATAACTGTAAAAATTACCACTTCTGTTACAGACAATGTTTTTCATTGTAGCTGTGTGTAAGTGATATGATTAATTTTTCTCCAAAAAGTAAGCATTTGTCATTTGCTCTCTTATCATATTACGTTTTTAAAAAGTGAAACTATAAAAAGGAGGAAAAAAGGTAAATTTGCATGTCCTTTTTCAGTTTGGGAAGCATGGATGGTTCCACAAGTACAGCTGGAAATGTCAACCGGTTGATTATTATTCTGAAGATGAAGATGGAATGGGAGTGAGTCTATCCTATTGTATTAATTCCACTGTATTATTTTTTCCCGATTTTAAAAACGAAGAGAGTTTGAGTTCACAAGAGAGCCCGTTTTGATTGAGGTTTACAATCAAGATTGAGAATTAGTGCATTTTAAAGCCTTATAGGCCAAAGTTAGCGAACCGATAAAACTTGTCATCAAAAATCGTATTATATGACAGGTCAGAAAATCATTTATTGGTTGCTTGACCATTTTTTAAAAATCTGAATTTTTTTGTACAACAACCCTAACATGATGGAAGTTCAAAACAACTATTATTTTAATTTTATTGATTTTTGTCATGTGCATGGCGGCCATCTTTGTTTAATCGTCTGCAGCAATTTTCTCACATGAAGGGTTTACGGAATTGTAAATATCTCATCGTTTTTTTCTCCAATTGAAGTGCGGTTTAAAGCAATTTGTACAGAATAAAATGGGCTAAAAATTTGGTAATAGAGTAGTTTCCAAAAACAAATCTATATTGGTGAAATTTCAGCATAAGATTTAAGTTTTTTTCCAAAAATTGTCCGTTTACAAGAGGAAATTTTTCTAGCAAGGAAAACTGTCAACATGACATAAGTTTTTTTTACAAATAGGCCGAAAGTACTTGTACTCACACGCCAAGTTACAGATCTAGGATTTGCTTTCTCTTTGTTAAAAAAAAATCCCAAATTTTTCAAAAATTTCAAAAATCGCACTTTTGAGGCTTTGATATCTCTGATGGGGAACGAGATAAAAATCTGAAATTATGGCTTCTGATAGTATTATATGGTACTATTACGCAAAAAAAAAAAAAAAAAAAATTAAAGATGGAGATTTGACTGCAAGCTGAGATATAGCGAGGAAAAGATATCAATAAATGCCATTAAGAGTACCTTAACCCCTTCCTGCATGATTTTTTTTTTCTGCAGACAAAATTTTTTTAAAGTTTGTTAAATATTAATGCAACATGATAAAAAATCACTCAAAATTCGAAATTTTCAAATCCACCTTAATTTAAGGCCGATTTAAGTTCGTGCCATATATGTCACACCATGCATTAGCGACTACTTTTCCATAGTAGGGAAATCAGCATTAAAACTTGCATGCAACTCTTAAAACTTCAAAATATATAGAGAAAGAACATATGAAATCTATTTGTGTATGTGTGTTTCAGTCTACAGTAATTGATACGTATATGGTTTATTGAAAAATGAAGTTACAGAAATTGATACATGTATCGTTTATTGAAAAGTTACATTCTACAGTACCTGATACATGTTTGGTTTAAAACTGCAGGCTACAGTAACTGATACATATTTTTGGCAGAGAACTACAGTATGCTGTAACTGACACAATGTTGTTGAAAACTACAGTCACTCAATGACCCAGAGCCGAAACTAGCCTTTTTTGCATCCGGGGTAAACATAGATTTTGCCCCCCCCCCCCCCCTCTCCTCCGCAAAGTATATTTACAAAGAGAATTTCACTAATTTTCTAATAGCCGACTTATTTTAAAATTTAAAATATGTAATACTGAACTACGTAATCTGCTTTGTAAAATATTGATTCATTAAAATCTTGAAAACGGAATCGACAAGCATCGGAAACAAATTCCGCTTTATACAGGATCCTTATGCCATATCATCTTTGCTTTGGAATACCCCAGACAGGATGATTTTAACAAAACCGTGTTAAACATAGATGTGAAAAAAATCGACAAACAAAATCTTCATTTGGCATCCCTTCGTTCTGGCGCACGGGCCACATACCCCCTCTGCCCCTCCTTAGCTTTGGCCCTGGACCCTTCACTCAGTTTGAAACTTGGCAAAGCAATTTCGGTCATTGTTCAGACAAAGTGACACTTCGCATTTTTGATGGTGAATAAACAAATACACATTTCAACCACTATGGAAAAATACAATCTGTCAATGCATGGTGTGACGTATGTGGCACGTACCGATTTTTACGTACTACATACGGTAGCATTTCTACAATGTGTTACCATCATGATGTATTATTCACAAGATACTTACAAACACAGCTGTATTTATTTCAGTCCAGTCTTCTTCTTTTTTCCACACAAAAACAACAAAAATATTCACTATCGAGCAACACAAAGTAACAACTATAAATTCTCACTGTTCGCCTCTTTTTTGGTGCCCAAATCCGTTTGAAAGGAGGCAGCACCTGTTGGCATAACATGCCTTATCCTCTGACGTATTAAACAAAGAAGAATGGAACTTCTGCGATTAAAAACAACTGCAGAACTACAGTAAATTCAGTATGTGCCATATATGTCACATTATGCAGGAAGGGGTTAAGATGAATTAGATTTATCTGTTTTATTATAATATTTACACACGAAATATGGTTTGTTGAAAACAGTGTAATAACAAATATTTAATTTACTAAGAGACTACATATGTTCAACAAAGATCTGAGAAATATCTTCACAAAATTTAGGAGAAATGTTATGAGTTCGACCAGTTACTGTTGTCAGTTTCAAAGGAGTGAACTTTCTCAAAATTTTATTTGTAGGAACCAAGTCTTGTTATCTCTTGATAACTTGATTGAAGTTCTTGGTCCTGTTGGCTCACAGAAATGAACTTTTAAATCACTATGTTCAAGTCTCACTTCATTTATAATTCCTAGCTTACTTCTTATCATGCAACAATGCCAATTTTCTGCAATATAAACTTTGAAAGGGCTTTGGATATCTTTACTTTCTGAAAATTACTTGAGGCTGATGCATGGAAACATCGTATAAATGTTTCATTTACAGGCACATACTTATGGTAGGAACAAGTTTCAGGGACTGGCAAGCAGCATTGAAATTGTGGTTTTTAAACCAACAAACAGGGATGTGTTTTGACGCGTTTAATCATGTCTCAACAAGAATGTCAACATTAGCAGCGTTTCTCTTTCTCTAACCTGTTTTTGTCTCTTATATAATTTTTTTTCCTGTATGTAAAATTACTGAGGTTTCTTTTAGTTACTAAAATTGCTTAAAACAAAAATTACTGAAATCATACAAAATGTAGGCCTTAGACATAATTATTTTTAAAATTAATTGCCAAGCTTTGCAAAAGGCTTTATTTTCTGTTACCATTATTTAAAGATAATAAAAAAAAATGAAATGACACTCTGAGATAAATTACATACCTGTGACTATAACAAAACAATAGTTTGGCAGTATTGTTTTGACATGTTGCCCTTGCCAAATCTGAGCTTGTAGTCATATCTCCATTCTGAAAATTTTTGTGCATAACACTACCATAAAATACTATCAGAAGCCATAATTTAAGATTTTTATCTCGTGCCCCACCAGAGATATCAAAGCCTCAAAAGTGCGATTTTTGAAATTTTTGAAAAAATTGAGATTTTTTTTAGCAAAGAGAAAGGAAGTCCCAGATCTGGAACTTGGCGTGTGAGTACAAATACTTTCGACCTATTTGTAAAACATATTATGCCATGTTGATAGTTTTCCTTGCTAGAAATTTTCCTCTTGTAAACGGACAAATTTTGGAAAAAAACTTAAACCTTATGCTGAAATTTCACCAATAAGGATTTATTTTCGGAAACTACTCTATTACCAAATTTTTAGCCCATTTTATTCTGTACAAATTACTTTAAAGCGCACTTGAATTGGATAAATAAACGATGAGATGTTTACAATTCCGTAAACCCTTCATGTGAAAGAATTGCTGCAGACGATGAAACAGAGATGGCCGCCATGCACAAACAAAAATTAATAAAATTAAAATAATAGTCATTTTGAACTTCCATCATGTTAGGGTTGTTGCACAAAAAATTTCAGATTTTTTAAAAATGGTCAAGCAACCAGTGCTGGACCACTTGAAATGGATTAACCCGTTAGTAACTTGTTATTTCTAAATTTAAAATGTAAGCTCTTTAAATATTAAATTATTAAAGTAAGAAAATGTTTCCTGTAGTTTGAAAATTATTGCTTTAAAAAATATTTTATAGAAAAGCTAACATTTTATTTCATTTTCATCAGCGATAAATTCAAAGAATAGACCGGGAGGGACTTTTACTCACTGAAATTGTAGAAATGTTTCCCTATGAAAAAATGTCGCAATTAGCTATACTAATTTTGCATGCATGAGATTAAAAGCATGTACAAAAAACAAACAAGTAAAACAGTTGTATGTTTCTTTGATTACTAAATGTTTATACAACCTGGATAAAAAAGACAAAATTATAATAATCAAATCTGAAAAAAATATATACTGATGGATCAAACAGCATGCTAGAAAAACCTTGCACCCAGCCTTGCTTTTTCTAGCACGCTGTGCCTTGCTCTATCTTGCACTGAAGAAGAATCGCGCTAGTAGATTCGAAACAGCTGTTTGCAGCTTTTTACATATTATTTGTGCATTTTTAAACGTTGCTTTTCTGCTTTTTAATATGCAGATGTAATAGTGGAGTATTGTCGACCGAAATATATTTAAAAAAGGATTTTGTGGATTCCAGTGTATATTTTGTGCGCGATTGATCCTGAAGGGTTCTATGAAAGTGTTTATCGAATTTTTTGCTAAAAAAGTCCTAAAAAGTCTTTAAAAGGTTATAATAATTTTGTTAATAAATTCAACTATTCAGGAAGTTAGCACCAAGTATTTTATTTGAAATAAAACCTAATAAAGAAATTCAGAGAAAGTTCACTCAACTTAGATTAAATAAAATAATTTTAACTTAAGAATAAAACAAAAAGAACTTAGTTGGAACTTATTTTAATCAGTTGTTAGTGCCTACAATACCTTATCATAACTACTAATATTCCGGTTTTTAAAAATAAAATAACGCGAGAATATTTAAAAAAATAAAATAAAATAAGCTTATTGAAAACAACGTAAAAACAAGAAGAGTTAGTTTCATTAAGTAATTTTTCCGACTCCAGTTCATTTATTTGACTCTGAAAACTCTCGGAAGGCTATGCGATAGGTATGTGCTGGACAAGATTATGTCACAAGCATAATAGCTCAAATGGAAATAAATACTTGTAGTTAATAGAAAGCTATTTTATTACTTAAGAAGTCTCAGGACTCTTAAATTAGAAAAAAAGAAAGAAAAAGACCGACATTTAAAATGCATATGATTTTAAAACACAACTTTTATTAGGATGAAAAATATGTGTGGTCTTCCATTTCATGTATTTAAAAAATTGCAAGATGCAGAATTAGCATTTATAGGAGGCCCCAAACTGTCAGCCATTTGATAAGCAGAAAATTGGTATAACAGCTCACGCGAAGGATTACAAAATAAATATTTCACTTAGAATGAAAATTTTAGTGCCTACTTATACCTCAGATTATAATAATTACTCTGAACCTAAATGAATTTGTATTTAAAGCATTTTTATATTTTTAATAGAATGTTGTATTTAGGTAATGCAAAATTTTGAAAATTTCAACAGTATAATAACTTAAAAAAATATTTTTTTGAACAATAAAAAGAAAATTTTATGTTCAGTTTATACAGACTAATATTTGAAAATTTCGCAAAAAAATATTCAGAAGTTTTTGAGATATCGTGCGCCCAAAAACGTCATTTAAAGGAAAATGACTTCAAAGCTTCGGAAACGCCACTTCAGCTATTAAGCGGGTATAATTCTAAAAGCCACAACTTCTGTTCTAATGGGGATTTCAAGGAAACAATTACATCAAAATGTTCAGAAAAGATAGAAGTTTAACATCTAAAAAAAATTTTTATTTCAAAAATTTTGAAGCTTTAAGAGTTCTGAGATCCCTTAAGAAAGCGAGGAAAGTACTAATATTTTAATTACTTTTCAGATGGTGGAAGTTTGTTGGTATTTCTTCATATCGAAAATCATCGAACTTGCAGACACAGTAAGGCACTTTAAATTCAGTTTTATGCAGAATGTTGGTTTACTAATTGAAAAGAATTTTACAATTTTTGAAAAAGATGAAACATATTAATTTTGAACTAAAGTTATAAATAACATGCTAAAAGTGAAAAAAAAAATACATTTAAAGACTTACAAATACCTTTTAATAAATATATCTACGAGTCAATATCACAAAATACGAAAATCGCAGTCCGCACAATAAAATTTCTATTTAATTTTATATAATGCAATTTTCTTTTTTTGCATCCTAATAAAAAATATTCTTAGAAGTATTTCCAAGAGGTATTATATTCATAATAACACAAAAATTAAGCAATGACTTAAAATTTCAGATTGTCATTTTCCTAGCATCTCACACTGGGATGTGTGCATTTTAAAAGGCTTTCTCTATCATGTACAAATATCTTTTTCTAGTTTTTTTAATTTCTAATTTCTAATTATACCCCATATAACACATATATGTGGAAAGTAACAAGTTCTGTGTTTTACAAATAATTTTCCATAATTAAAATATGATTGTCCTGAAAATGAATGTCATTGCCCTGGCTTGCTCATTTTAGTTCTTTATGAGGTATAAAGATGCCGCTGCAGAGTAATTCTTCTTGTTCTTGACATAGTTCAAGTCAGAACTAGTAAAATTATTGTAACCAGCAAGATCTTTTAGATATTTCCTTGAAAATAATGTGTTTAAAGGGGTTGTAAAATTTAAGTACACTTTTTATGTCATTTTCCTGGCTTCTATAAATTAGAAATAAAACTGAACATAACACTGAATTTGAGGTACTATAGAGGAAACATGTTCCTTTAAACAAAATTAAAATGTTAGATAAAAAAAAAAAAAAAAAAAAAACAAGAATGTGAAAAATGTTTTGGAATGAAATTGTCATTATCCTGGCATACATATGCCAAGAAAATGACACATAATTATAATTACATAAAAATGAACTTAAGCTCTTCAAACTTTAATAATTTTACACATAAGTTCCTTTATTCAGCTGTTCAAACAACATTTTTAGAAAAATCAGAAGCTTTGAAACGATTTAAATTTTCAAAATTTTTGTTTTAAAAATCTCACATTTTGTGATATTCACCCCTACATGTTCCGTACGCACAATCGACGACTTTATCAAATCAATAGTGATAAACAAACTATTTCTGCAAAAAATTTAAAAATGAACTTAGTGAACAAAAATTACGAGATCACAGGTATAATGAAAGAATGTGATCTAATAGTAATTTTTTTTTTTACTTTTACTGTGTTATAACTTTAGTTTAATAATAATAAGTGATTTTCTTATATAATTTCATATTAATTTTGTTTGTAAAAATTAGATCAGTCAGTTTCATTATGCAGCGGTCTGATTAGTCAATAAGTGTGCAACAGTTATTTTAAAATATTTTTAATAACGATTAGAAAAAAAAATATGAAATTTATTTTTTATCATTTAACTTTAATTGTTAACGCTTCAGTTTTCTTTCATTGTATATTAATAATTAGTTTCTTGCAACAGACATTAAGTGACTACAATTAGATTCCTGGCCTTTTACATCTTTAAATATGCTTTGCTTAAAACAATATATATATATAAACAAAAAAAAACGCAAACAGGGGTAATCATGCATTTCACATCATAAATTTTTCATTAATATTTCACATATTGGCACATAATACAAAGTTATATTTTACTATCACAAAATAATCCTCATTGTTTTTTAAATGTTATTTATATACTCATTTTTTATTTTATAATATTTGTTTTAAAATGGTTAATTTAATCAATGCCCTTTTATTTATTTATTTATATTTACTCAATACTTATTAATTTTATTTCTGTTTTTTCATTCTACTTTAAATAAATGTTAATTTAAGTCATTTCTTGATTTCTTCAATTGATTTCATTCTTTTCTATGGGTGTAGATGACAGCACTAAACATTTTTTTTTTTTAATCTAGCTACAATATAGTTTTCATTTTTCACACCAGATGACAGCAGTGTTTTTGTTTTCATTGACTATCTGCTAGTTTAGTGGACACTTTCATTCATGCCTCATGTTTTAATAGTCTTAAATCTGATTGCATCCTCACATGTTATAATTTTGTAGATGAAATTTCAGGAGTTTTGGATTTTTGTCTATAATTGAGCTATTGCGCCCTAACCATTTTTTAAATTTTTAATATCTTCTGCGAGGTGTATTTTTCTTTAGATCTCTTGTTTTTTTTTTTTTTTTTTTAATTTATTATTTTTTTTTTTATGCGCTATTAGGAGCCAAAGTTTGTCATTTTAGGCTTAATGCCGACAAAATAGGATGAAATAACGCATCTTCACTATGAATTAATCCTGCAAGTTTCTCTGATGATTCTGTGGGTTATTTATAGTTTCGTATTTTACATATTGGTTTCCAATGTTCATATCTTGTTCATCTGTAGAATTTTACCAATTTGTTCATACATTAGTGATTTAATCTTTATTACATATATATATATATATATATGATAATATTGCACTGAAAGGAAATTTTATATATTAAAAGGCGCTTTAATGCAAAATTTTAAGCACATTTCATCGTATTTAAATAAGTATTTTATTTTATTAATATAAATAAATCTAATTAATATCAAAATTAACTTTTGTTAAAATATTCCATGCATACCATTTTAAAATCGAAAAATAGAAAAAAAAATCTGAGATAGAATATTTAAGTATGTATTTTATTTAAAAAAAATAACAATAAATCTTTAATTGTTATTAACATCAAAATTTACTTTTGTTTAAAGGCATTCCATTTACCATGAAAAATATAATACAACAGATAAAATATTTTTAAATATAAAAGTTGAAAATAAAACTGAAATCGAATATTTCACTGATAAAACATTTATCAGTAAAAAAAGTAAAAAAACAAACAAACCTGAAATAGAATATTTTAACCAATAAAACATTTTAAAACAAAGATCTAAAAGAAAAGTTGGGAATAAAAAGAAGACGTGGGATTCGAACTCATGCTATCTAGACTGAAATGCATCGCTCTAACCATTCGATCAGCAAGCACATAGCCGTTGAGTCGCAAAGCATAATCACTAAATAAATCTGTAATCCGAAGTCACACTTAAAAAAAAAAAAAAAATCTGTAATTTGACAGATGTAAAGTTACAGAAATCTCTATGCTTACTAAAATTTTATCTGTACACTCTACAAAAAAAGATGTAAATGTACAAAACTAGCTTTTATAAAGCTACAGAAATCTGTAAAATTACAGTAACCTTACTAAAATTTTATCTGTAACCCGGGTTGCAGTTACATAAAAAATTCTAGGCATCCCAGTTTCCTAAAAAATTCTTAGTAACTTTACAGATTTTTTGTTTTACGGTGCAAAAGTGTATCTGTTACATGACTTTTTGTTGTTGCCGTTACATAAAAAGTTCTAGGAATCCCAGTTTCCTAGAAAAGTTTTAGTAACTTTACAGATTTTTTTTTATGTGCATGAATCTAAGTATGGTCACGTGATGTGTGCCACGAGACACTAGAATATTAGTATCTGAATCTATTACTAGAATGTTCTTCTTACCTTAACTTGGCAGTAGTCGCGTGCCGGTCTTTTAGTTACCCATCGCCTTTTAAGAAACTTATTTCCCCAATATTGGGATTTTATGCAGATGACCTAATGCTTTTTTTTTACCATAGCAAAATTACATGACATTCTAGCTTGTTTCAAAGTATATTTGGAAAAGAAAAGTAGAAATTCATTGAAAAGACCACGATATAATCAATAGAGTTAATTTTGCCGCTTTCCAAGTATATCATAGGTCATTAGGAAACTGACTGATTTCAGTAATGTGCAACTGCACTGTAAAAAAAAAAAAAAATCACTAAAGTTACTAAAGTTTTTCTAGGAAACTGGGATTCCTAGAACTTTTTATGTAACGGCAACAAGAAAAATTCCTATAACAGACGCTGTTACAGGCATTTTTGTTGTTGCCGTTACACAAAAAGTTCTAGGAATCCCAGTTTCCTAGAAAAATTTTAGTAACTTTACAGATTTTTTTTTTAAAGTGTGTAACATCATTGAACAGTAAAAGTTGAATAATTAATGAAATTTTTGCGGTATTATTCATTTTTAGCCAGCAACAAAAGGCGGCAAAAAGAACGAACGAATATTTGCTTTTTAAAAATCTCGTGACTAACCTTTTCTTAATGTCTAAAAATTGTTAAAGATTTAAAATTTTTCTTTTCTTTTGTGTAAAATTGAGAGATTATTCAAGATGTTTAATCATGTTTAGCACTTTTGTTCTGGTTCAGAGTTTGTTAGTGAACCAAATCCAAGCAAATAGTCCCTGATGGTAATTAAAGATAATTGGTGATTTTTATTAGTTGTAATTTTAAAGAGATTTTTTTTTTTTTTAAATATTTGCTTAAGAGCCATTTCTTCGAAAAACAAATGCAATTTTAGAATGCAATAGTGATAAACATTCGCGTATCGAATTAATATATGAAACTATCATACATATAAAAGCTCTAATTGTAATGATCTGTACATATTACATCGTTTTTTCTTGTGATTTTCTTATCTTTTTTTTTCATTTCCGAATATCCTTTAGGTATTTTTTGTCCTTCGTAAAAAAGATTCTCAAATTTCTGTTCTTCATGTGATACATCACTCTGTTGTGCCTCTTACTGCTCGATTCGCCATCAGTAGAGGAGCTGGTATGTATATAGTATTTCTAATAAGCATGATAAGATAATTGTGTATGTAAATATATAAATATACAGAGTGATCAGATACCACTCTTCTCCACTCTTAGATGCACTTCTCGCTTTTCAGAACGCGAAACCTTGCTCGGAGTACATGAAAAGTGTCCAAAGAACCATACCTCTCAAATGCATAATTTTCGAGAAAAAGGCTAAAGAAAAAAATATGACGTGACTTCCGGAGCACGGAAAGTAAGCCGCATGACCTTGCAAACCGGGTGAGAAACAACATTAAAAAATAAATAAAAGACTTGAATATCTAAAAGTTACTCCCCATAAGCTTGTGAAAAGGGAATAATTTAAAAAGATATGGACAGTTTCTAATCTGCAAATGAACAACCGCCGTTCGGCTCTCTTGAAAAGGCGGTAGCTTGAAACAGTCTGAAATCTGCGCATAAAGATAATTTATTCCGTTCGTGAGCATTGCGATATGTAATTTACTTTCGATCAGTGCAACAGTAATGCGTTAGAACGAGGCGGACGAAAAAGATAGGCTGCGACAGTGCGTTTCTCCTTTGTCTCCTTTCGGACTGCTAGAGCCACGTGATGTTCTTTCGTGCACCTGCATTCGCGAGTTTCCTGCACCTGCAGTCCCTAAAAGAGTATCACGTGACTCAAGCGGTAAAAAAGACCCCACGTGTAACGCACTGCTACAGCCTGTCTTTTTCTGTCATCCTCGTATTAAAAACTATGATGTCATACTGTTTCTTTTGCATTTTTTCTCTGAAATTATACGTCGTCTTGGTATGGTTCTTTGGACAACTTTAATGTACTTATAGCAAGGATTCTCATTCTGTACAGTTTGTGCGATGATATCCGAACAACCTCCTTACAGTAAAACCTCCATACCGGACACTGGTATCTATTGACTGCATAGTTTACATTCTTGGCTACCATATGGCTATTCAGTTTTTCCATTCAATAGAATGTAGGATAAGGCTGCGTTCAAAAGGAAAAAGTATTCCCTCTCCTACGAAAGCAATAAAAGTGTCAACTGCCCTTTCTTTTCTAACTGTTCTGTGGTTATCAACAAAAGAAAGAGGAGTCTCAACAACGGAAAGATGAGGAGATGAATTCCATGGAAAGATTTCCGACGGATTCGGATCTTACAAAAGTCATAAAAATTGAAATGCGCCGCCTAACCTTAACAAAGATAGCGCCACTGTTAGGATATGTCTATTTAGATCTTATCACATGGGGAATAGTAAAGGCTTACACACATTCATTAAGCCGTGTATCACTTAGTGGCACTTTCAGGGAAATTCGCAGCATTAAGCAATATTTCTGTTAGCATGCCAAACACATGTTGCTATGCGGCATCTTTCAATGTTGGAAATGACACTGGTTCGTGGAGGTGCACTTTTTCTTTTTAGTATCTCCACAGCCAAAAGTCGAAATGTTTGAGTGTTACCATACATGCGGAAAAAATGGATTTAAAACATATTTCTCTCCGAATGCTGAGTACACCAGTCCTTGCATCGTGTGGTGGTGCTAGATCTGTAGAACATAGAACACTACTACTGTCTGTTACAAGGATGTTGTTATCAGACAAAGATGCTTACTTTATACCGCTAGAAATCTAATCTGCAATCTGAAATGCCAATTGTTGACCTTTTCTTTGGCCATTTTGTATTGTTTTCTGGTATGTTGGCAAAAAATACAATTTCATTTCCAGTATTTTTCTGTGCAACCTTGTTATGTTCATGAGTATGAGAATTATTAACTCAAAAAAAAAAAAAAAAAAAATCCTGCTTTTTGGAATACTCAGTATAAGTTTCAGTACTTTTGAAATATTGTTTCGAATCTTCAAATCAGTGTTCAAAATTGTCTTAAAATCTCATTGAAAATGACTTTCAAACATCAGAAAACGACGAAGGGTTTCAAATATTATTTATTTTACAACATTTTGGATACGATTCCATAAGATTTTAAAAGGCTGTAAAATCCAAGTGTGAGTATCGGTATTACATGCTACTTCTCAAACAATTTCGATGAGCATTTTTGAGACAAAGCAGAAAACAAATAGAATAATAAAAAAAAAGTAGCATCGAAGGTAAAAATAAACATTATTTGACAATAAATCTTTTTTGTTTTTCTCTCGGACTGGTTGATGTTTAAGATGGAGACAAGGTATAAAGTATATGTTTAAACTATGTGTTGTGTAGCTTTAGGCCGGGATTCCTATACAGCTTCCTAATTTTTAACTGCATATCGGTTCTATCGGTTTCTAAAATCGTCTGACGTTTGCTATGCAAGCATGAATGTTGAACCAAAATTCTGGTTCACCACTTGTATCCGGAACCATCAGTGTCAACTCGAGTGCTTTTTATTGCCCATACTAGAGTGAATCAATATGAGAAAGGCGACATACAATATATAAAATTTCATTGTTTAAGACAAAAGCGAATCGCTGAGCATCTCGGCTAGCCTGCTGTTATCGCCAAGCTAATGCTTCTTAAGTTGTCTGATTTGTATAATCGAACTCGTCCACACTATTATCGTCAAGTCTTGGACAGAGTTGGGCAAATTTGTAATTGCAATTATCTTCAATGGGATTACAATTTAATTGTACGTAATTAATCATATTTAAAATTACACACCATAAAAAATTCTTGCAGCACTGTAGCCGGAACCGCCCCATCCCATTATTTCACGAAATTTCTGTGTTTGAATGTGTGTGACTATAATTCAAATAATTATCAATTCAAATAATTACATGCAGTTAACTTGTAATTACATTGCTGATAATTGAGATTACAGATTTGCCCAACTCTGGTCTGGGCTGTAGGTTTGCTATAGTTTGGACAAAGACACCTGTCTAAGCAATGTCTGAGCATGTGTCCTGTGCATACGTCGCCACTCTCATATCGAAGGACTCTAGCCCATACCGTTCCACCCGCAATTAACTACACTGTTAAAAATCTACAACTTTAGCTGCAGAGTCACTCCACTGCTTTTAGCGAAAATGGTTACTTCACTATATTGTGGAGCATGCGCATTGGTCAAAATAGAGATATTCTATAAAAGCGGTGGAGTGACTCTGCAGCTAAAGCTGCAGATCTTTAACGGTGTATAGGACTCTTTTGTCTATCACTTTGTCGTTTGGAATTTGCTTGATGCATGCACCCTATGTGGTGGCACATTCTAAAAGCCGATTCTGGCTGTCATGGTAAGTTAGATAATTTAAAATTTTAAAGCAAGGTAAGGTTTTAGAAAGTGCAGGTTTCACATTTTTGCCAACGATAAAGTTGCAAGAGACATATTATCGGATCGCTATTTTGGTTTGCTTCTTGTTAGAAAAATCATCACAGAAAGACTAATTTATACAAATTACTTTACACTTAATAAGAGATTAATCGACGGATTATATATATTATTAATTATTATTACTAATTGGATGATTATGTACTATATAATGCATTTTATATTTATTTATAATGCTGAACTATAAATGAATTTTTGTTTAGCTGGTTACAACATATTTTTTGGATTCGCCAACACATTCGTCCACATATGGATGTACCTGTATTACGCCTTGGCCGCTGTAGGACCTTCTGTTCACAAATACCTATGGTGGAAAAAATATCTCACTACCCTTCAGATGGTAAGTTTTGAAACCTAATCGGTAAATGTAAAATAATCTTGTATCGACGACACCGAATTTTAGTCATGCACACACGGCCGACGAAATGTAATTTAGGTAATATCATAAACGAGCATAGATTTCATTCCTGTAATAATTTGTTTTCAAAGGACTAGAATACCAGTCTGAATCAAATATTTGTAACTGAAATGCAACAGGTTATTTTTTGTGAATGGAATTCAGAGAACTTATATCTTCTATTTATATAAAATCTAAGTCTCTGTGTGTCCCTCACAATTCCGGTAGGACCGCCTCATTGAAATGAGTAATTGTTGAAAAATACTAATGACGGGTTACCACAATAGCGCCAAAGTTTGACCAACTTGGCGAATTATCGCCAAATTTAAAGAAATATCGCCAAATTTGGCGACAAAAAAGTTGCCATACATGAAGCCAACTTGATTCCCATTTAAAGCCATTAATCTTTCATAATCGAGCTCACCGCAATTTAATTTAAACATCGCGCATATAAGGGGTTATTTTTTTTCAAAATGTATGGGTCAGAATTTAAAGTGTAATATACGAAAATGCACGTCTTTACATCTTCATACCGATGGAACTAATGAAATAACCGCCACTTGACGGCGCTGTACTATCTGATTTCCTAACTGCCTGATTTTAATGTGCTTTAGGTATTTTTCCAGTATAGGGACTTTGGCGAGATAGAGAAAATGGCCTTGGCGAAAATATGAAATTTGACAACGTATTTTCTAGCAACTTATCCACTGTGTTGTATATATATTTATATCTCATTTTCCGTCATTTTTGACGGGCTACCTTTCTAGCATACATGTAAGTGGTCACGGTTAAAAGTAGCTCTTGAGAGAATGTCGAATTCAAAAGAAAATAGTTTATAAAAGTAAAACGTAGAAAAATAAATACTACAGTTGAATTTCATTGCTAAATTGTTCCCTTCATTGTGAAAAATGGCCGACGCATCTATACATTCAGCAATGCCTACTCCGACTAACCGAAACATGTTTTCAAGGTAGCCCGAAAATGGTAGAATACACCAGAAAAATTGTAACGAGATTTTACTTAAGACTGTTCTCAAATCCAAAGGGTAAACTTTCTGACATGAGTTTTAATTCATTTTTGTTTGGAAACGCATGAAACTAGAAGGTGTTGTTATTCAGAAACTATATCATCCAACTGTTTTTACCGTTTTCTTGTAAACGCAATAGATCTTTCAGAAAATACTGTCAAAGTTGGCCTTTTGAACTGAACTTCCGAACGAAAGAAGAAAATCCAGTCAGTAAGGGAAGAAAAATGCCGTGTCATGTGATCAAAATCGCTTATAACTCAATAGGTAATTGATTGGTCAAAAAATGGAAAACACAGTTCGATTCCAAATCGCTTTCCTAGTCAGGCCTTCCAATTTGATATCTTTCCGTTCAAAAATGAATTTGTAAATGTGTCAAAACGTTTTGCACTTGTTGAGCAGAGCAGTTGAGAACAGCCTTAAGTAAAATTCGTCAAAGTGTGGGTTTGGTAAGGTTGGAGCGTTCAATACATCAACGACCGAGGCGACTTCCAGTATATTCTTTGTTCGCAGTTGTGGTCGGGTAGGGTGGGACACGAAAGAGGCAGACTGCGATACTTCCTCGCCTCTTGACTGTCACATGATCAAGATTGGCTGCTTTCCATCAACTGTCTAACCGCCATGGGATCAAAATAAGCCGTAAGTCAACCAAGATAGGGAGAACACTGCTGCCTGTCTCTTTAGTTGACTACGAAATGGGTGGACTGGTCGATATACACCGCGGTTAGTCCAGTCCGATTACGGAAGAATGCAGCACATAGGGTTTGCATTAGAACTTTGATCTGTAATTACTCAGGCCACAGATCGGATTTCGAAAATCGAGTCACGTTTTATTACTTCTGTTTTACTAAGATCTGTGTTTGTGGTAAGTTACAATGTAATTGATCAAGCTATTGCAGAGAAATCGTGTTCATTTCACTGTTATGTTAGAGTGGATATATAGGAAATTTCTCTCACCTCCGACTAACTGCGCTTCAACAAATATGATGGAGACTTTCAAATTCGTTAAAATGACTGGCAAGATTTAATATCGACTATCCGAAAAGTTACAAAGTTTGTAACGGTAAATTTAACAAAGTTGAATTCTATGATGAAATGGTCTCAAATGTGTGAAAAAAGAATTGCCAGATAAGTACAGTCGTGGGAAAAAAAGTAAGCACCCCCAACAAACTCCTCAACAAATTATTGTAGAAGAAAGTTACTGGTACAGAACGATTGGAAATAAAGTCTACTTTTAAATGATGTATATAAATTTTGCTTAAAGGGCCATCTACATATTAAAACGAACCCAAACTTTATTTTTTTCAATAGCAATACCCAATTTTAACAAGATATTTCAAATCTTCGGTTCAAACTATGCCTAGACACCAAATTTCAAGTCATTTGAATGATAAGTTTTTGAATTATAAACATTCAAAGTTTAGTGCTTCTAATGTGAAATTACATTTTTATATATTTATTAATATATCCTGAAATAATACTCCTAATGTGCTAATTTTTTGTGTAGCAATAATACTAAAATACCAAAACAGAATTACGTTGAATTTGCAATTTTTATAATTTTATTATATGAATTATGAAATTAATATTCGAAAAAATTATGAATTGCAACCTACAATTTTTTTGATGGATTTAGATTTATTAAGTCCTGCTTTATGGAAATCCAAAATTTCACATTTTTCTTCCAAGTAGTTTTCAAATTATGCTTAAAAAACGGCAAAATGATGGTTTAAAATGGTCTATGATAGAAGTGACTAGATATTTTTTAATTTCTTATTCCTATAATCTAGCAGTCTTCAATGACTGCTTGAGTTGCACTTAAGATGCCTTGATCCAGAAGGGGGCTCTCTATCTTGGTCAACAATCGAGTGCCGAACTTCAATTTGGATACAGCCCTTAAAATACGCTCGTTTTAAAATAATTATTTTCTCTGAAATTTAACGTACGAATTGCATAAAAATTTGTTTTTAGGCTAATTGAAGGGTGTAGAGTTCATTTATGCTGTCAGAATTGTGTACTGCTACTGAAAAAACAAAGTTATGGTTTGTTTTAATATGTAGATGGCCCCCTAAGCAAAATTTATGTACATCATTTAAAAGTAGACTTTATTTCCAATCGTGTGGTACCAGTAACTTTCTTCTATGATAATTTTTCCAGAGTTAGTAAGGGTGTGTTTACCTTTTTTTCCACGACTGTAGATTTCGGACAATATAATTTTTGAATACGTTTCCTTCAAATAATTGTAATATTACTATCAATTAAACTTAAGCATATGCGTGCTATTATCAATAATCCCCACCGTAGGGAAGGAGAGTGTCATGTGAGCTACCACTGTTGCCTGTAAAAAACATTTTATTTCCTTTATTGCCGGAAGATGAAGAAAAAATTTCGTATTTTTATATCTTCTCCTCTTTTTAGCAATATTAAAGTAGAAGAACGAAATTTGATGTTCGTGCTTACTGTGCATACGTCAGTAACGTTCAACACTTTAGTTTAATTCGAGACTTTCCATTTATGACCTCTAGGCTAGGAGTACTTCACCATTAGTGTGTTCCGAATTGAATTTTGCAGTACTGATAAAAAGAAAGAAGAATTATAATATGATGCTTCTTTCTTTCTTTCGTTCTTTTCCATTTCTTTGTTTCTTTCAAAACACTACATGATTCAAAAATTTTTATTTCGGAATTTTATTTCTCAATTTCAGCTTTTTAATATATTGATTAGGAGTGCATTTTGATTTTCACACCATTGAATTTAATAACTGACAATTTCTGACAGATTGACGAAATCATTTCACCGGTGAAAAAAATTCCGTATGAATACGGAAATTGTACTTTTTTTCAATCAACCGAACTTTTTTTTTTTTTTTTATAGTGTACAAACGATTCAAAAATAAAATTTTGATGAAGTACATATGTTTGTGTTTTGTAAAAGTGATATGTTATTATCGAATTCAATGCTAAATATTTGCTGTTATTTTCAGATTCAGTTTTGCATCGTATTCATCGTCATGACGGCACATACTGTTAATCCGAATTGTGAGACAAACGCAATTCTGATCCTGGTCAGCCTGGGACAAGCTATTTTCTTTTTCGTCCTCTTCGCGCACTTTTACGCGACATCTTACAAGAAGAAGAACAAGGCAGGTTTGTCATCCGAAAATGGCTCTGCGCCAGAAGAAAAGAATTCTCAGTTTGAAAATGGCAACAGCTCCCAAGTACGACACAGATTTTATACTAAAATAAATGATATTGAAAAAACCTAACTAATTGTGCCTGATGTTTTGTTTTCTCAAATTTGTAAATCGCTTTAGAATGTCGCAAAATAAACTGGAATACAAAAAAAAAGAAGGAAAAAAAAAAAGCAATTTAACATATTACAACGACCATTTGGAAAACGATTTTTTCAAAGACTAAAATTTAAGATATAAAAAATCGCACGGAGTTAATCCTACATTACGTACGCCATGGATTGCATTTTTCGGTACTGTAAACTTTTAAACTTCTACGGAGCTGGTCATACATTACGTACGCCATGGATTAAACATTAATATTCCTGGACCCATTTTAAATGAAATTTCATTCTTGAACTTCTAAACATCCCACAATATTACTTTTTGCACCGTCGTATTCGTATAGAGAAAAAAATGTACTTTTAAATGCAATTTGTTTGAAAACTGTGTCTCAATTTGTTTCTGAGTTATTAATTTTTTTTGTAGTTTTTATTACTTTTTTGTCATAGTGGGAACAGAAGTATCCATCTCTGTTGAAAGTAAAGGGAAAATACAGATTACTGTATAGACCAATCAGAAAACGAATAAAATGCGGATTCAACTAATAAAAAGCTAAACATATGTTTTTGATTTCCTAGCCCGACAGAGGACAAGAACCATTTTTCCAAATGGTTAAAAAAAAAATGTGCGAAATTTTTTTTTGCATTTATTTGATAAAATGTAAGCGTACTGAATATAGGAATATGCATAATATTTACAATAGTATAATGCGCATAATTATATGCTTTGTCTACATTTATATAAAATAAGCTTTTAAATTCTATATTATACACTATAATTAGTATTTTTATGAAGCACTAAAAAAAGATATTTATTTCTTTACAGAGACTAATATCGTTATAAGTATTATTAATAATAAACTAAGGATAATCGTATTTGAGTCTTAAAAACAATTTATTTCATAATAATCTTGAAAAGAACTTTACATAAGTAACTGTCCCCTAAATGGCTAATTGAAATATGTACCCATTCGTGCCTAGCACCCAATATTTTGTAAGTTAATAAAACGCATTAAAAAATAGGCTTGAGCCTACAATTTCACAGTTTAAAAAAATACGTATTTCAAAGAGGTCTACAAACTAAGATTATGACTTATTTATTTGGATCCTTGATAGAAAAATATACAAATAAATTCACTTTTTACATTTCGCCATCTTGAAAAATGAAAAATCTATAAAGACCGAAAAAAGCCTTCATTTCAGCAAATAAATATCCATCTTATGCTGTCATCTCTTGGTAACAGATAAAGACATTTATAGACAATTATTTCATACAATTTTCATGTAATAAAGAAGAAAATTATACAAATTTATGAAAATTCGAAGCGTCCCAAAAATGGGACGCTAGGCATAAATGGGATGCTAGGCATAAATGGGTTAATATATGGGTAATTTTCTCTAAACAGTGAAATTCCTGTCCCCGCTTCAAAAATAATGAATAAACATGTGTAAAAATAAAACTGTAAGGTAGAATACATTAATCCCATGCTTGTATGTTTGTATAACGGGATGAAACATAATTATTTATAAATATATGCTACTTAAATAATTTTTTTATGTGATAAATGTCATAATGACACAAATCTTATGTTAAAATAAGAGTATTGAAAATACTTAACGTATGTGTCACTTTCTCTAAACAGCAAAATTCCTGTTCCCGCTTCAAAAATAATGAATAAACATGTGTAAAAATGAAACTGGATGGTAGAATATATTAAAAACATGTTTTATGTTTGTATAACGGGATATTTATAAATATATGCCACTTAAATACTTTTTATGTGATAAGTGTCATTTCCCTGCGTGTACATGCCTCCACCTTAGCACGAACGTGGTTCATAAAAGTGGAACATCCAAATAAATGTTCGATAAAATTTCTGAGTTGTTATTTTCCAACTGAGTGAAAATTTTCCAGGCCAGGATTCGAACCAAGGACCCTTTGGCCTAAGCTGCCAATGCTCTGCCAACTGAGCTAACCTGGACGAATCTGGTGGACCCAATTCACCCAGAAACCTTATTGATTATGGTATCTGGTCTATTATTTTAAACAGCTTAACAGAAAAAATCGCAGGTAATGGAATTCCAGTAAACGTTGGATACGTAATTACATTTGATTAATTTTAACACAATTATTCTAATTGATAATTAAATCATATGACTTGTATTTTCCAACTGGGTGAATTAGATCCAATAGATTCGTCCAGAATAGCTCAGTTGGCAGAACATCGGCAGCTTAGGCCAAAGGTCCCTGGTTCGAATCCCGATCTGAACATTTTTCATTCAATTGGAAAATAACAACTCACATGATTTTTGTACCAATTAGAAAACATGTGTTAAAATTAATCAAGAATAAATTTGTTGTTTAAATTATTAAAAACTATCATATAATAATAGTACTAAAAAGTAATACAAAAATAATACTGAAAAGAAAAGACTTTTTTTCATGGTTTGTATTTTTCTGAAGAAAAAAAAAAAGCCCCTTGGTTTTTTGTCATTTCCTTGTCATAAAACGAAAGTAATGATTCTAACGTCTGGTCACAGTCATATTACACCAGAATTCTACATTTGAACGGTGGTATCATTACCATCAGAGAAGCTGTTCTGAGTTGTTCTTTTTTGCAAAACCAAGCATGGACAAGTAAAGCTTAGTGATTTCCAAATATATCTTGATAAGTATTTTTATTGGATGCCATTACCCTGTCTCTTTTATTTGCCGTAATTTTGTAATGAAAGCTCAATCAGCGACTAAGGCTTATTTGTATTGAACTTTTAAAATTATCTTTAAGTACAATTCATTTTTGTGAACACGGTTATGATAAGTAGAGAAGCTAACTTTACTTTTTATCATTCTTCTGTCCTAGTTATTTCTCAGGCTAAATGTCATTCCCCTGTCTCTCTTTGACATTGCTTCGCCTAATTGAAACTTCAAATTTTATTTTTGTGTGTTTAACATTGTAAAAGATTTTTGCTGAGAGTATTTTATTACTTGGAGACAGTTCTTAAATAGAATAGAACCAAATGTTAAAGGGGAAAAAAAATATTAATTTTTTAAAATATATAATGCTCAAAATGTTCTATTAAGAGAAATGACCCATATATGTAAAAAAAAAAAAAGTCGGCATCTCAACTTGATGGAATCAAAAGTTTCACGGACCACGAGAATGTCATTATTAGAACAGTTTTCGTAGAAGTTGGGTGGTTTTTTCCGTGCACTTTTTAAATAGCTTGCTATGTTTGTTTGATGAGAGAAAACAATAGAGCTTTAGGGTCATATTAAGAGTGTAAAATTGGCATAGGGCCGTTTTTATCCGTTCTGACTCCTACTGTGCAAGTATCTGATGCTCAATCTTTTATGTATTTTATGTCTTATTAAACGTTTGTTATCATATTCAGATCAAGTGTAATAAATATTGTGATTATTTTCTCATACTAATTTCCTAAATCCACAATATATACTCGTATATTTGTCTACATTTAATTGATGTCTTTTGTGCCTTTTTATACTTCAGATATTACACATAGGTGGAAAAAAAACTCAATTGTATTTAATTTCGTATATTAAAAAAATAGAATGAAGTAAAATAAAATAAATATATAAAATTATAAATAAATAACTGCTAAGGTCTAAGAATATGTTTCTTTTATATTATACCCAAAATTTTAACCGACTTGCTCTTTCTTTGCAAGTTATTCGTAGAAACCTTTGCTAGAGTTCTATAGTTATTATCAAGAAAATATAGGATAGTTGCACTAAAAAGGTATCCAGAGAGGTTTATATATATATGTTATTTTTGTGTAGCAATAATATTAAAATACTCACACATAAATACGTTGAATTTGCAATTTTTTTAATTTTATGATATGCATTATGAAATTAATATTCGAAAAAATTATGAATTGCAACCTACAATTTTTTGATGGATTTAGATTTATTAAGTCTTGCATTATGGAAATCCAAAATTTCACATTTTTCTACCAAGTAATTTTCAAAATATGCTTTAAAAAAACGGCAAAATGGTGGTTTAAGGGACAGTTTATGATAGAAGAGATTAGATATTTTGAAATTTCTTATGCTATCCTGTAATCTAGCAGTCTTCAATGACTGCTTTAGTGGCGCTTAAGATGCCTTGATCAAGAAGGCGGCTCTCTCGGTCAACAATCGAGTACCAAACTTCAATTTGGATACAGCTTCTAAATTACGTTCGTTTTAAAATAAATTTCTCGAAAACTTATCGTACGGATTGCATAAAAATTTGTTTTTAGGCTAATTGAAGGGTGTAGAGTTCATTTATGCTGTCAGAATTGTGTACTGTTAATGAAAAAACAAAACAAAAAAAACAAATATGTAGATGTTAAGCAGTTTCCTGCACAAAGGCTTTAATTGCTATTTTAAAATATGTAGATGGCCCCCTAAGCAAATTTTAGAAAAATCATTTAAAAGTAGACTTTACCAATCGTGTGGTACCAGTAACTTTCTTCTACGATAATTTTTTACAGTAAGGGGTGTTTTTTCCACGACTGTACATCAGTAGAAAAAAAAATTCTTCAAAGGATATCGGGTCTCTTTAAGGAGATCTGAAACACAAAGAGAAATATGGAAAACAATGAAATCCTGATGCGCATTGTTTTTCCAAAAATTACATTTATAAATTTTCTGAAAAACAGATGACAAGTCGCTTTATGAATGCTATTATAAATCTGTGGGTATTATGTTAAGATCTGGTGTAGTGCAGCAATATTAATAATTCCCCCACAAAGTACTTTTTAAAAGTAAGAGCCGTTTTCTTTTGCAAAGTAAATTATGTTTCTGTATTAATTTTATTTTCTAAAAAGTTACAGCATTTGAAAAAAATAAGCTATTGAAAAAATTAGTACTGATATTAGATACATCTTGTTTTTAAATAGCAGGATTGAGTCAAAAAGCCTGAAATTTAGGAATTAGAAATTTGTTTGGAGATTGTATTCCCTACATAAATATAATCCGATTTTATTTGTTTTGAAGAAGAAATAGAAGGGGAAACTTTTATTCTTTCATGAATATTTTGAGAGCCTCTAATAATTGATATCTTAAAATTCTAAATTTTTTTTGTGGCACAAAAATAAAAGTCCTCAAATTTTCATAAGATAAATTTATTGACACAAAATTTAGTATTTTACATGCAAAATACTATTAAAATATGGTCCACATTTTAGGCACAACATAATGAACACATGTCTAGCAATAGGTTACTTTTCTGCATAAATATTTATAAAGCATTTTTTATAAACAAAATCTAATATAATAAAAATATACATTTTCTATTCAATAAGGAATATCAATACAAAAGAAGCAAGATGAAGTTATTAAAAAAATGCATCCTAGAAGAACAAAAAAGAAGAAAAAAAAAGAGCAATTTCAACAAAAAGAATTTATTAAATCATTATTAAACATACGGAATCCATGTCTGTTTGTGAATAGGAATTTCTCCTAATATCAGGAATTTTTTAAATTAATTTTTAACGATTAACTCATAGTGGACCACTGTCTTACAAATAGGACAGCTATATTAAAATAAAATAAAATCAGTAACTGCACAGTGGTACAGGGATGAGTACCGTGGGATCGCATGTTAGATTACATTTTTTTCGGGATTTTCTGGTCTAAATTTCATTTTATGGACGATGGACTTAATGTAATGAGCGAGTGTGACAAATTACACGAGTGTGACAAATGAACAAACATACGTTGGTAATAATGGCAAGCTTGCCGAGATGCTTGGCGATTCGTTTTTGTCCAAAATCGTCCCAACCAATCAAATTTTATATCCCTATATTGTTACTCTCATATAAAGGCACCTTAACGTAAACCTATTCCCTGGATCTTCCAGGTCTTAAAATGACATTTGTTGACAAACGGTTATCAACAACCTTATTTATAATATGAGGTCTTGTTATAATGAGAAGTATGTTGGGTGACCTGCGCGGTGTAACCACGCTTTTTAATTAGCCGGCCTGTTCTGGGAATATGATGTGTCATATTTGGACAGTTTCGTTTTCCGCTGTGTATAGGGTATATTACAAAAGTTTTGCTTTATTATTTGTTATGATATTATATATTATATCATAGCATGAGACACATATTTCAGGTTTTCATATTAATGTGTTTATTATTCAAACAGAAAATATTTGTATCTTAATTATCGGGAACCAGTGTAATACATACAAAAATAATTTTTTTTTTTTTTTTTTTTTTTATATGTTTTCGTATACCCTACTATTGCAAATTTTTTAAATAGTATTTTTTATGAGTGGCCCAATATGGGTTTTGAAAAAATTTGTTTATGTTTAATAACGGAAATTCAAAACGTGTCTTTAGTAATTTAAAAGTATTTTTAATTTGTACGTGAACTTTTAGTGCATCTTGTAGCTTAAGATCAAACCAAATTATAAAATTTTAATAGCATCGCTGGATCTATTTTATAGTTCATACAATTTCAGATTTTTTTTCCTTCTTTTAAGTAAAGATGCAAACACTTTCACGGATCTATGTAGCAAATATTTATATGCATTAAGCGAATATCTACAAGCTCTATTATTATGCAAAAGCAGAGGCTTTAGTAAACTATATCTTTTTTTATTTCAATCACAGTATTTTTTCTTTGGAAAATTATAATAATACAAAAGAAAATATCACATTAAGAAATTTCAATCAATGTTCTGATTTAGTATCTAAGGCAAAGTATGTTCAACAAGACCTGGAACCACTGTGTAGGACCCGAAAAATCATGATAATTCGCGGTGCACAAATTCTTTTACAGTAAAATTTGTTTAAGGCGGACTCTGTGTAAGCCGGAAATCTAACTACCGCGGAAAGACTTTCAAGTCCCGGCGATTCCATAGAAAATAACATTAATACGTGTTCTATAAGCCGGAATCTGCCTAACGCGGAAACGGAAAGGTTTTTAAGGTCCGCCGAAAACCAAGTTTAACAGAAGACGGAAAAAAGAATATTTTAAAACTGAAAAGCATTCGGTAAATAGAACTTTAAAACTGATAGATAGATCAAATACATATAAATAAATACATAAAAAATACAAATATAACTAAAAACACATTTTTACGCATTCATTTGTTTACATACAGAGAATTTTAATTTTGAAATTTTGCAGATTTAATGATAAGGAAAAGAAAATACGCAGTTTGTTTTTGTTCAGTCTACAACGTTTTCTTTTTTTACAATTTTAAACACAAATAAACTTCTGTTTTTATACGGTACATAAATTTAACCCTTTATGTACTGCATTATGAATTCATGAAAATTTTATCTTCTAAAGCATTTTTAATGAATTGTTTAAACTACATTAGAAGATTTACATAATCATTTAAAAAATTTTAGAATAATTTTAGAAGTATTCAAGGATTTAGAAGGATTAATTAAATTTGAATTTATAATGATTTTGTGCAGTATTTATAACCCCCCTCAAACCTTTTATTTTAAATATTTTTCTTAGTATTTTGTAGAATTAGGAAATGTACAAATGTAATGGTTTTACAATAGAAATATAAAAATATATCCGAATTGAAAAATCCCCCCCCCCCCCCCTGCCCAACTACAAGAAAGCTGAAAAGATGCAAAGGCAAAATAAATCATCCTTTTAAAAATATTTCTGTTTTGTGTAACCAATAATGCTTTTGGAATAAGATAAAGCAATGTATCAATAACTCATTCTAAACTGTATTAAAACTAATCGATGTATTAAATGAATCTTCTAACAAGTTATTTTAATGGTACTTATAAGTAATGTCAGTAGATAAAGGGTTAAAGTATGCGTTTTTATATTTTTCATTACCCTTATAATAAAAAAAAAAAATAGGCCGTTATCCTTCCATTACCTTTATAATAAAAAAAAAATACATGCCATTATTCTAACTGTAAATGGAAGACTACGAGATTTTTAAAAAATGTCATACATTCAAAATTTAAAAAGCAAATTTTCAAAATCATATATTTTTTAAATTTTCAGGATAATTGAAAAAAAAAATAGTATAGTTTATTTATATGTATCGTATTTCAATCCATTTCGCTGAGGAAAATACGAATTTTTATGTGTAAAAAACTGTAAATAAAAAGAAAATGTCGATTGAATAAATAAAAATGCGCACATTTTTGTCTTTTACTTTTCATTAAATTCATAAAATGGAAACTTCATACTTAATAATACTTCATACTTCATAAATAAATGCACAAGATCATGTTTCTTTTCTTTCTTTCTTTTTTTTTTGTTACAAACTTAAAAAGTATACCAAATAATATTTCACTTTAAAAAACGGTACTGAGATTTACAAACGCAAAAAATACGCAAGTCTTTTTTTTTTTTAACTGATTTGCATAAGGCGGAATATTGTCTACCACGGAAAATTTTCTCGGTCCCGATCTATTCCTCCTTAGACAGATTTTACTGTATATGTGTTTTAGTACCACGTTATTCGTTAACATGTAACGAGTGGAACTTAATACAATAAAATGTATGAAAGCAGAACCTGTAGAACCTGTAGAGACTGTGCATTTTTTACATATAAGACAGGATTCTATTTTAGAGAAGAACATAGGATTTAGTGTATTCTTATGTCCCGATTTAGAAGACAATATCCCGTTTTTTAGGATAGTAGGCTGACAACACTAGTCCTAGAACACCTAAAGCTATAATTTCCCCTAAAATAGGACTAAAACATTCTTTATTAAACAACTTTAAAATTATTCTGTAATTTAGTAATATAAGTTTATATATACAGTCGGATCTCTATTTAACAAACCGCTATTTTAAGAATTTCTTTATTTTACGAACTTTTTTTTGCAACCTAGAACAATTTATGAATTTCCTTGTAAAATATTCTCCAAATAGCGAAACGCATTCCTATTTAACGAACTTTTTCTTGTGATCTAAAATTTTTTCTGAAAATAATTCTAAAAATTTCAGTCTTATTCATTCTTTTTTACGCCTTTACTGAAGAAGCCTGAAGAAGCTTTTAGAGCATTGCAAAGATACGAAACTTTTTATAAGTAAAAGAAATTTTTCAAACTTTTTCAGTAATTAAATTGAAGGACGCATTTGGTAATTGTATGCTTAAAATTACTATGTTACGATAAATTCGGTAATATTATAGAATAAATTAATTGATTAATTTTAAATATAAAATTATTTTCTTAAGCTAAAACATACAGTGTATTCTTGCATAGTAATCTTATTTTTTTCTGTGTAAATGTTTTTTGATGATTAAAATAACTAGAACAAATGGATATAATTCATAAAAATAGTGTAATGAAATAACTTTTTCATATGATATTTAGTGTTTGTGAATTTAAAATTTATTTTTATGTTGTTTTTAAAGTTTAGTTGTCATTATGTAATATTTTAAAAGGTGAATCTACTTTAAACAAATTTTCGATGTAACGAACTTTTTCGCTAGAAATTTCGTTCAATAGAGGTACGACTGTATATATATAATATATATATATATATGTATACAATATAATGCCATTTACAAGTAACACCATTCATAAACCATACTTTAAATTCTAAATTGAAAAAATAATACTGAAAAAAAAAATAGCTACAAAATAAATAATTACAAAGAAAAAAAATCTTTTACAAGGAATACAAAAATTAACAATAATAAAAAAGACTAAAAGTGCTAAACCGCTATTAAATGATATGAACATAATAAGCATTTTTAACTGATTCACAGGCAATTTTGTAAAACTTTTAATCCATACAAAAATTATCATATGCCAAAAAATTCTGAAATTTTCCGGCAAAAGCTTTCAACGTCCTTATGCAGTTCAAACAAATGTATCATATCACTCACCCGCAAGAAAAGTGACATATCTGGACAAAAGTAAATTTCACAGGAGAGGCAAAAGAAAATTTTCTGAATTTTACCATAAGATGAAATTGAAGCACTTAGCTCTGCATGCAGGAATAAAAACATGCATAAAAGCAAAAGCCCGTTGAGAATTAAGACGTAGGATGTGGTTTGGAGGGTTGGGTAATTTTACCTCCGTACACAATCCATCCCTCTTCTGTGCTCGCAAATGGACATATAGCATAATAAAGGGATTTTCTGTATAACTACACTTATGAAAGTGTTTGTGTAGCAAGATACACCTCTGACAAGCCTGTTAGTGGAACAAAACGCAAAATGAATTTTTGCGAGATGTGTCACTTTTCTTGTGGGTGAGCGATATGTATTTCTCCAGACAATTCATACAGTAACAACAATGAATACAATTCTTTATACGATAAAATGGAGCTGAAAAAAAATTACAAATACAAATCGTTTGCAAAAGCAGTAGCTATATACAGAAAAATACTGTTTCATAAAAGCTCTATCAAATATCATATAAATGGAATGACATGACTGTGGAATAGCCTAACGTTTTTTCTATTTACACATAGTCAGCAACTTTGATTATATCATGTAAAGCTCAAATTATTAAAATGATGAAAATCCGCAGAGACATGTTCAGCATCAATAAATACTAATAAATATTCTTGATATTTTTTGTAAGCAGGGCTTTACAAATTTGATAAAATCAGGTAGCCAGCAAAAAGTTTTTGATGATTAAAAGGGGAAAAATATTATCCCTCCCCCCCCCCCTCTCCCGTCAACCGACATTGATTTTTAAGTTTTTTTCTGAATTAATTGAGAAAAAATATTAACAAACACAGCTTATAATTATACCAGTTAATATGGAATTTAGAATTACTAGTTAATATATTCCAGTTTTGAATAGCACATAATTTAGAAAAAATAATATAAACTAGGTTTTCTAATGAATATTATCAAAATTATATATGTCGCCAAAAATTGGCGTTTGTGCTCATTTCTTGCCAATTTTTGCCTAAAAAACAAACAAAAAAAACCAAACAAACAAAAAAAAAAAAAAAAAAAAAAAAAAAAAGGTCCCGCCAGTGGCGACCTAGGGAATGTATTTGTCAAGCCCTGTTTCCAATAGTAAAATACAAGCAGAAAAATCCAAACTTTACAACAATAAAGAAAGAATCATAAAAAAAGATAAAGTTTGTAAAAAATTAAAAAGAAATGTATAAGTATTTAGGAATACATTTGATTGTGTCATTTGTTGCATTATAAATATGTCATTTATTGGAGAAAATACGGAAATGCGTCGGATAAATTAATTTAGAATTTGAAGGTTTTCTTTATTTTATTATTTTCTATGTTTCTGGTACAGCAATGTTTTTTGTGGAAAAAATTAATTTATTCTATACTAATTGCGAGTAATGCTCCTATGCTATTAATTATAAAAAATAATGCAGTATATATTAAAATTAGATGAGGTTATTTTATATTATTATTTGTAAATCGAGACTGTAACAAAAATTAATTTATAAATTTTATTTCTTCCACAGCTGTATATATTCTACATAAACTGTGAAAAATATTCAGATATTATTAATTTTTAAAAAGTGCAATACAGAAGAGCGCCGATTATCGGAACTGCAATTAACCGAACTTCCAATTATCCGAACAGCCTATTTCTCTCAAAAATTTTTTAAACCGAACTTCCATTAATCCAAACAGCCTATTTCTCTCAAAAAATTTTTGTAATAATGATGAGATTGTGGATGAGATTTAAGATGAAAAAGGAATTAGAGAAATGAAAACGGATGCTCTGAAAATGACCCAGGTCCATCCCATAACGAAGTCTTTGAATGTTTGGAAAAAAGCTATGAAATGGCTCGAACGGTAGAAGAACTCTGATCCTATTCCACTAACGTATTTAAGAAGAATTCGAGATAGGGCAGCATTGGAAAAAAAGTCTTCTTTGAAGCTAGCAACAATCGAAATCATTTTGCTTAAATTATAATCTTTGGAGCTCAGAAAATTATAAAAAGAGAAAAAGAAAATTTTTAAATGATAGAAAAGTAAACAAAAAAAAACAAAAAAAAAACAAAAAAAAAAACAGCACGCTAGCTCTAACTGGTGCTGCCAATCCTAAGCCTGGATAAAGTGTGAAGGTTTCAGTATTGTCAGGAAAATCCCTTAAACTGTCTATTTATCCGAACTTTTTCTTATCCGAACTAGGGTCGGTCCCGACTTGTTCGGATAATCGGCGCTCTACTGTATATTAAAATCGGATTAGATTCTTTTTAACTATTGTTTGTAAATCGAGATTATAACAAAAAAGTTTAGCTTGATTAAGTAAGAATATTTATTGTAGTATAAAAGAATATGTTTTGAAAAACTCACATACGTATAATACACTTTACGTATTTGGAAGTATCATCCTTAATAAAAGTCTCCAATAATACACATGGTTGTTGGTAGAGATATAATTTCAGTAAATTTGTACTATATAATTTGTACTTTTTCGACAAAATGAAATGTACAGGTATTTCAAGAACACTACAAAGATTTCAGAATATCTACTAAATTCTAGTTAAAACATTGATATTAATTGAAACTACAAAGTTGCTGACATTGCACATCGTTTTACAGGAAAACATCGGTTTACTTTTTGGGTGGTGGTACATTCTGAGCGAACTTCCCGATGAAATTTCCAGCCGGATCATAATTGGCTACTACTAGAATCTTACCAGTTTTGCTTCTGGCCCATGCCACACCGATATATTTACTTTCTTTCCATATAACTTGAGTAAAGTGACCTAAAAACAAGAAAGAGAAAATCATGTATTCTGCATGGATTATGAAACACGTTCCAATACATTCAGAATAATGTAACAAAACTTCGCTGTTTAAGGGGGTCCGGGACATATTTTAAAATAATTTTTATTTATTGAGTTAAAATTCTGAATTTTTTTTGTGATGGTTAAGCTTATCATTTGTAAACAACATCACATCATAAAACTTCTCATAATTTTTTAGAAAAAATTTTAAATTTAAAATTTATTAAAAAAGTGGGGTAAATTAAAATCGTTATAACTCGGAATATTATTTATAGAATTTCAATTTTTTTTTCATTTAAATAAACAGAAATATATAAGTTTTAATTTTGATTCGGCATTTTTAAAACTATTAATTTATAAAAAAATTAAAAATATTTAACGGAAAATTTTTAAAAAAATTGGTGCCACTTTTATTAAAAAAATCATATTTTCGGAAGTAAATATTTTTTTTTAAATATGCTGAATCAAAATTAAAGTAAAACAATGAAAAAAGATATGTTCCAAGTTTGAACCCGTTATCTTTAACGGTTCTCGAGTTATAAGAATTTAAATACGAGAAATGGTGAAAAAACCTATCATGAAAAAAAAAAAAAAAAAAAAAAACGCCTCTTTACAAGAAGTCGTTTCCATGACAGCCATTACTTGAAAGCTAAATTTTAAAAACAGACCAAAACTAAAAAAGTAATATTTTTTATGCTAATTCAGATAGAAAAATGATTTAAATGTCATTTTAAGCAGGAAAAAAACAGAGAAATTTTTAACGAAATAAAATATTTTTGCAAAATTTAAAGATTTTTGTGTCCCGGACCCCATTAAGGGGACCATGGACCTTTGTTTGAGCAAAATCGAAAATTATTTTTGTGCATATTATTATTCCTCAGTTTGTTCTGAGCCCTAGGAAAAAACCCGATGCAAATACGATTATTTTTCGCAAAGATACAAGAGTTAAAATTTATTACACAAATTATTTTTCGGCCCTTTAGTATACTTTAAATCTGGTTTCTCAAAACTAATTTTTCAACGTTTTTAGATTTTTCAAAATGTTCCATGCGTTTTAATTTGTGATCAAAATTCATCAAATTGATGAGGAAGAATCCTGATATTACTTCCAAAGAAACTATGTATATTTTAAAATCCGACTTCATTAAGATAAATAAATTTCAATTTTAGCTCATTAAAAGGCAAAATTTTGATGAAAATCGATATGGAATTCAGAAAAATAAAACTCTAAAAAATTAATTATTCAAAGGATTAAAAAATCGATACACAGATTTGTTTTCAATAGACTTATTTTAAGTGATTAAAAGACAAAAGTAAAGAAATATCGGAAAAATTAAGGCGCATGGAGCATTTTAAAATTTCGCTTTAAAATTTTAATTTTTTTAAAAAATCTTAAAATTATAATAGGATTGAAAATTTCTTTTAAGGTGTTCTATATCCTTATGGTGAAATGTATATTTCCACAAAATTTCATATCTCTATGATGAAAATTAAAAGAAAATTTTTTTAACGTCCACCATGTCCCCTTAATATGTTAAAATATGGTGTCTAATTGAACGATTTGGAAACGCATAACACATTTGAAAACCAAATTTCAGCAATTTACATCTACAGTCGGAAAATTATCCGAATTCTTCGAGAAGGGTTTATATGATGCACTGTAAAAAAAAATCTAACCAGTTTTCCTGTAGGAATCGGAAAAATAGTTGCCCTTATCGTACCGGAAAATTTCCCGACCCAGCTCGGAATAAAATCCGTAAGAAAAAAGAAATAGTCAATAAAACGGTATTTTACGGATTTTATTCCAATTTTACGGATTTTATTCTGAGCTGGGTCGGAAAATTTTCCGGTACGATAACAGCAACTATTTTTCCGATTCCTACAGGAAAACTGGTCGGATTTTTTTTACAGTGTGTATAGATTTGTATCTATGAACTACACTGCAAAAAAAAAAAAAAAAAAAAAAATCTGTAAAGTTACTAAAATTTTTCTAGGAAACTGGGATTCCTAAAACTTTTTATGTAACGGCCACAACAAAAATTGATATAAGAGATTCACTTTTGCACAGTACACTGTAAAAAAAATACTGCCAGTTTTCCGGTAGGAATCGGAAAAATAGTTGCCCTTATCGTACCGGAATAATTTCCGACCCAGCTCGGAATAAAATCCGTAAAAATAAGGAAATAGTCAGTAAAACGGTATTTTACGGATTTTATTCCGAGCTGGGTTGGAAATTATTCCGGTACGATAAGGGCAACTATTTTTCCGATTCCTACCGGAAAACTGGCATTATTTTTTTTTACAAGTGTAAATCAAAAAATCTGAAAGGTTACTAAGAATTTTTTAGGAAACTGCGATGCCTAGAGCTTTTTATGTAATTGTAACCCGGGTTACAGATAAAATTTTAATAAAATTACTGTAATTTTAGTAGATTCTTTTGTAAAGCTACAGATTTCTGTAGCTTTACAAAAACTAATTTTGTAGATTTACATCTTTTTTGTACAGCGTACAGATAAAATTTTAGTAAGCATACAGATTTCTGTTAACGTTACATCTATAGAATTACAGATTTTATTTTTACAGTGTACATACATGCAAAAACTTAGCTCAATTAGGAAGTACATATCACATGTTGAAATTTTTACTTCAGCAATTTCCGCTCATAATGAGAATGGTACGTGAATTCCTTTGTGCAGCCCTGTATACGATGTATAAAATTTATACATAAAGAGTAACATGCAAAAAATTAGCTAAATTTAAAAGCGCATACTGAAATTACAAACTTACTTCCAGCAATCATTGCTCAACGACATTACTGTAGCCTATTTCTTTTGTGTGTCTCTGTAAATGAATCTTAAATGCTATGGATGCGTTACTCTAGAGAAATAATCTTGTAGTGAAAATGCAGTGATTTATATCAATTTCAACACATTTGAAATAGCGCAATGTCATTAAGATGATTCTTCACGCACTCGAAATAACACGTTCCGTAATGTTAATCCTACGGGCAGGTTATTTTCGAATTTCTCGTTTTAATTTGAATATTTTTAAACGATGTTTTTACATACGATAGCTGAGCTCAATTTTTAATGTGACTCTTTTTTACTTTTTCGATTTTGGTTGCAGATTTTTTTTAAAAGGTACTTTCAGTTTAGAAACCGGTTTGGAAACTGATAGTACCTTTTTAAAAAAAAATCTGCAACCGAAATAGAAAAAGTAAAAAAGAGTCATATTAATGACTGGGTTCAACTTAGAGGTCTGCACGGGCCCGTGCTTGGCCCGAGGCCCGTACCCGGCCCGGCGGAATGAAGGCGAATTTCAAAACGGGCCGGGCCGGCAGAATTAGGACAATTTTTTCAACGGGCCGGGCCGGGCGGACAGACAAAATAAACGGGCCGGGCCGGCAAAAAAATTAATCGGGCCTGTCGGCCCGATATCAGAATTTAAGCGAAGCAGATAAAATACGAGCCATTTTCAATGAATATGATTTTTTCGAGAAGTATAAATGTGCGTCACGAGCCGATGCGAGTTTAACAACATCAGTACAGAAATGTAACATGTCCATCGTAGAGATCGGCATCGTACAGTTACAAGATGTTTGATTCCGAGTTTAATTTTTTTTCAGCAGATTCGTGCCGGGACGGAACTGGTTTTAATCGATCTCAGGATGTGTGGAATAGTCATTGTGTTTTGTAGTATTAATAGTGATAATGAACTTCTCTTAACAGTATCTTTGGAAATATACCTTAAGGTGGTTCTCATATTCACTGCTCAACAATGCGAAGCTTTTAGACACATTTTCTGACAAAATTTTTAACTATAAAGGCATAAAATTGACAAGCCTGCCTATTGAAGGCATTTGGAAACGAATAGCTTTTTCCATATTTGATAAATTACTTACAGAGATAACAGAGATTCCTGTCACGTGACTGTACGTTTTTCTCCTTTCCTGTGCTATCGCTTCCGGAAATTCGATTCAAAACGCTAACTTTGACAGTATTTTCAGAAAGATATATTGCTTTTATCTATGAAGAAAATCGACATTTACATAGCTTCTGAATAAGAATACCTGCCAATCTTACGCGTTTCCGAAAAGAAAAGAATTCATATTAATATTAATAATTTTGAAATTTGAAATTTGAAATTTGATTTTCATTTGAAATATAGAAAAGAATTCATAAATTTGTCGAAATGTAGCTCCTTTGGATTTGAGAAAAAGCCTTAAAAATGAGAGAAATATTTTCACAAATCTACTTTTTATTATACAGCTTCAAAAGTTATCATGTTTTTAATCCTTTATTCTGAACTACATTAATCTTTTAATGAATCCTTATTTCCATTTTGAAATATCTGTAGACACGATGACTAAAACACTGTAAGTAATCGGTAATGTTTACTATTGTGTGTTTTCTGTTTTGAGAACATCATAGTAATGTAAAATATACTGTAAAATGTTCCCATAAATATGTATGTAGTATTCATTAAAAGAATTTTAATTGCATGTTGAGAAAAAACGGATTTTTTTTTTTTTTTTTTTGTAGAAATTGTGTCGGGCCGGGCCGGGCCGAGAACTGTAAAAAAGCAAACGGGCGGGCCGGGCCAAACTTCCAATTTTTACACCGGGCCGGGCCGGGCCCGGGCCTGGTAATTCCGGCCCGTGCAGACCTCTAATTCAACTATCCTATGAAAAAAAAATCGTTTAAAAATATTCAAATTGAAACGAGAAATTCGAAAGCAACCTGCCCATAGGATTAACATTACGGATATTTTTAAATTGTGTATTGATATTGTGTTTTCAAGTGCGTGAAGAATCCTCTTAAAATACACTTCAAACTATTTTTCCCTATTGACCCTAATGCAACGGAATTCTTTTGAGTGCCCCTGTATATGAACTGTTAAAACTACACATTTTATATTCAATACAGCGAACATGAAATGGCAAACACCATTAACATATATCAACTGCATGAAAATCCGAGTCTACTTACGCGTGTTAGAGTGTGTCCAGAGTGTTACTTGAGTAACAAAATTTTGATTTAATATATAAACTAGTTGGATGTGCCAGGGAGGACCTACTTGCCATATCCAAAAACTTAAAATAAAAATTTGGTTCAATTCTATGCATAACTTCATACACTTTTGGATGGTACAATATTGAAAATCGCACAAAAATCGCTGTTACAACGTCCCCTACCGGCGAATTTTTCCAAATTCAGGTAGGACCTACTTGCCATATCCGAAAACTTAAAATAAAAATTTGTTTCAATTCTATGCATAACTTCATACGCTTTTGGATGGTACAATATTGAAAATCGCACAAAAATCGCTGTTACAGCGTCCCCTACCGGCGAATTTTTCCAAATTCAGGTAGGACCTACTTGCCATATCCAAAAACTTAAAATAAAAATTTGGTTCCATTCTATGCATAACTTCATACACTTTTGGATGGTACAATATTGAAAATCACACAAAAATCGCTTTTACAGCGTCCCCTACCGGCGAATTTTTCCAAATTCAGGTAGGACCTACTTGCCATATCCAAAAACTTAAAATAAAAATTTGGTTCAATTCTATGCATAACTTCATACACTTTTGGATGGTACAATGGCGACAAACAGACGGACGGATAGACATTTTCTATAAACATGTTTTGGGGGATCTCTGACTCCTACAACGTGTAAATCCGTCGAAAACCGGAAGTTGAAAAAAATTCCATTACAATACTTTCTTCTATTGAAGATAGAAGAAAGTAAAAAGTAAAATATGTTTTGTTACAAATTAGGGGTATGTTACGTGAGTGGAACACAATGATATTTAGCTCGTTATATCAATAAAATAATTGGAACTATTTATAACTACAGTACAGTAAAGACCCGATTATCCGCGAGCGGATGATCCGCGGTGCGGTTTATATGTTGTATAAAATGTTATATAAATGTATAAAATGTTGTATAAAATATATAAAATGTTTATAGAAAATGTCTGTCTGTCCTTGTGTCCGTCTGTCTGTCGCCATTGTACCATCAAAAAGTGCATGAAGTTATGCATAGAATTGAACCAAATTTTTATTTTAAGTTCTTGGCTATGGCAAGGAGGTCCTTCCTTAATTTGGAAAAAATTCGCCGGTAGGGGGCGCTGTAATAGAGATTTTTGTGCCATTTTGAATATTGTACCATCCAAAAGTGTATGAAGTGATGCATAGAATTGAGCCAAATTTTTTGTGTTTCTTTTTGGTCATGGCATGAAAGTCCTCCTTGAATGTGAAAAAATTCCGCTGGAAGGGGGTGCTATAATTACGATGTCTGGACCATTTTCTTTATTGTACAATCGAAAAGTGTACAAAATTATGCATACAATTGAACCAAATTTTTTGTGCATGTTTTTGGCATTGGCCAACAAGTCCTCCTTGAATTTGGAAATATCGCGCGGTAAAGGGGCTCTGTGATAGCGATTTTCGTATACTTTTCTTGATTTTTCGTAGTTGTATTGTCCATCGGCGGCTCGTGCAAAGGCGGGAACTCACTTCCTGCTAAGCCGGCTATTTGCAAACATCTGATAACAACAGAATAAGGAAAAACTATTAATTTTAACAAATATCATGATATAGATTAACTCGTTTTCAGTTCTTTTAATTGGCTGAAGTAGAGGTCTGCACGGGCCCGAGGCCCGTACCCGGCCCGGCCCGCGGGCCGGCAGAATTAGGAAATTTTTTTCAACGGGCCGGGACGGCAAAAAAATTAATCTGGCCTATCGGCCCGATATAACAATTTAAGCGAAGCAGATAAAATACGAGCCATTTTCAATGAAAATGATTTTCTCGAGAAGTATAAATGTGCGTCACGAGCCGATGCGAGTTTAACAACATCAAAACAGAAATTTAACATGTCCATCGTAGATATCGGCATCGTACAGTTACAAGATGTCTGATTCCGAGTTTAATTTTTTTTCAGCAGACTCGTGCCGGGACGGAACTGGTCTTAATCGATCTCAGGATGTGTAGAACAGTCATTGTGTTTTGTAGTATTAATAGTGATAATGAACTTCTCTTAACAGTATCTTTGGAAATATACCTTAAGGTGGTTCTCATATTCACTGCTCAACAATGCGAAGCTTTCAGACACATTTTCTGACAAAAGTTTTAACTATAAAGGCATAAAATTGACAGGCCTGCCTATTGAAGACATTTGGAAACGAATAGCTTTTTCCATATTTGATAAATTTCCTATAGAGATAACAGAGATTCCTGTCACGTGACTGTACGTTTTTCTCCTTTCCTGTGCTATTGCTTCCGGAAATTCGATACAAAACGCTAACTTTGACAGTATTTTCAGAAAGATATATTGCTTTTATCTATTAAAAAAACGACATTTACATAGCTTCTGAATAAGAATACCTGCCAATCTTACGCGTTTCCGAAAAGAAAAGAATTCATAAATGTGTCGAAATGCAGCTCCTTTGAATTTGAGAAAAACCTTAAAAATGAGAGAAATATTTTCACAAATCTACATTTTATTATACAGCTTCAAAAGTTATTATGTTTTTAATCCTTTATTCTGAACTACATTAATCTTTTAATGAGTCCTTATTTCCATTTTGAAATGTCTGTAGACACGATGACTAAAACACTGTAAGTAATCGTTAATGTTTACTATTGTGTGTTTTCTGTTTTGCGAACATCATAGTAATGTAAAATATACTGTAAAATGTTCCCATAAATATGTATGTAGTATTCATTAAAAGAATCTTAATTGTATGTTGAGAAAAAACGGATTTTTTTTCTTTTTTTTGTAGAGATTGTGTCGGGCCGGGCCGGGCCTGTTTTCAATGATTTTTGTACGGGCCGGGCCGAGAACTGTAAAAATGGAAACTGGCCGGGCCGCACTCGGGCCGAACTTCCAATTTTTACACCGGGCCGGGACGGGCCAAGATAGCTTTCGTTCGGACCGGGCCGGGCCCGCGCCTGGAAATTCCGGCCCGTGCAGAGCTCTAGACTGAAGCAGAAATTTAAGATGAAAATCAAAGTTGGTATAGTAATGAACTAATAATATTGAAGTATTAACATGTGTAACTAGTTTTTGAAATATTGAGATGTATAAGCTAGAAGAAAGTTTTGGGATTGGCACATCCAACTAGTTTTTTATTCAAGCCAACAGCAAGGAAAATACAATAAGCCCTACTAATAAATATAAACAGAAAAATTCACGTATTCGAAAGTAATAGAAGAATATTTCTAAATTCGGTTGCCATGTTTAAAATATCAGATATAATGTCTTGATGTCTTTTCTTGATTTTATTAAAAAACGTAAATATAGCAATTAAAATATTTAACAATTAAATAAGACTATTATGATAAATTCCAGGGGAGCATATTACGAATAGCTGCATTTTTGAGATAGAAAAGGTGTTTCCAAAGCAAGAAGCAAAAACAAGTGACTCATAAAAAAAAAAAAAAAAAAAAAAAAAAAAAAAAAGGTGCAACTGAACACTTTTTGTACAGTATGTACGGCATTGTTTGTTGTTTAGTGTTCTTTATTTTAGTGATTTAGACGTAAAGCAAAGGTTTCTTCTGTAACTGTGCATATGTATTTTAAACGTTTTATTATGTTTTTTGTGCACTAAAACATAGTTTTTATGTTGAATTTTCTTTTTCTCGCGCTTGCATCCCATTTTCAGTCTTTTTTGGATTATCCGCGGTGCCCTTGCCACCCAATTCCGCGGATAATCGGGGCTGTACTGTAGTTGGATGTGCCAATCCCAAAACTTTCTTCTATCTCATGTATTTTAATATTTCAAAATGTTGTTACAAATACCAATAATTCAATTTTATTCGTTTTATTAGTACTTTTATTAGAATTATGCATAACTTCATAGACTTTTCGATGGTACAATATTGAAAATGGCACAAAAATCGCTATTACAGCATTCCCTTCCGGTGGAATTTTCAATATTCAAGGAGAACCTTCTTGCTATGGTCAAAAGCATACATAAAAAATTTGATTCAATTCTGTGCATTCATATACTTTTCGATGGTACGATATTGGAAATGGCCCCAAAATGGCTATTACAACGCCCCCTTCCGGCGGAATTTTTCCAAATTCTGGGAGGACCTTCTTGCCATGGCCAAAAACATACACAAAAAATTTGGTTCAATTCTATGCATAACTTCATACACTTTTCGATGGTAAAATATTCAAAATGCACAAAAATCGCACAAAAATCGTTATTACAGTGCCCCTACCGGCGGAATTTTTCCAAATTCAGGGAGGATTTTCTTGTAGTGGCCAAAAATATACACAAAAAATTTCGTTTAATTCTATGCATAACTCCATACACTTTTCGATGGTACAATATTCAAAATGCCACAAAAATCGCTAGTACAGCGCCACCTACCGGCGGATTTTTTCCAAATTAATGAAGGACCTGCTTGCCATAGCCACAAACTTAAAAAAAAAATTTAGTTCAATTCTATGCATAACTTCATACAATTTTCGATGATACAATGGCGACATACAGACACACGGACATACGGACAGACAGACATTTTCTATAAACATGTTTTTTGGGATCTCTGACCCCTAAAACGTGTAAATCCGTCGAAAACCGAAGTCGGAAAAATTTTCGATTACAATACTTTCTTCTATTGAAAATAGAAGAAAGTATAAAAATGCTCTAATGGTCAAAAGAGTAACGAATGGACGTTCCCATATTTTAATCTAAGTATGCGTAAAGACACAACTTTCGACCATAAAGCATACAAACATAAACTAAAGCTTTAAAGCTCAGTTAGACTATCAGATGCATAAATAACCTCAGTTCCTACAACACTATGCAAATCACTTTTAATACGCGATCCCGCTTAAGTGGACGGGGGACGTTAAAATTTTCCTTTTTTTAATTTTCATTATATAGGTATGAAATTTTGTGCAAATATACACTTCACCATAAGTATATAGGACACCTTAGAAGAAATTTCTAATCTTATTATAATTTTAAGATTTAAAAAAAAATTCAAAATTTTAAAATGCTCCATGACGTTTTAACTTGTGAGATATTTTCTCGATTTTACATTTTAATCACTTAAAACTCAATTACAAACAATTCTGTGCATCGATTTTTTAATCCCTTAAATAGTTAATTTTTTAGACATTTTTTTAAAAATTCCATATCGATTTTCATCATAATTTTGCCCTTTAATAAGTTAAAAATCCAGTTTAATTACCTTAATGAAGTCGAATTTTAAAATGCACACATAGTTTTTTTGTATGCAATATCATGATTCTTCCTTATCAATTTCATGAATTTTGATCGAAAATTAAGACGTATGGAGCATTTCAAAAATCTAAAAACGTTGAAAAATCAGTTTTGGGAAAAACAGCTTTAAAGTAAGTTAAAGGGTCAAAAAATCATTTGTGTACAAAATTAAAACACTCGTAACTTTGCGAAAAATCATCGCATCTGGATACGGTTTTTCACAAATGACTCCGTATGAATGGGAGAATAATAATTCACATAAAAAGAAATTTCGATTTTTACTCAAATAAAGGTCTCCTTAATATGCGACTTTTGTTCAGTACCTTGAAACGCATCTTAACCCTTTATGTACTGAATTATGATTTCATGAAAATTTTATCTTCTAAAGCATTTTTCGTGAATTGTTTAAACCACATTAGAAGATTTACAGAATCATTTAATACATTTTAGAAGGATTGAAGGATTTAGAAGGATTTATTAAATTTGAATTTATAGGGATTTTGTACACTATTTATAACCATACTTTACTCTTTTATTTTAAATGTGTTACTTAGTATTTTGTAGAATTAGGAAATGTACAGATATAATGTTCTTACAATAGAAATATAGAAATATTTCCGAATTAAAAAATAGCCCCCCCCCACCCCCCACCCCCCCACAACGCCAAGAAAGCTGAAAAGTTGCAAAGGCAAAAGAAATCATCCTTTTAAAAATATTTTTGTTTTGTGTAACCCATAATGCTTTTGGAACAAGATAAAGTAATGTATCTATAACTCATTCTAAACTGTATACAACTAATCGATGTATTAAATAAATTTTATAACAAGTTATTTTTATGGTACTTATAAGTACCGTCAGTAGATAAAGGGTTAACCGGGTTAGATTGTATATTGGCAGCAATCATTTGTAGAAGATAATTTCTTACTATCTTATGACATTGCAAAATATTAACTTATTTTTTAAGGGGAAAAGGGTAAAGTTTTGCAAAAAGATCCAAATATGATGTCAAAATTAGGTGTTCTTATAGAAAATTTCTGAGTGTGGTACAATTTCAGCTTGAATACGATCCCTCTAAGCACATTTTTTAACATAAAATGAAAGAAAAATGGAAATTTTCAGAACCAACAACTAATTTTGACATCATATGTTGCTGTTTTGGGTAAATTTTACTTTAGGATAGCAAATGGAAAGTCATTCGGTCACGTAGTTTAGGAATTATGTAGGTTTAAAAATTGGAATCCCTCATGTTACATTCATTTGGTTGGTTGTATAGGGTTTAGTGGCATAAAATAGCATTAGGAACATGCTGCGCTAATAAATTCATTTTTAATAGTTGAAAAACAGATTTCAATGCGGTTAATTGTTTAAGCATTACTCAAAAAATAAGTGGATGAATGAACTTTAATTTTGGATTCGCATATTTGAAACTTCCAGAAATCGATTTCTGTTAAAAAATTTATAAGTTACAATTCATATTTTTTTCCAAAAATATACATTGTTAAAAATTTATTAATATATTTCAGAGTTTTATACGCTTCCAGAATGAATATGACCCCCTAAGTTCATTTTTATTTTAACAAAAATTTGAAAAAGGCATAATTTCCAGTCGAATGCACATATTCGTTTTTTTATGACAATTTAGATATTAACCCTTTACGTCCCAAATTATGATATAATGGATATTTCATCTTCTAAAGTATTTTTACTGAATTTTTGAAAATTCATTAGAAGATTTACGGAATAAGTTGATAAATTTTACAAGGATATTTCCAATTAAAATTAATCAACGAAATATTAATTTATAGGGATTTTGTGGAATATTTACAATTCCACTCATTTTTTTTTCTTAATCTTTTTAAAAGTATTTTACAGAATTAGGAAATGTACAAATATTATGCCCTTGAAATAGAAATATAGAAACATTTAAGAAACGAAACTTTCCACCCACAATCTACCAACATCAAGAAAGCTGAACAGATGCAAATGAAAGAAAAATCATCTTTTTAAAAATATTTTTGTTTTGTGCAACAAATAACGCTTTTGTTACAAAGCGTCTACAACTCATTGTAAATTGTATTACTGCTAATTGATGTACTAAACTAAATTTATAACGAGTTTTCTTTATGGTGCTTTAAAGTATCGTCGGTGCATAACAGCAGCTGATTTGACCTTAAAATTCCCCAATCAAAGATAAATGAATAGAAACCCGTTTATAGGGAGATCGCCACTGTTTTTTAAATTATAATTAAATCTTCTGAAATCTTTTTAAAGCCGAACAAATTAGCGTGCTTTTAGAGTCTGCGGTGTCTGAACGGGGGTTGGCGAGCGTAGCTCGTAGGGGGCAGAGCCCCCTAGTGTTGAAAAAAAGTGAAATATATTGAATAGATTTTGTTATAGAAGGTTTGGCATAAACGCAATTCTTTGCTAAAATTTGACTAAATATTGCCTAAATTTGAAAAATTAATTAAAATTCCATTAAAAATTTATTTGAATTCATCGTTTTATTCCCCGTTTTAACTAAAAACACATGTGTTTAATAAAAATTACATATTTTCAAAAAAAGGTAAGCACATACTTTAAGTGATTAATATAAAACTACAAAACTTACCAGATTTGAGACTCGTTGGCTCTTTACCAAAAACGTGATCTTTTATCTCACTGTACCAACTGTCCACCGGCTCATTTCCTGAAAAGATTGTACAAATTAATGTGATTTCCATCACGATAGAGGAATTAAAGAGATTTTCGTGGCGATATCAATGCACCTGCAACAGCTAAGAAAATGCATAATAACTGATAGTGTTTTCAATCCCGTTAAATAGGCGTGAGTAAGTAATGTAAATTGGTACTTACCCTTTTTCAGAATACTTATCCGTTTATCGTGTAAATCCACGTTTTACTTTTAATCCAATACGTATTAGTTGAGTATATTATTCACTTTATCTTTGTAGAAAGTTGTATTCTCTAATGCACAACTTTTTATACCTCCTTTAATTAAAGAAATTGTAGACTATTATGTAGATTAAATGAAGAAGCGGTAACATTTTAAGTTTTTTTAATTTAAAATTAAAATTTTCCATGTTTACGATTTCCTCATAATTTTTTGGTTCAGTTGCGTTTTCGCTCTTAACCATGTATATTATTAACCTGTCAGGAGGTACACCTTTATTAATTCTATCTGATCGCCTAGGTTCTGCTACTGGTTGATTGAACGTGGATTTTACTCATTACTATTTGAAATTTCTATTTATATAAGGTTTTCATTATCGCGATTTTCCTTTTCATCTTGTTTTGGTTTGTTTTCTACTTTCTCGTTTCTATATTTAAATTTGTTTTCGAGAAATTTAACGGTTCTCACGATCTTTATTTCATTTCCTCTTACGTATATTCTGTATCCTTTGGATTCATTATCATATTCATATCATCCTCTATAGCTTTATCATCTAATTTTTGTCGTCTGGTTTTATTGATATATGCGAAGGCTTTGCAGCCAAATACCCTAACGTAACTTAAGTTTGGCTATGTGTTTGTCCATAACTCGTATGTCGTTTTTTTCATTTGCTTTTGTCGGTAGTCTGTTTTGCAAATGATTTGCTGTGCAAATTGCTTCCCCCCAGAACTTTAATGGTAAATTTGATTCACTTAACATTGTCCTTGCCATCTCAACTAACGATCTATTTTCCTCTCTGCCACTCCGTTCTGACATGCGCAGTATGGGACTGTGTGTTGATGTTTTATCCCATTAGCCCTGAGGTAATTTTCTATTTCATCTGATGTGAATTCCCCTCCGTTATCCGTTCTATCCGGTTCATCAGTTAATTTTGCCTTAATGCACGGTTCGCAATCTATGTTATGCTTACAGTTGTTTATTTCGATTCCTCAAGCTAATTCCTTTTGCGTAATTTCTTTAATTGATGTTAGATTTCTATGTCCTAACCTACGGTGCCATAATTCTAGGCAGTTTTTGTTGTTGCAGCTTTGTGCTACATTTGCATAGTTTTCGAATGCTAACTGAACTTCGTATAGGTTATCTACTTTTCGCGCTTCTATATTTCTCACGTTAAGTTTGAACATATATCTGTCATTTCTGAATATAATTTCACATCCATTTTGCGTCGCTTTGCTAACCGATAATAAATTTGTTTCGATTTCAGGTACTAGTAAAACATCTTTAAGTGTTATTTCATGGACTTTGTTGTCTGATGCTTGCGTGTTTATATTTACGTCACCTGACCCGTAGTGAATAAGTTTTTTTCCATTTGCGATGGTTACATAAGTTTTTTCGAGGGATTTTATTTCTGTAAACATTGATTCTGAACATACAATATGGCTTGAGCTGCCACTGTCTACTATAAATGTCTTGTTTTCCATTCCTTGTATTATAAAGGCATAATTTTTATTTTCGCTCGCCATCCATGTATTGTTTTCATTTTCGGAGTGACTGTACCTACGATTTGATTCCGGTGTTTGTTCACTTCTAAAATTGTTTTCACTCTTTTGAAAAACTAGTGATGTAGAGTATTGTTTTTTATTTGGTCTAATATGTTGATTTTGTGGTGTGTTTTGTGTTTTGGCTTTCTTATGCCAACATTCCTGCATGTTGTGATTTCTCATTCGCCAATTGGAGCAGTATTTATTATTTGTTTTGTTGCTGTAATTTTTCTGGGCTTTAAATGCTTTGGCAGGATTTTCTGGTCTCTCATCATTATCATATCGTCGGTTATATTCGTCAGTAAGTTTAAACTTAATAAATGACGGTGTAAGCTGATTTTATTCTCTCGATTCAAGAGCAGTAATAAGAGTATCATAAGATTAGGGTAAGGAGCATAATAACAATGCAGAAATGTGGTCATCATTTATAATTTCTCCTATGGCTGCTAATTTATCTATTAATTCCATTATTTTTGTAATACGATTAACAACGTTGCCACCTTCTGCTAATTTAATGCCATACAGTTTTCTTAAGAGATAAAGTTTGCTAGACAAATTATGTCGCTCATGGATTTCGCGCAAAGCTTGCCAAGTTTGTCTGGCTGTCTGTAAATTTTTAACATGAGTAATTTGATTATCATCAATTGTTAGATTAATTAGTGCACGGGCTTTCTTATCACTTTTGGACCAAGCGTCAGTAATTGGATTAGGCGGTTCTTCCGTAATTACATGAAATAAGTCTTCTTTAGTTAACATAATTTCGGCCTTGAATTTCCATATCGAATAATTTGTAGCTGTTAGTTTTTCAATTGCTAAATTATCTTTAGAAGCTGCCATTATCTTAATTTTAATTAATTACGTGTTACCGTAAAAAGTTTTCAACTTTTCCCTTTGAAAGTTTCAAAGTTTATTTCACTTTATTTATCAAATATCTGATATTTCAGATTTCAGTGGAGGCTATTTAATTTATTTATTTTTAATCAGTCTCATAATCTTGATAGTGTTTTCAATCCCGTTAAATAGGCGTGAGTAAGTAATGTAAATTGGTACTTACCCTTTTTCAGAATACTTATCCGTTTATCGTGTAAATCCACGTTTTACTTTTAATCCAATACGTATTAGTTGAGTATATTATTCACTTTATCTTTGTTGAAAGTTGTATTATCTAATGCACAACTTTTTATACCTCCTTTAATTAAAGAAATTGTAGACTATTATGTAGATTAAATAAAGAAGCGGTAACATTTTAAGTTTTTTTAATTCACACTATATAGATTGTAAATAAGAGAGCATTTTATATGCCTCTTTCCTGGATTAGCTGCATGTTCAGAATGAAAGAATATGTTTACATTACAAGATACATAACAATAACAATAAATCAGTTCACTGTAGTTTATGAGTCTCAATTTAGCCACTCAACAAGTCATTATCTTTATAGGAATTTCAAGGTAAAATGCATTAGTATTATAATGAGATTTATGGCTAAATTGAAACGATGTATTGTTTATATAACTGAAGAAATTAGTTTATTTTTAGCACAGTTATGCATCTTGATGATTTATGTCCATCAATAACATACTATTATCGATTTCAGGATATGAAAGATAGACAGGTGATGATGGTAAATGTATCTTATCGCGGATAATAAATTTTGCATGAGTTAAAGAAAAATGGATATTAAATCACCTGATTCACTTGGATGAGTTAAAAATAAGTATAAAAGTACAAGAAAGAAAAAAATCATGCGCCAAGCATAGGTTATGAAACACTTTCCAACACATTCAGAATAATGTAGCAAAACTTGACTGTTTAATAAGTTGAAATAGGAAGTCTAAATGAAACATTTGGAAACAGGTTAACACATTTGAAAACCCAATTTCAGCAATTCCCATCTACAGTTGGAATATCTGAATTCTTTGAGCAGCTCTGTATATGATATGCAGAATTTGCATGCAAAAATTCATGCATGCAAAAATTTAGTCCAGTTAGGAAAAACATACACCAGCTGAAAATTCCCCTTTAGCAATTTTCACTTTTGAGGTACGTGAATTCTTTAGTGCAGTCCTGTATACGAGGTATAGAATTTGTATACAACGAGTAACATGTAAAGCATTAGTTAAATTTAAAAGCCGAAATTCAAAACACATTTCTGGTAATTATGGCTCAAAGACAGTATTGTAACCGATATCTTTTGTGTGTTCCTGTAAATGAACGACAAGTGCTATGAATGCCCTATTCTGTAATAATAATCTTGTAGTGAAATTCAGTTATTTATATCAATTTCAATACATTTAAGATAGCTTAATGTCATTAAAATACACTAGATGATATACTATAACTGAATAAATGTAAATTTTTGTACATCAAAATACATGAATAAATGTAAGTTTTTTATATAAATATATGAATAAATGTAGATTCTTTTTTATGAATATATATAGATTGTTTTAAAGCAATAACTATAACTTATTGTACTAGAAAAATATAAGGTATTTAAAAAAAAAAAAAAAGACCTAATGCGTCTTTTGACGCAAAAAATAATACAGTGTAAGTCAAAATGAATGCCCCAATTTCAAAGGTTTACTGTGCAAAATGTGATCAATATATTTATTCAAAATATATGTGGGAGGAATTCCAGTCAAAAACGGCAACAGGAACTAATGCTGTTAAATTCGCAAATATTTAATCAAAACTTCTGGATTATTACAAAAGATACAAATATTCATCTTGGCTATAATACATACAAGGACACGACATTTAAACATTAATTGATAAAGATTCAATCACGAGTCTGCTCACAGATCCCGTTAAATAAAATAATAATAGCGGGCAACGCGCTATCGAGAGAGCACCTCTCTCTCCCCAACGCAGAAACGCATCTCTCTAAATTCCAGCGCTCAGCCTTCCGTTTTCGCTGAGCTCACCAACTTCTCATGCGGACTGAACTTTGAGTTTTCCCAGCATCTGGTCTGGGGTATTGTTTCGCCACTACATATATACACTGTAAAAGGTAAGTTACAAACAGTAGTTTGTAATTTTATATTCGCCAATAGAGGGCGTCGTGAGCCTAAACATCGTAAGCCACTCCGACCCCCAGATCTCACCCCATGAGATTTTTTTTTTTTTTTTTTGTGGTAGTTTTTAAAGGATTGCGTATATGTGCCTTTAGGTCCAACGATCAAGACTAATTTGAAAGCCCGTATCACGGTTTGGCAATAATTACATTACATACTTGATATATGCCGTATAACAAAAGGGATACATATTGAACCTTTGTGAGGAATAAATTCAAAACTTGATTATAATACCTCTACATGTACGTATATTTTGAATAAATACATTGATTACATTTTGTGTAGTAAACCTTTGAAATTAAGGTATTCATTTTGAGTTAACCTGTATAATACCTGGTCTTACATTCTTGGAAACTATATGCTCTATAAACTTGGTATAGTCTAGCCAAAAGTAAATACATATTAAATAAAGAGTGGTGAATTCAAAATGCCTTTTATTTGATCCACGCACATGTACCGAAATAACGCCCGTGAAAAATAGACATCAAAATGTATTATTATTAATTCCCTAAATAACATGTATTTGCAAATGGCATGGATTTGTCAATTATTTTTGGCGTGGTACATTTGCGTGGGTTCGAGCTCGGGAAGGCAGGCAGACAGACGGCCAGATAAACCTAATTCATAAACACTTTTCAAATGTGTTGGAATGTGTTTAAAAGGGATTAAGGAGTCAGAACAGTTTTAGTCGCAATGCATCATGTCTCTTATCCGAAAATTGCAGAATAATGAACCATACATACAGTTCGATGTTTTGTATTTCTCACGAGCGCTGTTTTTACTTTATCTTCTGCGAAGCCAAGATCTTTACAACTAAACAACAACAACAAAAAATAATAATACACTAAACTTCCGATTATCTGCCAGGTACGGGTCGACGGTGTAGTGGAAAATCGAAATAGACGATTAATCTAAAGCCTAACCCTTTGCACTCCAACGGTGAGTCTCACTCACCACGCTATTCTTTACATGAACTCCAACGGTGAGGCTCACTCACCACGCTATTCTTTACATGAACTCCAACGGTGAGTTTCACTCACCACGCTATTCTTTACATGAACTCCAACGGTGAGTCTCATTCACCACGCTATTCTTTACATGAACAATTTACATTAATTTCAACCTTGGTTCTTACTTATTGTTCTATTATTTACATTAATGAAGTGATCTAATTGGAATCTGTACAGATGTGATAAAAGGAAGTATCCAAAATATATTTTATAACACTTTTTTTTGTGAAGATAAAACTGACTGATATGTATCATAAACAAAATTTAGCATTATAAAAAACGGCACTGTTATTCGATGTGCTTGCTCTCTTTTGACAAAGTAATGTTATAACAATAAAAGAAAACTTAAACAGGTACTCACTCAGTATAATATTGTCGTGGCATTAGTACGTATTGATTAATTGATAAATTTTGTTTGAAGAAAAAACACGTGGATACATATTTTTTGAATAGATAATAATTATCTCTGTTGAGTATAAACTTGTAAAACAGCAGAGAAATGAGCGTCCACTCAGCCATTTAAAATACGTGAAACTATTGATTAATCAATTGAAAGGAGATTTTCAAGAAAGCCGTGGGGCTTCAACATCCACTGATACCCACATAAGTGTTCGATTAAATAGAGGGCTCAATGTAATGCTAACAGGTAGAGTCAAAGATTGTCGAGTCTGCTCTCACAGAACAGGAAAAGGTAAGACATATCGAACGACATGCTTTCGTGATACTTGTCCCGAAAAGCCTGCATGCACCTTGGTGAGTGCTTTATAAAATACCACACCCAACAGAACTATAGAACGTATAAGATTTAAATATTATACTTCTAACATGTAAAAATATATAAAACATTCAAATAATAAAAAAAAAATATTTTCAATTTGACTGTATAAGACCATATTTTATTTTATTTTAAAATGTCGCGGTTTGTTTAGGGGGGTCGTATAAAAATAAAAATAAATTGTAACTTTTGAAAATTAATAGGAGGATGATTTCATTAAACATAACCTTATTTTCTATCTCATTTTTAGCATTTTCCCAATTTACATTGCCTAGCCTACTTATCTCTCACAAGTAAAAAAGTCCTTCCGGCCAGTGCCGGGAAGAAGAGGTAGCTTTCAAATTCCTTATTTTAAAAATGCCAACTTATATTATTCAAACACAAGAAGCTCAATTTAGTGGAAACCGAATATAGGAGATTCAATACTAATTTTTATCAATACTAAATCATTATGAATGAGAATTTCGCGAAATTAGTCAGCTTTATCCAAGCTGCTTTTATTTAAAGTAACTTATATTTGGCTGAGATGTTGATGTATACTATCCACATGCCTTCTTACATGGAAATAGGCGAATACGTGTGTTATCGCGTGACAAATACAAGATCGTTTCAAAATGTTAGCCATACTAGAAATTCAAAGTGCTATAATCCAACCATTTTTTAAGATATAAGAACAAATTTTCAGAAACAAAATCTGCTCCGGAATCTTCGTATCAACGCCAAACACATAAAAAAATCTTTTTCATTTTCCAATTTTTTAATACCTTATTTTAAATTTTAAATTTAATTTTTTTAAAATGGCAACCCTTTTGAAACAAGATGGCGAATGAAGCTGGCCAACGAACTCGGTCGAGACATTGGTATGTACTATGTACAGACCAAGTAACATCCAAATTGGTTCATAAATACGCTTGTTATCGCGTGACAAAAATCAGGTCGTTTTAAAATGTCAGCCAGAATAGAAATTCAAAATGCTATAACTCAGCCCTTTTTTTAGATATGGACGAAACAAAAACTGTTCCGGAATCTTTGTATTAAGGTCAAACACATACGAAAAAAATCTTTTTCATTTTCTAATTTTTTGGTATCTCATTTTAAATTTAAAATTTTTTAAATTTCCTTAAATGGTCGCCATTTTGAAACAAGATGGCGGATGAAGCTCGCCAACGAACTCGGCCGAGATATTTGTATGTACTATGTACACACCAAGGTACATCCAAATCGATTCATAAATACGCCTGTTATCACGTGACAAATATCAGGACGTTTCAAAATATCAGCCACGCTAGAAATTCAAAATGCTATAACTCAGCCATTTTTTAAGATACAGACGAAACAAAAACTGCTCCCGAATCTTTGTATCAAGGTCAAATACATAAGAAAAAAATATTTTTTCAATTTTTAATTTTTTGGTACCACATTTCAAATTTAAATTTTTCTTAAAAATTTAAATGGCTGCCATTTTTAAACAAGATAGCGGATGAAGCTGGCCAACGAACTCGGTCGAGACATTGGTATGTACTATGTACAAACGAAGTTACATCCAAATCGGTTCATAAATATGCCTTTTATCGCGTGACAAAATTCACGACGTTTCAAAATGTCAGTCACGCTAGAAATTGAAAATGCTATAACTCAGCCATTTTTTAAGATATAGACGAAACAAAAACTGCTCCGAAATCTTTGTATAAAGGTCAAATACATAAGAAAAAAAATATTTTTCCATTTTCAATTCTTTGGTACCAGATTTTAAATTTAAAATTTTCTAAAATTTTTTAAATGGCCGCCATTTTGAAACAAAATGGCGGATGAAGCTGGCCAACGAACTCGGTCGAGACATTGGTATGTACTATGTACATACCGAATTACATCCAAATCGGTTCATAAATTCGAGAGTTACAGTATGACAAAGGTCAGATATATATATATATATATATATATGGATATATATATATATATATATATATATATATATATATATATATATATATATATATCAACTTTTGAACGGAGGGTGGTTTCGGGGTCTGGGGGTCATGATCGATGAAAATATACCAAAATTTTTTTGAAATCGCTTTCCTCCGAACGGCTGCAATAGGTAGCTTTTTGTAATGAAAGCTACCTAAAAATTAAAGTACATAAATACGTTTTATTAATTTTGGAACACCCTTTCTCTTATATATATATACACACACACATATACATATATATATATGGATTATTCAACAAAATGTTTTGAAACGGGTAGTAGCAAAGCGGAAAAGCTGATTAGGTAAAGTACATAAATGCGTTTTAATAATTTTGGAACACCCTTTCTCTTATATATATGTATATATATATATATATATATATATATATATATACACACACACACATACATATATGGATTATTCAACAAAATGTTTTGAAACGGGTAGTAGCAAAGCGGGAAAGCTGATTAGGTAAACTAATTTACTTCGAACAATAAAAATAACTGAAAAGGAAAGAGGGGGGGGGGGGGTGATCTTTCCCATATTTACTCGATTATAACTTAAGTCCAAAGGGAAATGTCCGAACAGTTTAAGGAGGTTACATAGAACACTATACAAAAGTTCTTTAACTTAAAACATATAACATAAATAACTATCGGATAATTTAAACTAAAACGAGATTCCGTGAATCTCGTGCAAGACGTATAACATTTTCAGAATAAAATAAACATAACGGAACGGAATCCTCAGGGTGCGAGTCCTACTCGTACTTATCCTGATTGTTTTTCGTAAATCGAAGGAGAAATAAGCAGTTGTTTTCAGAAATGTTTTCTTAAATTCAAAAATAATAAATTCAAACCAAAGAAATACGTTCGTAACGCATATTGCAACATAGGGAATATTTTGTTTGAATATATTTTTTAAACATAAGCACCGGAATATAATAAACCGCTGCCACTTATAACACTTAAAAAAAATAATAATAATATTAATAATAACGGTATGGAATAGAGCCCTGAGGGTACTCGTACTTATCGCGATTTTTTTTTAATCGAATGAGAAATAGGCATTTGTTTTCAGAAATGCTTTCTTAAATTCAAACCAAAGAAATACGATTGTAATGCATATTGCAATATTTACGATAGGAAATATTTTGTAAACATAAGCATAAGAATTTATTAAACAGCTGTCACTTATAAGAAATATATATAACATTTTCAGAATATAATAAACATAACGGTACGGAACTGTTATGGTGCGAGTCCCTCTCGCCCCCTTTTTTTTTTTTTTTTTTTTAATCGAAGCTGAAATAAGCAGTTGTTTTCAGTGCAAAGGGCTAAAATTACGCTTATTATGGCCAGTTTATAAATTCCAATATTTAAATGCTTTTTTTATCTGTCGTGCACATTCGTTAATGAAGAGCGTAATTGGTAATATGAAATCAATTTATGAAACAAATTTAGAGTTTTACAGAATAAATTAGTAGTAGGTTTTCATCCAACCTGTTTTCAACGTAGTGCTTTATGTATTTTTGTTTGTGTTTTTTGCTTGCACTTTTACTGCAGCAAGATTAGGGGCGTACTTATATAACATTATCAACTTTTTGGTAATTTTGGACCCCTCTTACGATATCATATGTTATCATCTCTCGAATCCCCGCCCCCCGGCAATGATATCGTTATCAATGTCTAAAAATTCTTTTGATTTTTGGAGTGATATACATATAGGATTACATTTATTTTTCGCATACTTTATTAAAATTGATTAAATATTATCAAATTGAAGAGAAGTCAATAAAATACCATTTTGCGAATAACTTTATATCAAATTAAATAACACTTAAAAGAAATAGTTACTATTTAAAAGAATTTAATAATAGCGTTTTTTTTTTACACAATGCTTTCAACAGTAATAATGTCCTCTTTCACTTGACACGGCACGGGGGTGGGGGTGCAAGCAGAACTTCTTATCAACAAAGCAGACGACAAAATTCTTTCTCTTTTATTTACTAGTAAACACAAAGTATCATTCAAACCACGGAGTAAAAGAGGTGGAGGGGAAACTTAACAGGCATTACTCGCCGAAAACGCAAGTTGCATTTTGGTAAATAATGAGGGCGCTACAATCCGCATGTTGGCCATTCTTTTAGCTGGCTGAATATCATATGATTGTATGTATAAGAAATCCTATCATACATAATTAATTCAATGATATCCCATGATAGGTAATGATTCTAGGTTGCCATAGTGATTATTCTATTAAATCCTATCACACGTAATTAATTCAATGATATTCCATGATAGGTGATGATTCTAGGTTGCCATGGTGATTATTCTATTAAATCCTGTCACACAAAATTAATTCAAAGATATCCCATGTTAGGTAATGATTTTAGGTTGCCATGATGATTACGTTCTATTTAAGATGGAGTCCTATTATTTTCGTATTACTGAATTTAATGTATATAATCGTAATAAATTTTGTATTCATGCATTTTTGCATAAGAGTGAATCTAAAGGATTTTAAAAATTTGATATTTTGTATGCTCTGACTTGAAAACATATAGTAATCTAAAATATACTGTTACATTTTTCCATAAATGTTTATGAAGTAGTCTGGAAAATAATCTTAATTGTATGCAAGAAAAATCGGAATTTTTTGTAGAAATTGAGTCGGGTCTGATTTTTTTTTTTCAAGGGCCGGGCCTGTTTTCACTGATTTTTGCATGGGGCGGGCCAGGGCGTGAACTGCGAAAATACAAACGGACGCGAGATTAAAATTTACTCAAAAATATTGAGTAATACTTTTAATTTTTAAAAGTCGTAAGTCTATTTATTTCTTCGTGGCAGAAAAATCCGTGATATTCAATGTTTATAAATGGCCTGCCTTCACTTTTTTTGTCAGAATGATCTCTGATTTTAAGTGTCTTAGGAAACTATCAAAAGGCCAAGTGCCTTTAAAAAAATATGTATCTTATGAAGAAAACTGTAATTAATCAGATTTCTACTTGTACGACTGTCTTAAAATTCAAATTTTCTAGTAAAAATTTTTTTTAAATCAGTGCTTTTCCCATTGAAAAGCATTGTAGAACAATCGACCGATAGCCTACATTCTACGGTGTCGCCACCTAACGGGGGAAAAACTGCATAGCAAAATTTTAACATTAGTTTCGCCTCCACCTCTTTTACTCCGTGATTCAAATGTACTTCGCATTTGGTTTCTCGAACAGCGGATTATACATATGCATACACAAATGACAGAAGAATAAGAATGCCAAACGTTGGGGTATTACATATTTTGGAATTAAATAATTGAATAATCATTTAAAGATATTAATAATAACTTTGTATTCTTATAAAAATAAACAACAGATTAAAAAAAAGATAACATACAATTTTGATGTAAAGAACAGTTACAAATAAAAAAAGAAAATTTTGGTTGGGTGAAAAATGATATCGATATCAAACAACAAATCCTTCCCCCCCCTATGGATATTTTACGATATCCTGTGCCAGACCCCCCTTCCCCCCTAAAATGATAACGTTATATATGTACAGCCCCTTAAGGATTCTACATAAAAAAATTACTTGGATTGTATCTAATCATTATGTCATAATCAAATATAATAAAAATAATCAAAAATCATTATATAGGTATAACCCAACTCAATATCAGATGTAAAGAACATATATCGGAAGATAAAATATAATAGAGGTAATACTGCTTTATCACGGCTAAATAAAACAGAGAACATTAACATACTTTTTAACGAGAGTAAAATAATCTACAGGTCTAATTTTTATTTACAGTTATTTATAAGAGAGTCCATTGAAATTTATTTAAGAGGTTCAGGAGTTTGTAACGATACATTATGTTTTCGTATCCCGAATTTATGGGTTGAATGGTTGGACAACTTACGGCGTCCCGACATAGAGGGAACACGAGCAATCGCGAAAATGTAGGGCGCGTTATATGATTACTTGTTTATATTCGATGATTTTTTTCTATTTTTCATATGCATTTGTAATTTTCTATTTTACATTCTGATGACGACTCAGTGAAAGAGTTGAAACATGTAAATATAGATTTTTAATTTACTTTTAATGTGTTTTTATAACGTCTTTTAAGCAAATAAATATTTTAATATTGTGATATAGATTGTATCTGTTTACGCTTGCATCTCAAAACAATTAATGCACTTAGAGAGCACAGTTTCCACTTCTGCATGACTGAATCATCATTCCCCGATTCATCACATTCATCTGCTTCAAGTTTCTTTAAACTCAAAATACTTTGGATAATTTTGTTATCCGTTAATTCTTCGTAACAAAACATTTCTTTTAGAATAGCGTCGACTGCTTAGTGTTTACTGTACATTTAAGTTTTCACAATTCGCTTCTGATGCAAAAAATTATTTAGGGGAGACGGTGGGGGTTGAGAAAAGTGACAGATAATCCGAGATTTACTGAATATTAGGTAGATTTCGTATGAAATACTACCTACTACATTCTCCCCTATGTTGGAATTTCTGAAATTTTTTTGCAGATCTTCACCGATTATGACCCCTAGAACCCAAAACCACCCTCAGTAAAAAACTTTATAATATCTATCTATCTATATATATACCGGGTGGTTATAAAATAAGTATCGCTATTTGGAGCTGTCTGTAGCTTGAAGGAATAACCCGAATGAAGCCAAAATTTGTACACATACTATTTGAGAAGGGGGAAGAAGACTGGAACAATAAAAAAAGTAATTGCAATAATCGCCGACAGATGGCGCTTTTGTGTTTGAAATGTAATGTGCAATACAAGAACAAAGAATTAAGGCACGAAATCGGATGGCATACCTAATTTATTGGAAATTTTCACAGTGAATGGGGTTAAGATTTCGCATGGCGGTGCCGATCAAGTTCAGGTTCCACATGACCATTGTGCTGCAAGACACAATCCAGGCGGTGGACGACGTGCTCAACTGCGGAATGTAACGCATCAGGAGTGATGTTTCGCACATGTTGTGATATGCGATCTTTTAAGTCATTGAGGTTTGCGACACCTTCATGGTACACAATAGGCTTTAAGTACCCCCAAAGCCAAAAATCACATGGCGTCAGATCAGGGGATCGAGACGGCCACGTCATACGAAAATATCGGCTTATTACTCTATCATCTGTGAAATGTTGCCGTAACAACTGTTGTACTGCTCGCCCAGTATGGGGCGGGGCTTCATCTTGCATAAAAATTGTTTCAGACAGGCACTGTCTTTGCTGCAGTTGAGGAACTACAAAAGTTTGTAACATGCGCAGGTATCTTTGTGCAGTAACCGAACACGTTACAGGGCCTGTTGGTTGTAACGCCTCAAAAAAATAAGGACCAAGAATAAAACTTGCAGTAAAGCCACACCACACAGTGACTTTTGGAGAGTGGAGGGGTATTTCGTGAATAACAGTTCGTGGCTCCGAAGCCCATACTCTACAGTTCTACGCATTGACTGTCCCATTCATATGAAAATGGACTTCATCCCCCCATAAAATCTTCCATGGGAAGGCATCATCCACCTCCATTCGTGCTAAAAACGTTAAAGCAAAATCCAGTCTCTGCTGCGCGTCACCTGGTAACAATTGTTGATGACAAGTAATTTTATACTGATAAAATTGGATTACCTTTCGTAGGACTTTTCGAACAGTAGCATATGGAATATCCAAATTTCGGGCAACTCCACGTGCACTAGGACCGGCTTTCGGAGTCCCTGATGGCTCCACAATCGCAGTAGCAATTTCTTCTTGAATGCGGAGAGGTACTGGTTTCCTCCCTCTTCCACATTTTACAGTAAACGATTCAGTCTCCTCGAATTTTTTTACCATTCTTCTCACTGCACACGGTGTCAAAGGACCTTTTCCTTTACGCATTCCTTTTACACGCCTAAATTCACGTAAAGCAGCTGCACTGTTTGAACTGTTAACGTAGAATAGTTTTAAAATTAAAGCGCGATCTGGTAAACTGAGAGACATGTCGTACAACATTAATGGCAGAAATGACCACGTTTTGATTTTACTAATGATTACAACGGCGTTTGCACCGACAGGACCCGTAGCGCCATCTGTTGCCAATTATTGTAACTATCATTTTTTTATTGTTCCATTCTTCTTCCCCCTTCTTGAATAGTATGTGTACCGATTTTGGTTTCATTCGGGTTATTCCTTCAAGCTATAGACAGCTCCAAATAGGGATACTTATTTTATAACCACCCGGTATATATACAGTAAACTCTGTCTAAGGCGGAATCCATTGGGACCGAGAAAATTTTCCGTAGTAGACAATATTCCGCCTTAGACAAATTTTACTCTATGTCTATGGATTCAAAGGGACTTGAAAAATTTTCCGAGTTAGACAGATTTTCGTCTTACACAGTGTCCGCCTTACACATAATTTACTGTATTTTTGAAATATTAATTTTTTTGTAGTTTTTGGAGCCATTTGCTTAATATTGGCAACGGAAGTACTCCATTTCTGTAGAAAGTAAAGGAAAAATAGTTGTAAAATATTAATTATATATTTTTGTTGCCATTTTTTCATAACAACCGAAAGAAAATGTGATTAAAATACGTGCTATTTTGAAAAAATATAAACGAATGATATCTGTTAAAACACGGAGCTACAACATTACAAACTACATTTAATTTTAAGTATCTATATTAATATTACAAACAAATAAAAGCCTATGAATCATTAGACAGCCGTTTTTTTTTTTTTTTTGGTCGAGTTTCTTTAATGACGGCATCTTTCTGCTGCATTTATGTATTATTTCGCGATAGTGACGTCCTATGTCTACTTTACGGTAGATGTTTAAGAGTGGATCGTAAATGTGGAATTCTTTAGCGGATGCGAATGACGTCATTTCACATAAAATAAAAGCGTGTGCTGTAAGTCTTAAAATTGAAATATGTTTTGCGCTATTTATATATACATATATTTTTTTTTCTTCGGGGGCGATACTAAATTCTGAAAAAGCAGAATTCCTGTTTTCTAGTTTTTTTTTTTTTTTTTTTTTTACAGAATTACTTTTGAATTACATTAAATTCTCCAAATAACACATTAAACAAGAAAGAAAAGATTTAATATCGCGTAGGAAAAGGACTTAATAGATCACAGCAATTTTAGCTGCTATGCTGCATCAAAACCCATGGCTTGTGGCCAAAAATTGTAGAATAATGGACCTTTCACAGAGTTCAACTTTACGCATTTCTCACGAGCCTTATTTTTACTTTATTTTCCGTGAGGTTGCGATATTTAGAAAATTGTTTTCTTTATCACATCCAAGGTTATATATTGAATACAACTAGGCCTGATGTGAGTTAGGAATGATTATTGTTAATGACGTTCTATAAAAAAATAGTTCTTAAATAGTTGATGTGAAGAAAATAAGGGATATCACTTGTTTAGTTAGTCAAACTAAAAAGAAGTTAGTGCTTTAACTCATTAAAGCCGGTTGGCAAGAAAACTTGCCAGGCAAAGCGAACAAAATTTTTAAATTTGAATACCAGTATTTTAGTTTGGAAATTTTCATATCATTTAACCTCAGATTTTGAGTGATTAAATAAATCCAAATTACAAAGTGGCAAACACTGGTGTCAAAGACTTAAAAAAAGTGCAAAGGAGTCTCTTCGTTAATGGATTAAGTACAGGCTGTGTATAAATAGAAAAAAAAACTTGATTTATAGAACTGCCTAGATCAAGGGTGTCCAAACTTTTGGACTGAAAATCGTTTGTCACTACTTACTTCGGAATAAAAATTTTCACCGTATAAAATCATGAGACTATTATCATTAAATAAGGTGAATTATACTCTGCGAAAATAGCAGCATATCTGCATAGCACCATCGCAAGTTGGAGAAATGTAGTCTAGATTTATACTACAGGATGAAGATAATTAGAGATTGAATAAAAATGCGGTTTCGTTTTCGGCAAAAAATCCGAGTTTCGCCGAAAATTCGTTTTCGGTGAAAATGCTGCCGAAAGTTCGGTCGGACCAAACTACGACTGAAACTATCCGTATTCCAAAAATCTCGTTTCTTCTTTCGGAAATTTTCAACATGACTCATTAATTTGAGCTGTATCGGCTCAAATGAGACACTCTTTATTTATTGCTATGAACTTCACTGTTTATAATGATCATGGAAGTCATGACTGACCTGAAGACGTCAGTGCAACTTATAAAGCAAGCAATGCATATAGGACAAAACTTTGAAGACGCTTTTCACGTTCTCATTTAAAGCCGCAGACTTAATAGTCACAGAAAATTTTTAGCTTGAAAATGGAGAAGTGTGTTGAATACTCTTTGAGAAAGTTCTAGTACATAACAGATGATCATTTACAAGCATCATAATAAAAGATAAAACGAGGTATGTATACCTAAAATATTTTTTAATGAGATGAAATAATTAGAAAATGATTCTGTGTTGTGAAGGAATTAATTACATTTTATTTTACATGAAAATAAAAAGGTTTGATCAGAGGCACAGAGGGTCTACTTGGGCTACACGTATCATTAATAATTATGTATATTTCATAAACACGTATAATTAATGTATGGATATTTATATGTGTGTTAATTACTTTAAAAATTTTTTGGACGTTTTCGTTTTCGGCCGAAAATAGGAACATTACCGATATTCGGGTTCGGCCTTAAAAACCTGCTTTCGTTGATCCTTAATAATAATAATAAATCACACTTGCTACAGTACCGCCCAAGAATAAACTAAAATAGTTAAAACTACACTCGTTAAAAATAAAAAAATTATCGAGTAATCAAGCTATGAATTAATGTCAAATTGTTTAATTTGTATTCTAAAATGCATTTGTTTTAATCTAGCACACTGAAAATAAATTAAATATGCATAAAAGTAAAAATGGTTGTTTCATTTATTTATTTACTTATTTTTTTGGTAAATACGCTCTTTTATAAGCACTGAATGTTTGTCTTAAAAATCACACCGAATTTCACGACTGCAATTTGTGATTATTCCCCAAACTTTCCTGTACAATACAAAAATTTAGCGTGTGTACCGAATACGGTTATGGAAAATTCACAGCTTTTTTAATGCTTGGCTGAAAATGTGAGAGCGAATTTATTAAGAATATCTCATTTTTGTAATTAAGATTATCTCATTTTTGTAATTAAAAATATCTAACTTAGTTGCTGTTCTGTTTCTTCTTTTAGAATATGGCAACAGGAAAAAAAAAGCATTATTTAAACAGCATTATTTAAACTATCTGATCAGTATTTCGCCCCACCAGTGGCCGAGAGGTTCTGCTCTCGAAGCTGGTAAACGGAAGGTGCTGGGTTCGATCCCAATCGCGCCCGTCGGCCTAATCGTTCGGAGTTTTCGTGGTTTTCTTCGAGCCGTGGATCTTCCATGCGTTAATACGGATTAGGTTCCCTTAGAAAGACCCCCACGGAGGGCACTCCCCCCCGGGCCTATATCCCTCGTGTAGATAATTGGCCGTCAAAAATCAACCCAACTGATCGGTATTTCTGACGTTTTGCCAACATATAATCATAATTTAAATAATATGAAACTATTAAGGGGTCTCATATATTTTTAAAATCTCCGTTGCCAGTGCAAAAGTGATGTAATTCAAAATTTTTACAACTTTCTAAATATTGAAATTACACTGGTGTCCAAAATTAAGGACCAATCACAAAGTGCTAATTTTAAAGTACGTGAATACTCAAAAGGAAATAATATAATTCGAATAATTACAGTCTCTACAGCACAGTTAGTCCATATAACATCTCATTCATGTCACACATGGTCACACATGTCACAGTCACTACGGTGAAGCAAAAAAAATAGGAAATTTTATACATCTCATTATGAGTCTCAAATGATCACTATATGTGACTGAGTCTTCATTGTGGCTGCTGCTTTGCGACGAGTCACCATGTGACTTTTCAATGTAATTACATTCTGATTCTCATGTGACTGTCATCTGTAGACTCAATTTCAAAGTCATCGTGAACACTGTATTGTGATAAGTTATGAAATAATGTCACATTAAAGTCACATGATAACTTTCAGGTGACAGAGAGACTACTGTGCAGTCATCATCGTACCCTTTTGTGAAAAGTCACCATGTTGCTATAATGTGATATTATTTGGTGACTTATCCTAATGCAACGTTCATGATGACTTTGAAATAGAGTCTAAAAATGATAGTCACATGAGAGTCACAATGTAACTACATTGTAAAGTGACTTGGTGACTCGTGACAAAGCAGCAGTCACATTGACGTCTCAGTGGAGTCACATATAGTGATTATTTGAGACGCATAATGAGACGTGTGGAATTACCTATTTTTTGTTTCACCGTAGTGACTGTGAAACTTGTGACCATGTGTGACATGAATGAGATGCTATATGGACTAGCTGTGCTGTAGGGATAGTAATTATTTGAATTATATTATTTCCTTTTGTGTATTTGCTTACTTTAAAATTAGCATTTTGTTACTGGTCCTTAATTTTGGATATCAGTGTATATAAATCTGGATAATATATTTAAGACACATTTAAGACTTTATAAAATGTAAAAATAAACATAATATAATATGATAAAAAATACAGTTCAGTTAATACTGCAAAACGTTTTCACATAGCATGTCACAATGCGCACGATAACTAAACTTAGAATAGATATATAAACATAAAGCTTATGTTAAGGGGGTCAGGGACACATTTTAAAATAATTTTTATTTATTGACTTAAAATTTTGAATTTTTTGTGATGGTTAACCATATGATTTGTAAACAAAATCACATGATAAAACTTCTCATAATTTTTTTTTAATTTAAAATTTATTTTAAAAAATGGGTTAGTTTAAAATCGTTATAACTCGGAATATTATTTGTAGAAATTCAATTTTTTCGCATTTAAATAAACAGAAATATATCAGTTTTAATTTTGATTCAGCATTTAAAAAATACAGTAAACTCCCGACTATCCGGCCTAACGTGGCGGAAGGGTAGGCCGGATAATGAAAAAGCCGGATCGGCCGGAGTTCTACAAATATTTACTTCGTGCCCTACCCCCGCCTTGATATTAAAAACACATGTTATACATATTAAAATAAATTTTTTATATATAGTACATACAGTATAAAATATAGCAAAACATTATCATAAAACGTAATCTTAATTCGTAAAATAATGGATAAATTTTATTTTACTGCTTAACAAATGATTGCACAAATATGAAAAGTTATGCTTAAGATAAGAGACAAAACTTAGTTTTTAGTTTTTGAAAAAGTCCTTAATAGAGGATTGATTCTCCCTGTTAGCCCTCTTCCGCGACGCAATGTCCCTCTAGTTACTCAAGTAGAAGATATCAGGTACCATAGATTCCTGCTGTTTAATGTACTTCAGTGCTGCCTCAATCGTCTTTAACCCTTGCGAATGAGGGATGAGACTTTTCCTGCAATCCTTTTAATCTTTTTCTTTTGATATTTATCGCTCTGTCAACACTTCTACAATATCGTTTTCAATTAATTTATTAATTTCGTTGTTTGCCATTCATTCTGTAATGTCTTTTGCATTAACATCGTCAAAGCCCGGTATGTTTTTCAGCAATGGAAGAAGCTTATTGTTCTAATCTCCCATTGCAGTTTCCCACACGGGTTTATTTTCACCTTTTTGGTCAAAAAGGATGTTCTAAGACCTTGAAATTACTATGTTTGGAATTTCTTTCCATGCTTTTGGCACCCACTTGGACGGGAAACCACCTGCCTTGGCCACTTGCGACATTCCTCATTTTTTTTAATAGGCCGGATAGTACGGAGGGCCGGATAGTCGGGAGTTTACTGTGTTAATTTAAATAAAAATTAAAAATATTTAAAGTGCAAAAAAATTATGTAACTTTTATTTAAAAAATCATATTTTCAAAAGTAAGTAACTTTTATTTAAAAAATCATATTCTCAAAAGTAAGTAATTTTTATTTAAAAAATCATATTTTCAAAAATAAATATTTTTTTTTTTCAAATTTGCTGAAACAAAATTAAAGGAAAACAATTGAAAAAGACATGTTCCAAGTTTGAACCATTTATCTTTTACAGTTCTAGACTTATAACAATTTTAATACGAGAAATGTGGAAAAAACCCATCATGAAGAAAAACGCATTTTCACAAGAATTCGTTTTATTTAAATTAATAAATAGTTATAGTTATAGTACAAATTTATAAAATAGTTAATTTGCTTGAAAGCTAGATTTTGAAAACAAACCAAAACGAAAATATTAATATTTCCTATTCCAATTAAGATAGAAACATAATTTAAACGTCATTATCTGCAGAAAAAGACAAAGAAATTTTTAAGGCAATGAAATATTTTTAGAAAATTTGAAGATTTTTGTGTCCCGGACCCCTTTAAAATGAGCTGTAAAATATATTTTATAGAACTAATTAATATTATGGAGATAAGTAAATATTTTAAATATATTAAATCATTAATTAATTATTTTAATGATAAAAGCGTATTTTAAAAACTGAATGCACTCGAGCTTCATGAACAATTTTTTATTTAAAAAAATCGAAATATTCTTTAATTGATAATAAATAACATGCGAAAAACCTGGGCTTAAAATCTTTATTCCTATTGCAGAAACAAAATGCTGAAAAATGCCCTTTTTTCGGCCTTCTAGAGTATCAAATACATAGAATTTCTTAAAATCTCTTTAACCCTTTATCTACTGACGGTACTTAAAAGTATTATTAAAATAACTTGTTATAAAATTCATTTAATACATCGATTAGTTGCAATACAGTTCATAATGAGCTATATATATATTACTTTATCTCGTTCCAAAAGCATTATGGGTTCCACAAAACAAAAACATTTTTAAAAGGATGATTTCTTTTGCCTTTGCATCATTTCAGCTTTCTTGGCGTTGGGATTTTTCAATTTGGAAAATTTTTTATATTTCTATTGTAAGAACATTGCATTTGTATGTTTCATAATTCTACAAAATACTAAGAAAAATATTTAAAATAAACGATTTGAGTGGGGGTTATCAATATTGCACAAAATCCCTATAAATTCAAATTTAATAAATCCTTCTAAATCCTTCAACCCGTCTAAAATTTTTCTAAAATTTCTTAAATGACTATGTAAATCTTCTGATGTAGCTTAAACAATTCATGAAAAATGCTTTAGAAAATAAAATTTCCATGAATTCATAATTCAGTACATAAAGGGTTAATCTTCCCACACAAAATTCAAGTTGGGTTCAATAAAAGAGTATAAACTGAAGAAAATAATATTGTAAATAACGAAGAATTAATAATAACGTTAAATAAAGTACAAGCCTAAAAGTAAATACATATTAAATAAAGGAAGATTATTTCAAAAAGACATTCATTCCATCCATGCACATGTAGCGAAGCTACGAAAATAAAACATATATACGTCAAAATAAATTATAATAAATTCACAAAGTAACACATTAACCAAGAAAGAAAAACTGTAATATCGCGTAAGAAAAGACCTTAATAGATCACAGCAATTTTAGCTTCAAAGTAACCGAAACCCATGGCTTGTGTCCAAAAATTGTAAAATAATGGACCATTCACAGAGTTCGACTTTACACATTTCTCACGCGTTTCGTTTTTACTTTTTATTCTGTGAGGTTACGATATTTAAGAAATAGTTTTTTCTCGCAACCAAGGTTGAATATTGAATGCAGCTAGGTTTGATGCCAGTCAGAAATGATTATTATTAATGAAGCGTCATAAAATAATTCCAAAATAGTTGATGCGAAAAAAAAAAAAGTAATCCATTGCAATTTTTTAGTTAGTCGACTGAATATAAAAGTTAATACAGTCGAATCTCTTTTCTCTCTATATATAACGAAATCAATTGTTCCAGTCAAAAAATTCATTATATGGAAAAATTCGTTAGAGAATGACGTTGAAAATTCCTATTTAATGGGTAAACTTTGAAAAAGTTATTTTTGAGGTGCTTCATCATTCCTAATTAAGATTTTGAAATGTTTAACCCTAAATATTAACTTGATATTGTACTTTTTAAATTACCGTCAACCATGGCAATACAAGGGGCTAATATGGGCCACTTTTTCCTGGTTCCACTTACATTTCCATTATTAAAAAATATTATATGTAATTTTTCAACGTCGAAATGGAGTTGTAAACAATTAAAATGAAACAATGAAGCAAACTGTATGGCTTTAAAGAGAATTTTTTTTATTTATTTATTTTTATTTTTTAACTGGTTTTAAAGTTTTGGAGCAAAGTAGCCCCTGCTGGGGGCTTCTTTGGTCCATTCACTTAGTTTCGTATAAAATGAATACATTTCATATATAAATGAATATATTTTTATTGAAAACCCCTTGCAATAGCATTTGCTGATAAATTAACACTGGAAACTCGATAAACAAATGTTTTTTTTTTTTTGTTTTTTTTTTAATTAAACACAATAAACCAATTGATAATATTAAAGAAACGAGAAACAGTTTTCGTCATGTTATCCTCTGCAACTGGAACAAAAACAAGTAATGTAACATTTTCCTACAGTAACATTTGAAATAAATGTCACTTGAAACATGTTTTAAGGGATTTGGTTATATAAAAGGCATTTCTAAGTAATTGGAGCTATTTTCGGAGCAAAAAAGGCCTGGCACAAAGTAGCCCCGAAATACTAGTTTTCAGGTTAGGTTTATGAAAACGTAAACATTTTCTGTCAAAATAAAAAGTTAAAGGAAAAACTATGGTTACAGGTTACTAAAGGTGATATTTTGACACTTCTCTTATTTGTGGTTCTTATCCGGATTATTTCACAATTGAAAGTTTGGAGAGTTAAAGTTTACACACGAAAACAGTTGTTTACAAATACATCCAGTGTTGCCCCTAAAAAATTCAAACACCCTATAGTAGGGGTATAAAATATTTTTCAAGGGCAAAAACTCCAAATTATCTTGCATTGTTTGTTCAATACAAAGAATAAAAACTTTTTTTATGGGATGGACCAAAATAAACCCGCAAGGACCAAAGTTGACGGTATTTAAACAGTTTAAAAATCGGAAAATAAACATTTATTTGAAAGCGTAGTGAAAAAATGCTTGAAGAAAACTTACATTTGCTTTAGACGAAGAAATCTGTAAGTTTTGGAAATTTTAACACGGAATGCAGAATTGAATAGGGAATATTTTCTTTCATATGAACGAGGCTGCCACAGTCGACTATTTTTTAACTCTATGTCGCACCACTTTTTCGAACCAAAAATCTTTTGCATACTCTTTGACAGCATTTGGAAGGGAAATATACTGCAAAATGTATGCTTTAAAAATAGTGGTGCCTACACAATATAAAAATAGTTACCTGTGGCAGCCCTGTATAAAGTCCTCTCTTTATAACATGAAAGGAACTCATTATTTCATTTCGTATTTTTTTTCCTTGTTGTAAGTTTTCACTTTCAATTTCCTTGTCGCTCTCACCATTATTGTTAACAACGCTGTTTAAAATGTCACTGTCAGTGGGATACTGCACAACAATTAGATTGTTATTCATCTATCATCCATTGAAGCTTTTTCTGAACAAATGAAGAAAATTTTCTGAATAAATTTAAAAAATCAAAAAACCCGACTGCGTAAAAGGTGAACTAATTATTTCTCATCAATGTGAAACTATTTTTTTTATATTACTTACCTATTTTGTTTATTTACTTGTATTGATGACTTTTAAGTTGTGTTTAATTGTTAGTTCCTATCTATAAACACTGTTTTGATGAAGCCTATAGATGTCTGTGAAGGTTAGAGTTGCGGTAAAGCTAGAGATCCTACCTGCACAGCTTCCAGGTTGTATAATATTTAAACGGAGCTTCTGACTGTAAAATAGTCAACGAAACATTGTCTTCATTTTGAAAGACCTATCCAATGATATGCCACTCAATAGGGTGCGTAATTTTTTTTTGTCTCTACCGCCATTTTGTATTTTACGGCCGCCATTTTGAATTTATAAAAACAAAAACTAGCCTATAACCATCGGATATTTAAGACAAATCGATAGAGATATCATTCATTAAAATCCATCCAGCCATTGGAATGTTCCGAGGGTATAAAGAAATCCACATACCCAGATACTCTTGAAACACATAACCCTTCTTGGCAGTCGGGTAAAAAAGCGTTATATGGAGATAGACATTTCGCCATATGAAGATTATTTTTAATGTAATCGTGGGAAAAATTGACTTTTCCTACTAAAAATTCGTTACGTAGTGAAAATCGTTACATGGAAATTTGTTATAGAGAGACTCGAATGTACTTTAAGAGCAGACTGTATACAAATGGAAGAATATTACATAGTAATATTAATAAGCAATTATAAAAAACAATTATAAAAATAACTATATAATGAACAATTTTAAAACAACATAACACAGTAAAAATCCATTTTCTGTAATTGCTTTTTATATCTCGTAATGTATACGAATTCTTTTGAGCAACTCTGTATATGATCTGCACACCTTATTATACACTAAATATTTGTTAATTTTAAAAATGCAAATAACAGCTGAAAATGCACATCCAGCAGTTACCGTTCATAGTAAGTTCTGCAACTGAATACTTTGACTGTCTCTGTAAATAAATGACAATTTCTACACACTCAATGATCTATAGAAAAGTGCATCTCAAAAATGTATATCAATTTCCTTAAGTTTTAAATTATTTAACATCATTAAAATACACTGTAAACTATTTCCTCCCATTAATCACGATATAACGAAATACCTTTGTGTGTCCCTAAAAACGAGCTATAAATGCTATTTACTCGATACGCTGTAGCCGTTTATGTACTGAATTATGAATTCAAGAAAATTTTATCTTCTAAAACATTTTTCGAGAATTGTTTAAACTGCATTAGATGATTTACATAATCATTTAATAAATTTTAGAAGGATTTTAGAAGGATTGAAGGATTTAGAAGGGTTAATTAAATTTGAATTTATAGGAATTTTGTGCAATATTTATAAACCCACTCAAATCTTTTATTTTAAATATTTTTCTTAGTATTTCGTAGAATAAGGAAATGTACAAATATAATGTTCTTACAATAGAAATATAGAAATATTTTCAAATTGAAAAATCCCCCCCCCCCCCCTCCCTAACGCCAAGAAAGCTGAAAAGATGCAAAGGCAAAAGAAATCATCCTTTTAAAAATATTTTTGTTTTGTGTAACCAATAGAGCTTTTGGAACAAGATAAAGTAATGTTTCTTTAACTCATTCTAAACTTTATTACAACAAATCGATGTACGAAATGAATTTTATAACAAGTTATTTTAATGGTACTTATAAGTACCGTCAGTAAACTATCCCTTTATCTATAGATAAAGGGATAAATAATATGTTTTCACCCACCTCAGTGATGTATATCGATTTCATTATATTTGAAGAATAAGATCATTAAAATGCGTCGCAAACGATTTTTCATCATAGATAATAATATAAAGGAATTCTTTTGTGTGTCCCTGTAAGTAATGTATAAATGCCACATACTTAATTTTCAATAGCAATTTATGTTATAGAAAACCTCAATAACATATATAAATTACAATTCGAGTATATTTTCGAGATTTAGAGCAAGACATACGGTCAGTCTGACGGCCAGACAAATTTAAGATAAATACTTAATATAAAGTTTTCAACTATGTTGGAAAGTGTTAAAAATTAAACATAACCATATGCGTTCTCATTAGCTATGAACAGATTTATGAGAGTTATCATTTTCGAATTGAGTGAAAAGGTGATCAGACCTGTATTTGAACCCAGGACATGGCTGCAGCTGCGAACGCCTTAATAAGTGCCTACCTTACTAACGTCTACCTTAGACAAATTCGGTGACCACCATTTCACTCAGACAATCTTTTGAACACGACACCTGGCTCTAATCTGAAACAGCTCAACAAAATAAATCGCATGTAATAGAACTCCAAGATCCCAGTAAATGTTGGATCCGTAAATAAAACACAATTAAAGTAAAATCTCGTTACACCGAACTTCTGAGGAGCAATGATTAAATTCGCTATTCGGAAAAAATTCGCTAAAGTGAGTATTTTTATAATGAAATTGGGTAATAGGATTTTTTTTAACAATTCAAATAATATTTGTTAAACGGGAAAATTCGTTAAAGTGACATTCGTTGAAATGAGAGTCTACTGGACAGTATAATCTCGTTACAACGAATTTGTTGGGAGCAATGATTAAATTCGTTATTCTGAAAAATTCGTTAAAGTGAATACTTTTATAATGGAATAGGGTAATAGTATTTTTTTCAACAATTCAAATAATATTTGTTAAACTGAAAAATTTGTTAAAGTGACATTTGTTGTAATGAGATTCTACTGTACAATAAAATCTCGTTACAACGAATTTGTGGGGGGCAATGATAAATTCGCCATACTGAAAATTTCGCTCAGTGAATATTTTTATAATGAAATAGAGTAATATGATTTTTACCCGACTGCCAAGAAGGGTTATGTGTTTCACGCGTATCTGGGTAAGTGGATTTCTTTATACCCTCGAAACATCCCAACGGCTGGATGGATTTTAATGAATGAGGCCTCTATCGATTCGTCTTAACCGTCCGATGGTTATAGGATAGGTTTTGTTTTTATAAATTCAAAATGGCGGCCGTAAAATACAAAATGGCGGTAGAGACAATTTTTTTTTTTTTTTTTTTTTTTTTTTTTTTTTACCGCACCCTATTGAGTGGCACATCATCGGACAGGTCTTTCAAAATGAAGACGATGTTTCATTGACTATTTTACAGTCAGAAGCTCCGTTTAAATATTACACAATCTGGAAGTTGTGTGGGTAGGATCTCTCGCTTTACTGCAACTCTAACCTTCATAGACATCTATAGGCCTCATCAAAACAGTGTTTATAGATAGGAACAAACAATTAAACACAACTTAAAAGTCGTCAATACAAGTAAATAAAAATAAATAGGTAAGTAATATAAAAAATAGTTTCACATTGATGAAAATAATTAATTAGTTCGCTTTTTACGCAGTCGGGTTTTTCGATTTTTTAAATTTAATTTTTATTTTAGCAATTCAAATAATATTTCTTAAACTGAAGAATTCATTAAAATTTAGATTCGTTGTAATAAGATTCTACTGTATTCTGTATGGTAAATAAATAATAGTATTGTAACTGATTGTAAAGGATAGGCCAGTTGATTGAGCATTGGCAGCTTAACCTTTGTGCCTCAACAACTCCGATTCGAAAAATATTTACCCAGATGTTAGAATACATTATTTTAAGCATGGAAAAATATTTTTAAAACTTTAGAACAGTAAAAAACATATATAAATTGACTAAAAGAGACAGAAAATTACTCACTTCTAATAAATACTAACAGTTTTCTAATACAAAATTGTAAAATATACTAGCAAAAGCCATGCTTTGTTTGGATTCGGGAAGCGTTGTTTAATAAGATAAATATTTGAAAGCGACAATATTTTTTTTTATATTATTCTTGCATCTTTATTAAGCAAAAACGTTATTTTATGTTTTGGCGCAGTTTAACTTTAAAAATGTAAATTCAACCAAATAACTAAGAATTTCCACGGAATTTATTATTTATATGATGTGACTGGTATAAATAAAAAATATTTTTGAAGCAAAATTTTACAAAATGTTTATATAACGAATTTAACGATTAATTTTATTTGGTTAAAATTCTTTTGTTGCCACTTTACAAAAAAAAAAAAAAAAAATCATAATATAATTCTTTTAAAATGCGTAAGTATCGTCTGCGTTAATGATTTACCATAATAAGAATAAATTGTGTATTTGAATTCTTAACACTGGAATATACTTTTATAATTGAATGTAAATAATTGAATTTTTCCAAGTTTTATTTCATTAAAAATATGCTATAATTTTCATAAAAAGGGTATTTTAAAAGTTTCACAAAAAAATCGTAACTCCATGATTTATTTTTTCTTCTGAAAATAGACGTGTTTCATTTTTCATTTGAAAAAATGCGTCCGTAATGGAAAAACATGTAAAATAAATTAATTAAAATAATAAATTTTTTAAGGTTATTCTATAAAAAAATAATATTGTGCAAATCTACAGATCATAATTTATTTTCATGTTTAATTTCAAGTCAAAATACTGAATAGTTTTTTTTTTGTAAAGCATATGACAAAATGTAGTTTGTGTAGCCTAGTACAGATTTCGCTTCGCTCATCTTAATAAATTTATTTTTGTACAAAAATCTACCTTTGGACGTTTCCAACCTTTTTAATGGGGCAAAATTTACGAAGTTCATTTTAGCAATACCGATGTGAAACTGCTCAAATGATAAATAAAACTTTAGTATGAAAAATTAACTCAGTATAGGCGTCTTTTGGGAATTCTGAGCAATTTATATTAACTGCTGTGTTGGCAGATAGCAGCAATTAATCAATAAAATCGTCTTTTAAGTCCACCTATATAAGCAACATTGACTTTGGGGCATGTTGCAGATGTGCAACGCGGTTGTAAATCCCGGCATGGACACTTTTTACTCAGATGGAAAATTAAAATTCCTATTGTAACAGGCGTAAATATTTAAACCTCATTTTGGTCGATAGGTAGCAACACCAAAACGGCATCTCCACACTTTTGCCCTGTACGCGCTGTCATAGTTCGCCAGTCTTCAACGGAAGCGCAAATGTAGAAGTTTTAAAATATGCAATGTTTTTGCAGGAGAGAGTACGTTTGAATTTTGAATGAAATGGTTGGCATGTTGACCGCGGAATGGGAATAATGATCTACTCACATAGGATTTCTTCTGAAATTAATCGCATTTGTAAAGTCGTTGAAAAGAAAAAGTAAGCACCCCCTACTAACTCTGCAACTAATTATTATGAAAGAAAGTTACTGGTACCAAACTATTGGAAATAAAGTGTACTTTTAAATCTTGCACATAAAAATTGCTTTGGGGGTCATCTACAAATCAAAACCAAAGCAAACATTGTTTTTGTCAATGGCAACACCCAATTTTGGCACTATATTTTAGATCTTCAAGTTCAAACTATGCTTAGAAACGAAATTTTAATCCATTTGGATTATAAGTTTGTGAATTATAAACATTCAACATTTAGAGTTTCTCATGTTAAATTACATTTTCATATATTTATCAATATCTTCTGAAAGTATAATCCTAATGTGATATATTTTTTAGTTATAATACTAAAAAACCCAATACATTGAATTTGTAATTTACAAAAAAATATAATATGGATTTTGAATTAATTAATATTCGAAAAAACTATGAATTGCAACCTACAATTTTTATTATGTCCTGCCTTTTGCAAAATCTCAATTTCAAATTTTTCGTCCGTTTTCGAATTATAATCAAATAACGTCAAAATGATGATTTAAGGGGCAGTCTATAACGTACAGAAAAGCATAATTTGAAAAAAATAAATTTTACTCATTTTATTGAAACATTAGAGCTGGCAATAGTCGAAACATATTAAGCCTGTGAAATGTCATATTGGCAAGAAATAATACATTAATAGAAGTGACATAGTCATTCTGTAGCATTTCAACAATCGAGTACCGAGTTTCAATTTGGATACAGACCCTAAAATAAGTTCATTTTAAAATAATTAATTTCTCTTACACTACTCGCACGAATTCCTTGAAAATTTGTTTTTAGGCTAATTGAAGGGCGTAGAATTTATTTATAGTGTCAAACATGGGTATTGCTTTTGAAAAAAAAAAAAAAAAAAAAAAAAAAAAAACAAAGTTTGGGTTCGTTTTGATATAACATGGCTCCCTAAGCTAATTTTATATACATCATTTAAAAGTATACTTTATTCCCAATCGTTTGGTACGAGTAACTTTTCTCTACAATAATTTGTTGCATAGCTAGTAGGGGATGTTTTTTTTCTTTTCCACGACTGCACAGTCGTGGGGAAAAAAAGTAAACACCCCCTACTAACTCCTCAACAAATTATCGTAGAAGAAAGTTACTGGTACCAAACGATTGGATATAAAGTCTACTTTTAAATGAAATAGATAAAATTTGCTTAGGGGCTATCTACATATTAAAACGAACCATAACTTTGTTTTTTTTTTCAATAGCAGTACACAATTCTGACAGTATAAATGAACTCTACACCCTTCAATTAGCCTGAAAACAAATTTATACAATTCGCACGACAAGTTACTGAGAAATTAATTATTTTAAAACGAGCGTATTTTAAGGGCTGTATCCAAATTGAAGTTCGGAACTCGATTGTTAACCGAGAGAGCCCCTATCTTGATCAAGGCACCTTAAGAAGTCAATGAAGCCTGTTAGAATACAGGACAGCAGAAGAAATTTTAAAATATCTAGTCACTTCCATTATAGACGGACCCTTAAACCATCATTTTGCCGTTTTTTAAGCATAATTTGAAAACTACTTGGAAGAAAAATGTGAAATTTTGGATTTCCATAAAGCAGGACTTAATAAATCTAAATCCATCAAAAAAATTGTAGGTTGCAATTCATACTTTTTTTTAATATTAATTTCATAATTCATATCATAAAATTATAAAAATTGCAAATTCGGCGTGAAATTATGTTTGTGTATATTAGTATTATTGCTACACAAAAAATTAGCACGTTAGGACCATAATTTGTAAAGATATAAATAAAAATATGAAAATGTCATTTAACATTAGAAGTACTCAATTTTGAATGTTTATAATTCAAAAACTTATCATTCAAATGACTTGAAATTTGGTATGTAGGCATAGTTTGAACCGAAGATTTGAAATATCTTGTTAAAATTGGGTATTGTCATTGAAAAAAATAACTTTGGATTCGTTTTAATATGTAGATGGCCCCCTAAGCAAATTTTATTTACATCATTTAAAAGTAGACTTTATTTCCAATCGTTCGGTATCAGTAACTTTCTTCTACGATAATTTGTTGAGGAGTTAGTAGGGGGTGTTTACTTTTTTTTTCCCACGACTGTACATATTACCTTATGTAGCTAGTGTACATAATTATGTGTCGTACAACTAGTCAAGAAATATATAAGAAATATATATATATTTAAAGTTTCTCTAACTAAATTCCATAGTGGCGTTTCATGTTGAAGAAATGTGTCAATTTTTAAATTGTGGAGTCTACTTTTCAAAAGTGGCATTACACTATGATTTTTTTTACGAATCAGTATAATTAGGATGAGCGAAGCGAATCCTCTACTAGGCTACACAAGTTACATTTTGTCGTGCACTTTACACAAAAACTATTCAGTATTTTGACTTATAATTAAACATAAAAATAAAATATGATCTGTAGATTTGCACTTTTTTTTTTTTTTTTTTTTTTTTTTTTTACAGAATAACGCTAAAAAAAAATATTATTTTATTTAATTTATTTTACACGTTTTCCCATCACGGACGTATTTTTGCAAGTAAAAAATGAAACACATATATTTTCACAAGAAAAATAAATCATGGAGTTACGATTTCTTTCATGAAATTTTTAAAATACCCTTTTTTATGAAAATTATAGCATATTTTTAATGAATTAAAATTTGTGAAAATTCAACTATTTACATTCAATTATAAAAGTGTTTTTAAGTGTTAAGAATTCAAATACACAATTTATTCTTATTATGTGAAATCATTTACGCAGACGATAGTTACGCCTTTTAAAAGAATTATATTATAATTTTTTTTTGTAAAGTGGCAACAAAAGAACTGTAAACAAATAAAATTAACTGTTATATTCATTATATAAATATTTTGTAAAATTTTGCTTCGAAAATATTAAATTTTATAAATAAATAAAAAAAAATAATTAAAATATTCACATACATAAATATTCATATACATAATATATACATATACATATACATATACATATACATATATCATATACATATATACATAATTCATATACATATACACAAAATATTCATATACATAAATAAAAAATTCCGAGGAAATTTTTAGTTATTTGGCTGAATTTACATTTCTAAAATTAAAATGCGCCAAAACATAAAATAACGATTTTGCTTAATAAAGATGCAAGAATAATCTAAAAAAATATTGTTACTTTCAAATATTATTCTTATTAAATAATGCTTCGCGAATCCAAACAAAGCATGGCTTTTGCTAGTTGTATTGAATTAATGAAAAGAGTCGTGATTTCTAATGAATGAACAATCTTTTACCTTGAATTGTATGATTAGGATCCGAACTCCACTTCATAAAAATATTCTCTCCGTATTTCCTGTCCTGCGTCCGGTGCTTAAAGGTGTCGGTCGCCGCCAGGTGGTCGACCCATTCTTTGGAATAAGCGCATATCTAAGGTGGAATTTTTAATTGGAAAATAAGTAAAACATTAACAGAATATTTATAAAAACTTTTCAAAATAACAGACATTACATTACATTACATTACATTACATTAAAAGATAAATACACTACAAACAATTTAGAAGGAGGTTTCGGATTCATTCTGAATCCCTCATCAGCTAATTCCTAACGTAAAAGTATACTAGGTTTTAAAGTTAAACAAGTAGAAAAACATTACATCAAGTTTCCAAAAAATTATAGTTAAAACAAAAGTGAATATTCTATTGGTAGAGATGCAGCCTCGTTAATTGCTAAATCAGCAGTTCTCGTGTACCAAGCTTCCAAAAACATACGACTTGCATCAATGCTGCAGCTTGATCTAATTATATAAGCATTCTCAAAACTCGGAAAATGATCAGTTTTCATGGCACGGTCAACAATTTTAGAATTTAAATTTTTATTTCTAAAAGCATGTTTATGCTCCTTAAATCTTGTTTCAAGTGTACGGCTGGTTTCACCTATGTAGACATTTGCACTATTTACACTGTTGCTGAATTCCATAAATAACATCTTTAAACTGTGAGCTTGGATATCTATGCTTAACCCCTTCGGGACGGGAGCCTTTTACGAAATTTTTAATCTTTTGTCACCGTTTTTTAAAAACAGAAATTTGTGTCTTCTTGAATCGATAAAATGCGCTGTGTAATAAGGCAAATTTTTCAGTATAATTTTACTGGTGAGAAAAAACAAGGATTCTGAGCGCTTCATGCGGCACGTATACGTGTCGCTCGTCCCCAATGGGGTTAAAATTGCTTAACTGAATATAGTGGGCATGATGAACAATGAAACTGATGTGCAAAGTGATAAAGCAAGAAACGAAAGAAAATTTGACAGAACTAGAAATATAGATAGTAATTTGTATAAAAGTTCTTAAATATAGGGTGACCGCGCCAGTAGTTGGCACCGCTCCAGTAGTTGATCAAATTTTTGAAATATTGCTCCATTTCAGGCGGAAATGAGTTTTAGACGTGGTACTAGACATAATATTTTTGTTTGAATGTCGGAGCGCCTGTTGCCACATTGTTGTCAGCTCCCTGCTGTAAGAGAAGCCATTTTATGAATTTATTTTATTAGAAAATGTAAAAATTTATTTTTTGATTATTTGGAAACAATTACGGTAAGTTCAAATAATCCACTTCCATCTTGCTTATTTCAAATCATGGTTTTATACGAATTATTGTTAATCACAGCTTAAGCATGATATTTTAAAGATTAATTTTTGAATTTTCGACTGATTTCTTGATCAACAACTGGGAAAATGGCAATTAAAGAAACTATTTTCTTATAATTTTGTTGCTATTTAATTTCAGCAGATTTCATTTTTGCCCATTATAGGCTAAGGGTTGTAGCAATAATGTTAGTTTACTTTTAAAACTTAAAAGGAAGAAAATAGAATAAAAACACCGTAGCACCGACTTTATTTGATCAACTACTGGCTCGGTCACCTTATATATTTTTTACATAATTAAGAGAAATTGAAAATTAAGCTTTTTACTTTAACTGAAAATAGGCATTGAACATAATTAATATGGCATTATTAATACATTATATTATAAAGAAATATAGTATGTAGATTATTTTAGACGGGTGATCAATTTGAAAGAATACCCGTTGGTTTTTCTTGTTAACCTTAAATCTGACGGATGTGGTAATTATTCTAACACTGAAGAAGTATAATTGTTTGAACCTTTTTTAAGTGTGGGAAACAATTTCCATCACTGTTGGATTGTTACAACTTTATTTGTGAGGTAAAACAGAAATGGAGAAGCACATACTTAATCCTGTTGTAATTTTATGTTTGAAAAACATAATTTAATTCAAATTATTTACGTTAACATTTTTTACAGCAAATGTTGAAAATGTTCCCCACCATTTTGAATGCAAACATGAACACATCGAACCAAGTTTTTTTATACACTTCGCAACTTTGTTAATGTTATTGACGAGATTTTTTTAGTTATGATTTGTTTTACTTGGAATGTCTATGGATGTTGAAAGAAGCAGACGATTTACTCAAATCATTTGCGCAGAGTCGGATTAAAAATTACTAATGATGTTCACGTGAATTTAGGTTTAAACAAGTAAGAAAAATCATGCGTTAAGCATAGATTATGGAACACTTTCCAACCCTTCCAGAATGTCTTAGCAAAACTTCGTTATTTAGGGGAAAAAGTATATAAGAGAACTAAGTAAACATTTTATAAAACGCATAAAACATTTGAAAAACTGATTTCAGCAGTTACCGTCCATAGCAAATATGTATTCCAATACTTTTGAACAGCCCTGTATTTTATCTGTAGATTGAAATAGATACCATATAATGGGGAAATTTAGTTTAGCAAGAAAACGCATAACAGGTTGAAATTTCTCTTTCAGCAATTTATACTAATAGATGGAAACATACGTGTATACTCTTGTATAACCCTGTAGTTAACCTAATACCTTTATTACACGCCACTATTTAGCTAAAGTTTAATTCAAAGTGAAACACTTTTTAAACTACTGAAATCACCTTTCCAGAAATTATCATTTATAGACGGCCATATATCCAATTGTTTGCGTGACCCAGTATATCATTTTATCTATATCCTACAAACATTTCTTAGTAAACTAAATGCAGTTCAGCGTAAAAATGCATAATTCATTTAAAAACCACCTTTAAGCAATTGACAATCATACCCAATAACCCTTACGAATTATTTTGTGTAGCCCTGTATATGAATTACAGCATTTATACGCACCATATACTATGCATAAATATAGTGAAACTTAAAAGCACATAACATAATTAAAACTGCATTTCCAGCAATCATCGCTAATGTACAGGACTTCGGATACAATATGGTATCTGAAATCTTTTGTGTGTAAATGCTATGTACTTCATATTATAGATGAAATAAGTTATAGTAAACCTCAGCGACGTATATCAAATTCATTATACATGAAATAATTTAACATAATTAAAATACGCCGCAAACAATTCCCTCTACAATTCCCTCCACCCATACATCATTAATATGTAACGGCATTCTTTTGTGTGGCCCTGTAAATGAATATTAATTACATTCTACAGAATGCTTATTTTAGTGCACTTGATAAATGCATACCAATTTTATTATGTTTGAAAGCATGTAACATCATTAAAAATCATTTTAAACGATTTTTTCCCATAGGTCGTAATGTAACGGAAAACGTTTGACTATCCCTGTAAATAAACTAAACATGCTGGAAACTTCATTTGAAGTAGGGAACGTGCTATGGTAAACATTAATAACGTCCAAAATTTTCAGGGCAATCCGAGTATATTTACGGGAGTTAGAGCGCGGACAGACAGACAGACAAACCGAAGTCATAAACACTTTTCAACTTCGTTGGGAAGTGTTAATAAAAACGAGTTTTTGCATTTAGAAAGTAAAAAAAAAAACGATACCTGCTCATTAAATATAGACATATTAAATAAGTAATGATGTTGAAAGTCTTGCTACATATATCGTAGATGTGGATAATACAAAAAACATAGGGTACTCTTTTAAATTGATCACCTTGTATAAGAAAGATTTTGAAAGAAATATATTGCAAAGAAATATATCCGTCATAACAAGAGAAATGTATAGCTACATGGTAAAAAAAGACAAGTGCTTCTTAATATATGAAAATATGATATAACTAAGAACGAAAATATACCTAACATCATCCAAGTTACCCATGATACTGAAAAGCCTTTTTTACCATTAGAAATCTTAGAAACCAATATATCTTCAAGCTATAAAGAAGCATTTATAAAACGAAGTTTTTTTTTGCTGCTACTGATTTTCAGTACCGTTTCCGAGTCATTTTTATAGTGTATTAATTCATTTTCTTAATCAGGAATATCGATTTTTAAATTTTATCCATTCAAAATTAAACTTTTTCAGCTGCGCAATATAATTTAATCATGGAAGTATTTTTCAGGACATCTGATTATCTACACATGTGAAACAGGCCCGAGGGTGGTGTGCCCTCCTAGGGCGTCTTTCTAAGGGCACCTAACCAGTATTTACGCAAGGCTCGAAGAAAACCATGGAAAGCTCCGAACGATTAGGTCGAGAAGCGCGTTGGGATCGAACCCAGCACTGCCCGCCTACCAGTTTTTTAAGAGCAGAACTTCTCGGCCGCAGGTGGGCTAAACATGCTAGAGTAAAAGAATAATTATGTTAATGTTAATGCAGTTAATTTATCATGTTCTTCAGTAAAAAAAATGTTCACTTAAGAATTGAACAGCATGAGAAAAATATTCTTTGAAAACTAATTAACACATTTTAAAAAGCGCTCGGAAACGCTTCCGAAAATCAGTGGCAGCAAAAAGAAATTTTGTATTTGTAAGTACTTCTTTAAATCTCAAAAATACATAGTTTTCTGAAGATAAAGAACACTTTTCGGGGTTGGAGTCAGTTTCCAAACCAAACCACCATGACGTCAGAAGTAAAAGCGTTTATGTTAATGTTAATGCTGTTAACTTATCGTGTTTGTCTGTAAAACATATTTGTTAGTTGAAAATAAAACTGTCCGAAAAACTTATATTTCGAGTTCAGAAAATAACAATTTCTGGAAAACAAAAAGTTTTAATAACGTTTTGTGCACTTTGTAGAATTCTTTGGATGGTGGAATTTCAAGGAATTTCCTTTTCCGTAACAAGTTTACAGGAGTTACAAGGAAAATTATTCTCGGGGGATTCAAAATCAGAATCTTTACATAAACTATTTTTAAGAACCAAATATTTGATACCAATAATATGCACATTTTGTAAAAAAAAAAAAAAAAAAAAAAAAAAAAAAAATTGCATTTTAAATAAAAAGAACGATAAATCATGCGTCAATATTAGATTATGAAAGTTTTCCAAAAAAAAAAAAAAAAAAAAAAAAATTCAATCTTTAATAAAAGTGAAAGATGATGTCTTATGTAAACAATTTGGAAAATGCATAACACATTCTAAAACTCAAATTCGAAAAATCAAAAAATTTCATGTTTTACCATCAATAATCGGGAAAATAACCGATTTTTTTGTGCAGCCCTTGTATAGGATCTATAGATTTTTATATATACAGTCGGACCTCGTTATCCAGACACCCGGTTTTCACGCCACCCCGCTTATCACGTCAGTTTTTCAAAGTCCCGATTTTCTGAAAATAATTTTAATGTAAATAAACTCCGGATTTTACGTCGTTGAATAATTTTCAACTCCTGATACCCCGACAGCTTAGGAAAATTGTCCATTTTTCATAACCCATGTTATAAGCACGGAAATTAAGCGATAAGAAACGTCTTAGCCAAACTTTTCACAATACCCATCGAGATAAATAAGAAATTTTACTTCAATCATTTATCTCAATAAATAACCCCACACGCTATGAATGACCCATTTAAGCTCCAGATAGGATAGACGGATCAGTCTACTCGTGGTCTTTTTGTTCTGGTCAGGCGGCGCTTTGTTGTGGTTAGACGGCATTTTTCATCCGACTAAAACCGAATTATTGCATCGCATTGAAATGATCAGATATTATCTAAATTCCATTTCTGAAACAACGAATATTGATTATAATTTATTGTATAATATTGAAAAAATATATATAGGAAGCACATATAGGGTACCTTATATACCTTAGTTCATCAATATTTCATGTAACAATAAAAAACAAGTCATCATATATCTGATTTTTATTCATTTAAATTTTATTTTTGCGTTTATTTTGTTTAATAATAATGTTTTGTTTCTTAAAACTGCAAAAACAGTTAGGTATTTAAAATTGACTTAAATTAATTGAAAATACAGCTTTTTATAAACATATTTTTCTCCAACTTCGGTTACCGCGACACTCCGTTTATGACGACACTTTTTTCTGGTCATTAGAGTGTCGGCATAACAAGGTTCGACTGTACTTCATAGTATGTTAAAATTTACTTAGGTTAACTTACTTATAGTTAGGAAACGCATAACACAGTCGTAATTTCCCTTTCAGTAATTTCCGTAAATAAACGAATATGTACTCGAGATCCTTTGAATTTCGTATTATCCTGTATATCATCTATAAAATTTATGTACAGGAAATAATCGGCAAGAAACTAGTTTACACTGCAAATCTTTTACACTTTTCAGAACACTTATTTTGTCACCTTTTTTAGAACACTTTGAAATGCATCTTTTAGAACAGTTTTTAGCTCACTTATGTGCTTACTAGAGAGCTTATGTGCTCGCCGGTTCTGTATGTACGTACGTACGTAACGCGATAACTTTTCATAGAAATATGCGATTTGCTTCAAATTTTTTTGTAGGTTCATTCTGATAAGGCGCTTCCCTGATTAGTTTTTGGGGTTCATTGGTTAAGGATAAAGGGGAAAAGGGGGGACTAGTCCCCCCTTAATTTAGATAAATGGGTTTTTCATGCAAAAATATTCGATTTGCTCCAAATTTGGTATACCGGTTTATTATGTTAAGGAGCTGCCTTGATTAGATTTGGGGGTTCATTAGTTACATATAAAGGGAGAAAAGGAAGGCTACCACCCCCCCTTAATTCAGATAAATGGGTTTCTCATGCAGAAATATCTAATTTGCTCCAAATATGGTATACCGGTTAATTATGTTAGGTAGCTTCCCTGATTAGGTTTGAAAGTCCATTACTTATGTATAAAGGGGGAAAGGGGGAGCTACCCCCTTAATTTAGATAAATGGGATTTTCATGCAGAATTATTCGATCTGCTCCAAATTTCGTATACCGGTTTATTATGTTAAGGAGCTTCCCTGATCAGATTTGGAGGTTCATTAGTTAAGTACAAAGGGGGGCTAGCCCCCCTCCCTTTAATTTAGATAAATGAGTTTTTCATGTAGATTTATTCGATTTGCTCCAAATTTGGTATACCGGTTTATTATGTTAAGGAGCTGCCTTGATTAGATTTGGAGGTTCATTAGTTACATATAAAGGGAGGAAAGGGGGCTACCCCCTCCCTTAATTTAGATAAATGGGTTTTTCATGCAGAGTTATTCGATTTGCTCCAAATTTCGTATACCAGTTTATTATGTTAAGGAGCTCCCTTGATTAGATTTGGAGGTTAATTGGTTAAGTATAAAGGTGGGACGGTGACTAGTCCCTCCTTTAATTTAGATAAATGAGTTTTTCATGCAGAATTATTCTATTTGCTTCAAATTTGATATACCAGTTTATTCCGATATGGCTTATTTCTTCATTTGATTTGGAGATTCATTGGTTAAGGATAAAGGGTGAAAAGGGGGCCTAGTGCCTCCTTAATTTAGATAAATGGGTTTTTCATGCAGAAATATTCGATTTGCTCCAAATTTGGTTCACCGGTTTATTATGTTAAGGAGCTGCCTTGATTAGATTTGGAGGTTCATTAGTTACATATAAAGGGAGAAAAGGAAGGCTACCCCCCACCCCCTTAATTCAGATAAATGGGTTTTTCATGCAGAAATATCCAATTTGCTCCAAATTTGGTATACCGGTTAATTATGTTAAGCAGCTTCCCTGATTAGGTTTGGAAGTCCATTACTTATGTATAAAGGGGGAAAGGGGGGGCTACCCCCTTAATTTGTATAAATGGGTTTTTCATGAAGAATTATTCGATTTGCTCCAAATTTGGTATATTGGTTTATTATGTTAAGGAGCTGCCTTCATTAGATTTGGAGGTTCATTAGTTAAGCATAAAAGGAGGAAAGGGGGGCTACCCCCCCCTTAATTTAGATAAATGGAATTTTCATGCAGAATTATTCGGTTTGCTCCAAATTTCGTATACCGGTTTATTATATTAAGGAGCTTCCCTGATCAGATTTGGAGGTTCATTAGTTAAGTACAAAGGGGGGCTAGCCCCCCTCCCTTTAATTTAGATAAATGAGTTTTTCATGTAGATTTATTCGATTTGCTCCAAATTTGGTATACCGGTTTATTATGTTAAGGAGCTGCCTTAATTAGATTTGGAGGTTCATTAGTTACATATAAAGGGAGGAAAGGGGGCTACCCCCTCCCTTAATTTAGATAAATGGGTTTTTCATGCTGAGTTATTCGATTTGCTCCAGATTTCGTATACCAGTTTATTATGTTAAGGAGCTCCCTTGATTATATTCGGAGGTTAATTGGTTAAGTATAAAGGGGGGACGGTGACTAGTCCATCCTTTAATTTAGATAAATGAGTTTTTCATGCAGAATTATTCGATTTGCTTCAAATTTGATATACCAGTTTATTCCGATATGGCTTATTTCTTCATTTGATTTGGAGATTCATTGGTTAAGTATAAAAGGTGGATAGGGGGGGGGGGCAAGTGTCCCCTCCCCTTAATTTAGATAAATGGGTTTTCATGCAGAATTATCTAATTTAATTTAATTTTTTTTCTAGGTTCATTCTGATAAGGAGCTTTTCTGATTAGATTTGATGGTTCATTGTTTCAGTATAGGGAGAAATGAGGGAGCTAATACCCGGCTTAATTTAGCAAAATGGTTTTTTTCATGCAGAATTATCTGATTTGCTTCAAATTTGGTATGCCAGTTTATTATGTTAAAGAGCTTCCCTGATTAGAATTGGAGGTTCTTTGGTTAAGTATAAAGGGAGAAACGGGGGCTAATTCCTTCATTTATTTTTCGAGGGGCATTATTCTTTGAAATAAGAGTATAATATACAATTAGTGTGAACAGCCTGTGAGCTCAATGCCATCAGTTTAACTGGGCAGTATTCTTTTTATTAGAATATTTCTGAGAACACTCATTTTTTTCAGCACACTTTCTAGAGTACTTTTTGAACACATTTGGGAACGCATGATTTCACAAGTGAGTCCAAATGTATTCTTAATCTGTTCTGAAATATGTTCCCAAGTTTAGAATTAACAAATATCCTAAACAGAACACTTTTGGTACATTTTCGATTCGGAACCCTTTCTTTACAGGGGAGCATATTTCGAAAACATTTCAGTACACATTAAGATAACTGGAACACTTTTTTTGACTCAAAGCGTTCCAATTGTGTTCTCAATGTGTGCTGGGAATGTGCAGTGTAATTTTAAAACGCGTACCAAAACTTAAAACGCACTTCCAGCAATATTGTTATTAGACAGTGTACTGTGACAGAATTCTTTTTTGTGTCCTTATAAATTAGGCATGTCAAACACGCGGCCCGCGGTCCACAACTGGCCCGCTGACTACTTCTCTGTGGCCCGCTAAACATTTGGAATTTACTTATGTTTAATTCAGCTGTTCCAACACCCTGCTGAAAATACACATTGTATAAATACAAATATACCACGGTCTTAGAGCTAGGAAACATAAGAAACCTGTGTATTTAAGTATATCGGTGTTTCCAGTTACATTGCGTATTTCATTTTAAGTGATGCCAGGCATTATTACTAAAATCATCGGCGTGGAATCTTTTAGAATATTATTTTTTATAAATTTTTAGAACATCAGTTTAACTTTTAGAATATCAGTTTAGAATAATATTTTTTATAAACTTTTAGAATATTATTTAAACCTATTTACATCGCATTTAATTGATTGGTGTTAAAATTTTTGTTTAGAATTTATTACTGCAGTTAATTAAAATTCAGTGCGCTTCCAAATTAGAGCGAAAATATATGCATGTGGCGTTCCCAAATTTCTGTAATTAGTTATCAATCGTCCAACTTTTTTAGTATGCAACTAGGCATATGTTAACTATGTTCATTTGGCGTACTTTTGTACGATATCCTTTCTAGGGTTCCTGCAGATTAGGGTATTTCTCTAGCTATAAGTCAAAAAGATATTTGTATTTACTTGGAGATTATAAAATTAGAGTTTTTCTGTAAGAAAATCATGGTATTTTCCCTGAAATTGTAGAAATCCTGTTTTCGTAGCTGCAAGCCTTTTGTTATTTTTAAAGTAAAAAAGTCCTTCCGGCCAGTGCCGGGAGGAAGAGGTAGCTTTCATATTCCTTATTTTAAAAAAGCCAACTTATATTATTCAAACACACGAAGCTCAGTTAAGTGGAAACCGAATGTAGAAGATTCAATACTAATTTTTATCAATACTAAATCATTTTGAATGAGAATTTCGCAAAATTAGTCAGCTTTATCCAAGCTGCTTTTATTTAAAGTAACTTATATTTCGCTGCCAAATTCGGCGATTTCTTAAAGTGCCTGCCATTTTAAGACAACATGGTGGATGAGGCTAACCAGTGGACTTGGTCTAGACCTTAGTAATTGCTGTGCACATGCTCACTCACATCGTAATCGGTTGATACATACGAGTGCTGTCGCAGGCAAAAAATCAGATTTTTTAAAATGTCACCCACGTTAGAAATTGAAACTGCTATATCTGAGCCATTTCTTAAGATAAAGAAAAACAAAAAATGCTCCTGAATCCTTATATCAAGGTCAAATACTTAAGAAAGAAACCTTTTTCAATTTCTAATTTTTTTGCACCTCACTTTAAATATATATATTTTTTAATTTAATGGCCGCCATTTTGAAACAAGATGGCTGATGAAGCTGGCCAGCGAACTTGGTCCAGATATTGATGTATACTATCCACATGCCTTCTTCCATTGAAATAGGCGAATACGTGTGGTATCGCGAGACAAATACAAGATCGTTTCAAAGTATTAGCCATGATAGAAATTCAAAGTGCTATAATTCAACCACTTTTTAAGATATAAACAAAAGAACAAATTTTCAGAAACAAAAACTGCTCCAGAATCTTTGTATCAAGGCCAAACACATAAAAAAAATCTTTTTCATTTTCCAATTTTTTAATACCTCATTTTAAATTTTAAATTACATTTTTTTTAAAAATGGCAACCCTTTTGAAACAAGATGGCGAATGAAGCTGGCCAACAAACTCGGTCGAAACATTCGTATGTACTATGTACAGACCAAGTTACATTCAAATCGGTTCATAAATACGCCTGTTATCGCGTGACAAAAATCAGGGCGTTTCAAAATGTCAGCCACGCTAGAAATTCAAAATGCTATAACTCAGCCATTTTTTAAGATATAGACGAAACAAAAACTGTTCCCGAATCTTTTTATCGAGGTCAAACACATAAGAAAAAAATATTTTTTCAATTTTCAATTTTTTGGTACCACATTTCAATTTTAAATTTTTCTTAAAATTTTAAATGGCCGCCATTTTTAAACAAAATGGCGGATGAAGCTGGCCAACGAACTCGGTCGAGACATTGGTCTGTACTATGTATAAACGAAGTTACATCCAAATCGGTTCATAAATACGCCTTTTATCGCGTGACAAAATTCAGGACGTTTCAAAATGTCAGCTTCGCTAGAAATTCAAAATGCTATAACTCAGCCATTTTTTAAGATATAGACGAAACAAAAACTGCTACGGATTTTTTGTATAAAGGTCAAATACATAAGAAAAAAATATTTTTCCATTTTATATTTTTTGGTACCACATTTTAAATTTTAAATTTTTTTAAAAATTTTAAATGGCCGCCATTTTGAAACAAAATGGCGGATGAAGCTGGCCAACGAACTCGGTCGAGACATTGGTATGTACTATGTACACACCGAATTACATCCAAATCGGTTCATAAATACGAGAGTTACAGTGTGACATACGTCATATATATATATATATATATATATATATATCAATTTTGAACGGAGGGTGGTTTCGGGGTCTGGGGGTCATGATCGATGAAAATATACCAAAATTTTTTGAAATCGCTTTCCTCCGAACGGCTGCAATAGGTAGCTTTTTGTAAAGAAAGCTACCTAATAAACATAACTTGAACACCAAAAATGTATTTAATAAATAAAATTAAATACGTAGCACATAGTTAGAAGACATAATTTATTAAATAAATTTTCTGATTCAAAATATTTCTTTTAACGGACAGCTATGCCTTTGCTTGATTAAGATTAACAAATCAGCTTGCACAATCAATTTTTGAAATAAATACAATTTAGAAAGTCAGTTAAATTTTGTGGATTTGGTTGATAAAAAGTAATGTCGAGTATTTTTTTTCAAAAAATAAGATAAAATAAACGATGAATAATGTATGAATATCTTTGGAACTTTACGAGAATATTTCGTTAACATAGGTGGGTTTTGTAATTTTTTGCAAATTTTTTCTGTGTAATGGTAATAGTTTTATCAACCTTTTTTTTATGTGGCCCGCGAGTATATAATGCTTAATTTGGCCCGCGGCGGTAAACGAGTTTGACATTCATTGATAAATGAATGATGAATGCTATGCAGAGTGTAATCTTGTGTAATGAAGTGTAGGTCTCATGTAAGGCACCTCAGTGATTTATATCAATTTTAATATGTTTGAAATGCACCGAAAACGACTTTTTCCCCATAGACCGTAAATATAACGAAATTCTTTTGAGTGTCCTTGTAAATGAACTATAAACGGCACATATTTCATTTTCAGTATCGAACATGTCACAGTAAACCTCATTAACATATATCAATTGCATGGAAATTCGAGTATATTTACGTGAGTTAGAGCACAGACAAACAGACAAACTCAATTTATAAACACTTTTAAACTATCTTTGTAACTGTTAAAAATGATTTGAGAGAAGCTACTACATAGTTTTCGTCGGGAATGAGTATTACATCTTTTGCGTCATTTATTTATCATTTTAATATTTGCCTGAAAATTGTAGAGAATTAACGAGAGTAACATATCAAATAGGTTTCAAAGTAAAAACAGTAAAAAAAAAAAAACTTTTTTATAAGATGACACCTAATATTTTGATTGCATTGCATGTCTTTTCGCGATAATTTCCATTACAATGCATTAATCTGGCGTGTGCAGCGAACTCGATTGTAGAAAGTCCACTGCTTTTACCGGGTGTCCCAAAAATGACTCATGTATTTTAAAATTCAATAACTTGCAAACGGTGACAAACGGTGACTTGCAAATGGTAAAACATTTTTTGCAAGAGGGTTATGTAGGATGTCAGGAGTTTTTATGCTGCGATTCCCATTTTTAGTTGCAAATAGTAGCGATAGATGGCGCTGCAAGCAATAGGTGCTAAATCCAGGCTCGAGTTTTCGGCCTCTCTCTTCTCCCAGGCGACAAAATGAGATTAAAATGTTTTGAATGGATTCAAAAGTACCAAAAATTAAGTCCAGAATTAGTACCTATTCCTTACAGCACTATCTGTTCTTTGAAATTTGAACTAAAATCAAGAATCACAGTAAAAAAACTCCTGACATCGTACATAACCCTCTTGCAAGAATTTTTTAAATATCTGCCGCCCTTTGCAAGTTATCGAATTCTAATATGCACCAGTCATTTTGGGACATCCTGTATCTACGCTTAGTAGAAAACGCGAAATAGTGAATTTATTTTTTAAATTACAATTTTTGCTTTCCTTCTTTTTCAAGATAGGGCAACAGGAAATAAAAAAATGAAATATTATTCAAACCTACCTTTTTAGGATTTCTAAATTAATTTCTCAATGTACAATTAGAATTTAATTGATAAGATATATTGAACGGATTTTGATGAAACTTGCATTGTTAGTGAGATAATTTTTCAGGGATGGTTTTAGTATATTGCATATGATTCTCTGTTGCTTAATTATATAGTTATATGGTGAGAAAGTTTTTATAATCAGATGAACCCGATTGCGAAATATTAATCATTTTCAAAAGTTCTACTGGACGTATTTTATTGAGGCTTTGCATTATTAGTTATCTAACTTTTCAGGAATGGTTTTAGTATATTACACATAGTTCTTTACCAAATCTTACTGCAATTGATTAACTAAAAGTGGTCGTTCTTAATTAAATCCTACTGTAAATGATTAATTAAAAGTGTTCGTTCTTAACCAAATCCTACTGTAAATGATTAACTAAAAGTGTTCGTTCTTAACGAAATACTACTGTAAATGTTTAACTAAAAGTGTTCGTTCATGAGTAAAGCCTACTGTAAATTATTAATTAAAAGTTTTCGTTCATAACTAAATCCTACTGTAAATTATTAACGAAAAGTGTTCGTTCATAACTAAACCCTACTGTAAATGATTAACTAAAAGTGTTCGTTCATAACTAAATCCTACTGTAAATGATTAGCTAAAAGTGTTCGTTCTTAACTAAATCCTACTGTAAATGATTAACTAAAAGTGTTCGTTCTTAACAAAATACTACTGTAAATTATTAACTAAAAGTGTTCGTTCTTTACAAAATACTACTGTAAATTATTAACTAAAAGTGTTCGTTCATAACTAAACCCTACTGTAAATGATTAACTAAAAGTGTTCGTTCTTAATCAAATCCTACTGTAAATTATTGCTAAAAGTGTTCGCTATTAACAGCCTAAATTTTATCTGATATATTAGGAAAGAGAATATCGCAATGGCCTCATTCTATCGTAGCAATGCAAAATGACATTCCAGCAATGCGAAATGACATTCCAGCTTGCTTTAAAACCGAAGGTTGAATTCACCGATATATTTCGTTTGATTCACAGTTTGTTCGGAGGAACTGACCAGAGGTAACTGGCGAAGCCTGCTACAATATAAGTACAAGGGAAGGTAACAGAAATTATCTCACCTCTTTGGAAAGAACTAATGCCGGCACACCATGTTTGGCTCTATACTGATTGTGAGCTCTCAAACAATCGTCTTCAAATTTTCCAGGTTTGATTGTACTAGGATCTACTTTTGTGATAGGATCTTTATCGGACTTTTTGGAAGGAGACCCATTAGTAGCACCTTTACCAAAACATCCCCCCATTTTTCCGATGTCGCTTTGAGAGACTGTCTTGTACTCTTTCACAAAGTCTCTGCGTCCCGACTCTTTGGCTAATTTATCGGGGTCGCCGTAGTTCTCGACAGTCTCTTCGATCACTTCTTTTTTCCCGGTGCTGTCGGTGTAGATAATCCTCTTCGTCACAGTCGTACCGCCGGAACGAAATTTCTCGGGGTCGACATCGAGTCTGCTCAGGGCAGCGTCGAGTCCGTCTTTCGTCACCGATCGAAATGTAGTCGTAGTCGTGCGACAACCTCCTGTCTTTTCCACTGTCTTCGTGACTACTGAGCGGGAACTCTGAAAGGGAAATTTCAAAGTTAAACAAGAATGAAAAATCATGCTTTAAGCATGCAATATAAAACATTTTCCAACACATTCATGATACTGTAACAAAATTACACCGTTTAAGGATGTATTCAAATCCAAACTGCTTATTTTCTGATTCATTTTTAAATTAATTTTTCCTCTCAAACACATCAAACTGGCAAATTCTCTTATTTAGAAACTACATAATGTGCCGTGCTTCTCGATTTTTTGATAAATGCAGAAATGATTGTAAAAAATGCTATCAAATTTGGTGTTTTGAACCGAATTTTCCGAAGCGGGAGATCTGGGAATGAAAAAAATGGTCATACTGAGAAAATAATTGTTTGAAAATCAAATTCTAATGAATTGAGCGAAAAATGAAATCACACGACCTCATATACATCTCTTCAAAAATCACCCCAGCAAGTTTCATATTTTTACTTTTAAAAATGAGTCTGAAAATGACTCAGAAAATTTCGAGCTGTTGAGAGTGGAAAAATATTTTTTTCGAATTTTCCTTAACCCTCCGCTACCCGACTAGTAAGCGGAGGGTTAATAAGGCGAAAAATGATGCCAAAGTAAACGATTTGAAAAACGCATTGAAAAACCAATTTGAAACGCATTAGCACAATTGAAAATTCCCCTTCAGCAGTTTTTGTCAATAAATTAAAATGTATTTTAAGTATTTTGTTCAGCCCTGTATATGATCTATAAAATTTATACACACCAAGTAATATAAAAAAAGACAATTTGAATTTCAAAACGCGTACCACAAGTGAAAACACACTTCGAGGAAGTACTGTTCATGTGCAGTACTGTAACCGAATTCTTTCGAGTGTCCCTGTAAATGAACGATATATGGTATACAAAACGTATTCTATAGTAAGTATCTAGTAGTGTCACTCATTGATATGTATAAAATTCAATATGTTTGAAATAGTATAACAACATTAAAATAAATTGCAATAGATTTTTCCCCATAGACCGAGATGTAATGGAATTCTTTTGATTGTCCTTGTAAAAAAAAACTATTAAAGCTACACACTTCATTTTCAAGACCGAAGGTGCCATAATAAAGCTCAACACCCTATATAAAATAAATTGCATGACAATTCGAGTATATATACGCGAGTTAGAGCTTGGAGAGACAGACAGACAGATGGTAGACAGATAAAACGAATTCATAAACACTTTTCAACTTTGTTGTACTGTGTTAAAAACGCGATAATTTAAATTAACCATCCGCTAATTGAACATTTGAGATTCAGTTCATAATTCGTCGTAAAAACTTGCAAGTGATTTTGTCTTGATTAACCCTTAAATGCAGAGTGTAACTCGGGAGTTGCGTGAACTTTTTTGTCATTTGGCGCTTTTTATTGGTCTTTTGGTGAAATTTTATGCGTTATTTACGTGTGAAAACACGTATTTAAGGGTGGGAAGTCTTTTTTTGTTCTGATTTGTTATTACGGGTCGGTTATAACATTTTTTGTTGATGATATTACTAGGAATGGTCTCGACTGGCGTTTTTTCTCTATCTTTAGGAGGTAGTCATTATTAATTCTGCAAACTGTTAGACTATTTAAAAGCATTATAAACAAGTAATATAAAAATTTTGTTTTTAAAGTCAATTCCTACTTAGGCCATCAAAGAAAAATTTAACATAATCCCTTAAGCTAATATTAGTTTTTGTTGCATTAAAATATCTCAATTTGTTGATTTTCTATAAGCAAGTAGGTTTACAATGGAAGTCTATGGAAATTTGGCGAAATATTAGAGATATCGCCATGTTGGCGACTCATTTTGGCCTACAAATTTGGCGATATATCGCGAAGTTGGCGACAGACTTGGTGGTATTTGGCGACAGAACAGGGTCTCCCCTATGATAACCCCTTAATGAAAATACTTTCATTGACCTTCAACAACCAATGGCCACCATTTTGTTTCCCATGCAAAACTAAAATTAATTAATTAAAAATTAATTAATTAATTAATATTTGAAAAAACTGTATTAACATAAATTGTCATCTAGTACAAGTTAAAAAAAAAATTATTTCAACTTGATAGGATGAATAATGAGTATTTTATTAACGATTGAAAATTTGAACAAGATAAATATATAAATATATAAATAAATAAATATAGGGAGAGTGTGAGCTAATAGTAGGAATTGAAAAATAAACTAGTATATCTTGAATAGTTGTTATTCTGCAGTGTAAATGCTTTAAAAAAGTATTCAAATTCAAATTATTATTTTTTTTATCTATTTTTGTTATGTAATTCGGGAGTGACATAATGGCATTATGTCCAACAGAAACATATATAAATTTTTTCGCAAATTTTCTTGTAGATAATTTACAAAAATTAGACTCAAATATAATATTTTCTGAACAAAATAAAAAATCATGCAAGGAAGGATTAATGATGAAATAAAATGCTTTTGTATTCTGTATATTATGGTATTATTTCTTGTTATTTTTATTCTTTTCAGTATATTAAAGGAAAATTTTGAAAGGGATTTATTTTAAATGAAATTACAGTCGAACCCCGTTAATACGCGCCCCGCTTAATACGCGAATTTTCTTCGGTCCCTTGAAATACTCCTATATTATGCATGTAAAAAACCCCTCTTAATACGCGAACGGTTAATACGCGAAATTTTATCAGTCCCTTGCAAGAAAAACCTATGTTTAATACGCGAATGAGCTTGGCTCGAGACAGACGAAGTTTTAGAGGGAATATTTTCCCAAGAATTTTATACGACAATTCTTCAAACTACGAATGGTTTTTTCTGCCAAAATTTAATGCAACAATCAATAGCTTTACTAAAAATAATTTTACCTCAATCATTTTGTATAGTCAAGCAAGTCAGAAATAGAGAAGAAAAAAAATTACCGCTAACGAGCTAAGCAGGGAGCTAAACTGAGCTAAATGCTGTTTTCCCCTTGACCAGAAAGAGTCTGTATTCTGTGTTTAGAAAGGCGAAGTGCTCACTGTCATGCTGTAGCAATAAAAGGTGGTTTTTAACAAAAGAATGGGTAATTCAACATTGGGTGACAATGAAAAAGAGATAAGGAGATTAGATCGAACTTGAAGGAAACTTCTCCCTTCTGCAGGACGTCCAGCACTTTTCTTGTAAAACGATTAAAGATGAAAAACGCCGTGTAACCGCAATAATGCGCCGCCTGACAAAAAACAAAGGAAGCGCGAGTAAAATAATACGTCTTTCTGGAGCTTGAGGTCTTTTCCGATAAGAAGCAAAAAGCGAACACCCCCGCCCAGTGATCCCCCCTCGTAACTTAGAGTGGTGGTGAACCGATAGGCTACGCTGCAATCGCAAATTAAACACGTGAGTCTTCCCATTCGCTGTCTGGTCAGTGCTGTGATATATTACAAAGGAAGAGGATAGCTTGTCACTCCCGATAGGATCTAGTTTACGATATCCACCTGTGCTTTTAAAATTATAATTTAGTCATTTTAGTCTATACCATGGCGGAAGGAGCAAAGCATATTAAAAGAAAGACTCTCTGCATCACTGAGAAGTTACAAATTATAAATCAGTACGGTGCTCAGGCTGTCTCGAATAAAATGCCAAATAAAAAGGCATACCGGAGTAAACTTTAAGGACTTTGTTGAAGAATAGGGATGCCATCGTTAACCAAGCGGTTGTTAGGGAAACAAAGGACAAGAAAATAAAAACCGTCAAGTTTGAGAACACGGAGAAGGTCTTAAAAGAGGGGTTTGTTCGTTTCACAGCAAAAATGGGATTACCAGATTTCAATGCCTAAAATGAATGGCTGGTTAGATTTAAAACTCGCCACGGTGTAAAATTCAAGCAAGTGTGCGGTGTGTCAGCTGCTGTCAACAATGAAGACGTCGACTGTTGGGAATCTAATGTGCTTCCTCAGCTTGTAAAAAACTAATCAAGCTGCGATATTTACAATGTGGACGAATTTGAGCCTTTTTTAGAAAATGACACCCAACAAAACAATGGCTATGAAAGGAAAAACATGTCATGGGGATAAACTAAGCAAAGACCACCTTACTGTTCAGCTCGGTGCCAACTCTGATGGATCAGATAAGTTAAAGCTATTGGTCAAATCATGCAGTCCGCGATGCTTAACAAATGTTAAGAATCTTCCCTGCCTGTACGAAAGTCAGCGCAGAGCGTGGATGACGGGCTGTCTTTTTTCAACATGGGTTCGTAATTTTGACCGGCGTAGGGGAAAAGAATCGCGTCATGTGTTATTGCTTGAGGAGAATTGCTCTGAGAATCCAAAAGACAACGAAGGCCTGAAGAATGTACAAGTAGAATTTCTTCCGCCAAATTCAAGCAGTGTCATGTAGCCTATGGACCAAGGAATAATTAACAGCGCCAAAGTAAATTACAAGACTCGCATAGTACGACGATACCTTCTCCAAATGGAATACCTGCAACCCTTCTTGCTAGGAGTGTCGTCCTATTGCAGTTCTAGACGCTATGCACATTGCACATGCTTACCGCTGCATAGGAGATTGTCACACCAACGACGACTGCAAATTGTTTTCACAAAGCATGTTTCGAAAGTAGCAAGTACGTCATTTATAAAGAGCCAACCTCGCACCTGTTGAAGACTAGCTGGGCGTAGAAAAAACTGTATGGGAAGATTTTGTCGATTTAGACACGTTCATTAATATCGACAAAGATCTAGTCAGTTGCGAGCTAAGAAGCCTGGATGACATCAACGCCAGTGTATTCTCGACTGATAAACCGGATGAGGGGGAAGACTATTTTGAACCTGCGACTCCGGCCCCATCGACATTTTCCAAAGTTTCGGAGACGTTCAGTTTTTTTCAGACAGTATGAACCTTCACTGGACGAAGGGTTCTCGAAGAGCAAGCTTTACCATCACCTGAATAGGGCTGAAAAGGTCATGCTGCTGGCACGACCGCACGTCAAACAGGCCAAAATTGCTAGCTACTTTGCCAAAAAGTAATTTTCATGTCATTATTGACTTTATTAAATTTTAACTTTTGGTTTTTTTATATTGAATTTTTTATTATTATCAACACTTTTCTCTATTTGTTCTGTATAGTTAAGGGGTCTCAGGACTCTTAAAATTGGAAAAAAAGAAAAAAAAAAGGACCATTTTCAACTTTTAATATCTTAAAATGTATTTGATATTAAGAAATAATTTTAAATGGGAATGAAAGATACAAGTATGTTCTTTCATTTCAAATATTTGAAAAATTGCATTATGCAGAATTAGCATTTACAGAGGGCTCTAAACTGTCAGGCATTTGACGAGCAGAAAATCGGCATAACAGCTTATGCGCACGATTACAAAATAAATTTTGCAACTAGAATGGAAATTTTGGTGCCTACTTATACCTCAGATTATAATAATTACACTGAACCTAAATAAATTTGTATTTCAAGCATTTTTATATTTTTAATACAAATTTGTATTTAGCTAATGCAAAATTTAGAAAATTTCAACAATATAAACCCATAAAAAAATGTTTTCTTTTTACAATAAAAAGGAAATTTTAGGTTCAGTTTATACAGACTAACATGAAACATATGTTTTGAAAATTTCATGAAAAAATATTCAAAAGTTTTTGAGATATCCTGCGCGTTATGCCCAAAAGCGTCATTTGGAGAAAAATGACTTCAAAGTTTTGGAAACACCGCTTCAGCTATTGAGCGAGTATAATTCTAACAGCCATAACTTCTGTTCTAATGGGAATTTCAAGATAACAATTATATCAAAATGTTCAGAAAACATAGAATTTTAACATCTAAAAAAATTAAAATTTCGAAAATTTTAGAGCTTTAAGAGTCCTGAGACCCCTTAACAAGGATTTAAATTTTGTTAGCATTAAATTTAGTTAACATGATTAGCAGAATTTTTTATGTTCGTTTTGTTCAATTTTGTGTGTCACATATAATAAATATAAATTTGAAAAGATTTGTATGATTTTCACTCAAAACATTAGCACTTATTTGAATTTCCAGCTTTCGAACATTCCTGTTTATAATAAGCACATAAAGATTAAAATAAATTAAATGTCATTTTATGTCTTAAAAATGCAAAAAATTGTTACAAATATGTGTTTATCCGTATAGGTTGTTATTAGACAGTTTACTGGGCGAAAATTTGCGAACTTCGGTTAATACGCGAGCCCGTTTAATACGCGAATTTTGATCGGTCCCTTGATTCGCGTATTAACGGGGTTCGACTGTATTAAAAAGTGTCTATTTTAAAATTAGATGTGTGAAAATCTGAAAGGGTTATGTTTTTTCTTTCTTTCTTTCTTTATTTTTTTTATTTTTTTTAAATGATTGGAATACGAATATGGTATGGGAAGAACATTTGGCAATTTATCATCTGTGCTCAGCTAACATAAAAATACCATTTTATTTTACTGTAGTATTTATTTGACGAAGTTTTAATTTCGTTATAGAAAATTAGCCGCGACAAATTCGGAACTATGTATATTGTTTTAAAGGACAATGGGTTATTATTCTTCCGTAGTGGGGCTTGCACGTGAAGGAGATAGATTTCAAAAATTCATGCTTGAAAATTATTTTAAAAGCTACAACAAATGAGTTAATTGAGATAAAGTTTTCAAACAAATTGCATTTGAAAGTGCATTTTCCCCCTTATACGACGCGACGCAAAGTAGGACTTTTTGATGATCTAGGTGGACAAAATTCATTTTTCCGATTATCACGGAATTTGACAAAACCGCGTATACTGGTAGCTGAAAATCTATATTTTCAAGATTCGTACGAGTTTTGTCGAAAAAATCCGAAGTGTCGATTAATTATGACCGTGAAGAAGACGCTTGCGCAGTTGATTTCAGGGAGTTTCAAAAGTTGCACTAGCTTCCTTTAAGTTTGAAAGCACGTCATGACTATTCTGTTTTATTGGAAAGCACGACTTTGCTGAACACATGTCACAGGTTTGTCAAGGTCAGATTTAACACATTTTTGTTTGGAAATAAGCGATATTAAACCAGCTTATCCGCTTTTTTCAAAGGTTGTGATTCTGGATGATCCTTGATGTTGTTTACAAATTTCATCTTGACTTTTAACATATTATTCAGCATTATTTAGCAATAAGCATTTTTTAAAATCAAAGTGGCATTCCTAAAGTATTGGAAACTTAAAAAAACTCCTGCAAATGTTTGCAAATCATTAAGTTTTTATTAATAAACATGCACCATATTAATTTGCAGTGCATGCATGTATGTTTAGTTCAAATCTTGCAAGTCAGATTTAAACCACTTTTAATTATCCGATTGAGCTGAAACAATGAATACATGTGTAGTTTGAAAGATAATACAATATTATAATTTACAGAACGTAGAAGTTTGTTTAGAATACTGTTTCTAGAGGGATCCACAAAAATTTAGATTAAAACTTGCAAGTTAATTTTAAACCAATTTCAATAATCCGATTGAGCTGAAACTTTGCTAAGTATATGTAGTTTTGATGACAATGTAATATTATTATAATTTATGGACCGTAGCAGATGCGCTTTTTTTTACAGGGCCACATAAAAGATTAGTTCAAATCTTGCAAGACAATTTTAAACCACTTTCAATTATCTGATTGAGCTGAAACTTTGTCTACATGTGTTTATCTGATGACAATTCTATTAAATCATAATTTGACGAACTTAGAAATTATGTATCTTTTACAGGGCCACACAAAAGATCGCGGAAAATTGTTGCTAAAAAGCAGAAATTTTAATTAAATTTTAACAAAATTACGATAAGTTATTGAGAAACACAATAGCATTTTTTAAATTGAAAACAAAGTGCGTAGCAGTTGTATCTCTTTTACAGGTATACATAAAAAATTCGGATACGTTATCGTCTATATGCAGAAAATTTATTTCAAATTGATTAAAACTGATATTGGTTATTTATTCACACAGCCGCATTTTTTCAACCGAAAGTAATTTAGGTATCATTTATATGTTTTACAGGGTCACACAAAACAGTAGATTTTTTTAATATGATTTTATTTAAAATTTTTTATTTTTCAGGACGACTACAAAAATTTCTAGAGCAATTCTGAGTAGACAAAAATAAAATAAGAAAGGAATGTTAACTTACATGGGTGTTTTTTACTTAATAGTAAAATAAGTGTGTTTAACGCATTTTTTGTAATTCTTTATATTTTTATTTTGAAACATTATTGTTAAATAAACCAAATATTTCTCACTATTTGAACATTTTATTAGGGATACATTAGAAAAATTAGCAAAAACTAATTAAACTTCAACGAAATAATTTTGTCCATCTAGATCGTCAAAAAGTCCCACTGTACGATGGTGTAAAAATTAAAAATGTGCGATGTTTAGAAATAAAAATTGTAAAACCTAAATTTCATCGCCAAGTGTTGCCATTCGCAAAATGACGTCAGCGTTACGGATGGACACGTTTATCTTTTATAAAATTGATAGATAGACGGTAGAAGTAGAAAGATTAAAAAAAAAAAAAAACTCTCAGCAATAAAATTACCATAAAATCTCTTTTCATTTATAATGAAAATCATAAAATATGTTTTAACGTTATAGCACGACCCTATTGTTCTGTCGGTTGTAAAAGTTAGACAAAAGCATCTTTTATAAGCAGTAGAAAAAACAAACAAACAAATCAAACAATGGTGGGTAGAAGAAGAATAAAATCAATTGAATATGCAAAGGTACTTATTTCAATAGTTTTGAGGAAGTAGAACTTATGCATAAGCTTAAAATATACCAAACATAATGGCCCAATGAAATTTCCGTGATGTTACTTTATTTAATAGAAAAAAAAATATTGTTTTATTTCTGTATTGTTATAAGGTGTTTTAAATTTTCCTTTACTTTTTCTCCATTATATAAGTTTTAGTACTATTTTAAATACTCTAATATGGTGTTAAATGTAATAGCCGGCAGCACACACAATCACCTCATCGAGTTCACGGATGAAATTCTAAGATTAATTAAATCTTGATTCGCATATTAAAACGCAATCGGTCTGCCAAGTCCTATCTTGGTGGAAAACTCGATTTTAGCCATTGACTCATAGGTTTACCATTGTGTTTTCCTGCACCAAAAGGTATGAAAACATGGAGGACTGGATGCAGGAAAACACAATGGTATACCTACGAGTCAATGGCTAAAATCGGGTTTTCAGGTGCTTTCCACCAAGATAGGACTTGGCAGACTGATTGCGTTTTAATATGCGAATTAAGATTTAACTAATCCTAGAATTTCATCCGTGAACTCGATAAGGTGATTTTCTGGACTCCCGGTCTATAATATTGTAGTTTTAAAACAATCGATGAATATTGTAGTGATATTTATCAATGTTATACCCCTTTTCTCAACTAATTTGATTTTTTAACTAATCATTCTCATCATTTCTTTATGGTCAAAGGCTACGCAAACTTTTCTCCCAAAGAACGTTAAAATCCCATGTTAACATGTGAATAAATTTTTAAAATATGGAGTGATCCCACTCGACTACTAGTATCCAGAAAGTAATAAGTAATAATAATAATAACTATAATAGACCCGTACGTAGCTTTAGAATGGCAATCTTTGAGTTTATCATCTGATACATTTTTCATGGGATCTTTACATGAACGTTAGTAAGACTAAATACAATAAAACCTCCCTAAAGCGACCACGTTCTGTTCCAATAAAAATGGGTCGCTCCGAGAGGTGGTCTCTTAATGGAGGTCATGTTTCAATCTAGATTTTAATTGTTGAAAAAAAAGTAATAATTAATGTTACTAAAATTTATTTTTCACTTTAGGAAAAAATATTAAAATTTAAGTATCAAAATAAAAATTAATTGCGTAAGTTAATTACTGCAGAGTTTAAAAAAATGAATACATTGACGTTTGCTTTGATTTTACGGTTTTATCTTTTATAACTTTTATTTCCCAGTCCTTTCGAAATTCAGTAAATAAATGCATTTTCTCCATGTTCCTATTTTCGCCACTTTCCTGTTTTAAAAATTCTAAGGCTTTTCTTGTATTTCAGATTGACATTTAAACTTTTTTGTACATGTTCTTTATAGTATATGCAGGGCTTAATTTGCGCCGGAGCCCACCAGAGCCCGGCTCCGGTACTTCTCTGTTTTTAGTAAATATTTAAATATTGTTCGGAATTCACCGGAGCTCATAAATACAGGGCTCCGGAGCCCAGTGCAATAACGCTTCCGAAAAACCGAAGCTTAAATTACCTTTTCCTTTCCTTCCCATCTCCAAGCTTTTGCATTCTTTTTACCAAAACACTTATATGTGTCGTAATGTGTCACACACGTAGGATATGGAGATAAAACGTACTCAATTTTTATATCAGTTTTTAGGCTTAGACTGACTCGAGCTCAATCTGTATTACATTTAAAATTTTATTTATTCATGTATTGAAAAAAAATCCTCTTTTAAAATTACGTATTATATTCCACTTCAAATCATTTTAATGCTATTTTGATCAGAATGAAGGGGAAACAGAAATCGTGTTTTTCTATTTCAAATTTATATCGGCGACGTGTTGATACGGCGCCACTCAAGAGAGTGAACAATAAATTTGCTTTCAGTTCGATTTTCTTTTGTGACAGTAGGATAATTTTTTATTGGCTGGGTTTTCTTTTTATTATTTCGATATCTAACCTGAAAAGAATATTTTCTGTTTTATCCAACAAGCATCTGCTTGACTTTTTTTCTGTTCGAGGTTTTTTGTCTTCTATTGCGCACGAGTATAAAAATCACGTTAGTGATTTTTCTATTTATTTTGTATCATGAACGGTACCCACGCTAAGGCTCTGTGCACCTATACGAAGTCACTTTCCTTTGTAAGTAGATATAATTACCATGTATCGTTATTCTGATAGAAAGCAATCGAGCAGCGTTTCCCCCTTTTCTATAAATTAGCATAGATTCTTTCTGATAACGTTGTTTTAATTTTATCTGATTTTCAGGGACTTACCGCAAAAGATTGTTATGCGGAAGGAAATGATTATAGTTTAAGATATGCACCTTTTACAGGAAATTATAAAACATTGTTCCATTCTTCAGCATATAAATATTCATTTCTGCAAATTTCATTCATTTTTTCTTAAAAATGCATAGCTGCGAACTATCCCTTTTTTGTGTTAACACCATTTCCTAATCATAATCGTTACCCTATTTAATCGCAGAATTCTGCAATTAATTAACATAGGCACATAATAAAAATAGGCACGGATTTTTACTATTCAGAAGAAGTGATAACTATAAAGTGGAATAGTTGACAGCTAAGTATATGCTGATAGATATACAGTTAACTCCCGACTATCCGGTCTAATGTGGCGGAAGGGTAGGCCGGATAACAAAAAAGCCGGATAGGCCGGAGTTCCATAAATATTTACTCATTTCCTGGACCCCCCCTCCTCATTATATTAAAAACACATGTCACACATTCTAAGATAAATTCTATACATACAGTACATGCAGTTTCAAAATAAGAAAAACATTAACGTAAAACGTAAGCCTAATTCGTAAAAAATTAGTAAATCTTTTTTTATTGCTTGTTAATAAATGATTGCACAAATATGAAAAGTTATGCATAAGATAAAAGAGTCAAAGCTTAGTTTTTCGTTTTTGAGAAAGTAATTGATAGATGACTGTCTCTGATATTGCATTGTGTAATCCCTTCTTGCTCCTTCTTGTCGTGTGTTAGCACTTTCCTTTGGAAAAGAACATGCCTGTCTCGGCTGCTTGCAACATTCCTCATTTTTTTTACTAGGCCGGATAGTACGGAGGGCCGGATAGCCGGAAGTTTACTGTATTTAAAATTTTTATTTTGCTAAAGAAAAAAAAATGCTTTAAATTTTGCAATTAATGTACGAAATATAAAAATGCAGATTACATTGGCAGGGGTTGAGGGGGGGTGGGGGGTGGAACAGTACAGTTGTTGTACCGGTAGAGCAGAATATTAGGGCTCCGGAACTTTTTTTGTTAGAATTTAAGCCCTGAGTATATGTGATAAATCTGCGCATGGAATTAGCCTTAAGGTTTTTTCTTATTTTTAAAAAAATAAAAATATATGAAGATGTATTAGATTTCATGGTTTTTCCCTATATATATATCAGTAAAAAAAATATGTTAAATGTAATACTAGATATATCTAAAAACCTATGCGCACTCTTGTGTAATACACATTTGAAAATCTAAAAAAACAAAAAAAAATTGGGAAAACATATTAATATTAAAAAAAAGTAGTAGGTATTTTAAAAAATGTATTTTTTTAATTTTTTTTTTAATTTTAATTAAATATACAGTTAAATTTTATTTATTTTTTTAATTCACTGTTAGTTGAACATTGAAATGCAGCGAGTTCACCATTTGAACCATAAAAAAAAATATATATATATTGTTGAAAAGGTAAACTGCCACCTTAAGTCAGTTTACGACAAAAAAACAAAACAAACCAGGATTAGGAAATAAAGAATAAAGAACCAAAATGGTAGATTGTTATCTCACCTTTTCCCCGTAGTCACCATCCGTACTCTCTAGTATCTTCGCTTTGTGCATCATGTTTGTGAAGGGGTAAATTTCTGTAAAAATAAAATCTCAGGTTGATAACCAAGCATTTTATTCACATGTTTAAATGAATTTACATTAAATTATGGGCGAATATGCATGTTTCAATAAATAATTCAATGCAATAAAATAAAGAAAAATCATGCGTCAAGCATAGCTTCTGAAACGCTTTCCAACTCTTCCAGGATGCTTTAACAAAACTTCGCCTTTTAATAAGGTAAATATGATACCTAAGTACACATTTTAGAAAACGTATAACACATTTAAAAACCAGAGTTCAACAAATACTGCTCACAGCCGTTAAAGTTCTCAGATTCTTTTGTTCAGCTATATATACGATCTATAACTATAGCTTTTTAGACTCTACTAGTATGCTAAACTAGACTCTACTTATACTCTACTTAGTATGCTAAAATTTAGTTTAGTAAGAAAAAGTATATCACAATTAAAAGTTCTCCTTCAGCAATTTCTACCAATAGACGGAAACGTACTTCAATTCTTTTGTACAACCCTGTATAATTCATACATATACATATACACTTCTGAAATTTAATTCACGCAAAATTATGCTTAAAACTACTAAAATCACACTAATAGGAATTACTATACATACGCGGCCATTATCCAGTTCTTTGTATAGCCCTGCATATGAATTTTTTTTTACATGTTACAAACATCTCTTAGTATTATGGTAAATGTAGTTGAGCTTGAAAATTAACTTGAAGTTGCATAACTTAAAAAAATATCTTTAATCAATTCACGCTCATACTCAGTTACTCAATACTATTCAGGTATCTTTATGCAGCTTTTTCACCAGAAAGAAATTTAAAACCCAACCCATAATAGGATTCAAAACTCAACCTTAAACCGGCCCGAATCCGAAACATTTAAAGTCAACCTAATACCCGCAGCAACGAAAAAAAAAAAAAAAAAAAAGAAAAAGAAAAAAACAGAAGTTCACCCTATATACTTAGTTGCAATACTAAAAACATCGAACAACTCATTATTTTAGGTAGCTTTCTTTACAAAAAGCTACCTATTGCAGCCGTTCGGAGGAAAGCGATTTCAAAAAATTTTGGTATATTTTCATCGATCATGACCCCCAGACCCCGAAACCACCCTCCGTTCAAAATTGATATATATATATATATATATATATATCAATATATATATATATATATATATATATATATATATATCTGACCTATGTCACACTGTAACTCTCGTATTTATGAACCGATTTGGATGTAATTCGGTGTGTAGATAGCACATACCAATGTCTCGACCGAGTTCGTTGGCCAGCTTCATCCGCCATTTTGTTTAAAAATGGCGGCCATTTAAAAATTAAAAAAAAAATTTAAATTTGAAATGTGGTACCAAAAAATTGAAAATGGAAAAATATTTTTTTCTTATGTATTTGACCTTTATACAAAGACTCCGTAGCAGTTTTTGTTTCGTCTATATCTTAAAAAATGGATGAGTTATAGCATTTTGAATTTCTGACGAAGCTGACATTTTGAAACGTCCTGAATTTTGTCACGCGATAAAAGGCGTATTTATGAACCGATTTGGATGTAACTTCGTTTATACATAGTACAGACCAATGTCTCGACCGAGTTCGTTGGCCAGCTTCATCCGCCATTTTGTTTAAAAATGGCGGCCATTTAAAGTTTTAAGAAAAATTTAAATTTGAAATGTGGTACCAAAAAATTGAAAATTGAAAAAATATTTTTTTCTTATGTGTTTGACCTCGATAAAAAGATTCGGGAGCAGTTTTTATTTCGTCTATACCTTAAAAAATGGCTGAGTTATAGCATTTTGAATTTCTAGTGTGGCTGGCATTTTGAAACGCCCTGATTTTTGCCACGTGATAACAGACGTATTTATGAACCGATTTGGATGTACCTTGGTGTGTACATAGTACATACAAATAACTCAACCGAGTTCGTTGGCCAGCTTCATCCGCCATCTTGTTTCAAAATGGCGGCCATTTAAAAAAATTTTTAAAAATTAAATTTAAAATGAGATACCAAAAAATTGGAAAATGAAAAAGAGTTTTTTCGTATGTGTTTGACCTTAATACAAAGATTCCGGAACAGGTTTTGTTTCGTCTATATCTAAAGAAATGGCTGAGTTATAACATTTTGAATTTCTATTGTGGCTGACATTTTAAAACGACCTGATTTTTGTCACGCGATAACAGGCGTATTTATGAACCGATTTAAATGTAACTTGGTCTGTACATAGTACATACCAATGTCTCGACCGAGTTCGTTGGCCAGCTTCATTCGCCATCTTGTTTCAAAAGGGTTGCCATTTAAAAAAAAATGTAATTTAAAATTTAAAATGAGGTATTAAAAAATTGGAAAGTGAAAAAGATTTTTTTTATGTGTTTGGCCTTGATACAAAGATTCTGGAGCATTTTTTGTTTCTGAAAATTTGTTCTTTTGTTTATATCTTAAAAAGTGGTTGAATTATAGCACTTTGAATTTCTATCATGGATAACACTTTGAAACGATCTTGTATTTGTCTCGCGATACCACACGTATTCACCTATTTCGATGTAAAAAGGCATGTGGATAGTATACATCAATATCTCGACCAAGTTCGCTGGTCAGCTTCATCAGCCATCTTGTTTCAAAATGGCGGTCATTAAATTAAAAAAAAATATATATTTAAAGTGAGGTGCAAAAAAATTAAAAATTGAAAAAGGTTTCTTTCTTAAGTATTTGACCTTGATATAAGGATTCAGGAGCATTTTTTGTTTTTCTTTATCTTAAAAAATGGCTCAGATATAGCAGTTTCAATTTCTAACGTGGGCGACATTTTGAAAAATCTGATTTTTTGCCTGCGACAGCACTCGTATATATCAACCGATTCCTATGTGAGTGAGCATGTGCACAGCAATTACTAAGGTCTCGACCAAGTTCACTGGTTAGCCTCATCCACCATGTTGTCTTAAAATGGCAGGGACTTTAAGAAATCGCCGAATTATGCAGCCAAATATAAGTTACTTTAAATAAAAGCAGCTTGCATAAAGCTGACTAATTTCGCGAAATTCTCATTCATAATGATGTAGTATTGATAAAAATTAGTATTGAATCTCCTACATTCGGTTTCCACTTAATTGAGCTTCGTGTGTTTTAATAATATAAGTTGGCTTTTTTAAAATAAGGAATATGAAAGCTACCTCTTCCTCCCGGCACTGGCCGGAAGGACTTTTTAAATACATAATTTAGGCCAATCTACTAATAAAATATTTGGCACCCTATGCAAGCCGAAATGTTACTAGGGCATTGTAATATCGATTACTTATACGTCGGCGCAAATCCATCCCTTGATAATCTTGAAGATTATTTTTAACATCAGTACTTAATTAACACTCTGAGGGGTGGAACAAATATTTGATAGATGAGACAGCTGTAATTTTCTGCTAGTTTAAATAAATATTAAAACAGATGAGTCATTTTACATACCAGTTTTCTTGTAGATTATTTTATTATATTATTTAATTTTATTATGTTTTCGCAATTAAAAATATTACTGTAAAAATATAATAATTGGTTCCTTAAATTGAGCATTCTCGAAATTAAGAACTTCAAAATAAACGGCTAAAATTATCTGTTATTGAGCGGTTCACATAAAGTTTTAAGGGGTCGGCAGGGGCGCGCCAATGGTATTCGGTGCCTGTGTACAAAACCCCAGCTTGCGCCTTATACCCCTCCCTTAAAACTATCGTTTTATAAAACGTATCAGCGAGCACAAATTAAATAGTACTACAAAATATATTAATTGAAGAGCTAAGTGGAAGAACATGTTAAGTAACAAAAATTACATTTGAAGAAATTTGATGTGAAAGTTTTTGTTGTAAATTTTAATGATTTATTTTCTGTTTGATACCATGTGTTTAAAATATTAACAGGTAGGGTACTAAACTCTATCAAAAAAACTTATTCATATTTAATTTTTAAATATTAAAAAATATTAATATTATTTACATTATTAAATAATAAAATATTAAATATTAATGAATAATGTCTTAAATCTTCAAGGCTAAATAGAACTTTGGTATTTTAGTTTTACCATGTGATAGAATACCTGATAACGCCTTCGTCCAAAAGATAAAATCAGTTTTAAGAAAATGTAGCAAAACATGTTATTCAACTCAGCTCTTCAATTATAAGTTTATGTATTTAAAAAAAAAAAAAAAAAAAAAAAAAAACAGAAGTTATAAAACAAATATGTAAAAGAAAAAATACATAAAAGAAAAGTACAAAAGTTAGAAAATAATATAATTTACATCGTGTATTAACAAAAATTGACAACTATGTTACAGATTTCATAAAATTTCTTTACGATTATTTACAGCTAAATGAGTAGTTAAAATATTCCTCTGATAAACAGGAACGAAGAAAAAAAAATATCATGCTATAGTAAAAAGAAAAATTAGTAGCTTCATGATTAATATTCACAACATCATAGACATAGAAACATAGGCAAATATGGCCTACACAAAAATTTTAACAATGCGAAAAATTGTTTTTTCAAAAGTATCTAAAAAATGCAAAGGAAAAAAAAAAATGGTCCCAATTTCGTCCCCCCAAAAAATCCAGTACGCCGAGGCTTAACTTATAACTAAATAAAAATTTATTTCTAAATGAGTAAGTAATATAATTTACATTAAAGTAAGGCACAAAGAAATGTACTAATTATCAGTGAAAGAATAACATAACGAAACATTAGCCATCCAAACATGAGGAAAAAAATTGAAAAAAATGTCATGAAAAAGCATTCCTAATTTCGTCCCCGGGACGAAAATAAGAACTGCAAGGGGACGGAATTGGAACCACGCTACTTCCCAATATGACGGAGCTTCAGTTCCCGTAAGATGAACTGGGCGTCCTAAAACTCACCGTATGCTACTGTCAGCATCTTACCAGCGTAAAATACATGCAATGAATATGAAATAAATACTTACAGTAGAGTAAATAACGTTCTACAAACGACGTAATAAGAACTCAGGTCTTCTAAAAATAGGAAATTCGCCGTCTTTAATTTATATATGCGTCTTGGTGAATGAAACTTTCAACACTGACCCCTTTTACCTTCTGTCCCCTGTGCCTTGCGTCATAAGTGGCGCCACTGTCGTAGAAGCGGAGAAGTTAAGGGGAACGAAATTAGGAGAGGGGACGAAATACGGGCACTTTACACTAAGTATTTTATCTGAGGTAAATCTATTTTAAAATATAAAATTTGAATAATAATTAATTTTAATAACTAAAAAATATGTAATGTTAAAAATTTTTCTCGATTGAGATGCTTGGCGCTTTTATTATTCTGCCGCCTGCGTGCGCCGCACACATTGCACAATGGGTCGGCGCGCCCCTTGGGGTCGGGTTCGTTTGAAATTGATAAATTACATGTAAAAGTGATCCTAACACGGATGGATGCAATAGCTCCGCATTTAATTAACTTTTCGATACGAAATTTTAAACTCACGTTAAAAGAAATATACTTCAACAGTTAAGAGAAAAAATCTAGATGCATATAGAGTTTTTAAATTTATTTTGAAATTTAATGCTTTTTTTTACTTTTTTCTATCTGTAATAGAAGAAATTACTGTAATCGAAATGTCTTTATCACTTCTAAGTTTCGACGAATTTACACGTTTTAGAGGTCAGAGACGCCTATTTTCATTCACGGCACTCGGGCGGGGCTGGGCCCGGGCCATACTTTTTTCTGAAGGCTAAGGCGAGCCGGGCCTAGTCACTACTCTTTACGGGCCGGCCGGGTTCGGGCCTTACTTTTTCCTGGAGGTTCGGACAGGGCCTAACCTTTTTTTCTGTAGAGAGCAGGGACTGTTTTCATTCCTAGTCTTCACTACCCAATGGTGGATGGTAGAGGGGATTTTTCCTCCGGGGCATTGAACGTATGCCAAATTTGGTGGACGCCCCGGTTGGGTGATTCTGTCCTTCTGTCTTCACTACCCAAACTTTCAGTTTTAGTTTTGACCCATCCCATATGCAAATCATTGTCTTGGCGTGGCCTGGTCCTTTCAAAGGTCAGTAAAATTAGGCTTGGCCCAAAAAAATTTTCAAAAAATGTATACATTTTTAAATCGCCATTATTCTACAATTAAACATTAAAATTCATTCTTTTTAAAGAATAGTAGATTTCCACGCTTATTAAAGTATAGCTAAATTAAAATATAGTAAAACGTGGGAGAAAGAACCTACCTATGACAAAATCCTGTTTTAAACTGAAAAACGAATTGATCCATGCAAAATTAATATACTAATACGTAAGAAAAGAATATATATAATACATTTACACTTACTAAGAAGATAACTTGTCTATAACGCATTTTTTTTTCTTTTATATGCAATTCCATCTTAGACTTTACTGTAGGGTAACTCCGGGAGAGTCGCCACATACGGGATAGATGCCGCACCTCTTGTATTTCTTATAATTATCGATAGATGGTCGTCAAACGCACAACATAGGTGCGCAATGAGATTATTTTAACCAGTGTATAGCGTGAATCCCATTTCGATGTTTACTTGTAGAAGTACAATCCTTAATTTGACGTAAGTGCATGATTTCACTGTCCGAACTTTTAAACACGTTATGTTTAAATGCTTTTCATACACTAATTGCTAAATGCATGCATGATTTCGAAGTCAAAACTAAGTGTAGCGTTTGTATAGAGCACTGTGTGTATGGTTACGACATTCCCCTTAGCGATGGCAGGTAACTGTGATGGCCGACGTCTGCACCATGCAAAATGGGATGCATGCCGCACTGCTATTCCGGTATACAGGCGGCAGTTTCTTTTGTGCGGGATGATTAAGTGTTATTAACTTTTTCTTTTCTTTTTGCACAGACTAACCATGTTAGGCATGTTATCAAGTTTACTAAAGCCCAAGGAGAAAAAAGGGAAAATAAAAAGTAAAAAGGGCGAGAAAGATGCAAGTCAAGATGATAATAATGAAAATTGGATTATGCGTAACGCATACGTTCTTTGCAAACTACTCTAAAAAAGAGGAAGTGTAATTGGCTTCGTTGCATCATGTGTTTAAATTTACTTTTTCGGCACTTTTTCTGTAGATTGTAGTCGAAAAAACAGGTCTCTTAACCCATTCGGGACCATAGGGGCATATAAGCACCTTCATAAAGAGCTCACAAAATTTGTTTCTGGCACCAGTAAAAAAGAAAAGTAATATTTGCTTTATTTAATTAGAGCATTTTCATGATTATTTAAGTAAAGGTAACTTCTTTTTAAAAAGTGGTACCAACCAAATAAAATTTGTGTAAAAGCAACCCGTCTCGAAAGGGTTAACAAATAAATTATGTAAACACAATTTTACCTTTTTTCTTTTCCCTTTCTAATACATTGATGTTACGTTATTGCTGAAATAATAATTAAAATTTAACGTAAAAAAAAGAAGTCGATAATTTTAATAGTGAAAGTAGGCAACAATTATTAATTTGAATATACTAATACGTTTCATTGTACTCATTTAGTTTCATTTTGTTATTACATCGTTAATTATAGTCCAAATATGAATATTTTTTAAAATATTTTTATTTATAATTTCATTCTGTTCTTATTACAAGCGCGGCATAACTACCGCGCAAATGCGGCGTCTCAGACTGAATGTACGGGTGACGCGCCGCTGTGTAATGTTTTAGAAAAAAATTGTTAAAAAATATTAATAATTTGTTTTGAATTTTTTTTGTCGCACTACACGCGTTGTATATTTAACATTAAATAGCACAGCATGATTTTTTTTTATTTTATGTCCACCATGGGACTTTATACACAAATTAAAAAAAAGTGCGGCATAAATCCTGGAGTTACCCTATAGCATTTTTCAGATTTTTAACACTTCAATACATGGGATATGGATTAACAATATTAATGATAACTGAAACATTTACATACAAGAAATAGAGATTCATTAAAAAAAATAATAAATATCGCACCCTGCGGCATCTCTATAAAAATGAAGATTATAAACATGAAAAAAAAATGAAGATAAATATTTTTTGCCAGAACTCCTCGTACGAGACAAATTTTTAACCAAATCGACTTAAAAATCAATGTTTGTAGAAACTCACTCAGGCCGAGATTTTAACTTTTTTCCGGGCCGGGCTTGGGCCGAACTTTTAGCTGTTATACTGAACCGGGCCGAGTTTTTTTTTTGGGGGGGGGTGGGGGGTGGGGGTGGGGAGAGAAATGGTTATTTCAACATGATAATGCTTCGATCCATATCTCAAACTCAACTTCAACCTGGCTTAAGTCGAAAAAAATATCTGTTTTGAAATGGTTGGCAATTAGACATGATTAAAATTAGACCTATAAAAATATGTGGGTATTCCAACTCATGCAGTTTATCGAAATGGAAAACAATTTTCTTCAGTTAAAGATTTGAAAGATGGCACTGAGAATGCGTGGTTTAAAATTGAACCAGAAACAATACAGAGCCCCATTTTATCGATGGAAGACTGTATATTTAAAGTAATTCAGCAGAGTGGAGCAATAATCAAGTATTAATTTTCTTTATTCTTGTTCTACTAAAGAGTAAAGAACTACTGTGCTTAAATTTTTGACACACTCATTTTTGTTGTTTTGATAAATTCTATAATTTGAGATAAATTTTAAAGCATAAATCTGTTAAATATCTTTTTAAAACTGCAATTTGTAGGCCATGTGAAAAGGAAAGTAACTTTCAGTCAATAATAAAATTTTATTTTGAAATTTTATGTGTGCTTTAGCTTTTGACACGCACTGTAATAGTATACAACCTAAAAAATAATTAATATTCAATGTGAACTTTCCTCACTTTCAAAATCAACGCATTTGAAATATTATTTACTCAATAACTGACTAGTAACAAATATATACCGATATTAAAAGACATTTATTGTGAATGGACAAAAACATAAATTTTATGTTAATTTGTAATAAGATTTAGCTTTAACTACCTTTTTTTTCCACAAAATAAAATAGATTTGCTCACTTTCAAAACCAACGCATTTGAAATATCATTTACTCAATAACTGACTAGTAACAAATATGTACTGATATTAAAAGACATTTATTATGAATGGGTCAAAAACATAAATTTTACGTTAATTTGTAATAAGATTTAGGCTTAACTATTTTTTTTTTTCACAAAATAAAATGGATTACCCCACTTTCAAAACCAACGCATTTGAAATATCATTTACTCAATAACTGACTAGTAACAAATATATACTGATATTAAAAGACATTTAGTTTGAATGGATCAAAAACATAAATTTTATGTTAATTTGTAATGAGATTTAGCTTTAACTATTTCTTTTCACAAAATAAAATGGAATTGCCCACTTTCAAAACCAACGGATCATATTAAATAAATATATATATATCTGCATTCCTTTATATATGCAGAGATTGCATTGATAAAAGAGTCTGTATGGCATAAAATTTCGGTGGAAACATTATACTAATGGCTTCACAAAGTAGCGCAGAATTATTAACGATAGCCGGTCCTTTTGGTTATAAAGAAAATTTTTCACTCATTTAATACATATACTATATACACTTTTCATGGAAAACACCGCGCTGGTGTGCGTGTGGCACTGACAGCAAAATGCAGCTGCAATTATGACGTTTTCAATTTTTGAAATATTTCGGGTGACAAGGCATGATCAAAACAAGCTTGTTTTACATGTAGAGATATTTGAATGGCAGAAGTGTACGATGATGAAGGTAGAGATATTACAAACAGGAAAAGGAAAGAAAAATAGACATGTAATGACTGTACTTCCGCTTACGTAAGAGAATATGCACACATTTTACTAACAATCGATATTTTTTCAATAAAAATAGCAATTCATCACATATGACTTAGGCATTTTCACGATATTGTGATAGCGCCTGTCTTAGGGATCTGCACGGGCCTATTTTCATTCACGGCACTCGGGCCGGGCCCGGGCCATACTTTTTTCTGAAGGCTCGGGCAGAGCTGGGCCTAACATATTTTTTCTCTACAGAACCGGGACTGGTTTCTTTCCTAGTCTTCACTGATACAAAATTTTCAGTCCCAGCTTTTGAACCAGCCCATATTAAAATCATTATCTCAGCGTGACCTGGTCCATTCAAAGGTTAGTAAAATTAGGCCTGGCCCAAAAAGTTTTGCAAAAAATGTATACAATTTTAAATCGCCATTATTCTACACTTAAACATTAAAACTTATTCTTTTTAAAGAATAGTAGTTTTCTAAGCTTATTAAAATATAGCTAAATAAAGTTATAGTAAAACGTGTGAAAAAGAACCTGCCTATGACGGAACCCAGATTTAAACTGAAAAATGTGTTGATCAATGCAAAATTAATATACTAATACGTAAGAAAAGAATATATAATACATTTACACTTCCTAAGAAGGGAACTTGTCTATAACGCATTTTTTTCTTTTCTGTGCAATTCCGTCTTAGAAGATTTTACTGTATAGGACTTTTCAGATTTTTACCACTTCAATACATGGAATATGGATGAACAATATTAATGATAATTGAAACATTTACATACAAGAAATACAGATTCATTAAAAAAATAAATATTGCAGTCTGCGTCAATTCTATAAAAATGAAGATCATAAACATGAAAAAAAAGTTAAGATAAATATTTTTTGTCAGAACTCGTCGTACGAGACAAATTTTTAACCAAATCGACGTAAAAATCAATGTATTGTAGAAATTCACTTGGGCCGGGCCGAGATTTTAACAACTTTCTGGGTCGGACTCAGGTCGAACCTTTAAGTTTTTTAACGGGCCGGGCCGAGTTAATAATATTTTTTCTACGTGCCGAGCCGGGTTCGGCCGAACTTTTAATTTTTGTATCTGGCCATGGCAGGTCGAATTTTTTTTTCTATGAGTCGGGCCGGACCCGGGCATGGAAATTTCGGACCGTGCAGACCTCCAGTGGACACCCTGTATATCCAGAATTTGCATGAAAAAAGAGGTTGCACGAAATTTCGGTGGAAACATTATACTAATCACTTCACAAAGTAGCGTGCAATTATTAATGATATCAAGTTCTTTGGGTTATAAAGAAAAAACTTTCGCTCAATTAACACACATACACTTTTCATGGAAAATACTGCGCACACTTGGTATGCGTGTGGCACTGACAGCAAAGCAAAATGCAGCTGCAATTATGACGTTTTCAATTTTTGAAATATTTAGGATGACAAGGCATGGTGAAAACAAGCTTGTTTTACATGTAGAGATATTTGAATGACAGAAGTGTACGATAATGAAGGTAGCGATATTACAAACAAGATAGGGAAAGAATTAAATTTAAAAAAAATAAAAAACCCGACTGCGTAAGAAGCGAACTAATTAATTATTTCTTATCAATGTGAAACTATTTTTTATATTACCTACCTATTTTTTTTATTTACTTGTATTGATGAATTTTAAGTTGTGTTTAATTATTAGTTCCTATCTATAAACACTGTTTTGATGAGGCCTATAGATGTCTATGAAGGTTAGAGTTGCAATAAAGTTAGAGATACTACCTACACAACTTCCAGGTTGTGTAATATTTAAAGGAAGCTTCTGACTGTAAAATAGTCAATGAAACAACGTCTTCATTTTGAAAGACCTATCCAATGATATGCCACTGAATAGGGTGCGTCAAATTTTTTTTCGTTTCTACCGCTATTTTGTATTATACGGCCGCTATTTTTAATTTATAAAAACAAAACCGGGCCTATAACCATCGGACGGTTAAAATGAATCGATAGACATCTCATTCATTCAAATCCATCCAGCCGTTGGGATGTTTCGAGGGTATAAAGAAATCCACATACCCAGATACGCGTGAAACACATAACCCTTCTTGGCAGCCGGGTAAAAATTATGTACAAATGTGTGTTTCTAATGACAAAGCAACATTTTAATATACAGTGAAACCTCCCTGTGTGACCACCTCCATTAAGCGACCACTTCCCTGAACGACCATTTTTACATGGAACGAAATTTATTCCCATAGGCTCAATACTAATTTTACCTCCATTCAGAGACCATACCAGTTGAACTCCCTCCGTGAGCGACCCATTTCTTTGAAGAAAATGAAACAAATTCCGTTTTTTCCTGGTAGCTTGAAGAAGGTTTTATTAGAAAAATGATTCCGAAGAGCGCATTATTCATCAAACTTCTAAACTAAGTTTAGATATATTTTTTTTTATTTCGGTAACTTTTAAATGTTCAAACACCTTTGTGCCTTTTTAGGCAATGAATTTAATTCTTATGACCAATTAAGAATGACGGTCAGTAAACTCCTGTGACGTTTCATCTGAGCTCATGCAGAAACCAGCTGACCACGGAACGTAATAAACACTTTTAAATTGCCCCCCCCCCCCCAGATGCCTAAACTATAAATTCACATGTCAATGCCTTCACGAAATCCAGATGTAACGTTGTAAACGGATTTTAGTGATGTAAATAAATTGAGAAGTGCTGACTGGCACTTGGGAGAACTAAAACTTTTTAATAAGATGAATCAGAGAATACCACGTGTTTGCCAATTAGATAGACTGAACTCTCGAAGAGGGGCCGTTTGAGATGAGTACCGTTTTTGAAGAGACCGAGGACGGTCGTGTTCGTTTGGACCAGCGAGGAGCGAGCCAGCTCCGTCAGAATTTAAAGTTTAAGTTTTTATATACCCTGTGATTGTATGTGTGCTATGTGTGTGCTGTCCGTATCGTTAATAAATGTGTAGAAAATGAACTGAAAGTTCTCCTCATTTAAGTTTTAAGATTAGTTCTTTAGGTTAAATTTATTGACGTTACAGATTGGCGTCAGAACTGGGATACGATCAAAGAAAGCCTTGTTTTAAAAAAGGGCACACACCCGCACGAGAACTGAACTTAAGCTAGCTTAATTATTAGCCTGGACTTTTTTACCCACGGAATGAACAATTGCAGATTGGTTTTTCAATAAAGTGAACGTGGAAGAAGTCTCGCCCCGTCCTGATACGAAAAAGAATATTTTTACGGGCGGTGTTTTGGTGAAACTCCCGACTCGGGAGCTAGAAGGTTCATACGAAAAGATGGGCTCCTCTATCGGAATTAGGTCAAATCCTTCAGTGCGAAAAAGAAACACAAAAAGAGAAATCCAGAATCTGTTTTCAGTTTTTCGGAAAAAGGTTTTGTTTATCAGAGCTGTAAGGGTTAAACAGAGATTAGAGATTAAGGATGTTTCGTTTTATTTTGTTTTGTTTTGTTAACAGTGAATTGTATATTGTGTTATTTTGTTTTATAGTGTATGATATGTGTTTTATTGAAAGGTGATTTTTATAAATAAAATTATATAAATTATTCATTGTATGACACTTATAAAGTTAAAGGTGAAAGGATTTAAAATATTAAAAAGAAAAGTTAGGTTGAGTTAATTGTTTCGTGAAAGTCTGTCAAGTCAGTATTAAGAAGTAAGAGAAGTTTAAAAATATAACTATTCTTGGATGTCCTAGGTCCTAGACATCAAAGTATAAATGATGTTTTTATTTAGGCTGATAAATAGAGTTAAAAAATTTAAATTGAGAAATTTAATACGTTGAAATTTAGAAATTGTATTTTTAATTAGAACTTGTATCTGGAGTTAGCAATTGTATTTTGTACAGAATAGTTAGAATATACATTTTGATTCTTAATATCATTATTGTTAATATTATTCTTTTAAATTACTTTAAATTGGGAAAAAACTATTGTTTTGAACAAGTGAAGGTTAAGGAGAACCTTATGATAGAAGTACCTGAAAATTTTGGGGTACTGATTTATGTTAATAAAGGTTTTAATCATTTAGTGCAGGACACAATTGCTATAGGTCTGTGTAGAATACAGATGTTATATATTATAAGAGTAGTTTAGGTGTTTCTTTTATTATTGTATTGAAATTCTTTCTTAAGTAACTTATTCATATATAAAAATTATTGTTGTTTATACATGTGAACGTGAGACAGCGAACTCTTATTGAAAGTACCCGTGATGTTTAAAATTTTTAGCTATTCTGATTATGCTAAAAGTAAGTTCTTAATCAAGGTACTGGTTTGTTACAATTGTTGGAGTGCTTATATCTTGGTATTATTATATAACTGTGTGCAATTGTATTGTGTTTATTGTGTATCATGCTGAATCCCTCCCATGGTAACGGAGTATTTTCTGATAAATGTTTTTGATTTTGAAATTTTAAATTTTATTAATTTTGGAGTAGATAGCATTGTTAGGGATAGCATTAACTCCGAATTAAATTATGATTGTGCACCCTAGTTGTGAAAGTTTTCTCTTAAGGAAAAAAAAATATATGGGGCTTGGAGAAGCTGTGACGTTTCATCTGAGCTCATGCAGAAACCAGCTGACCACGGAACGTAATAAGCACTTTTAATTGGCCCTCCAAATGCCTAAACTATAAATTCACATGTCAATGCCTTCACGAAATCCAGATGTAAAGTTGTAAACGGATTTTAATGATGTAAATAAATTGAGAAGTGCTGACTGGTACTTGGGAGAACTAAAACTTTTTAATAAGATGAATCAGAGAATACCACGTGGTTGCCAAATAAGTTAGACTGAACTCTCGAAGAGGGGCCACGTAGAGATGAGATGCGTTTTTTGAAACGACCGAGGACGGTCGTGTTCGTTTGGATCAGCGAAGAGCGAGCCAGCTCCGTCAGAATTTAAAGTTTTAAGTTTTTATATGTCCTGTGATTGTATGTGTGCTATGTGTGTGCTGTCCGTATCGTTAATAAATGTGTGGAAAATGAACTCAAAGTTCCTCATTTAAGTTTTTTTAAGTTAATTTTATTGACGGTACACTCCACTGCCCTATTCTGTCATGAAACTCTCAAATAAATAGATAAATTAATGAAATCGTTATTACTTGTTCCCGTTCAAAAAAAAAAAAAAAAAAAAAAAAAAATTGCATTTATTTACTGAATTTTGAAAGGACTTGGGAATAAACGTTATAAAAGATAAAAACGTAAAATCAAAGCAAACGTCAATGTATTCATTTTTTAAACTGTGCAGTAATGAACTTATGTAATTAACTTTTGTTTTGATACTTAAATTTTCATATTTTTTCCTAATGTAAAAAATAAATTTTAGTAACATTAATTGTTACCTTTTTTCAACAATTAAAATCTATATCTAAACAGGACCTAGATTAAGAGACCACCTTTCGGAGCGACCAATTTTTATTGGCACGGAACGTGGTCGCTTTAGGGAGGTTTTACTGTATTTAGTACTTAATTATTAATTAATACATTAATTTTAAGGCATTTTACAATTAACCCGCCACACGTGATAAATAGCCAAATATTCTCTGTAACTTCTACAATTGTATGAGAGTTGTAAAAACAATGGATTTAATGATGCGCCCTTAAATGCTCGCAAAAATAGGTCAAAGCGTTGTGAAACTACAACAATAAAACATTTTAAAGACTTAAAAGTAGAGAATAAATTATATATAAAAATGGAGAGTGTAATTTAAAAAATATATTCTTTTATCAACTAATAGTTAGATACTAATTAATTTACGATTATACGTTGAGAAATAAATTTCGAAATCCCTAAAAGATAGTTTAAATAATGTTTCATTTTTTTCTTTCATATTCCCTTTCTTAAAAAATAAACAGAGCAAAAAAGATATATTTTTTAAATAAATGCATTTGCTTGAGCATTCTACCAAGCGAATAAAAGCAGTGAATTTTTCATAACCGAGTTCGTTGCCCACGCCAAATTAATGTATTCTAGTGAGAATTCTTCGGAGAAAATAGAAATTGAAGCCCGAAAATTTAGCTATATTTTTAAGACGACCATTAAATGCTTATAAAAGAGTGTTAAAAAAACCCATTTTTTAGGTGCTTTCGTAATTATATCATTACGTAGCGCCTTAGTCGTTGTTCGGTCCGTATGTCTGTTCGCATGTAACAGGAGCAAAAACTACACAATGTAATGGTCTGAAATTTTAAATGTATAAATAATTGTTGCAAAATTTTGTCGAGTCATTTCATATTTTATGAAATTCGGATGTATAATTTAATGACAGGGACAGTCAAAAGTTTTCCGTTACATGACGGCCAATGGGAAAAAATTACTTCAAGTGCGTTTTAATGATGTTAAAGCCTTTCGAACGGAATGAAATTGATAGGCACTTATGAAGTGCACTAAAATATACATTCAGTACAATATGCGGTGCAAAAAATATTTATAAACTAGTTATAGTACGAACACACCTCATTTGCCCCGTTTGACGTGCAATTTCCAACTTGTTACTTCCTTCCCCCCTGCTTTAATTCAACGGTTACCTAGCAACTGAATTTTAAAGCATATTAAAAAGAAAAACTAAATTAAAATCAGGTTAATTAGACATTATAAAAAAAATGAGATTTTCCGAAACTTTGGAAAATCTTATAAGCTTAGAAATGTACAAATAACATACCATTATTACATTGGGGATTTTAGGTTATTATACAACATTGTGTGAGTGAGATTAAAATTAAAATCTCTTGCAAAATTGACGTTGAGGACACTAATCAGAAGATTTTTTCGAGTAATATTTTTCCTGGTCTGACTAAAAGTAAATGAAATAAATAAATCAAAGTGAGTATTCGGTAATAATTTGATCAACAAACAAATGACGAAAAACTAGAATTAATACATGGAAATTATTCCAGAGAGAAAAATTCGCCTTGCATACAATATTTCAAATGAAAATCAAATTTCAAAGTAACTGCTTAAGAGGTGCAAAGGCCAACATAGTGAAAAAGATTCCATGCCGGGACTCGAACCCGGGCCATTAGTATAGCGCACTGACGTTCTATCGACTAAACCACATGAAAACGATACCCAGCCTGGAAAATTTCTCACTGTTATATGTTGGCAAGGCTACAAACGCAGCACAAGGTGGAATATTTATGGTGATCCACCTACATGGTTTCGTGTTTGCCCCATGTCGGTGGCTCACGATAAATATTTCATCTTGTGCTGCATTTGAAGCCTTGCCAACATATAATAGTGAGGAATTTTTCACGCTGGGTATCGTTTCCATGTGGTTTAGTCGGTAGAACGTCAGTGCGCTATACTGATAGCCCGGGTTCGAGTCCCGGCATGGAATCTTTTTCACTATGTTGGCCTTTGCACCTCTTAAGAAATTAATTTGAAATTTGATTTTCATTTGAAATAAAAAAGTAGAAATTTAAAAATAACTAGTTTAAAAATTAATATAAATTAAAGTAATTGTTCGTCGAGATAAAATGTCTTTATTCTAAGATAACACAACCCTGCGATGGCTGCGTTTTTTTAACTTTTAATGATTTATTTTTATGTATTTTTTAGCGCTGAATCTGAAAATGACCTTTATTTTTAACCATCACGTCAGGAGTTTTCGCAAATCGTAAATTTCGAAGGTAAAAATTAAAAAAATAGCGAAAATCTGATACAAAAAAATAGAGGAGATGATTGTGTTTTTTAACTTTTGATAATTGATTCTTATGTATTTTTTAGCGCTGAATACAAAAATGAATTTCATTCACCCATCAAGTCAGGATTTTTCGCAAATCATAAATTTCAAAGTTTAAAAATAGCAAAAATCTGATACTGTAAAATAGATGTAAATTTTTTTATTAAATTTAATTCAGTAATCTATTTAATTTTGTGGCGTATTCTGGTGATTCTTACAGCTAAACATCCCAGGGGTCCGATGAGGTGGAGGGGGGGGGGGGGGGGAGGGAATTAAATTTTAACTTTGAACTTTTGAACTTTGAAATTTACGATTTGCGAAAACTCCTGACGTGATGGTTTAATATGAAGGTCATTTTCGAATTCAGCGGTAAAAAGTGCATAAAATTAAATTATCAAAAGTTAAAAAACGCAACAATCACATCTATTTTGTAGTATCAGATTTGCGCTGTTTTCTGACTGTTTAACATTGAAATTTATGATTTGCAAAAAGCACTTACGTAATAATAAAAAATGAAGGTCATTTTCGGATTCAGCGCTACAAAATACATAAGAATCAATTATCAAAAAACCCGACTGCGTAAAGGGCGAACTAATTAATTATTTATTATCAATGTGAAACTATTTTCTTTTTATATTACGTATTTTTTTTATTTACTTGTATTGATGACTTTTAAGTTGTGTTTAATTGTCAGTTCCTATCTATAAACGCAGTTTTGATGAGGCCTATAGATGTCTATGATGGTTAGAGTTGCAGTCAAGCAGCAGATCCTACCTACACAACTTCCAGGTTGTGTAATATTTAAACGGAGCTTTTGACTGTAAAATAGTCAATGAAACATCATCTTCATTTTCAAAGACCTATCCAATGATATGCCACTCAATATGGCGCGTGATTTTTTTTTTTCGTCTCTACCGCCATTTTGTATTTTACGGCCGCCATTTTGAATTTATAAAAACAAAACCTAGCCTATAACCATCGGACGGTTAAGACGAACCAATAGAGACCTCATTCATTAAAATCCATCCAGCCGTTGGGATGTTTCGAGGGTATAAAGAAATCCGCATACCCAGAAACGCGTGAAACACATTCTTGGAAGTCGGGTAATAAGAATCAATTATCAAAAGCCAAAAAAAACATGACACAACGCAAATTTTGCAAGCTAGTAATTTAAGGTTTATTTTATTCATTCTTCTCTAATTAATTTTCTCATTAGGGAGCAAGAAAGACATAACTTTATTGATCTTATTTTAAAATAACATAATTTAAAAAATGATATAGCTTTATTATTAGCTTTGAGATTTTCATGTTAAAAAATATTGCAGGTAGACCACATGTTTTAAAACTGTCAATTTTAATCTGAGATGCATGGAATTGCCAAGTCTTGTTGTTCAGAAACTATGAAATCGAATAACTTTTTTCTATTTTTGATAAAGGCAAGGAATATTTCATAAAATATTGTCAAAGTTGATATATTGAACCGAATTTCCGAATGTAAGAGTTGGAGAAAGATCGTCATGGGAGAACAATAGGAACACAAGATGGAATACATTTATCACAAAGTGAGAAAGCTATTCGATTCCAAATTACTAGTCATGCTATCCAGTGCTATGAATTTACATATAAAAATGAGTTCGTCAGTAGTGTGTTAAATAGTTTCGTGTTGTTATACCGGAGGAAATATTTTTTTGAGAACCGTCGGGTGGAAAAAAAAAGAGTTAGCCTTGAAAAAAAAAATATATGTATACAACCGGACCTCGTTATCCCGACACCCGGTTTTACGTTATACCGCTTATCACGTCAGTTTTACAAATTCCCGATTTTCTGTATATGATTCTAATGTAAATAAACTCTGGATTTTACGGCGTTGAATAATTTTCAACTTCGGATATCCCGACGATTTAGGAAAATTGCCCATATTTTACAATCCATCTTATAAGCACGAAAATTTAACAGTAAGAATTATCTTAACAAAACTTTTTACAAAAGCGTCTGAATTACCAATAAAGATAAATGAGAAATTTTACTTCAATCCTTTATCTGTATAAATAAACACACACACTATGAATGACCCACTCAAGCTACAGATAGCCGTATCAATCTAGTCGCGGTTCTTTTTGTTCTGGTCAGGCGGCACTTTCTTGAGTGTTACACGGCGTTTTTCATCCGACTAAAACCGAAGCATTGCATTGCATTGAAAAGATCAGAAATTATCTAATATCCATTTTTGAAACACCGAATATTGATTACAATTCACTGTATAGTATTGAAAAAAGAATTTTAGGAAGTACATCTAGGGATAAGCAAACCTTAATTCATCAATATTTCATGTAACTATAAAAAAAAAAGATATCATAAATCCGATTTTTATTATTTTCACTTTTGTTTTTGTGTTTATTTTGTTTCATATTTTTTTATTGCTTAAAACTGCAAGAACAATTATGAATTGAAATTGTCTTAAATTAATTAAAAATAAAGCTTTTTATAAATTTATTTTTCTCCAAATCCGGTTACCACGACACCCCGCTTATGAATACCAAATCCGGTTACCACGACACTTTTTTCTGGTCATTAGAGTGTCGGGATAACGAAGTTCCACTGTATACGGAAAACCTTTAGTTATCTATTATCTTTAAAGTTTTACGTATTTCTCTATGTACATCGCTTATCGCGCGCGCAACATTTGATTACCAGCGGTTCTTTTTTTTTTTTTTTTTTTTTTTGACATAAATCAAGATAAGATGAAATGGCAAACCTTAACAATTTCAGAATTTTATTACAGTTACTTAGCACATACATTACATGTTCCCTGATAAACTAAGTATATGTCAACTGATAATATTTTACTTTTTTTTTTGTTCAAAGTGCTAGTACACTGATAGGATTTACTTAAAAATAACTGTTACAATAAAACAAATCTGTTTTACATATCATGATATTAAATCAGTTTTTATCATATTAACATTATACTATCATACAATGAAGCGAAGATGTGGAGGCAAGTTTAGCAGATAAAATACTATAAATGGGAAAACTATAGAATAAAGTTAGACGATAACGAAACATTATTTTAATTGAGGTGTGGCAAAATAATTTCTTTTCTAATTTTTTTAGATTATTTGATTGCTATTCAATTTCAATATTCTCCTTAATGTATATTAAAAAATTATTAAATTCTCGACATTAGATTTGAACAACTGCTGCAAAAACATCTTACATAAAAATTCTTGTAATTATTTTTACTATAAAATGAAAATAAAATGGATAAAAAAATTAATTTTTAAAGAATTTAATTTATAAAAAAGAGCATTTCAAAAGTTTTAAGTATTTTAAACTGAAAAAAAAATCCTACGTTACTTATTTCAATTTGTTAATGAGAAAAAAAAATTTCAACATTCATTTGCTGGCTCTATATTCCTTATCCGTATATATTTTCATCATGCTTTAAAATCCAGTACTTTATTGAGTTACAAAAATAACGGAATTAAAAAATCGTTTGTTCTTTTTTAGATGCGTTCGTAATTATATAAATACGTAGCACCTATAGTCGTCGTTCCGTCCGTCTGTCCGCATATAACAGAGCAAAAACTACCCGACCGAATGGTCTGAAATTTTAAATATATAATTGCTGCACAATTTTGCCGAGTCATTTCAAATTTTATGAAAATCGGATGTATAGTTTAATTACAGGGGCAGTCAAAAGTTTTCCGTTACATTACGGACAATGGGATTAAATTATTGCAAGTGCATTTTAATGATGTTACAGCCTTCCGAATGGTCTGAAATTTTAAATATATAAATTGTGGTGTATAGTTTAATGACAGGGACAGTCAAAAATTTTCCGTTTACATGACGGCCGATTGGGAAAAAATATTTCAAGTGCATTTTAATGATATTACAGATCTTCGAACAGAATGAAATGGATATGTATATGCACTTATTGACTTGCACTAAAATATACAGTCAGTAAAATATTCGATCAAAAATATTTATAAAACTAGTTATAGTACGAACGTACCTCATTTGTCACGTTTGACGAGCAATTTCCAACTTGTTTTTGCTGTTGTTTTTAAATTTTTTCTCCGGTTTTAAAATAAAAAATATAGCACCTGAAGCAGAAGTATTGCAAAAAAATTTTAAAGGGGCAAATCACTTTAAAAAAAATTTTCTTTCGGAGGGGGGGGGGGGGAGATAATTTTCTACGTGAAATTAAAATCCATCCCTTGTTATTATACAATTGTATACAAAAGTTTCCTGAGTTGTTTTAGTCGTTAAACAAACCGAAACGAAAAAAATATATAAAGATGCTTAAATTCAAATTAGAACATTACTGTAATATTTTAAATTTTATTGAAAAAGACAAAACTCTTTACAAAATCCTTTTACCGTGTAATATTTTTTATATATGAATAAATATTCTTTTTCGACATTAGAAAATCATTCTTTTATATTTACAAAAAAAAAAAAAATATTACATAAATATTTCTCGGCATGTTTTGTATCTTCGAGATTAAAAATTCACAAAAATTTTCACGATTATATACATTTTTATGGTGAAAAAAATATTATATAATCTTGTTAAAATAGATAAAACTCTTTTCAAAATTAGTTTACGTTATAAAGGATTATTTGCATGTACATATTTTCATCATACTTTAAAAATTCATTTCTTTAATAAAATGGCAAATTTTTATATAACATTTCTCGGCTATTTTGTTCTTACAGCAAAAAGAAAAAAAGTACCTTAAATTGACGATGGCATATAATATTTAAAATTCTTATTAAAGAGTATTTTCCCCATGTTACAAAATTCATCGGTAAAATCTTCCATACCGTTCAAAAAGAAAAAAACAGAGAGAAAAGAAAAAAAAAAAACTCAATTTGAATGTTGTCGCCATTTTTTGACTTAAAAATTTTGGTTGTAAAAATTCTCATGATTCTATTTTTGATGATTGTATTTTCAAGTCCAAAAATGAATATATATATTTTAATTTTGCTTAAACCGGAAAACCTGTTTTCAAAATCATTCTACCCTATATTAGGGATGCACCGAATACCGGTATCTATTCGGTATTCGGCCTATTCGACCATACTACCGAATATTCTGTTTGGCCGAATATCAAACTATTCGGTATGCCGAATACTTAAAAAACCTTTTCAAAAAATACTTTTAAAAACCTTAAAACAACTTCTATTTTTAACCCTCAATTAATAAAACTATTTTGAATAATTAAAAATAGAATTATATTTAAATAAAAGAGAATGCTTTTACATTTTTTATTTGCTATTTGCAAAGTATAACGTAAAAAAAATTAACCAATAATGACAATTTTCGTCCCTTCAAGACAATTAAAAAACAGCAGAGTTCGTTGATATATATCAATCGATAATATCATTATATATATCCGATATTTATTTTCAAAATATCAAGATTTTTGATATTTTCGATATTTTCACATTACTTCGATATTTATTTTCAAAATATCAAGATGTGTGCTATTTTCAATATTTTTCTATGTTTGATATTTATTTTCAAAATATCATTGTGTAAGATATTTTTGATATTTTCAGTCAAAACAAGTGCAAATGAAATTTCGAACTGTTATTGACTGTGTTGTTCTGTAAATAAAGAATTTATGTCTCTGATAGTGACTTTTTTAGCCAAAGAAAACAAATATCTTTTTCAAGCTTTATGTTTATTTTTATTTATTTTTTAACTGTAGATTATGAAGGACATAATTAATTCAGAACAGACACTGAAAAATAAACTGTCTAATTTAGATACTCAGTTATATATACAGCTTCATTAGAAAAGAATCTTTTCTGCTATTGATTTAGTCCAGTTTAATCTGTACATCATGTTAGGGAATAAAAAATAAGATAAGCTTACATTCTTGTTAAACATTTTCAATAAAAACAATATTTTGCATTTAAAATTTTGTTTTACAAATTTCTGATTTCTTGATAGTTGATACTGAATACTATAGCGATATTATTATTATTATTATTATTATTATTATTATTATTATTATTATTAATGTAAGTGTATAAAGCAAATTGTTTCTGTTTTCCATTAGTTGATCTTCAATTTTGTTCTAAGGAAAAAAAAAAATGCATTTTTAATATATCGTTTAAGTTTTCATGTTAAGTACAATATGTTTTAGTTTCTAATTTATATTATGCTTGAAAATATTTATTATCAGCAATAAGTTGACTATTTTGAAAATATCAGTTATATATCGAAAATATCGGATATATATCATAATATCGGATATTTTGGATATTTTATGACATTTACGAACCTCCACTTTGATTTTAAAGTATTTGTTTTAGAGTATACTAAGAAAATTTTATTCGTTTGTTTTAATTCAGACATGATTCCTTGAAATTTAAAATTTTATCAATTAAAGAAGCTTTAAAACTAGCCTCTTCTTAAATAACAATGAAAAGCATAGATTTTTTTAGTGTGAAATTTACTTGTAAAAAGATCTTGTTTATAGAAGTATGTGTGTTAAATATTATGTAAAATTGTTTTAAAATTTAACTTTTCAATACTTTCAAACTTTGAAATTTAAAAGTATTCAGCAAGTCGAATATTCGGTATTCTTTTTACCTGTTGGCCGAATATTTGGTATTCGGTCAAAATCACTCTTCAGTGCATTCATACCCTACATATCATTTTTTTAAACATGTAGATTTTCCTCAGACCTTTAAAATTCTGGTTTTTTTCATTGTTCAAAAGAAATCGACAAAAAAAGCTTTTCTCATTTTACATAGGAGAAAAATAAGACACTTTAAAATGGAAATGCATTATAATATTTTAAAATCTTTTTAAACAAAACAAAACTTTTTGAAAAACTTTTCTGGCGTTACCATATCTAGTGTATATTAAATTATTTTCTCCATGCTTTAAATATTTCCATTTATTGTTACAGAAATTTCGGTCGCAAATAATAGGATTATTGTTTGTATTTTTAAATTGAAAAATGAAAAAGGTATATAACTGAATTTTTCTAAAATGGATAAACGTGTAAATGAACTCTTTTCGGGATTATTTTCCCCCCTATATGGCGTCCCCCCCCATATACCGCACAATCTCGATTGTCCGACGCTTGATTAGACACTAGATACTAGGTTAACGACACCACATCACAGTGCTGAATTCAGACATTTCTCTCCGGGAGGGGGGGGGGATCTTAAAGCTTCGGGGGAGTGGAGGCATTATGAAGTTCCGGGGAGGGGATTTGTACTTTTAAACCCTTACCAAATACAAAATTTCAGATTTTCCGGGCGGGGGACATTTTCATGCTCCGAGGAGAGGATGGGGAATTAACCCCTTAGGGCCAAGCCTGAATTCATCAATGCCACATCACATATATTGTCATTTTTTTCACGTACATTTTGCTAAGAGTTTTTATGTTTAAATTGGAAAATTTCGAAAGAAAATATATTATTTTCTTTAACTTATAATAAATTGTACAAAGCTTTAAACACGTCAAATACAAGGACAAATGAATATGAAGAATCTGATCGTGAAGATACGGGATGCCTTGAATGTTATGAACATTTAAAACATGTGCGTGATCCAAATACATAGAGTCAGGGCTTAATTTCTAACAAAAAAAGTACCGGAGTCCTAATATTCTGCGGTAACGGTACTAACGACTGTACCACCCCTCTCCTGTCACTCCAATCTGCATATTTATATTTCATACATTATTTGCAGAAATGAAAGAATTTTTTTTCTTTAGCAAAATACAAATTTTAAACATACCTATCAGCATATACTTAGCTGTCAACTATTCCATTTTTTAGAGCGAAACAGCACCGAAAACTGGCGATATGAAACAATTAAAATAATAAATTTTTGTAAAAAATCACCATAAAATAAAAACAATACATAGGACGCGTTTCGAGTTCATTTTTGACCTTGTCCCCTTACGGACACGTGTTTACTGTAGCTGTTGACGAGCTGTTAATATTTTAGCTCGAAACGCGTCCTATGTATTGTTTTTATTTTATTGTGATTTTTTTTACAAAGATTTATTATTTTAATTATTCCATTTTTTAGTTATCACTCTTTAATAATAATCTTTGACTAATTTTAATCTTAATTAATTGCAGAATTCTGCGATTAAATATGGTAAGGATGATGATTTGGAAATAGCGTTATGACAAAAAAGGGATAGTTCGCAGGTATGCATTTTTATGAAAAAATGAATTAAATTTACAGAAATTAATATTATATGCTGAAGAATGGAACAATGCATTTCAATTTCCTATAAAAGGTGCATGTCTTAAACTATAATCGATTCTTTCCGCATAACAATATTTTATGGTGAGTCCCTAACAATAAGATTAAATTAAAAATTTGACACCGTCATCGGAAGGATTCAATGCTTTTATAGAAAAAGGGGAAACATTGCTCGATTGCTTTCTATCAGAATAACAATACACGACAATTATAGCTACTTAAAAATGAAAGTGACTTCGTAAATGTGCCTTAGCAAGGGCAGCGTTCCTGATACAAAATAAATAGAAAAATCACTGACGTGATTTTTATACTCGTACGCAATAGAAGACAAAAATCCCCAAACAAACAAAACCTCAAGTTGATGCTCATTGGCTAAAAATAGACTATATTCTTTTCAAATTAGATATCTAAATAAAACAACAAAATAAATCAGCCAATTAAAATTATCCTACTGCCACAAAAGAAAATCGAACTGAAAGAAAATTCATTGTTCAGTCTCTTGAGTGGCGCCGTATCGCCATCAATGACAGACATAAATTTGCAAATACTACTAGAATAGAAAAACACGATTTCTGTTTTCCCTTCATTCGGACCAAAATAGCATTAAAATGATTTGAAATAGAATATAATACGTAAATTTGAAAGAGGATTTTTTTTTTTCTATACATGAATAAATAAAATTTTGCGTGTAAGACAGACTGAGCCAGTCCAAGCGCAAGAAACTGATATAAAAATTAAGTCCGTTTCATCTTCATCTTCTGTGTGTGCGATACATTACGTCACATACAAATTTAAAAAATCAAAAAACCCGACTGCATAAAAAGCGAACTAATTATTTCTCATCATGTTAAACTATTTTTTATATTACTTACCTATTTTTTTTATTTACTTGTATTGATGACTTTTAAGTTGTGTTTAATTATTAGTTCCTATCTATAAACACTGTTTTGATGAGGCCTATAGATGTCTATGATGGTTAGAGTTGCAGTAAAGCTAGAGATCCTATCTACACAACTTCTAGGTTGTGTTATATTTAAACGGCGCTTCTGACTGTAAAATAGTCAATGAAACATCGTCTTCATTTTGAAAGACCTATCCAATGATAGGCCACTCAATAGGGTGCATAAATTTTTTTTTCGTGTCGACCACCATTTTGTATTTGACGGTCGCCATTTTGAATGTATACAAACAAAACCTAGCCTATAACCATCGGACAGTTAACACGAATTGATAGAGACTTCATTCATTAAAATCCATCCAGCCGTTGGGATGTTTCGAGGATATAAAGAAATCTACATACCCAGACACGCGTGAAACACATAACCCTTATTGACAGTCGGGTAATAAGTCTTTTGATAAAAAAGAATGCAAAAGCTTGGAGCTGGAAAGGAAAGGAAAGGGTTATTTAGACTTCGGTTTTTCGGAAGCGCTATTTCGCTGGGCTCCAGAACCTTGTATTTATAAGCTCCGGTGAATTCCAACCAATATTTAAACATTTACTAAAAACAGAGAAGTACCGGAGCTGAGCTCCGGTGGGCTCCGGTGCAAATTAAGCCCTGCATAGAGTGATTTGGGAAACAGAAAGAAGCCGAAGTCACACATGAACTTTTATTGTCCAACAATTCGAAACGCTGCTGCATCACAAAATGCATAAGTACTATAATTATCTTGAAATTATCTAATAAAAGTAAGTAATTGCAGAATTTTCTCCCAAAATTTATTTTAAATATATTTATATTATTCCTTTTATGATGACAGTTTTTTAAAAAATTAATACTATTTTATTTTATGATAGTAACTAATTATTTTATTTATAGTAATTTGAGTTCAAATTTAATGTTTCTACAGTTAGAAAACGCATTTGATAAATGTCCTTCCGATTATCCGACGATTTTGATTTTCCGACATATGGTGCCGTGTGCGTCGGTCATTGGGGATCTACTATATACATTTCCTCAATCTCTTAAAATTATTATTATTATTATTTTTTTTTTAATAATTTGTTACATAACAGATCCCTTTCTAAATGAAAGAGCTCAACTTAAAAGTAAAAAAAAAATTCCTTAAAGGCGACAGTTCTTTCTTCAAAGTCAAATTTACCCTGAAAAGCGTGATAATATAACAAAATCGATCTTAAAAAAAAAAAAAAAATTCTTTAGAAGAACTTTTTACTTAACAGATTCCTTTCTAAATGAAACAGCTTAAGTTAAAAGTGATAAAAAATAGATCAAAGTCAAATTTACTCTGAAAAAACGGGAGAATGTGACAAACTCGATCTTTTAAAATTATTATTATTATTTTTAGAAGATTTTTTTACATAACAGATCTCTTTCTAAATGAAACAGCTTAAATTAAAAGTGCAAAAAAAAAAAAAAAAAAAAATTAAAAGGGACAATTTTTTGTTCAAAGTCATTTTACCCTGAAAAACGTGATAATGTGACAAACAAATAACTGCGGTTAAGTGAAGTGCTTTACTTACGATGCCTTTTGTTGTTTCACGGTAAGGTAAATCCACATAAAAAATAATATGGATATTTTACTACGATCACTGCAATGCATCAGATGGCAATAGTGATAATAAATACTACTAGTATACCAGACAGAGGGCGCTGGTTTCATCAACCTTCCGAAGGATGATCGGCGTCTCGTTGCTATGACAACGGAGAGCAAAATGAGGAAGCAATTGTAGTACCCGGAAAATGTGAGAGGTCTTCATTTTCTATCTTATGAGCTATTCAAATAAATTGGTATTATTATGATTATGCGAATATTTTCGCGAAGATGATGCGGAAAAAATGCAATGATAAACACAATGAAGTTCTTTCAGGAAATTAGTCTGTTTATTTAGAAAAAATGTATATGGCCAATAAGAGATGGTTTGAAAGATATGGAACGGGATAATAGTAAATGAATTTTGAATGTTTGATCGCATAAAATGTGCATCTGAACTGACGGTCAGAACTGTGAGAAGTGATAATGCATTTCATGACAAACAATTCTTGTACAGAAAAACATAGTCGCACTCCAATTCAATGAAAAATACAGGGTGTTTCATATCAAGCCGAACCTAGAGTTTTGTACATATCTATAACAATAATGAAGACATTTTATTGAAATCTTCAACAGACATGCTTTACTTTCCTGAAATGAGTTACAATCTCGTGAAGTACAGTAAATGACCACCATTCGCGTCTAAACAACACTGAACTAGACGCATCATAATTGAAAATTTAGCTGAGAATATATACATTGTCAGGTATCGAATTACTATGCATTTTTGTCACTTATTGTGATGTTTTTACATTTAACACGAATGAAAGTTAGGCCTTTTGAAAAAGTTAGCTAAAATATCTTCATTTTTATCAAAACTATGTACGAGAATCGGGGTTCAGCTTGTTGTGAGTCACGCTACATTTTTGATTGAATAAGTGGACTGTTTACCTTTACAAGTATTGTGATCCCTTACAGTTTTGACCACCTTTTATATAAAGACTGTATACAAGAGGTCTGCACAAGCTGAAATTTTCAGGGGAAATGTATCCTTAACATGGCCTTCTCCGGCACGTGCAAAAATCTGTAAAATTATCCCAGAATAGAGCTCCGCGCGAGTCGGTTATACCCTACCCGAAAATTCTATTTCAAATTAACCAATAAATAAATAAATAAATAAAACCCGACCCGAACTAGACAAAAAGAAAGTTCGTCAATCTGAAATCCGACCCGAATCAGAAATACTTACGAGGGTGGTTCAATAATTATTGTCCCTCGTGTATATAAAATATTTGTACTGCGATAGTTGTTGTGGAATATCGAAGCCTAATGTCTTAGATGACTATATGCTTAATTTCAGAACCGTAGCTGCTGCATTAACATTGTTTTGGAGGGAGGAGTGAAAGGGGGGGGTGGGGGTGAAAGACTGATTTTCAGTTTACGGGGCATTGTGATTTGTGGCAGTGAATGAGACGTAACTATCGTTTGGACTCGAAATCATAGTTATGTAGCCACATCTCATCCACTGTCGCAAATGTAGCCTCATAAGCTCCAAACTAGCATTTCACCCTCAACCCCTTCCTTAAAAACTCCCTCAAAAATAGGTCTTTAAAACTTCACCCCTCCTTCCAAAACTATGTTAATATAGTAGCTACGGTTCTGAAATTGAGCATATAGGCATTTAAGACATTAGGCTTTGATATTCCACGTCAACCATTGCAGTACAAATATTTTATATACACTAGGGACAATAATTATTGAACCACCCACGTAAAAGCCAAGCTGAAGAAAGTTAATTCATATTTGGGACAATTATGGGAACTCAATACAATTATGGGAATTCAACACTAAGAGAGTCCCCAGTGAAGCTGACAACCTGGCTGGAACATATAATTTATAGCACCTCAGGGCTCATGGTCAAGAAAGCCAAGCTGGGCACTATGAACAATGATCCTTTAATGGACTGTAGCGCCGCAGGCCTAGTTTTTTTTTTTTTTTTTTTTTTTTTTTTTTTTTAATACAACGAGTCGAACCCGTCGAATTCGACATTGAAAATGTTTAAAAGAACTGTTTGATTGAATTTATAAGAAATTCACAAAAATAATTACAATTAATAATCAATCTTATATTGGCTAGCCTAACTCTTAAAACAAATATTATTTTTAACTTAAGTTTAATTTCAACTTTTCAAATTACTGAAAAATTAAATTTTATTCTTATAGTAATCAGTAACATGCGATGTAGGTAAGAAATTATGAAGCTATTAATTGAGGCTTTGATCTTTGGTAATGAAAAATCAACGAAAATTGCGCCACTAAACTAATAACGTCGTTTTCACCGTCAAAAAATTTACATGCATACTTTTCATATTCACTGTTTTAAAAGTCTTTTAACGTGTCATAGATTATTAATATATTCCCAAACTTGGCGTTTGCCAGTTCCAATTTTGCACATAAACATTCGCACTCTTGACTTGAGGTTCTAATCTGAGTACCGGTGAAATCTCAGAAATTTAGTTTTTAGATGCATTCGTACTTTTGATATTCACTGTTTTAAATGTGTTTTAACGAACCATAGATTATTAATATGTTCCCCAATTTGATGTCACGTTTGTCAATTCCAATTTTGCACATAAACATTCGCACTCTTCACTTGAGGTTCTAATCTGAGTACCGGTGAAATCCCAGAAATTTACCCTTTTAGATGCATTCGTACTTTTCATATTCACTGTTTTAAGTGTGTTTTAACGTACCATAGATTATTAATATATTCCCAAACTTGATGTCACGTTTGTCAGCTCCAATTTTGCACATAAACATTCACACTCTTGACTTGAGGTTCTAATCTGAGTGCCGGTGAAATCCCAGAAATTTACTCTTTTAGCGCATTCGTAATAAAATATTTAGTTTTATCAAAGTAAATATTCATTTCATTTTTACTCACTGAAGCCCTCTGAGATGAGCGCCTCAATCTAAGTACAATAGAACCTCTTTTATCCGAAACTCTCGGTTAACCGAAATCCACCTTTAAAGCTTTTTTTTTTTAACTATTATATTTCTTGTGTGCAAGCAGACCTTTCTTAATCACGAGTACATATAAATATTTTCGATCCACTTTCTTAGAGTTCCTTTGCATTTAACTTGAGCTCCGTAAACTGCGGAGTGGAACGAAGAAAACGAGCAAATGAGCGATTCTGAAGCTTTTGAGTGTTTTCCAAAGGTTTGGCATGGCTGGAACAGCAGAAAACTGTGATACTGGTAGACTAATAATATTAATAAAATCCGTGATAGAGCTTCAAAGCAAAGACAATCGGAAATCGAAACTTCGACAAACAAAACATTTTTTTCAAACCCTTGGGATATATGTACAAGGTACTTAATTTCAAAATTAAAATTCAGGCAATTTATTCTGTTTTTATTGCTTTATTTTTGTTAAGCACTTGTTACCATAATCAAAAATATTGCATATGTTTCTCCTTAATCTTAAAATGGAAGTATTCTCGATTATCCGAAAGAGAGTCGGTCCCAATTACTTTGGATAATCGAGGTACTACTGTATCAGCGGAATGGAAAAAATATTGAAATGTAACAACTCTATGAGTAAAAAGGAGGGTTTTTTTCCCCATCGTAAGTTCATTTTCTGTTCAAAAATTTTAAAAAGTTGTTTTTAATTGTAATGCGAAAATGGCATCTGTAATGATATGGTAATTACCATGTTGTTTGCCTTCTCTCTTCAACAATAGAAGTAACCCGATTGCCACCAATGTGAAAAAAAAATTCATAAAGGATTTTTTAAATTAAAATTAAAATATAAAAAGGGGCTATTTTAAAAAATAGCGAGTGTGGACACATCTACAAATAAACTGCTTTCATTAAAAAAAAAAAAAAAACCTCAAAATAGGTTCACTTGAAAGCTTAGGCTAGATGCCTAAAAAACACTTGTCTTTTAAATACATAGATTATCGAAAAATAGCCTACAACTGCCTTATTTACTCGATAATTTTACACAATTCGTAATTTTGAAAGAAAATTTGGATGAAAAGCAAAGATCCACATAATTTTCGCATGAAGGTTCTGTGATAATTTTAGATAATAAAACAGTATGTATTTTTCACTTTTTATTTTTCAATATTTCAGTTTGATTATTTACTTTTTAATGTTTTTTCTGCGATGTCTTACCATAAGCTGTGTTCAGATGGTATTATATATAACTGATAAAACAATATCATCAATACTGTCACTGATTAGAGTGCTACACGAGTCTGGTTGTACTTGATCCGAATCCGAGCCTGTAATGCCTGCTTAAAGTAAACCCGAAACCAACAACCACAACAAAAATTCATCAACGCGAGACCCGACCCGAATCTGACACACTTCAATATGAAATATTCAAATTTGGTACCGAAGTGAACGAAAGTTAATCTCTATTTTTATACAGTTATGGAAAAGTAGTCTACCATTATATCTCTATTATAAATGTTATCTTTTTTGTATAAAAATGAACACATATGCACTCATTAATGTTCAAATGTATATTTTTTCATCTGAAAAATATTCAGAATTTTCTTTTTTTTTTTTTTTTAAATCAAGTCAACCCTTGCCCGATCTCCAATATAAACGATTGTTGCCAACCCGACGTGACCAGTGTTCGTGTACAATCAGGATACCCGATCCTATGCAGGACAGACAGTTTTGTTTCATTGAAATTTTTTTATTTCTGGTAGAGTGTATTTTTTTTTCTTTCTTTGTCTGTGTGTGCAACAGCAAAAGGGAAATGAAGGAGAATTCGAAGCGAATGAAATTCTTTTTAGGTATTAGTAGGGGTGGGGAATTTTCGAACAATCTTAGCAGCCAAGAATTCATTCTAATAGGCAGAAAGATACAACGTGCAGGTGAAAATTGATATGACAAATTTACACGGCTGAAAAAAAAAAAAAAAAAAAAAAAAAAATCATTACTGCAGTGATATATATATATATATATATATATATTGAAAATGTAATTGTAAATAATCGTAAAATTCGAAGTTATTATAAACTATTAAATATTTTATCTACTAACTTTAATTATCCATATTTAGTTCTTATTCCCAAATTTCATAAAACTCCAATTAAATTTAGGACTGTAACTATTGGTTGCAATACATATAATAATAAAGCCAATAAACTTCTCTTAAAAATTCTTAATCAATTATATGTACATACTACAAAAAATGATAATACACATTGTATAAAAAATAGCTATCAACTTGTCAATATTTAAAAAAATCTTCATTGTGTATATAATATAACGACATATGACTTCAAAGATCTTTTTAATAATATAGACCTATTAGATTTACATAAAATTATAAATGCATTATTTAAAAAGTATTATAAAAAACTGGTATTACCATCTAATATTGATATTGCATATTTTAAATCTTTAACTAACTTCATTATCTATAATAATTATATCTTGCAAGATAACACTTTATATTTACAGCATGTCGGTAAACCACAAGGCGGTTGTACATCCAGTTTACTCTCAGACTTATACTTATATCATTATGAACGTAATTTTACTAATAATAATCTACATTTATATCGCTATATTGATGACATAATTTTAATTGATACTGATCATTCTGAAATTACTCAATTTCCAGTAGATTATCCCACTAATTTGGAATTAACGGAAAACCTTTTATCTAACAATACAATTAACTTCTTAGATCTTAAAATTACAATAAAAGACAACAAAACAATCACAGATTGATATGACAAACGTAAAGAATTTAAATTCAAAGTTAATACATTTACAAATTTTAAATCTTGTCTACATCATTCTGTATTTCGAAATATAATACTTAATCATTTATATAGAATAAAATGTTTATGTTCTTCTCCTCTAATTAACAATAATATTAAAAAACTAATTTATGATGCAATAAATCATGGTTTTCCAAAAAAATTCATATATTCATTAATATACAATTAGTATTTTTCTTACATGATCTTTTAAAACAAATTAACACATGCGAAAACAAAATTGCAAAAAAAAATTATAAAATAAAAAAATCTCTATAAAAAAAATAAAAATTGTAAAATAACATAAAAAAATTATTATAGGTTGGATGGGTGGGTAGATGTTAGAGTACGGAGGAGGGTGGTGTTGTCTGGATAATACGCAATGGTTAATTTATAAAAAAAAATGGGGGCTTTTGTATTATTACTATATTTTTGTTACGTATTTTATAAGGATGTTGATTTGATATTTTATATGTAATTGGTGAATTTCATTAATATTAGCTTAATTATTGTTTAATCTTATTTACAATCATTTGTTATAAATTTTAATTTAATAAGGACATTATCATATTAATTACTAATAGTATGCCATTTTTATAGTGATTAATATACATATAAGTCTATTTAATATAAATAAAGTTATACTGTATATATTAAAATTGGGTAATTATTTTTATTATTATTCCTCTATTCTTATTAATATTTTAATATTTATTTATTTTCACTTAGTGTTATAAAATTTATTATCGGTTTAATGTTTTTGAATGTCCCACATTCATACTTTTAGGATTTTTATGATTGTATAAAATAATCCACACACTATATTTGTGCTTTTTAGGTAATCGGAATTTAAGTATCTGTTCACATTCTTTATACTACCACATGTTTTTTATTTCCTGTTCATTTCATAATTATCTTATATATAATAGTTTTTATTAAAGATTTTTATATTTTTAATAATTATTTATATTAATTATTAATGAATTTATTTTGTTTTATAGCATATAGCTATATGCTATATATTATCGATGTTCTAGAATTATTTAAATTCTTAGTGTTAGTTTAAATAAGTTAGCTAATAGAATATTTTGTATGCTTTTTAAATTTTATTAACAATAGTTTTTTAAAATTACATTGTGTGGTTTATATTCAGTTTATAATTATCTATATATAAGGATATGTTTGGTTTTGCTGTTAATAAAACAATTGTTACATTCAATTGCTTACAACTGTTGGTCTTTTGACAATTAAATCATAAAAGTAATACTAGATGGCAGCACCACAATTTGTGTTTTTTTTCCGCTAAGTTCTAAATTTACTTTTTCCAGCTACATTTCAGTTATAATTTACTACACCAGGGGGAATTTTTAGCTAAATTTTGACGATATTGTTTTACGGTTTTTAATTAATTTAATAGTGCATTTTAATTATGTAATTACTTTCATTTATATTATTTTATATTATATTAAAACTTATTTAACATTTTTTTCAATATGTATTAACTGCATCCTATGGTATCAATTACTGTGATTTCTTAACTGTTTTATTGACCTTAATCTTTACGATATTATGGGTGCCATGTGCGCGTGGATTTATTCTAAAATATTAATCGGTATGGTGTTTATTATTTCATTTTATATCCTATAAATATTTAAATAGGTTTTATTGATTTTTCCATTTCATATTATTTGTTTCTATTCTGTTTTCATTTTTAATCAATTCACTTGATTTTAATGGTTGTTTGGGCACAGGGGAAAATAACTTTTAGCTTTAGCTTATTTTTCCCACAGAAAACAACCATTTTGCTTATATCATTGAATTCTGTGCCCTTGAAAACGTAATTCAATATATAAGCATTTCCATTATTTGTCGGTGTCCACTTTCTTATTTTTCTTCCATAATAATTCTTATAATTAATTTAATCTCTTTTTTTTTTTTTTTTTTTTTTTTTTTTTTTTTTTTATTCTTACAGCTTTAATTCATAATATTACGGTTTTTGATGGTGGTAGGTTATGTTTAATTATTGGTTATATATATATATATATATAAACTTAAAAAATCTATACAGCAGTGGAAAGTTTAGTAAAAAATTAAACTTTATACCATGTGCAGTCGTGGAAAAAAAAAGTAAACACTCCCTACTAACCCCTCAACAAATTATAGTAGAAGAAAGTTGCTGGTACCGAACGATTGGAAATAAAGTCTACTTTTGAATTATGTATATAAAATTTGCTTAAGGGGCCATCTACATATTAAAACGAACCCAAACTTCATTTTTTTCAATGGCAATACCCCCCAATTTTAACGCAATATATCAAATATTCGGTTCAAACTATCCCTAGACACCAAATTTCAAGTCATGTGAATGATAAGTTTCTGAATTATAAACATTCAAAATTTAGTGCTTCTAACGTTAAATTATGTTTTCATATTTTCATTAATGTCTCTTGAAATTATATTCCTAATGTTCTAATTTTTTGCGTAGCAACAATACTAAAATACCCAAACATAAATGCGTTGAATTTGCAATTTTTATAATTTTATTATATGAATTATGAAATTAATATTCGAAAAAATTATGAATTGTAACCTACAATTTTTTTTGATGGATTTAGATTTATTGAGTCCTGCTTTATGGAAATCTAAAATTTCACATCTTTTTTCCAAGTAGTTTTGAAATTATGCTTTAAAAAAGGCAAAATGATGGTTTAAGGGGCCGTCTATGATAGAAGTGACTAGATATTTTGAAATTTCTTATGTTCATTTATGCTGTCAGAATTGTGGACTGCTATTGAAAAAAACAAAGTTATGGTTCGTTTTAATATGAAGATGGTCCCCTAAGCAAATTTTTTATACATCATATAAAAGTAGACTTTATTACCAATCATGTGGTACCAGTAACATTCTTCTACGATAATTTTTTGCAGAGTTAGTAAGGGGTGTTTGCTTTTTTTCCCCACGACTGTACCATGTTTACCTTGTGCCAACTGGGAGAATTACAAATTACGACCAAAAATAAAAATATAATTTTTTTTGGTATATTTTCTATAGCCTATAGTTTCTAAGCCTGCCTAAAAATTCATTCGCCCTATCAGAAAATCCACTCGCCAAAGGTGAGTAGAATAATGTAATTCCCACTCCTGGCTATTAGCTTAAACAATAATATCCGCTCTGAAAAATAATTAAACGTGAATTTTGTGGCCGCGAAGCTGGGAAATACATCTCATAGAAACTGCCGATGTGTTTTCATGCTTCAAAGCATAAAGAGTTTTTTCTTTTTTCATAATATATTGTAGAAAACTCCAGAAAACAAAAAGACTATTATTAATGTACCAGTTCAAAAATTATCTATAAAATTTTGTAATTGTTACGCATTTTGTTTAATCTTAATTATTCATTTATTAAAATGTTAAGTTCGACTTTTTTCTTTATATCTCCGTCTCATTTCTCTTTTTATTCGAAAATAGCCTTCGAGGAAAAATTAATACTATATATACATACATGTATACATAAAACACGTAACTTTCGCATGCGCAACTTTTAGAACCGAAGAAATGTGAAAAAGAAAGGGCAAAACACGAGAGTAAATATGGTATATCTTTAGTATTAATTTTATCTCTTACGTTGAAAGATGAACATACCCATTAATGTACAAATATGTGGTTTTTCATCAGAAAAAATATTGTAGACTTTTTCGAAAAATCGGGCCAACCCGATCCGCAACATTCAAATCCCAATCCGAGCGGAACGCGACCTTCAACGAAAAAAAAAAAAAAAAAAAGCTTCAACCCAACACGAGTGGCGGATAGGATCGAGTTCAGGTAAAATCGGGTTAACTGGCACGATGCAGAACTCTGGGCCCGACCATGCAAGGCACAACTCAATTTCTACGGAAAATAGCCAATATTTACTTCTTAACCCACATTGTTCTACAATTAAAATTCTTTTTAAAGAATATTGCCTACATTTTATGATTTTTTTTTAATGCAGTATTTTCAGATAGAATGCAGTATTTCCAGAAGAATGCGTCAAGTATTTCCCCCGACATTCGACAAAACGTCTAAAATCGAAAGTGTCCGGTGACCTTTTGACCATATAGTGTATACTCTATCCATAAACTTGTATCTGCAACTATAACATAAACAAAATCTTTATCACTAGTACGTATAGAGTAGTTTGGCAGCTTCAAAACAGCAATCCCATAAAATGAAAATGATAGAATGTAGCACATAAAGGCAATAAATAAATACAATATATTTTTGAGGATAATTCGATCCCCAGATTCGAGACGAACCATGCGTTTAATACAAGTACATCCGATTTTTTTTCACCTTTTTTAATCGCAGAATTCATAATAATTTTCTTCGATTAGATAAAGCTAAAAAATTATTCGGAAAGACTGGTATTCAACCTCATATTCCTCATATTCATCATAACCTGGTATTCAAAAATAGAACCTTTGAAATTTTATAGAGAAGCAAAACGATTTGGAAAACACTACACAGTGTTAAATGGTTTGGCGAGAAAATGACGCTACAGGGGGCTTTCCATGAAATTTATAATACCTTAATTAATTCAAAAGTAACGGATTATTTTAATGTAAATTATATACCTGTTACACGAACCTTTTTTTTTTTTTTTTTTTTTGTAAAAAAACATAAAATGGATTGTTTGGTCTCCATAAACTGAGTATAATCTATAATTTTTTACGCGTGCCAGAGAAGTTTTCTTACGTGCCAAGATCAGCACGCGTGCCATATGTTCGCCGTCCCTGGGCTATACAGTACAATGCAGCTGTCCAGTGTCAATTATTTTATGGAATTGGTAAAACAAAGCGAGTTTGTAAAAAAAAATATTATTTTAAAAACAAAATTCGCGAATAACCAAGTTAAGTATTCGCGAATCTTGAAATGTTTTTCTATTTTTATTTCGCGAATAATCAAAACTCGCGAAGTTAAGAGATTACTGTACTTTAAAAAAATTAAATAAATAAATATCATAAAATAAAAAAAAGTCATGCAAAAACTATAGAATAAAATAATACATATTGATAAAATCTCTTTTAAATAATAAACCAAAAATGAAACAGTACCGAAGAATTCCATTGTTTCTGCAGAGAGAGGACTTTCGTAAATGTAGCAAGTTAAAAGGGCGTTCACACAACTTTTAAACAAAACATGAGTTGGAGAATAGCCAAAGTGAAAGTACACTATACTTTCAGCATCATTTGTTTAACGTAAACGTTACAAATTACAGATCGGTTGATGGAATTATGCGAAAAGAGAAACCGAAAAGGCAATTTCTTGTGTTACAAAAAATGTAACAATGCATATACTGCGTTAGAAATGAAAAGTAAAAGCAACTGGTCATTAGGACTAGTGAATGTCAGAACCTATACTGGTCCCCAAATATCATGACTGATCCTGTAGCTACATTTTGCTATTTGAAATACTTTTTTTTAATTTTTTATCAGACTTATTAGATAGGAACAACTTTGATGACTTCCTGTATTTTTTATTTGAAAATAAAGTAGACTCAAAAATAAATGAAAACGAGTCGGAAATCGTACATCAAACCTGGCAAATGCTTTCGTACTATAACAAGTTATATAAATACTAGAAAGATAGACCGTCAAAAATGTCGGAAAATGAGATATAAAGATATACACAACACATGTGCAAGAATATAAGTAGTTTTCTCGTTTGTTCCGCAGTGATAGATGGAAATAACACATTTTAAAATGTGGAAATATGTCGTCAGAAAATATATTGTCAAATTTTCTTCTTCGCCCCGGCGGTTTTCTCTATTTCGCCAATGTCCCCGTACTGGACAAATACCTATAATTTAGTTTTTGAATCCGTCTATGTAAAGCACATTAAAATTGAGCAGTTAGGAGCTCATATAGTACAGCGTCCTTTAGTGGTGGTTATTTTATTAGTAGCATCCGGATGAAGATATAAAAACGCACATTTTCGTATATTACACTTTAAATTTTGACCCATAGTTTTTGGAAAAACCTTCAATGCGCGGAGCTTAAATTAAATAGCGATGATCTCGATTATGAAAGATTAATGGGTTTCCAATGGGAATTTCGACAAATTAGCCAGCTATTGACCAGTCGGCTCCTTATATGGCAACTTATTTTTGTCGCCAAATTTGGCAGTATTTTGCCAGGTTGGTCAACAATTGGCGAAATTGTGGCAACCCTGCCATTAGTACTTTTCAACAATTATTGTTGAAGCTGGTACTCTATGGGAAGCCTAACTCTGACATGGCCGCGATCAATGAGGCGGTCCAACCGGAATTGTGATGGACACACAGAGACTTGGATTTTATATAAATAGATTCAGATCTTGGTGCAATGGCTTTTGCACTCTTATGCAAAAATGCATGAATACAAAATTTATTATGATTCTATATATTAAGCTCAGTCACACGGAAATAATAGAACTCCATCTTAAAGAGGACATAATCACCATGGCAACCTAGAATCATGACCTTTCATGGGATAGCATTGAATTAATGACGTAGGATATCATTTAATAGAACGAAGAAAACTTTTATTAATATCTTGTTAAGTTTGAATTCGATTTTCATAAAATATGAAATGATGCGACAAAATTCTACAACGATTCTATATACAGTAAACCTCCTTGAACGACCACCTCTAAACATCGAAAACCTCCGAACACCGGCCACATGTTGATTGAACCAAACACGTCCCATAGCATTAACATTAGTACGAACCTCTAAATAAAGAATTCAGAACAACGGCCACTCAAAAGTCACGAGAAATTTTTTTTACTGCTCCTGGTACATTTTCACATTTATTTGCAAACCGAAATGTGAAGCAGATCAAACAAAATTTACTTGATATGTGATCAAGCAGAAAATGAAGATATTAAAAATAATGGGGAAATTTTATATAATATTCTTAGAACGGCAGGCATTACTAACTTAAAGGCCAGTTTGTTTGTATCTCTGGTAAAAAATTTGGCAGCTACTGCCACATTTGATTCCATACAGCAAATGGTGGAAGATAGAAAAGAGGAATCGGAAATAGATAAAAAAAATCACTCAAAATTTCCAGTATTAACACATATATCGAAGATTTGTAAAAACCTTCGTGAAATCCAAAATTTCTCATTAAATCATAATGATGATGAGGTGTATAATAAATCAAATCATATTTTTTTTTTTCTTTGGAGAAAGACATTTGCAGCAAAAAGAGCAAATCAACATAGAAAGCAACTGCAAATAATTAATTTTCTTATTATATTAAAACAAGGATGATTAATTAAAATGACTGTGTGTATTTCTATTTAAATTTATTTAATTTTGATTGTTTTAAGAATTGAAACCTCTGAATAACACCAACCTCTGACGAGCAGTCACTTTTCGCCGGTCACACGGGTAATCGTTATTCAGAGGTTACACTGTATTAAATTTCAAAACATTCGGATGGGTAGTTTTGCGCTGTTATATGCGGGGAGACGAACAGACAGACAGACAGATAGGCGGACGGGCGAGACGACGATTGTAGGTGCTATATTTTTATATGATTACGACATTTGTCAATAGACCATATTGTAACGTAATTATTTTGAGTGCCCCTGTAAATGAACGATTAGTGAACACTTTATGTCCAATACCCAGCACACCACGGTAAACGTCATTAACATATAATCAAGTGCATGAAAACCCGAGCCTGTTTACGCGAGTTAGAGCGTGGACAGACAGACAGGCAGACAAACCGAATTCATAAACACTTTTCAACTGCATTGGAAAGTGTTAAAAAGAATGAAAGTAAGAAACAAACACTTAGTGCTAGAATTGTTAATTTACTCGATAAACCCTCGATAAATTTCGCAAAACAATTCAGTGATGATTCACCAGAAGAAGATTAGATTCATTTATGTGTAATAGAAAATAATAATTAAGAATGTGAAAAACAGTAAATTTAAATAATTTTTTAATGATGTATTTTATTATTTGTATGGAATCATGAAATATCATAGAATTAAAAAAAATTAATATATTTAATAAATATTTCCAAATAATACACTGTAAAAAATTGTAAATACGAATATTTTACCGCGCGCTCCAGTAAATTTACGGAAAATGCCACTTCTTCCAGTTCAACCATAAAATCTCATAAAACGTTCTTACGGACAAAATACGCTTATCTGAAGGCAAAATCCATTTATTTAGAAGCAAAGCCGGTTTTTAGGTAGATTTCGTATGAAATACTACCTATTGGGATCGTTCCTATGTTGGAATTTCTGAAAAATTTTTTCAGATCTACACCGATCATGACCCCTAGAACCCAAAACCACTCTCAGTAAAAAACTTTATCTGTCTATCTATCTATCTATTTATATATATATATATATATATATATATATATATATATATATATATATCACTTTCTTCTGGACACGATAACTTTCGTAATTCTGTACCAATCTCTTCCAAACTGATACATAAAATCAATGGGCATAAAATCTCGGTCAAGTTCGTTAATGGGCAAAATCGGACCAAGGGGATGGAAATAGGGAGGGCTTTTGTGAAAACAGAAAAGCCCCCATAACTTCTTAATTTTTGTACATATCAAACCAGTTTAAAGTTTTTATTACTTCTAAAACTAGGGCCAACAATTTATGTATCACAGATTTTTGATAAAGTTAAAAATGGGCTCAAGGGGCGCAGAAAATAGGGTTTTTGGGAGAAAAAAATTCATAACTTCGTCAATTCTCAAGATATCAAATCCAATTCATTTTATTATAAATCTCTTTAACATTATCTACAACTTTTATATTCACAAGTTTTTGATAGGACCAACTCGTACCGCAAAAAAAAAAAAAAAAAAAAAAAAAAAAAAAAAAAAAAAAAAATTCAAAACGAAAATAAAAAGGGGGTTTGAAGAAGAAAAAAATCCATAACTCCGTCAATTCAAAAGATATAAAATCCCTCATGAAATTTTTTGATAGAGGCAAAATATATTTAAAAAAAATGATGATGTCAAAGTGGGCATTTTGAACGGAATTTCTCGAAGCGATTGTGTTAGAAGCGAAAAATATTGTCCTTCTGAGAAAATAATTGTTTATATATCAAGTTTTGATTAATTGAACAAAAAATAAAAACACAGGTCGCTTATAAATCTCTTCAAAAATCACGTCAGCAAGTTTCATATATTTTTTTTTTTATTAAAAATGAATGTGGAATTATGCCAGAAAATTTCGAGTTGTTGAGCATGGAAAAGTATTTTTTTGAATACCGCCCTAACATGATTCTGATAAAACCAGCTATTATATAAAAATGAAATAAAAACTCGTCAAAAGCGGCCAGATAAATTCGTAAAGTGTGTTTATCTCTAATCATGATTAAGTTTTTGTTGTGAAATTAGCATATTTGACTTCGAAATCTACCTCTGCCTGTAGGCCGGGCCGGCAGGGATTTTTTTCTTTTTAATCTGAATTTGCCTGGAATCTTTGCTGCAGTAAAATTACTGCAGCATTTTTTTAAAAACAGTGATAGGTCTCCTTCTAATTGTTTTACCCTATAAACGCAATAGAGGCAACTAGGTGACGTGAGGATTTAAATGTACTAAATGTTACAATCAGGTTCTATAGAAAGATCTCCTGAATTCATGTCTTCTATTCCCATGTTCTCTATACGCGCTCCTCAATGACGTAAATCAATTTCAGTATTTTTGAAAAAGTATAAATCTTTAAAATGCACCATAAACGATTTTTTCCCCCATAAAATGTAATGTAGCGGAACTCTTTCTTTTTGAGTATCACCGTAAAAGAACTATAAATTCTAGACACTGCATTTTTTTATACCAAACATGTGGTAATAAACCTCAGTGACACGTATCAATCGCATTTCAATCCGAGTATATTTACCAGGGCTGCGGAGTCGGTGGGAAAAATGGACGCCTCCGATTCCGGGAATTTTAACAGATCCGAATCCGACTCTTTCGTTCAAAAATGGTCCTGACTCCGACTCCGGCAACGCAGCCCTGCTTATAAAATGGACGACTCCGACTCCGACTCTTTCGCTCAAAAATGGTCCTGACTCCGACTCCGGCAACGCAGCCCTGCTTATAAAATGGACGACTCCGACTCCGACTTTTTCGCTCAAAAATGGTCCTGACTCCGATTCCGGCAACGCAGCCCTGCTTATAAAATGGACGACTCCGACTTCGGGATTTTTAACAGATCCGACTCCGACTCTTTCTCTCAAAAATAGGCCTGACTCCGACTCCGACTCCACGACTCTGACTCCGCAGCCCTGATATTTACGTGAGTTAGAATACGGAAAGACAAACAGACAAACTGAATTCATAAATTCTTTCCAAGTATGTTGGAAAGTACTAAAAACATTGCTAATTATTACATGGGATTTATATGAAAATATCTAAAAATGTTTTATATTTGAGTCAAAATCATTATTATATAAACACTAATATAAACTTTTTATATGCTCTGTAAGAAAATGTGAAAAAAAAAATCGTTTCAGATTCATAAACTTTTATGTGACCAGTCGATGTTTTTGAAAATATTTTTAATTTTTCAATAATTGTCAAAATAACAAAAAACTGTTTTAAATAAAAGAAAGAATAAGTTATAATTTACATACCTAGCACTGGCTCTGTTAAACTTCCAGTCTTTATTCGACCTCTATTAAAATAGCCTGAGATATCAGCTGTTTTATTTTCTGTCTTTTTATTCCGCGGCTTATCAGTGCCTATTGCAGGCTGAGTGATTATTATTATTATGTTTCATTTTTTTTTCCATTTTTATTTATTTCATTTTCTCCCTTTGCCACAGAGCGTGCAAAAGAAAGGGATAGCATGTTGTAAGGGTTATTGCGTTATCGACGGAATTCATAGCGATTATAACATCCGAACAAAACGGCACTTCGGATTGGCATAGATGAAATCCTTACTTCCTTTGCGGAACAGTTGTGCTATTTTGTAAATATCGCAAGGTGTTTTCTGCAATAAAATATAGCTAAAATCATGCTTAACTGATTAGAAAAACAATAGGAATTTGGAAAATATTTTATAATGAACGTTGATGTTTAACGATCAAACGTTACTTTTTTCCCCACAGGTCATAATCGTGACAAGCGACGGCTCTTTCATTTTACCATCTGACTGAGTCACAATAAATTAATTTAAAGCAAGAACGAAAAAATCATGCGTCAAGCACAGATTATGAAAGACTTTCTTACACATTCAGAATACTATACCAAAATTTCACAGTTTAATCAGGTGAGAGGTGATACCTAAGTAAGTAATTTAGAAAAGAAAACATATAACACAATTGAGAATTCCCTTTTAGTAAATTCCGTCAGTAATCAGAAGTTATTTGAGATAGTGGCGTATCTAGAGTTATCATTTCGAAGGGGGCTGATATACAGTAAAAGTTTCTAAGAAGGAATCGCAAGACACGGGGAAAATTCCGCTTTAAACAGGTTTTTATCTTATTAGGAGGTAAAGCATCTATTATATAATCATATCTGCTATAAGATGAAATCACATGGGACAGGGGAAAATGTCGTTTTAAGCAGTTTTTGTCTTCACAAGTATAATTACATCGTTATACAGCATTTTTTAAAACGAAATACTGAACATTATCTACTAAAAGGTATTTAATAAATCTATAATAATAAGGAAAGAAGTTTGTGTGTGAGTGAGTGTGTCGACTGTGTTCTGAAGGGACCGCTGCACGTAGAGCTACAAAATTTGGGGGAAAAGGTACGTCTATATATGAAGTTTTGCACCTCGAAGCCCGATTTTCGATTTTTTTTATTAGATTTTTTTTAAATTTAATTTTTTATGCGATTTTTAGCGCTTTTTTAAGTTTCGAGGTGATTTTTCCACATTAGTGAAAATAATATGGTTTCTTTCTTTTAACCCAATATAGTAAATTTTGTTCTGTTTTCAAAAAAGTTTATTCGGAATTTGTACAGCGATTTTTGAATTTTTAGCGCATTTTTTTATGCGATTACTGAACAGCAGTTAATGCGTCTTCATACCTATAAGGGGTGTTACCGTAGGGGGGGGGGGACAGTTCTGTCACCAAATACCGCCAAGTTTGTCGCCAACTTGGCGATATAGCGCCAAATTTGGCGACCAAAGTTAGTCGCTAAAAGTGACGCCAACTTGGCGATATCTCTAATATTTCTCCAAATTCCCATAGACTTCCATTGTAAACCAATAGTGATTACTTGCTTACAGAAAATCAACAAATTGAGATATTTTAATGCAACAAAAACTAATATTAGCTTAAGGGGTTATATTAATTATATTTAAGGGAATCCAGGTAAATTAAATCTATAATAATAAGGAAAGAAGTTTGTGTATGAGTGTGTCGACGATGTTCTGAAGAGACAGCTGAACGTAGAGCTACAAAATTTGGGGAAAAGGTCCGTCTATATATGAAGTTTTGCAACTCGAAGCAACTTCGATTTTTTTTACTACATTCTTTTAAATTTAATTTTTTATGTGATTTTTAGCGTTTTTTTAAGTTTCAAGGCGATTTTTCTACATTAGTGAAAAGAATACGGGTTCTTTCTTTTAACCCAATACAGTAAATTTTGTTCTCTTTTCAAAAAAGTTTATTCGGAATTCGTACAGCGATTTTTGAATTTTTAGCGAATTTTTTATGCGATTATTGAACAGCATTTAATGCATCTTCATACCTATAAGAGGGTTACCATAGGGGGGGGGGGTCACAGTTCTGTCACCAAATGCCGCCAAGTTTGTCGCCAACTTGGCGATATATCGCCAAATTTGGCGACAAAAATTAGTTGCCAAAAGTGACGCCAACTGGGCGATATCTCTAATATTTCGCCAAATTCTCATAGACTTCCATTGTAAACCAATAGGGATTACTTTCTTACAGAAAATGAACAAATTGAGACATTTTATTGAAACAAAAACTAATATTAACTTAAGGGGTTATATGAATTATATTTAAGGGAATGCAAGTATATTAAATTATGAATAAAAGTAACATGATACAATGCTTAGCATGCTTTCCCAAACATAAATTTTAAGAGATCCTGCAGGTCAAAGGAATTAGATTTGAAACTTTTATCCAATTACAGTAAATTTTGACTTTCGTGATTTTTGAACCTTTTGTGATTTTAAATTCGATTTCTACGTTTCTTCGCGATCTGCTGCAATTTTTTAACATTCCATTTTTTGCCTATAATACTAAAGTAATTTCTGCCCTCATTTCAATAAAGTTTATTCGAATTTCGTATAGCAATTTTCGAATTTTTTGGGAATTTTGTATGTGATTTTTAGTGTATTTTAGCGATTTGCTACCATTTTTCCACATTAGTGAAAGGAATCAACTTTCAATCTTCGAACATAATATATAATTTTTTCTTCTCTTTTCGAAATTTGTTCAGCAATTTAAAAATTTTTCGCGATATCTTATTGTGATTTTCAGAGCTTTTTCGCAATTCGAGCTGTTTTTTGACGTACCCGGGCAACGCCGGGCAAGTTAGCTAGTAGTAAATAAAACTGATATAAACAACAAATTTAAAATTATATAAGAGCATTCTCAATCTACCCCACCTCTCTCAATACATTCCCGGACTCATTTTGGTGCTCATACACGCACGGCATTTGTGAAATAACACAGTTTCTAAGAAGAAAACCTGTCTAAAACGGAAGATTTTTTTTGGTTCATTTTGAATTTTATGTTAGCAAGTTTCATTACATTTTGCTAAACTTTGGTAATTAAACTTTGTATTTTCTACGAATTTTGGAGGGGGTTGAAGCCCCATCAGCCCACGCCCTAGGTACGCCACTGATTTTGAGATCTCTTGTGCTCCCCTATATACAGTGCTCAGCAAAAGTTTAGACAATGATCGATTATGCTTCTGTTCTGAGAAGTATGTAACGAATTGTTGCAATTCAACTGTCATATATTACTGGGGACTTATTTTTCATACACAAACAATAAATTTTAATTTATACACTTTACATAATATATAATGACAAAAAAAAACAAACAAATTTAACATTGTTGCAAAAGTATAGACAATCTGTCTGATAACAGAAAAATATCCATAAATTAAAATCGAACTGCACCTACATTGTCTGCTATTAATGCAAAAATGTGACTTTCCATCGAAGAAACTAAATCCTGCATCACTTTGGGGTCTATTTCGTGCCAAACACGTTCAACATCTGATCGAAGTTCATTTACAGAGGCGTATTGTTAAAAAATTGCATAAACCGTATGAGATATGAGGCCACAAAAGTTTTCGATTGGGTTCAGATCAGGGCTACACGCGGGCCAGTCGAAAATAGTAATATTTGAGAGTTAAACCAATATTTTAATGTGTATTCAACATGAATAGACGCATCATCTTGCTCAAATACGTACTTTGGAAGAGATAAAAGTTCACCTGTAAAGGCTGTAAATTGTTTTCCAATGTATGTATGTGGTCTTACGCAGCTTGGAGACCATTGAGAAACTCCAGAGATACTTGAGAATTAAAACAAAGTGAGGCCCAAGTTATCAATCCTTTCGAGGGCAAAGGATACATAATTTTAATTCCAGAAATTGCAAGAATATTTAATTAAAATTTTCCTTTTATAATATACGTGAAATTAAGCAATTTCTTATTTTCTAATAACTTCGTTTATAAATTCTGGTATCAGTCCATTATTTGCACAGTTTATAAAAAGAATTACTCCGCGACAGGAAAGGGGTCAATTTGTTGTGAGATTTCAAGGCTGGTTGTTTTATTATTTTCATGTAAACTAATGTACATTTTTCTTTAATGCATCTACGAAATTACCCGCTGACACAGAAAGCTCTGACTCAATTTTAATGCGATTAGCAGTCATCATTTGTCTAGATGCCAGTTTATGGATCCTTCTATAATCTCGTTTTCTGGCCACACGGGTCCTTCCAGATCTATGCTTTGCTTTGAAAGAGTCACCCTTAGATAGTACTTAATAGACAGACTTCTTTGGCCGATTCAAAGTAGCTGAAATTTCTGCAACAGTCTTCCCTTTCGATTTCAGCTTCCATGCTTTAATTACTTCATCTGACTGAAAATTTCTTGCTCGCGGCAGCTTCACTAACAGATGCTATCGCGAGGTGCACTTACATACTTCATGCATGTGACGTCATAAGTTTGAAATATGCGTTTTTCCGTGAACAATTGCCAAAAAATCACAAAAGTGTCTAAACTTTTTCAATATGCAAATTTCACTTTTTTCAGTTAAATTAAATAATATCCTACATTAAAACCGTTATTTCTGTCCTAAAACGTTTAAAATATATTTAAAAATAAGTACAGTCATTTGTATAAACCAAGTGTTCGTATTTTTTATTTAAAGGTTAAAAATCACCAGTGTCTAAACTTTTGCTGAGCAGTGTATTATCTTTAGAATTTTATACACAAAAAGTAATATGCAAAAAAGTTAAATTTAAAAACGCGTATTATTTTTTCATTCTGATTACAAGGTATTGTGTACAGTGTTATTTGTCATACTTTCTGAAAAGAACTTTTTTTATATTAAGAACTCTATAAATTATAAGCAAAAAATTTGGGACTCTTTTTATAAAAACTTAAATTTCTCTAAGAATATACATGCTATTCTCATAAAAATGAACACAATTTATTACACTAAGGCACTTAATCATAATCTACAGTTTGAACGCTTTTGCTACATTAGTTTTTACAGGGTTGTCCAAAAGATATTCGTTCTTTTTCAATTTGTTGATGGTCCCTATGGGGTTTCAGGAAAAAAAATCTTTATGGAAATATATGACCTATACTGTATTGCTTACACACCTGGAGTTTCAGGTTAATTCCTCATGTATTTTTCTAGATAATTAACAAAACGTTTAAAATCGCAAGTGGCCGGTCACCTTTGGCCATATAGTATAAATCATAGCAAATTTATAATTATAAGTAGTATCTGAAAGGGGCTCATCTCAAACTTTGGTAGGGTAAAGAGCCAAAACCTTCATGCTGCCTACAATATAAAAAGCATGCAAACGTTAATGATTTAAAATTTGTAAGCAATTCTTTAAAATGTTTTTTTTTATTTAAAACAAGTCGGAAATTGCACGTGAAACGTGGCAAATGAGGCGCGTTCTTAATACAACTAGTTTTATAAAAAGTTTTTGCACCGCATATTGTACTGAATGTATTTGTATAGTTTAGTGCAGTTCATAAGTGCCTATCAATTTCATTCTGTTCTTCGAAAGGCTGTAACATCATTAAAATGCAGTTGAAATAATGTTTTCCCATTGGCCGTAATGTAACGGAAAAATTTTGATTGTCCCTGTCATTAAACTATACATCCGATTTTCATAAAATTTGAAATGACTCGACAAAATTAGGCAAAAATTATATATTTTGAATTTCAAACGATTCGGTTGGGCAGTTTTTGCTTTGTTATAGGCGAACGGACGGACAGACGGACAGGCGCACTGAACGACGACTATAGGTGCTACGTATTTATATACAGTAGAACCTCGATTAACCGAAGTAATTGGGACCAACCCTCTTTCGAAAATCGAAATTTTCGGATAATCGAGAATGCTTCAATTTTAAAATTAAGAAGAAATAATATGCAATATTTCTTATTATGGTAACAGGTGCTTAATAAAAATAAAGCATTAGCAAAATAGAAACAAGAATAAATTACCTGAATTTTAATTTTTATATTAAGTACCTTTTGCATATATCACTCACAAGGGTTTGAAAAAATGTTTTGTCGCAGTTTCGGAAGCCTTTGCTTTGAAGCTCTATCACAGAGTTTTTTAATATTATTAGTTCACCAGTATCACAGTCTTTCTGCGCTCCAGCCATGCTAAACCTTTTGCAAAACATTCAAAAGCTTCAGAATTGCTAATTTGTTCCTTTTTTTTTTTCTTCTCTACTCCGCAGTTTACGGGAGCTCAAGTTAAATTCAAAGGAACTCTAAGAAAGAGGATTGAAAATATTTATTACTCGTAGTTCAAAAAGGACCGCTTGCACACAAAGAATATGATGGTTTAAAAAAAAAAAGCTTTCAAAATGGATTTCGGTTAAAAGAGTTTCGGATAAAAGAGGTTCTACTGTAATTACGAACGCACCTAGAAAAGCTAGTAGATGGAAACATTAGAAGGGCGTCAAAAATCGTTCAAAAAGCGCCATGGCGCTGGCGGGCGCCGGATTGGACAGCCCTGCCCTAGAGGACAGAGAGCTTTTCCTGAAATTGATACTTTTGGGGGGGGGGGGACTGGACATTTAGGCTCACAAATAGGAATCTAAAATGGCTAGCACCCTTAAAAGGTCAATTTAATGATCTATAACCTAATTTCACGCAATAACTAATTAACCCTTTACCTCCTGACGGTACTTACAAGTACCTTTAAAACAACTAGTTATAAAATTCATTTAATACATCGATTAGTAGTAATACAGTTTAGAATGAGTTATAGATGCATTACTTTATCTTGTTCCAAAGGCATTATGGGTTACACAAAACAAAAATATTTTTAAAAGTGTGATTTCTTTTGCCTTTGCATCTTTTCAGCTTTCTTGGCGTTGGGGGGGGGGGGGGGATTTTCAATTCGGAAATATTTTATATTTCTATTGTGGGAGCTTTATGTTTGTACATTTCCTAATCCTACAAAATACTAGGAAAAATATTTAAATAAATAATATCGATCTTATTTCAATAAATGAAAATTTAAATTCTAGTACTATAAATATTAAATAGTTAAAATATACATAAACTACAAATAATTGTACAAAAATTACTTTTAGGTACATAAATATAACATAAAGATATTTAAAATACAAATTTAAAATATCGTTATTAAATAATTAATAAAATAATTATTAAAAATTATTAATTAATGATTATCATATAATATTAATAATGATTAATTATAAATCCCCCTGACGACGGCCTTGTGGAGGTTGAAAACGTTCTAGGTTTTTCTGATGTATTTTGAGATAATTTAAATTTGTATTATAAATGTCTTTATATTATATTTATGCATCTAAAAAAATTTTTTTGTACAATTATTTGTGGTTTATGAATATGTAAAATATTTGGCACATATGTCATATTCGCCCCGTATTGGCGCGTTTTTTTCGGTTGCCAATTTGGCGAAAACATCAGCAGCATAAACAACATAATTCGGGTTACCACATCAAGCAAAATAACGACACTTTGGCGCCAGTTAAGTACCTTTTGCATATATGACATTGGCGTCAGGAAAATATCGCGCCAATATGGGGCGAATATAACATCTGTGCCAAATATTTAAAATAAAAGATTTGAGTGGGGTTGTAAATATCGCACAAAAACCCTATAAATTCAAATTTAATTAATCCTTCTAAAATTCATTAAATGATTATGTAAATCTTCTAATGTAGTTTCAAAAACTCATGAAAAATGCTTTAGAAGATAAAATTTTCATGAATTCATAATTCAGTACATAAAGGGTAAAAGGGCTTTAAACAAATGGATAATCTACAAAACCTCATTTTTTTTAATTTTTTTTTTTTTTTTTTGTAAAGGGTTTAAGTTAAATTATTATGAAAATTACTTACTTCCTTGGCCGCACTGTCTTGAAGGCATTTTGAAAATTCAGATGAAATTAACATTTGTTTTCAACGAGGAAATAAGCCTCAGTGCTGCCATTTATTGGTTTCGCTTTCATTCAACTATATAGAAGTCAAGCAATAATGTAAAAATTCAAACAGTTTAGTTTTTATATGCAAAAGAATAGAGGTGCACATTTGTGTACCTCAGGACTGAATAGATTAAAGTTATGATTTTCTTTAACAATCATTTTCTGCCATTATAAGCTAAAGTTTTCTCCACATCTCACATGAAGTCACGATAATATCTAGTAAGTAAAGATTTACAGGTGAAAAGGCACAACGGAATTCAAGGTTTAAACCGTGTTGTGCTAACCTTGATTTAAAACACGTGCTTCACGCAGAAGTGAAACTCGAAAATCTTCAATGTGTTATTATGTTTTAAAGGTCTTTAACCGGTTATGCTATTACACAAATGAATTAGCATGTCAAGTATTCTATGCAATTTTTAAGGTGTAGTATAAATAGTAAGATGGAAAAAATAAAGATATTGGACAAAGCTAAGATATTCGAATATTTAAAAGATTGACATAGCAGCTCTTCTATGAACATAAAGATAATGGCAATTCTAGACTAACTATTTTCACTGAGACCTTGTACAATTATGCAAAAGTTTATGAAATGGAGGTATGTTTTTAGGTGCGTTCGTAATTATATAAATACGTAGCACCTGTAGTCGTCGTTCAGTCCGTCTGTCTGTCCGTCAGTCTGCCTATAACAGCGCAAAAACTACCCAACCGAATGGTTTGAAATTTGATATATAGAATCGTCGCAGAATTTTGGCAAGTCATTTCAAATTTTATGAAAATCGAATCAAAATTTAAAAAGATATTAATAAAAGTTTTCCTCATCCTATTAAATCCTATCCTAATTAATTCAATGATATTCCATGACAAGTAATGATTCTAGGTTGTCATGGTGATGACGTCCTATTTAAGATGCAGTCCTATAATTCCTGTATTACTGAATTTAATATGTAGAATCGTAATAAATTTCGTATTCATGCATGTTTGCATAAAAGTGCAACAGCTATTGCACCAAGATCCGAATACTTATAAAACAAGCTATAGTACGAACACACTTCATTTACCACGTTTGACGTATAATTTCCGACTTGTTTTAAACGGTAAAGTTGCTTTTTTTTTTTTTTCAATAGCCATAAAGCAAATCCAGTGAGTATAAACAGTGCAACAGCTATTGCATCGAGATCTGAATACTTATAAAACTAGCTATAGTACGAATACACTTCATTTAACACGTTTGACGTATAATTTCCGACTTGTTTTAAACGGTAAAGTTGTTTAATTTTTTCAATATTCATAAAGAAAATCCAGTTATAGTGGAAAATTCGGTGTGCAATTGTTTCTCACAGAAGATTAGAATTGTGGAAGACAATCTGAATGCACTATTATTGTCTTGATATGTTTAGAGATCAGTTAATGACTGAAAACAAGATTAAATAAATTACTATATAAAATGTTAATCATATTACAACATCCCCACAAAAGGGCACATAGGATTTCCTCCATGAATGAAATCCTGTAGTAATAAAATCGTTGCATTGTTTTGTATATATCGATATTTAGACTGTTGTAACAAAGTATATACTTCCATTTATGTTACACGGATTAAAATAGACTGGGAATTTGAAAAGTATTCAGTCATGTGTCATCGAAACTTTTTATTTCTCAGCAGGTCACAATCGTGACAAATCTTCGCTGTTTCATCTTGCCGCCTGTTCGAGATTACAACAAAGTAATTTAGAGATAACAAAAAATAAAATAAATTATAAATTATAAAACTCGGCAGATGATAATCGCACAGTTAGAATTTATGAAATCAAATGTAAAAATAAAATTCCAAGCATATTGCGATGTAACGTATCTTTCAACTAATTTAACTTGATATTAATTTTAGGTTACATTGGTTAAAAAATAATAGAAAAATGAAAAATATTCACGGATGAGTCACAAAACGTTATTGTTTGTAAGTGAGTCACAAATCGTGACAAATCTCAGCTGTTTAATCTTGCCGCCGGTTGGAGTTTTCAGCAAAGTAATTAAATTATGAGAGAGAAAAAAATACTATATACGTGGGTGGTTCAATAATTATTGTCCCTAGTGTATATAAAATATTTGTACTGCGATGGTTGATGTGGAATATCAAAGCCTAATATCTTAAATGCCAATATGCTCAATTTCAGAACCATAGCTGCTATATTAACATAGTTTTGGAGGGAGGGGTGGAGTTTTAAAGACCTATTTTGGAGGGACTTTTTAAGGAGGGGGGTGAGGGTGAAATGCTGGTTTGGAGCTTATGAGGCTACATTTGTGATAGTGGATGAGATGTGGCTATATCACTATGATCCCGAGTCCAAACGACAGTAGTTACGTCTCATTCACTGTCACAAAGCTAAAAATCAGCCTTTCACCCCCACTCTCCCCTTTCACTCCTCCCTCCAAAACTATGTTAATATAGCTACGGTTCTGAAATTGAGTATATTGGCATTTAAGGCTTCGATATTCCACATCAACCATCGCAGTAGAAATATTTTATATACACTGGGGACAATAATTATTGAACCATCCACGTAAATCATAGAACTCGGCAGACGATAATCTCATAGTTAGAAATTGAAATTAAGAAATCAGAAAAAAAAAATTACAAACATATTCTGAAGCAATAGGTATCTTTTAATCAATTTAGCTTAACTTGATATTGAGTTTAGGTTACATTGATTAAAAAATAATAGAAATTTGAAAAACATTCACGAATGAGTCACAAATCGTTATTTTTGTAAGTGAGTCACAATCGTGACAAATCTTAGCTGTTTCATCTTGCCGCCGGTTAGAATTTTCAACAAAGTAATTATGAGAGAGAAAAAAATACTATATAAATCATTGAACTCGGCAGACGATAATCTCACAGTTAGAAATTAAGAAAGCAGGGAAAAAATTACAAACATATTCTGAAGCAATATGTATCTTTTAAACAATTTAGCTTAACTTGATATTAATTTTATGTTTAAAATAAAACAATAAAAGTTGATTTTTCGTTCTCTGATTTCAGTATAATGTTAAAATGCGGTATTGTATGGTTAATCGGATCATATAGTTGATCTCCGAGGCTAACGAGAAAGACAGGCTACCGCGGTGGGTCCGATTCTTCTTTTTTTTTACAGACCGCTGGAGTCACGTGATGCTCGAATGCACCAATGAAGGTGTGCGAAAAGAGCATCACGTGACTCCAGCGGTCTGTAAAAAAAGAAGAATCGGACCCACCGCGGTAGCCTGTCTTTCTCGTTAGTCTCGGTTGATCTCATAGAGCATAAAAAGAAAGAATAGAGATGAAGTGTGGTGGTTGGGGGTGGCGCCAAAAATGTAACCCTAAATCCGCTACGTTAGGCCCAAACACAGCCACACTGCAAATAGAAGCGTCTTAAATTTAGACACATATGTGACTGAAAAAGAATTTTAGACACTTAAGTGTCTTAATCTGAAAATTAAGACACTATAGATGTCTTAATTTAAGATACATAAGCGTCTTACTATGACCATGGTGTAAACGAACTGAGAATAATGTCTAAAATATCCGCAAACGTCTTATTTTAAGACACTTCATTGCTTTAAACGTGTCTTAATTTAAGACGTTTTGATTCTTCCGACGCAATAACCACCAGGGGGCACTAGCACTCCCAGTTGCGCATGCGTTTTAGATGTCTTCGTTCGAAGTGGTATACGTTGTAATTCAAACAAAGTTTGTTTTTATGTACGCGTGTATTTTAATTCGTTTTGTGCGAAATGTGAAGTACTGTGATTTTAATTCGTATTAACTTGGATTATTTATTTATTGAATACATACATCTGACGTGTGTGCTCGACATCAAATGTCTCTTAGAAGCTGTCGTCGATACAAGGGCGGGATAGACACAGAACAGAAGTAGACGACGGTTGAAGATTACACCCGGAAATTCTACAAAGCGTGTGCAATGGGCTTAGTGTTAACTCGTATCAATTTATATCAATAATATTGTGTTATTCATCTTCGTCCTGTCGAAGCTGGCAAAAAAAAGAAACTTTTGTCTGGCGGGTCCTGTTTTTAGGATGAAACATCTCATTCTTTAAATATGGCTAGTCGGATGTATTATGGGATTACCTTTTAAACTGATGAAAGTCTTTCTCCCTCACTGTGGTTGTGGTAGTTTTTAAAATTTCAAATCGAGGAATATTTCTTACCTCTTGCAGCAACTCAAGTAAGTTTCTTTATAGTAGTAAAATTAGTGTATTTTATGATTTCATTTATTGTACTAAACAAAATCCTGCATGAAATTTAATTAGTTTTGAATCTGTTCGCAAAAAACCCCACTAATTCTAGAAGTATATATTTTTAAACTTATGACGTTCTTTTTTATTACGAATTATATATTCAATGTCAGTTCTTAGTTTCAATGGATAATTTTTATCTCGCAGTAAATGACGGCCACAAGGAAGTAAAGAAAAAAAAACTTTGAAAGATGACCTAATGCTTTCTTACTTCCTGGCATAAAACCGCAGATTAAAAAAAGATAAATAAAGTAAATGAGACTGGTCTATTATATGAAGCTGCCTGTAAAAATATACATATGTATTCGATTTGCAATCAACTCTAATACTGATTTTTTTTATTATTTTTAATAAAAAAGTAATTTGAAATTTATAATGGGAAAAAGTAAAAACCTCTAACTAGATTTCGTATTTAAAATTGTTGTAACTTTATTTATATGCACTTATACGAAAAATACAAAAATGACAGATGTTACTGTATATATTTAAGACGAAAGAAGTTTGGAAATCATAAGTTATTTTTTCCTCATGTTTTTAATATAGAATATGTACTTATTTGTTTTTATTGATAGTTGAATAGCTTTTGTGAGTACCCTCTGATCTACATAAAAACTTGCCCATGTGGAAATATAAATTTTTTAAAAACATAATTTTTAAATAAGTATTTTCATTTTTTTTTGGGGGGGGGGGGGTGGAGGGGGGGATTTTGCATGAATTTTTGTAAAGCTGATATCTTAAATTTTGCACTGATTATAATGAAAGTTTTGAACTTTTAGAGTAGGACAAGTTTAAAAACGCAAATATATTTAACAAAATACCAAAGTCATTTTTCCCCAATGTTATTAAAGTAGAATATTTATTTATTTATTTTCATTATTCATAGTTAAATGGCTGTTGTGATTATCAAGTGATGTATATGTAAAATTGCCTATGTGGCAATATATTTTTTTATATTTTCATTTTTTTTTGGGGGGGGGGGATTTTTGCAATTTTCGTACATCTGATATTTTAAATCTTTTTCCACATTCAACCGAGTATAATAAATATTTTGAACTTTTAGAGTAGGACAAGATTATAAAATATATATATATATATTTATCTATGTACCTTAAAAGCCCTTAATAGCGAACACTTCGGGACCGCGGAATTTGTCCGATAATTGGAGATGTCTACTTTTTTGAGGTAAAAATATACAAATATGTATGTCTGCTGATTAAAAAAGTATTCGTTAAATAGAGGTGTTCGCTATTCGAGAATGTCCATTAACCTCCACAACGGATACTCCCGAATACCAGACATCTCAATTTAGACAACTATAATGCAGTGTTGCGTTTTTTGCAAAAGTACTTCTTGATTAAAGGAAGGGCAAACTGGGAAGTGCCCCGTCCCCCTACGACTGTAGTGCCCCCAAATTTGATGTGCAATATTTGTAAAGCTTATATTTTAAATCTGTTTCGAAATTGTACTGATTATAATCAATATTTTGAACTTTTAAAGTAAAATAAGGTTAAAAACAAAATAAATTTAAAAAAATCTAATATTTAGATAAATATTTTTTGTTTTTTAATCTTGCTCTACTCCTGAAGTTCAAGATATTGATTATAATCAGTACAATGTCGTAAAAGATTTAAATTATCAACGTAACGAAAATTGTATACCAAAACTGAGAGCACAAAAAAAATCAGGCTGTATTGGGGGGGGGGGGGGGGAGGGGCAGGACCACAGCCAAATATTTTTCCAGGATTCAACGTGGTCAAACATGGCTACGTATGATGCTTACAAAAAAATGGATGCGATTCAGACGTTTGAAGTGTCTGAAATTCAGACGCAAAAAGTGTCTGAAAAAATTCAGACATTTTAAAATGTCTGAAAATTGAACACTCCATTTCAGACACTTAAGTGTTTGAATTTCAGACATTTTAATTTAGAGTGCACGGGCTTTCGCAAAAAGGAGAAAACTTTTAATAATGCAGCTTTTAATTCAGAATTCAATGAAATAATACTTTATAATGCTTAAATATTAGCAGACCATTTTCATCTAGAGAAAAATTGCATGGATGATGTCAAAGAATTCGGTCCCTGTTCCACGTGATTTTTTTATTTGGGCCGAATGAGGACATTTAAATTTGAGCGATAACACGCATCATATTGCAAACCGTTTTTACAGCATACTGCATCTCCATGAGTTGATCTACGTTTAATTTTCTTTTTAATTTGCTGCGGACAATCACCAAATGTAGTAACCCTGTCTCTAACCTCTTTATATTATTATAGAAAACAAATGTTCAGATAAAATCAGACTTGAAAATTATTTAAAAAGTCTTAAAAGGATACTAAATTGAATTATAGTTTTCGAACTTAATTAATTCGAAAGTCCACTTTAACTCCTATTTCATGATGTAAAAATTAAAAATATGCTATATTTAAAAGTGATATATAAGCGATGATAAAAGCTGCATTCGGAGACTACCAGCACTCCAAAAGTAGGCAAAACATTTCTGATGGCGTCAGAAAAGTATATATGTGAAAGAAATATGACTTTGGTGCTAAAAAACAAAATAACAACTAGAACAAACAACAACAACAACACCACCAAAAACTCTCTGATGATTAGGCACATGAAATGCATACGAAAGGGAATGTTTAGTTTTTTTAACCAAAGTATATTTTAGACAAAACAAAAGATAAGCATAATATTTATAAAGTGTTTTCAAATATTTTATGGCGTTCAAATAAATGGAGCTGAAGTAAGAAGAGTTACGGGCACCTTTCAAAACGAATACATTACTGTTCTTACACATAATACTAAGTGTTAAATAAAGGAAAAATAACATTAAATAAATAGGTTAGTGCTTATTAATTTTATTAGCCCCCGGTAACGGTATGCTATTTCTTTCTCCCAGCTTATTTTGTGTATTCCCAAAAATAACGTTACCTTACAGAAGCCAGCCGTAAAACAAAGCAATACTATTAAATACCCTATAGCAATTTTTTTAACTTCTAAGCATCGCACATTTTCAATTTTTATACCGTCGTATTGAAAAAAAAGTTCTTTTAAATGCATTTTGTTTGAAAACTATATCGCCACTTATTTTTGAAATATTAATTTGTAGTTAAATATTGTAGTTTTTAGAGCCATTTGCTTAATATTCGCAACTGAAGTACTCCATTTCTGTAGAAAGTAAAGGAAAAATAGTTCTAAAATAGTAATTATATATTTTTCTTGCCATTTTCTCATAACAACCGAAAGAAAATGTAATTAAAATAAGTGCTATTTTGAAAAAATTATAAACGAATGATTTCTGTTGAAACAATGGAGCTATTATAAACTAAATTTAACTTTAAGTATCTATGAATCATTGGATAGCCGTTTTTTTTTTGTTTTTTTTGTCGATTTTCTTGAATGACGGCATCTTTTTGTTGCATTTGTGCATTATTTCGCGATAGTGATGTGCTATGCATGCTTTACTGTAGATGTTTAAGAGTAGATCGTAAATGTGGAATTCTTAAGCGGATGCGAATGACGTCTTTTTACATAAAATAAAACGTGTGCTTTAAGTCTTAAAATTGAAATATGTTTTGTACTGCAGTAGAGTCCCGCTTAACCGAGTTATTTTCTTCTGATGGACTGTCAAAAAGAAATGTACGATTTTAAAAATGAAAATAATAATGTAAAACCCTTATCAGTGGTGTCCTCCAAATGTGACACTGCCTTATAGATTTGTATTAGTATAGCAATTCCTTTTTAAATTACATCTATATTTCATTTGTGAATGCGTTCATCCCTTACATTTTCACAGAATTTTGTAAAAAATATATTATTCAAATACAGAAATGAACTAAAACTAAGTATTTAATACCGTATAGTTTCATTGTAAATTTTTAAAATGAACCGTTACGAAATATAAATAAATAAAATAAAATTCGAAGGTGAGAGAAAGAAAGAGAGTAATAAAATTAAAATACTAGAGAACAGGAATTCTGCTTTTTCAGAATTTAGTGTCGCCCCCGGAATTTCCATTACTTCCTTTTATTCTGATGGACTGGTGGCTTCTATTATTAGGAAGCAGCCATTATAAATGAAGCGATAGGTGAAGATGAAAGAGCAGCCGTAAAAAGTTAGAATTCTGATTTTATAGTCAGAATGGGGGGAGGGGAGAATGGCCGTATTTTTTTTTTTTTTTTTTTTTGAAAAAAAAAAATTACGGCTATTTTTTTCCCCTCATTCGGATTAAAAAATCAGAGTTCTAACTTTTCACGGCTGCTCTTTCATCTTCACCTATCGCTTCATTTATAATGGCTGCTTCCTAATAATAGAAGCCATCAGTCCATCAGAAGAAAATGAAGTAATGGAAATGCCGGGGGCGACACTAAATTCTGAAAAAGCAGAATTCCTGTTCTCTAGTATTTTAATTTTATTATCTCTCTTTCTTTCTCTCACCTTCGAATTTTATTTTATTTATTTACATTTCGTAACGGTTCATTTTAAAAATTTATAATGAAACTATACGGTATTAAATACTTAGTTTTAGTTCATTTCTGTATTTGAATAATATATTTTTTTACAAAATTCTGTGAAAATGTAAGGGATGAACGCATTCACAAATGAAATGTAGATGTAATTTAAAAAGGAATTGCTATACTAATACAAATCTATAAGGCAGTATCACATTTGGAGGACACCACTGATAAGGGTTTTACATTATTATTTTCATTTTTAAAATCCTGCATTTCTTTTTGACAGTTCATTTTTATTTCGAAACAACTGTAAACATATAAACTGCTGCAAGTTTTTTTAAGCACGATATTTTAAAATATAAAGAATAAGAAAAAGTTTTCAAAAATATTAGTCAAAATGCAACTCTGCCAAGTTTGCAACATTGTCTAAATGTAGCGAATGCAACTTAATTCTATCAATTTTGTAATGATTCAAAACTTATTAATTATGTATCTATTTTCCGTTATAAAATATTATAAGAATTTTCCTTTGAATACTAAATGGTTATATCAAAACATTTTTTTTAACGGATTAAAGGGTTTTCTTATATGAGGAGTTCACAACCATAGTAGATCAAGTACATTTAGAATAAATACACTATATTGCCATTAATGACCGGCAATTTTCAATTTTAGACATTTTGTCGAATATTTAGAAATATACTTGTCAGATTCTTCTGGAATTTCAGGATTAAAAAGAACAGGTATGACCTCATATTTAGCAATGTCGATTTGATAAGGGGGACAATTAGGGGGACAACAAAAAATCAAAGAAAAAAATAATACTTGGGATCACCCTGTAAAATAAAATGCACGAAATGATCTATCGCTACCGAATATAAATAAACAGACATTGTGCAATATGTGTATTCTTTTGTGTAAGAATAGCACGTATATTATTAGAGATATAGCGATTTATTTAAAAAAATTAAAAAAATCTTGCATGTTTTTTGCTTATAACATACAGGGTTTTCAACCAAATTTAACGCCGATTTCAGAAAAATTGACAAAATACAGTAGAAACAATATAGTGTAATTGAAATAAAAATATATTAAATATTTTAGGAAATATGAGCAGTTGTATGAAATATTTTTTATCTGCGCATGCGCGAACGATAACAAGGATCATTTTACATAATTTAATAGTCAACTCTATGGAGCAAATTATTAAAAAAAATCTAGTCAAATATCGTAAAAATTCAGAAAGATATCGGCGTTAGAGTGAGCAAATTTTTAGTATACTTACTAAACCCTAACTAAAAGTAACTTAACTTAAGTAAAACCTTACTAAGAACCGGTTCAATTTACAGTATACCATGTAAAGGTTGCGACTCAGTATATATTGGCGAAACTGGTTGCGCTTGCGCCGGTAATTCGCCTTGCCGAGCATAAACGTACTTACAAATCTGGAAACCTACAGTCTAAAATTGTACAGCATTTTTTGGATACCGACCATATCCCAGATTTCACGAATATGAAAGTTATCAGGTCCGGTTGCAATAATATTAAAAGTAGAGTTTTTCTGGAAGGTGTGTTCACTCGTAAGCAAACGTCGCTGATAAATGAATCATGTGCACTTCCTCCTGAATACTCAGCATTGTTTAAAAAAAAATTTTATACTTTATTTAATTTTAACTGCTAATAATTTTTAACTATAAACGTGATATATAGTTTTCTGTCATTTGAATGTTTTGTTGCACTGATGAGGGGTTAAAATTTAGCTTGAAACGTTTGCTTTTTAATTGTATTAAATGTATTTATGTAATTTTACTTGTATGTCTGATGAATTGTAATATATTTTTTATTTTTAACTCGTATATCAGACGTTAAACAATGATTATTTATTTTAAATTTTTAGTAGTTCTCTAAAAGCAGCTGAATGATAAGGGATTTTACACAAATTGTCATTTTTAATTTAATTTTTTTTTATTTTCATTTTTTATTGATGCTTTAGTTCTTCTCTGATAACCACCAGAACGAGCCTAACCATGATCAAAAGAAGTATCAAAATCGAAGCGTTTTTTCCAAATCTACTCGTTGATAGTCACTAAATACTAACTTTTTTTCTGTAAGTCAGTTAATAAAAAATGACAATTTGTGTAAAACCCCTTATAGCTTTTAGAGAACAACTAAAAATTTGCTCACTCTAACGCCGATGTCTTTCTGAATTTTTACGATATTTGACTAGATTTTTTTTATAAGTTGCTCCATAGAATTGACTATTAAACTATGTAAAATGATCCTTGTTATCGTTCGCGCATGCGCAGATAAAAATTATTTTATACAACTGCTCATATTTCCTAAAATACTTAATATATTTATATTCCAATTGCACTATATTGTTTCTACTATATTTTGTCAATTTTTCTGAAATCGGCGTTAAATTTGGTTGAAAACCCTGTATGGTATAAGCAAAAAACATGCAAAAAATTTTTAATTTTTTTAAATAAATCGCTATATCTCTATTAATATAAGTGCTATTCTTACACAAAAGAATACACATATTGCACAATGTCTGTTTATTTATATTCGGTAGCGATAGATCATTTCGTGCATTTTATTTTACAGGGTGATCCCAAGTATTATTATTTTTCTTTGATTTTTTGTTGCCCCCCCCCCCCCTAATCTCTCCCTTATCAAATCGACATTGCTAAATATGAGGTTATACCTGTTCTTTTTAATCCTGAAATTCCAGAAGAATCTGACAAGTATATTTCTAAATATTCGACAAAATGTCTAAAATTGAAAATTGCCGGTCATTAATGGCAATATAGTGTATATTAAATTTAAAAAATCAAAAAACCCGACTGCGTGAAATGCGAACTAATTAATTATTTCTCATCAATATGAAACTATTTTTTATATTACTTACCTTTTTTTTATTTACTTGTATTGATGACTTTTAAGTTGTGTTTAATTATTAGTTCCTATCTACAAACACTGTTTTGATGAGACCTATAGATGTCTATTATGAAGGTTAGAGTTATAGTAAATGTAGAGATCCAAAGTACACAACTTCCAGGTTGTGTAATATTTAAACGGAGCTTGTGATTGCAAAATGGTCAATGAAACATCGTCTTCATTTTGAAAGACCTATCCAATGATATGCCATTCAATAGGGTACGTAAAAATATTTTTTCGTCTCTACCGCCATTTTGTAGTTTACGGCCGCCATTTTGAATTTATAAAAGCAAAACTTATCCTATAACCATCTGAAGTTTAAGACGAATCGATAGAGACCTCATTCATTAAAATCCATGCAGCCGTTGGTATGTTTCGAGGGTATAAAGAAATCCGCGTACACAGATACGCGTGAAACACATAACCCTTCTAAGCAGTCGGGTAAAAAAAAATGAGATAGTCCATTTAGCATTAAATCCACTTTATTCACCCCTACAGTGAATAAAGTCTGTTTTCACATACTTTATCATATATGTCATGTGTTTACAGACATGTATTACTGTGGGAGTGGATAAGGCGGATTTTGTGCGAATTATATGACCTTCTAAATGGACTATCTCATTTTATTTTCAAAATGGACTTTGTCTACTATAATTGTGAGGCCATCATATAATAGTAAGTCGTTCGAATTTCGATTCTCTTAAAAATATTTTAAAATAAACATTATATGATAAAAATGTGTCTCAAAAGTTAAAACATTTTCTAACTGAAATTTTAATTTCACTCAAAACTATAGAATCACAAATAATACATTACACCAGTAATTTTTTATGCTGACGTTGTTCAACATTTTCTTCTATTTATTCTACAGTGTGTCCGCTATCAACGCTGTCCAATGGCTAATTCCTAAACCGTTAGTCATAGGCATATAGTTCCAATTGCAAAAATGTTTTAAATCAGGTAAAGAAATATTTTAAAAGCGATTTGGGTCAATAAAAACATTTCTTATAAAATTACGAAATTTAAATTTTTATACGGTCCCCCGGTCCTATAAGTTATATTTAGTAAAATTTTCCTATTACACTGACAAGTAAGACAAAAAATGTCCCATTCATATAACACTAAAATTGAGCGAGTTATGAAACTTTAAAAATGTGTGACTTATGCCACTTTTCTGCTCTGAAAACAAATGAGTTCGGCTTGGCTTTGAGCTTGGCTTTTGGTCACATAACAAGTGCTTAAAGTATTCGAAGATCTTATTTCATGTGTATCTGCGCTTTGAAAAAATTCGTACAAGTATTACTATTAAGTTAACATTTATTAAGTTTCAGATTGGCTAAAATAGCATATGTTTTATTTTGTCAGGATTCTAGACTGTTTCTTCTATGATTTCATTTAACAAAAATTATGTTATTTTTATAAGTTTTTATGTTACTTCAACGATCGTATGTATGTTTCTCCAGTTCAAAATTTGTACTCGAACTTTAACTCACTTTCAAATATCCGATCGAGATTATATTTTACATACTAGCGCAAATCCGATAACAATCTAATATTATTATGACTTTCGGTGGTTACCTTTTATACTTATTTTACAGAATAACACAAAAAATTTCGGATAGATTACCACCAAGAAGTTTAAGAAAAAGTTTTAGATTAGATAATACAAGACTGCGATTGTTGAGTTTTTAACTTTTGTGTATTTTTTAGCACTGAATCCGAAAATTACCTTAATTGTTAACCATCATGTCAGGATATTTCGCAAATCATAAATTGTCAAAGTTAAAGAATAACAGAAATCGGATACTATAAAATAGAGGAGATGGCTGTGTTTTTTAACTTTTAATTGATTTTTACGTACTTTTTAGCACTGAATATGAAAATGACTTTCATTTTTAACCACCACGTTAGAATTTTTTTGCAAATTGTAAATGTGTAAGTTAAAATATAGCAAAAATCTCATACTATAAAAGATATATAAAACTTTTTTATTTTATTTTATATTATATTATTCAATAATTTATTCAATATTTTTACTTATCCTGGGATTCTTACAGCTAAACAGCTGAGTGGTCCGATGAGATGGGGGAGAAGGTTTAATTTTAACTTTGAACTTTTTAACTCTGAAATTTGCAATTTGCGAAAAATCCTGATGTGATGGTTAAAAATGAAGGTCAATTTCGGATTTAGCGGTACAGAATACATAAGAATCAATTATCAAAAGCTAAAAAACATGAAACAACCCAACTTTTGCAGGCTAGTGCAATCTAATAATATTTTAAAATACGTATCATTTTGTAAAGAATTGAGGCTGTTAAATTAGCATCATTTTATTTAACAAATTCTGTTTTTTCTTTCTTCTTATTAATAAAGCCTTGCGTGGTCAGATTGCACCCGACCCGAACACGAAAATTCTATTTGAAATCAAACCTCAACCCTACCCGAATTCGAAAAATTGTTTTTCGTCGACTGCAACCTGACCTGATTCGAAATGAAAGAAAAGTAAATCATGTTTTAATGCAATTACGAAAAATAATCTACAATTGTATCCAGAGTTTAATTTCTAAGAAGAAAAAAAGTACCGGAGCCCTAATATTATGTGGTACCGGTACTACAATTGTACCGTCACTCCAATCTTCACATTTATATTTCGTACATTATTTGCAAAACTTAAAGCTTTTTTTTTTTAGCAAAATAATTTTTTTGTAATTTACAATACCTATCAACAATCAGCATATACTTAGCTGTCAACTACTCCACTTTTTAGCTATCACTCCTTCCGAATAGTAATCTTTGCCCAGTTTTAGTGTTAATTAATTTCAGAATTCTGCGATTAAATAGGGTAAGGATTATGATTCGGAAATAGTGTTAATACAAAAAAAAGAATAGTTCGTAGCTATGCATTTTTTCATAAAAATGCATAGATACAAATTGTACTGGGCTCTTGGAGCCCTGTATTTATGAGCTCCGGTGAATTCCGACCAATTTATATATATAATGACACAAAGTGTATAACGCTTCCGGGGTTGAACTCATCCGGATTCCACTTCGCTTTATCGTATTCCATTCGGCCATTTTTATTGAAAATTATTTTTTCGAATTAAACTTCATAAAAGTTACATTTTTAGAAAGATTATTCAAAATAAATTAACTTTTGAGAGATGACTTACATTTAATTATGTACATATTCTGAGATAACTTCAGTTGAAATTAGTTTGGCCCTCTCCCTCCATAAGTAAACATTCATTTGTATCGCATTCATTGTGAACTTTGAGCTTTGTTGGCGCCATCTATCGGTAGTTAAAATAAAAAAGAAGTTTCTTTTGAAATTCTTTGAACTCTGAAGACATTGGGGGAAAAAATGAATAGCATTTCTTATAAAATATAATTAGACTATCAGGGATACTTAATGCCGTGTAGATTATACATACATATATATATATATATATATATATATATATAACAATGGAAATAAAATTTTGCATTTTTGTATTTAGTAGGGAAAATAAATTTGTAATTTAATAAAAGAATTTGAGAAAAAAAATCTGTTAATGCAATTAATAGTTACAATTTACTTAAGCAAAAAATGATCATTTTTAATGATCAAAATTTATTATAGGTTTCTTTATGCATGTTTTAAAAAAATGAGGATTTAATCTGAGTTAAACTTTTTAAAATTTAAGTTATATAATTACTATTTTGGCGTCAGCTATCGGCCATTAATCCGTGAAGGACTCTTATTTAATTTTTATTATTATTATTATTCTGACTCATAATAAATTGAAGGTTATTGATTTTTTTTAAAGCAATGAACGAAGACGAAAGTTAATTGACAATATACAGTAAACTCTCTGTAAGGCGGACTCTGTGTAAGACGGAAATCTGTCTAACTCGGAAAGATTTTCAAGTCCCTGCGAATCCATAGACATAGAGTAAAATTTGTCTAAGGCGGAATATTGTCTACTGCGGAAAATTTTATCGGTCCCGATCGATTCCGCTTTAAACAGAGTTTACTGTATTTTAAAATAGCATGATTAATTATAATTTGCATGTTTTTTGTGAAGCAGTTCTTTAAATTTTGTGAGCGAAGTTCTTTCTTGCAAATTAAGTTTCAATTATAAATGGGCTGTTTTTATAACTATTTTATTTCCACCTGATCCTATTAGTCAGATAAGATAAAATTTATTACTTCATGATTCTTTTTATAATGCAATACTATATCATTCATTTGAAAATGCAAACACGTCATTCTGACGGGCTACCTTCTATTATTTAAATATTTACTGAAAACAGAGAAGTACCGGAGCTGGGCTCCGGTGGGCTCTGGCGGAAATTAAGCCCTGATTCTATCGCTAATACCGGTTTTATCTTTTACGTAGAAGTATAAACAAATCTATATCTCTTAATATTCAAATATAGTAAAACCTCCGAATAGCGGACACCTCGGGATCGTTGAATAGAGTCATACATTGGGTCGGGTTGCCCAAAATCTTCTTTTTTCAGCTCGAGATGGCAAAATTACCAGTTTTTTGCTTAATTTTCTTTCTGCGGGTCGAGTTTGCACTAGAATACTTCTTGTGGGACAGATTTAGGTTTTTTGGATTGTTGGGATTTTCTCAAAATTTTCGAGCACAACTATGTTTCAGACGAAAATAAATACCTATTTGAATATATATGAGTATACAGTGAAACCTCCCTTAAAGGACCATTTTTTCATGGAACGAAATTTATACCCATAGGCTCAGTTCTAATTTTACCTCTATTCAGAGACCACCCCAGTTGAACTCCCTAAATGAGCGACCCATTTCTTTGAAGAAAATGAAACAAATTTTGTTTTTTCCTGGTCGCTTGAAGAAGGTTTTATTAGAACAATAATTCCGGAGAGCGCATTATTCATCAAACTTCTAAACTAAGTTTAGAATTTTTATTTATTCCGGTAACTTTTAAGTGTTTAAACCCCTTTGTGCCTTTTTAGGCAATGAATTGAACTCTGATGACAAAGTAAGGATGGCTATCAATAAACTTCCCTGCCCTATTCTGACAGGAAACTCTGAAAATAGATAAATTAATGAAATTGTCATAATTTGTACCCGTCCAAAAACAAATTGCATTTATTTACTGAACTTCGAAAGGATTTGGAAATAAAAGTTATCGAAGATAAAACCATAAAATCAAAGCAAACACCAATGTATTCATTTTTTAAACTCTGAACTAATTAACTTATGTAATTAAATTTGGTTTTGATACTTAAATTTTCATATTTTTTCCTAATGTGAAAATAAACTTTAGTAACATTAATTGTTACCTTTTTTCAACAATTAAAATCTAGATTTAAACATGACCTCCATTAAGAGACCACCTCTCGGAGACACCAATTTTTATTGGAGAGGAACGTGGTCGCTTTAGGGAAGTTTTACTGTATATTAAGTGCAAAGAGCCTGATTTCTCAATTAGCCTACAACATATATAATAAATGTGATCATAGGTTATTCTTTAAGAATCCTTTTTTGTTCTTTCGAAACATGAAAAATATTATCAACATTTCGTTTTCGATTCATACAAAAACACATGCATCATATTTGTGATAGTTTATGCACACATACATATGTTACGAGTGTGATATCTTGACAGGTGCTCACTATTCAGAGGTATATAAGCGTACAAATACGTAAACGTTAGGAATTTAAAAAGGTTCGATAAGTAGAGATTTCCACTTTTCGGGAGTGTCCACTATGGAGGTCTTATTGTATCTAGATTTTTAACGAAAAAATATTTCGGATATTCTCTTGAAATATCGTGCCAACCTGAACCTGACCCTCAAGAGTAAAAATCCAACTCGAAACAATGAAAGTCGACCCGACTCGAACCCGACCCGCAACGAAAAAGTACAGCGCCCGACTTCGAGTCGGGTGCGGGTAGTAGAGCGTAACCCCACCCGATGTAACTCTAAATTGAGACACAAAGATTTAAAAATAACTGTTTATAATCTAATATATAAATATGAAAATTTGTCTATCTGTCTGTCTGTAATTCTATACAAATCCACAGTTTGGAAGTGAGAATTATGAAATGTTACGTACATGTGTAATAAAACACGGCCGAGGCAACTAAAGTAATCCGGAATCGAAATAATTTATAGTTAATTTTTAATTAATAAAAAACCACTAATTTAACAGCAATTTCCTATCAAATTTAAACATTTTCCGTTATAGTAGTTGCCAATAATTAAAAATCCACAGTAAAATTCTTACCACGACAATTACTTTTGTATTGCAAGACTTCAACGTGAAAAATGAAAATGAAATAAATAGTTTGACGAATTAAAAAAAAAATAATAATAATATTACGTCATAACTTTTCTATTGCAAGATTTCCACGTGAAAAATGAAAATGAAATAAATAATTTGACAAGTTTTAAAAAAGATGAATATTACGTCATATTGGAAATAATAGATGTCAGCAGATAAAAATATAATGTCATATAAGTTTGAAAAAACGTATTGAACATGATAAAAAACCGATTCTGAAGATATTGGCATATTCTAACATTTTGAGGTTATCGGATTTTAAATCTAGTAATAGGCTTTTCAAAACAAACATTCTTAAAATTCCGTGCAACGCCGGGTACGTCAGCTATATTTGCTAAATAAGCAGGCAATCTCTTGTCCGGATTAAATGAAAAAAAAAAAATAGTGAAAATTACGTAAATTAACGCGCAAATTGTTGATTTTTCAAAGCTATAAAATTCCGGTCAACACCGGGTACTTCAGCTAGTTTCATTATAAAAAAATATACTATGTTTTGGATCATGGCTTGCATCTCCCAAGTCCCAACCAAACAAATTCGTCTTTTATCTTGCTATCGACTGAACACTCGTTTGTAAGATTTTTAGGTCAGCGATTGTCCTCTCTTCAAATTATAAAGCAAGCACTGCATGTGTGACTAAACTTTGAAGACGTTTTTCACGTGCTCATTAAAAGTTGCAGTCTTAACAGTGATAGAAAGCTTTTAGTCTGAAAACACAGAAGCGTTTCGAATATCCTTTGAGAAAGTTCTAGTATAACAGATGATCATTTATGAAAATCATTATAAAAGATAAACCGAGGTATGCATACCGAAAACATTTTTTAATGAGATGAAATTCGTATCATTAGAAAATCATTCCGTGTCGTTTATTAATTAATTATGTTCTATTTTATATGAAAATAAATGTTTTGGTCAGAAGCACAGAGAGCCAACTTGGGCCACACGTATAATTAATTAATAATTAAGTACATTTAATAAACATGTATAATTAATTAATAATCACATATATTTTTTTATTACTTACTTTTAAAAAATTTTTGGACATTTTCGTTTTTGTTTTCGGAAAATTACCGAAATTCAGTTTCTGTTTTAAAAACCTATTTCGATCGATCCTTAAATAAAATAATAATTAAATACTTCAAATAGGAGTGATTTATGAGTGTACAAGTAGCACCTTAACAGTTATAATTTTACTAAAAAAAACATACTTTGTTTTGGATAATGGCTTGCATCTCCCAAACAACCAAATTCGTCTTTCATCTTGCTATCGACTGAACACTCGTTTGTGAGATTTTTAGGTCAGCGGTTGTCCTCTCCTCGACCAAAAATATCATTGACTCACTCGTCTCATTAGCCTCACTTAATGTATCTACATAATTTATTTTTTATTTCTTGTTCGGTTATTATAATGTATTCTTAATTTATTTTTTACTGACTGGCATCTGCGAAAGGGCTTCACTTTGTAGGCTCATTTAGAAACCGCAGACTATCAATTATGTCTCGTATGTTAAAGAGAAAAAATACATATTTACTCAGATTTAAAGCTGATATAGCAATTGCTAAATAAATGATTTCAGTATATCTAATAATTTATTACGAATTTAAAGATTATCATTGGACATTTTTAAAGCAGATATGTCAAACTCATTTATAAATAAGGGCCAAATTAAGCATTATATCAGAGATCTGCACGGGCCTATTTTCATTCATGGCACTCGGGCCGGGCCTGGTCTCCACTCTTTTCGGGTCGGGCCGGGCCTAACTTATTTTTTCTGTACAGAGCCGGGACTGGTTTCATTCCTAGTCTTCCCGGCCGAAAATTTTCAGTCCTAATTTTGAACCAGTCCGTATGAAAATCATTACCATAGTAAAACGTATGAAAAAGGACTTGCCTATGATGGAATCCTGTTTTGAACTGAAAAACATGTTGATCCATGCAAAATTAATATACTAATACGTAAGAAAAGAATATATAATACATTTACACTAGCTAACAAGGGAATTTGTCTATAACGCATTTCTTTTCTTTTTCTGTGCAATTCCGTCTTAGAAGGTTTTACTGTACTGCAATTTTTCAGATTTTTAACACTTTAGTTACATGGAATATGGATTAACAATATTAATGATAACTGAAACATTTACATACAAGAAATACAGATTCATTACAAAAATAAATATAGCTGCCTGCGGCACTTCTATAAAAATGAAGATTATAAACATGAAAAAAAAAAAAAAAAAGTTAAGATATTTTGTTTTGGTCAGAACCCCTCCTACGAGACAAATTTTTAACCAAAATGGCGTAAAAATCAATATATTGTAGAAATTCACTCGCGCCGAGATTTTAACTTTTTTCCGGGCCGCGCCGGTCTCGGGCCCTACTTTTAGCTGTTATACCTGGCCGGGTTAATAATTTTTTTCTGTGGCCGCGCCGGACTCGGGGCAAACTTTTAACTTTTTTACGGAGTTCGGCCGGGCCAATTTTTTTTGTACGGGACGGACCGGGTTCAGGCCGAACTTTTAATTTTTGTATCGGGCCGGGCCGTATTTTTTTCTACGAGTCGGGTCGGGCCCAGACCTGGAAATTTCGGCCCTTGCAGATCTCTACATTATAGACAAAGCCGCGGGCCGCATTAAAAAAAAAAAGATAACATTATTACCACTGCACAGAATAAAATGTGTTTGTACAAAACATACCCATGTTAAAGAAACTTTAATGAAAATTTCCTACATGAAGTTGGGTAGATCGGGTGAAGATGCCGTAGTTTTTGACTTAATTGTTTTAAAAATCACCTGTTCTTTATATTTGTTATTCATTGATTTCTTGTTAAAGTTCAGGTGTTAGTATGATTTAAAAACTTATTTCCTTTTACAGATGTTATAGAAAGCATCGAAAATTTTGTTTTTGTAAACACTTGCATTTCGGCATCTTACCCATAGGTATGGGTAAGATGGCCAACTATTTAGGGGTAAGATGCCTTATGGAGTTTCAATGCAAACAATAATTTTGCATTGAAAGTTTGAAGCAGTATAAAACATAATGGGACGAATAAAAGTAACCTTAATATTTTAGACAAACATACTTATTTGTTACATAATTATTTATGTTACATTAATATATTTGTTTGTATAATATTTATTTAATTTATTATGTTCTGCTTAACATTTGAAATAATTATGGCCGGGAAAGTTCTATCTCCGCCATGTTAAATTCACCAACTTTATGTACCTTTTTCTCAGAAATGGTGAAAGATAGAGGTCTGAATTTTTTAGAGTAGTTAAAATAACATGATTTACGTATTTTAACAGACCATTTTCTTTCTAAGTGAAACTCAAAATTAATTATTAATTATTTATTGAAAGCCATTTTTAAATTAGCATTTTTGGTAAGATTTCACTGTCTAAAATAAATAATTCTCAACAAATCATTAAATCCCTGCGTTAAAGTATACAATATATCATTATATAAGTATTAAATAAAAATCTGAGTTCTTAAGTTTAATAGATATTGAAAAAAGGAATATAAACATGAAAAATCCAAGTTTTCAGAAAAAGTCAATTAAAGATTTAAAGGGCCATTAAGCTGTGAAGTACTTATAGAAAGAATGATTAATTTCAACATTTATTTTTTTCATATATAAACATGTGTGACACATCGTTGGAAAGATAAAAGTTTAAACTATTTAATGAAATAAAAAAGTAAAAATCGATTTTTTAGTTGAATTTTGCTTTCCCGGTCCCCTTAAGTATGCATATTTATTAAACATTATAACAAGTTTAACTACGGTAAAGCCACTGTGATAGAGTGCTTTAGAGTCAAACTTTTTTGTTAATGTTTTTCACATGTTCCTTTGTTCTTTTTAGCAATATATCAGGTCTGTCAAAAACTGCACATTTGTTTAGAAACTTTGAGCAGCTTTTATATAACCAACAGTTTCACTGAATGCACTTGGTCCCATCACAATTTCCCGAGGTTTCAATTTGCACTCTGCTAGACACTCTAAACAATCATTCTCATTCACTTAGAAAAAAAAAATCCTCGTCTTCTGAATCTTGCGAGGGAATTTTATCATCATCCATATGATCGTCAGTTGAAGATTATGTCTTTCTACCCTTTGACTTCTTACCTAATTCCTCTTTAGAAAGGCTTGAGACACCTGAAAATTCGCAGATGCTATTGTCACAACGATTTAGTTTGGTTTTTATAGGCCTTTAAGATTATTTTTATTTGGTTATTAAAATCAGAAGAAAAAAACTTTGGTGAAAACGTGTTTTCTTAGCCATTTTACGCAATCTAATTTTAAATTGTTGGATTGATCTTATTTAATCAATCAAGGAAGTAAAAGTTAGCTGTATCGACAGCAATTGATTCTGTCTTAAAATTCCTCAGCTGAAAGGAAATGAATGGAAACCTGATTACAGGAGATCGCCACTAGTCGTTTAATTACGATTTAATCTTCCGTAATATTTTCAAAGCCGATCAAATTAGCGTGTTTTTAGAGTCTGTAGTGTTTGAATGGATGTTGGCGAGCATAGCTCGTAGGGGGCAGAAACCCCTAGTTATCTAAAACTATATTATATACTACCGATATTTACATTTATTTAAATTATTTATAACTGCATTTAACATAAACTTTTTAATGATGATTAAAATTAATAATTATTAAACAATTATTTCTAAGGCCAATACAGTTTATCTATAAGATAGAATATATATATAAACCTTTCAAATTATGTTCACCTTAGATTTTAATATTTCTTTATGTCATTTTAAACATTTAGAAAATTTATAATTTTAATCAATGATTTTTGTTAATCGGTTTATTAAAATCACGATTTAATTACTGATTTAAATTATCTGATTAAAGTTGTTGACAAGTTAGTTAATAGCCAAGAATAATTTAAACAATGAAGAAACAACCAGGCATTTGACCGCAACGGAAAATAACCGGCATCTTACCCCAAGGAAAAACAACCGGCATCTTACCCCCAAAAATTTTCGTCAACTCACCCCAAAGTATTGGGCAAGACGCCGGTGCACCCCACTGACGTGAAGAAGCGGGAACCGGCCACCATTTATGTTTTGCAGAAAGGTCAGGTACCAGTACTCTCTAAAAACATCAGATTTATTTCTCTGGTGTTTAAACTAAGACTTATATAGGCAAATAAAGAAGTCACGGAAAAGATTTTGGACACTTACCAGAAGTGTTAAGACGAAATAGCAATAAAAAAAGTACCACTTAAAATTTTTAAAAAAGAACGCAAATGGAAATTAAAGTATCACTAGGAAACCCTCTTCCTTACATCCATTACATTCCTTACACATTACTCCATTTCCCTATATCGCCTGCGCATATGAAAACTACGTGATACGGCATCTTGTACAACACGGCATCTCACCTCAAGTTACCCTACATAGTTTATTTTATATTATTTTTCGAAAAAATACTCAAAATTACTTTTAACCAACCAAAAATGTAAAATTTAATTGGATTTTATAAATAGCGTTCATTTTAAAAATGCTTGTACACGCTAATGTAGATTTAGCAAAGGTATAGTTGTCAATCTTCCATGTTTTCTCTAAGTAAAAAATAAATATTAACATATTTTAAATCCGAAAATCTATTTAATAAAATGCGTCATATTTATTTGATTTAATTTATTAAATGCATTTTCTTGTCCAAAAAGTTGCATAATGTGCTTCAAAAAATTAGTCGATTGATGAATAATTACAGAAATTTGGTAATTCCATATCCGTGTATGTAGGCGCTAATATGGAATCGCGCTGAATTTTGATTAGCTGCAGTAATAAATTCTGAACAATAATTTGGATATTAATTATTAGAGGTGCAGGGAACAGTTTAAACAGATTTTCATGTTTCTTGAAATTCAAAAATCTTCTTTTGAAATCATTTTTTATTATATTTTTTAAATTTTCCACTCCGAGGTTTTTGTAATAATGCAATCCCGGATGTTCCTGGAAAACCTCGACTGATGGCAAGCACTAGGAAAAGCTATAAAAATTAATTTACCATCAGAAGTAAAAATCATCAAAATTAATTAACACTTATATATATCTATCTTTCGTTTTTGCTTGCTATCTCTAAGAACAAGGTTGGTGCAAGTATGTTCATGCAAAGTGCATCTTCTGCGTGCGCGCAGTGATGTAAAATACACAGGTATTTATTTTCAAGGGTAAATACCCATTTTGGGTATTTACCTGGATATTTATTCTTCAATTAAATATAGCTGTGAAAAAAACTTAGAATGCTATTAGTTATGATGGATTACTGAAAAATAATGAAAATTTAAGGACTTTAGACTTCTTACAACTCTTAAATTTTAAAGAAACTCAACATTTTACATTTAAATATTGAATTTAAGTGTTTTTGTAATTATAATGAAGAATGTAAAAAACAAATAATGCATTTATGCAGAAGAATTTTATTTAAAAGATGATTTTAATTAAATTTGTGTAACTATTGCACATAATTTGTGCAATCCCGCTTCAGCTAATGTATTAGTACTACATGGGTTACTCCAATCGCTACCACGGTAATGTATTACGATGATAATTCTCCAATAAAGGAGACACATTCAATAATTTTTCTTCACAAGACTTTTCTTTCCCTGATCACTCATTTTTCTGCAAACAATTACATCCACCAAAGTTGAGTGCTATCTAATTCCATATTAGGATAAATTTCATAAATAAACAGCATCTATATCTGACGGTTTTAAGGTGCAGTCGGTCAAAATATATATATATATATATATATATCGAAAAAATGACCACATACATTTTACTCACGAAATTTTCCCAGAAAGCAACTAAATTATAGACATGCAATAGGAAATTAAATATTATTTCACGTTATATAAAAAAAAGCTTAAAGCTCTTCTTCATACTGATATTGTACCAAACTCAGATATTTTCAATACAAACACAATAACTTTGACATCACATGTGTCTCTCTCATTAAATTTTGCTTTAGGAAAGAAACCAAACAGAAAACCAAGTAGTTCAGAAATTATGAAGATTTAAAATTTAGAAGTCCTAATTTTAAATTCATTTTTAATCATTCCAATACAGATAGTTTTATAAGCATAATTCCAAAACTACTTTGCAAAATAAGCTATAATTTTATAATTCGCATATTTTTAAAAGAAATCGATTTTTGGAAGTTTAATTAATAATAAATTTACAGCTCCCGCCAACTAGTTCCTGAGTTAGGCTTAAAAAACTACCTGCGTTGTAATCTATTTTGCAACAATTAGAAATGAATTTAGCATTAGGAGTTCCAAATTTTAAATCTTCATAATTACTAAGCTATTTCATCCAATGGTTTCACATTTGGTAACTCTAAGGTAAGATTTAGAAAAAAGCCAAATATGATGTCAAAATTAGGTGCTCGTATTGCAAATTTCAGAGTTTAGTACAATTTTAGTATGAAAATGACCGTAACTTTTTTCCCTTGTAAACATAATTTGAAAAAGTCATAATTTGAAGTCGAATGACTATTTCTGTTTTTTTCTTTGTCTTTTTTTTTTTTTCTCTTTTGGACGTTAAAATGCTTTTTGGGCCAATTGTATGTCCTTGCATTACTAGATTTGAAGTATCTATACAAGATGAAGAAAACTAATGATTTTTTTTTTTTTGTATATTCTCTTGAATGTTTTTTTCCCTTTTACTTTACAATAAAGATACAGGAAGTAATTATATAGATACCTTATGGCGTTAAGTTTTTCACGTATTAAATTAATCTGATGTTCATTTGATTGAAAGTGTTCAATTAGCTCTACAATTGATTTAAAACGGTGATATATTTTTTTTTATACGGATCCAAAACACATCCTCTGAAAGTTTTTACTTTGTCTGATAAGCTTTTTCATTAATTGCCATAATTTGTTATAAAAACTTATTATCTTTTACGCTTTTAACCCTTTGTAGTTCTTTGAGATAATAGTTATCCACCATAGTTTAATTTTCTCATTATTGCTTTCTAAAAGATTAATGTGTCTTATTGGTTCTTTTGTGCATGTTAATGTATCCCAGCATTCCTAGGCTTTTCTTCATGCGGTATATTACTAGATTTTTGTCTACTGTTGGAATATGAAAGCTACTATTTCTCTCTTTTTCGAGTAAATTGCTGTTTTCCCTTACAAAGTGCTACAATTTATATGATACCCATCCTACTTGTATACGACAACTACCAGAACGGAAAGAAAACTTTCTTCTGCACTTGTACTGGTTCGTATGACGGCCTCTTTGTTATTGATAAAGAAAGATTTTTGAAACGTGCTATATTAGCTTTTTTTTTCATTATATATTTAAAAAGTGTCTTTCTTTGTTATTATGAGACAAAAATTAAGAAGCTCTTTTTTGTGTTAAAAAAAATATTTAGAAAAACAATTTCGATTAAAAACTACCTTTAAAATAGCTTGAGCGTTAAATGTTTAAGACTGCAAATAATTTCCCCATATAGTTCCTGGCAATTTCAAGGAATTATTTTTTTCTTCATCTTTTTCCTCTTAAATTCGACTGAACATTGTATGTAAATGGTTACTTCGTTTAGTGGTTCACACTATATCAATTACATTTCTATAAAAGGGCTTAACAGACTTCTATCTTCTATCTTAAGGTATCAGAACATACTGAATGGAAAAGATTTGCATAGTCATTCAATCTGAAAAGATGGAGGTATTTTTCTGTAATTAAACTGGATACTGCTATCATATTTGAAACATTCTATCCTATGATTTCAAGAATTTTTTTCAAGATTATCATATTTTAGAGCGAAATATGAAAATACCCAGTTTTTGGGTTTTTGCCCATGCCTTGGGTAAATACCCAAAAAATAAATACCTACCCGCTGGGTATTTACCCTTCCCTCATCACTGATGTAAAATGCCAAAGGTTTCGCGGGCCACAGATAAGAGGTCGGCGTAGAGTCCTGCATTGGATCGGGTTACCCGCTTTTACCCGCACCCAACCCGACCTGACGTCGGGTCGGGTTGGCGTTATATTTTTTCGTTGCGGTTCAGGTTCGGATCGGGTTTTCTTTCACATTTTTACTGCGGGTCGGGCTCGGGTCGGGTTGACTTTCATTGTTTCGGATGGGTTTTCGCTCTTGCGGGTTAGGTTCGGGTCGACCCGAATTTCGAAAGAATGTTCAAAATATTTTTTCAGGTTAAAAATCTATATACAATAAGACCTCCATAATGGCTTTTCTCCCGAAAAGCGGACACCTCTATTTAGTGAACGTTTTTTTCTTTCCTGTCATATACAGGGCGTGTCAGCACAGCGGTTACAAAGTTTCGGGAGAGATAGAGTACACCTAGACGATGGGAAGTCACATAGCAATGCATTGTCGAAAACACCTTTCTGGCGCGGTAGTGACAACACAAAACACAAGAAAAGAAAGACACAAACAGAATGAGAAAACATGTTTTATTATTCTTGGTACCGCAAAAATGCTGGGACAATGCTGAACAGTAATGAGGAGCTTGCTGCACGCATTGTGGCAACTTCTGTGGAAGTCCGGGACACGCTCGATATTTTCGAGAACATTAGGTATTCCATACGCCGGAGATGTGAGGCCTGTATCATGGCCCGGGATCGTAATTTCGAATACATTCTTAGATGACGATCGTAGTCTCTCTTTTTGTTCTTCTTCCTTAGTTTTTTGCTGTACTACTAATAATAAACATGTTTTTCCACCTTGTTCGTGTCCTTCCTTTTTTGTGTCGTAACTACTACGCCAGGAAAGGATTTCCGACCATGCATCGCTGTATGATTTCCCATCGTCTAGGTGTACTCTATCTCTCTTGAAACTTTGCAACCGTTGTGCTGAAACACCCTGTATATCATAATGAAGGGAACGAATATATTTTTTAACTGGATTAAATCATATTCAAGGCTGGAGTAGCACAGTTGAAGTTTATTGCAACAGAGCGAAAAATGTCCAGACCAGGAATCGAACCTGGATACTTGGCGTGCCGTGCCAATGCCTTATCTGTTAGGCTATCCGGACGATATCTGGCTGACACTATTCACTCTAATTTGTTGGATTTGGCTGCGAACTGCAGCGCTAGTTTCATTCATCTGAGCTATAACTATAGCATTTTACATGATGAACACCCTGTATATATTTGAACGCTTGTACATGTGAATAGCGGGTATCTCTCAATCGATACACACATAATATGTGTATGTGTGTATAAACTGTCACAAATATGACACATTTGTTTTTGTGTATATCAAAAACGAAATGTTGATAATTTTCACATTTCGAAAGAAGAAAAATGGTTCTTAATACCTTGGATACATTTGACGACTGAGACTCGTTATGCATTTGGCCACTGGCGCCTATTTTTATATTATACTCATATCACTATTTAAAGTATAATATTTTTCTCTTGCACATACTGTCAAATTGTACATGAAATATTTTTGTTTTGCGAAAGTGGTGCGAGATAGAATAAAAAAACAAAACATAAAAAACGCCCCAGTGGCAGCCTGAAATAAATCCGTACCCAAGCGATTAAAGAAGGAATAATCTACGGTCACATTTCTTATATACGTTTTATTTGTCATGTAGTAAATCAAATATATAATCATTCATATTCAAATACGTATTTATTTTCATCTGAAACATAGTATTCTGCTCAAACTTTTTGTGAACACTTCAACAACCTAACTTGCAACAAACCTAAATATGACCCCCAAGAACTCTTATAATCTGTGAACGCGACCCGCTGAAAGAGAGTTTAGATTCATTTCGAATCGAAAAAAGAAAATTCGGGACAACCTTATCCGATGTTTGATTCTATTCAACGATCTCGAGATGTCCGTTATTGAGAGGTTTTACTATATTTGAACATTAAAGAATGTAGATTTGTTCATTTTTCTTTGTAAAACATAAAAATGGTATTAGAGATACAATTGTAGATTACTTTTCATGATTGCATTAAAACATGATTTACTTTCCTTTCATTGCGGGTTGAAATATTGCGGGTTCGAGTCGGGTACGGGTTGAAGTACGTTGGGATCGGGTCGGATTGCGGGTCGAGTAATTTTTTGTTGGGTTCGAGTCGGGCTGCGGGTTGACTTCAAATAGAATTTTCGGGTACATGCCGAACCGCGCAGGACTCTAAGTCGGCCGGCCAGTTGTGGCCCCCGGGCCGCGTATTTAATAGCCTGTTTTAAAGCTTCTTTGCGGTCGTATTAAGTTTAGACATAATTGTTATGCTGGTGGGAATTAATTTTCGTTGAACGAATAGCAATAGATAATAGGCAAGATTATGAAGAAAAAACAATACTTATTAATTCTTTAAGCTAAATAATGCTATAAAAAGTGATATAATATCTTTATGTAGATTGACGAACATTTCATCGCACAAACGACGACATTTTCAAAATCATTCAGGATAGAAATATTTTCACAAAATTTAAAAAAACAATAACTTGGTAAACAATGTCACGAGATATCATGCATAATGAAAATCAGTCCAAACATAAAATAAAATGAAATTGGATATTTGTGAGCGTAGATTAATTTTTACTATTGTTATGAAAATTGCATAGCATCTCTTTCCAAATTTTAGGTAAATCAAGGGACACTGAACCTTGATTTACCTAAAATTTGCAATGATTCAGTGTCCCTTGACTTTCCTCTATGCTAACTTGTTGACGAGTGAAAACGTTACGTTTTTCAAGATGGTGCATCGGGTAATATGGAATATCAGCTAGACAACTGTTTCAAGGCGAGTCTAAAAATTAAAACAATTTTTCAAAGAATCGGATGATTTGTATTTGATGTACTAAGGTTCACTCATTAAATGATTTTCATTATTCTTTTAAATTGTGGTTTTTCTTGTAATTTTAATATTCCTTATGTCACTATTTCATTACCCAAAAAGTGTAACTTTTTTTAAAAGCTGAGTATTAATATGTATTTTTTTCTTCCACTTTCTTAACGCATTAAAAGTGTGTTAAGAAATAGTCAAAGTTTGTCCTTTACTAACTTTTAATGTGTCTCAATTTTTTTACATTGATTTACAAATGAAAATAAAATGATATTCCATAATACCCGAACTTCTCCTATCCGAAAATTCTTAAAATTCTCTAGTAATACAGTATATTTTAAACCAATATCTACTGACGGTACTTATAATTACCATTAAAATAATGTGTTATGAATTTCATTTAAAACATTGATTAGTTGTAATACACTTTAGAATTAGTTATATAGATTCATTACTTTATCTTCTTTCAAAAGCATTATTGGTTACACAAAACAGAAATATTTTTAAAAGGATGATTTATTTTGCACTTGCATCTTTTCAGCTTTCTTGGCGTTGTGGAGGAGAGGGGAGGGAGAATTTTTCAATTTGGAAATATTTCTATATTTCTATTGTAAGAATATATTATATTTGTACATTTCCTAATTCTACAAAATACTAAGAAAAATATTTAAAATAGAAGATTTGAGTGGGGTTATAAGTATTGCACAAAATACCTATAAATTCAAATTTAATTAATCCTTTTAAAATTTATTAAATGATTATGTAAATCTTCTAATGTAGTTTAGACAATTCACGAAAAATGATTTAGATGATAAAATTTTCATGAATTCGTAATTCAGTGCATAAAGGGTTAAATTAATAGTGAAACTTTACTATTTATTTTGTATCCGTGTGAAATATTTTAAGTTATACAGTTTCAATGATATTTAAATTAGTATTCCGACTAAAAAAATTTTGAAAACTTTTAAACTAAAGTAAAATGTCTAGAAATGTTTTGTATTCCTTGTGTAATATTTAAAAACTAAAATAGCATATAAACATAACTTTCTGGTCGAAAATTGTTCGGTAGCGAAATCGCTTTAATTTAATATAAAAATTAAAAATTTAATTTTTTGGACAATTAAAGGCAATCTGTCTTCTGACTGAAAGAATATATGTTTTAACTGTAGAATAAATTCATTTAAGAGAAGAAAAAGTATATCATGACTTGCTGCTAAACTATATTTATCACAATTGTCTTACTTACATATCAGCAATTATTACTAAGAATAAAAAATAATGTATTTATATATATCTAATGTATTTATATATATCTTATAATATATCTATGAATAATGTATTTTAACGCTAAGAAGTTACAATTCTTATATTCTTTAAAGTATTTTATCGATTAAGTTAAATATAATTAGAATGAAACCCCATGAGAATACTTGCTTATTTTCAATAATATAATACAAGGCATCAGCCATTTATGCCCTTATTATCATGATGCCTTTAATATAAAAACAATAACACCAAACAGAATGTGAAACTATTTGAAAAATAAACTATCTTTATTAACATATTGTACTTAATATGCTAACGAAATTGGATAAGAAATCAAAAAGCGATCATAATCAGAAAGTGAAACTATTTACAAAAGAAATTACCTTTATTAACATATTGTATTTAGTCGAAAACATATATTGGAATAGAAAGCAGAAAGCGATCATAATCAGTAAGTGAAACTATTTATACAAAAGAAATTATCTTTATTAACATATTGCGCCTAATATGATAGCGAAATTGGAATAGAAATCAGAAAGCGATCCTAATCAGAAAGTGAAACTGTTGTTTAAAGATCAATCAAGACTGTTATCAATCTTTCGTAAATATTAACTATCATTTTAAAATAATCTACATCGATGAGAGCTAAATTATCACAATATTATGTCGTGATAAAAGCTCTAAAATATCCATAAGAATTTTGATAACTGTTTCTTTGCATCGGCTATTTTTGATCCTGTTGCTATATGATACAAGTAGAAGGTTGATTTTCTTTGCAAAAGTGAAGCGAAATCTTTTCTACTAGCTGACCCGCCCGGCGTTGCCCGGGCCTTAATAATATTCTTAAATGAATCTGAAATTTTTATCGCAGGTGCATTGCATACAGAGGAGAGTGGGAGTGGAGACCCCAAATTACCAGGGCCCGACTCTTGTTCAGTTCCAAAGTTGTGTAAATTCACAGGTTAAGTTTTTCCATTTTTATATGTCTCATGCTCTTTTTATTCCAAATTAATTGATGAATTCAATTAAAATTTAATTATATTCTCAATAATTTAATTTTTTATTTAAAATCTGTAGATGAAAAAGCAATAACAAATACAACATAAACTGTAATAATTGGAAAAGAAATAATAAAATTGTAAGCAAATATTACTATATAGAATGTTTTAAAAAGTACCATCCAGCAAATTTATTTTCTAGTAGAGTAAAGCCTGTTTCTAATGGAATCCTGCAATAAACAAAAAAAAAAAAAAGTTACAGCTTCCCTCTCTCCCCAAAAATGTTATTATGCTTTGTTCAATGTAAATAACCTGCATAAAACGGAATTTATCACTGGTCGTTTCCGTCTAAGCAGGTTTTATTGTATCTTACTTCTGGTAGGCCCATAATAATACTCTTAAATGAACCTGAAATTCGAATCGCAGATCCGTACAGAAGGAATTAAACAAAATTACTTGACGTCATGACAACATTTTTAAATTTCTTGCTGCTGATTAATTCGCATTTCTAATATAGTGCTTTGCAGAAATTGCACGTTTTACTCAAAGTTCCACGGTTGTGCACCCCGGAACGTTTAAATCAATAATTTGAATTTCAGAAGCAACGCGTGCACTCTGCGTTTATTAAGCCCATTTTAGCGATCGCTTATGCTCTGTGTTTAACTTTATTCCCGATTCAAACCATTTCAATTTTCTGTTCTTAATTCGGCTTCTTCTTCACTTTCAAGTATTCACCGAGATCTTTTACGGGCATTTCAAATGATATTTTGAAGCTCTATAATTTCAACGAAAGAGGGAAACATCATGGAGATCTTTCCTCCTCTACGGCGAAATGTAAATAAACCCGATCGCCCTAAATCTTGCCAAAGGACTTTTCACAATAACCAACAAAGCCCTTGTATATTCAAGGGCTTTGATAACCAATGAGATGCGTTTCTCGGGCGTTGCCATTAGACAATAACAAATAATCGCGATTTCTGTGCCACGTACGTTAGCGTAATATATATATAGATTTTTAAGTCTGTTATAATTTTTACATTCTTCTTTCTAGATAAGAAGAAAGTATCGGATTCATGAAACATTTTAACTTCCGGTTTTCGACGGTCTGATACGTTTTAGAAGGTTCTGAACACAATTTGACTTTTTTTTTTTTTTTTTTTTATGGCTACCCGTGAGTCTGTGTGTCCGTCTGTCTTCTTACTGTATTTGTCACAAATTTCGTGGGCTCAAGAACTAATGCACGGAATTTAATCAAACTTCAGATTCAGTCAGACCTTGACATAAATTTGTTCTGATTTGCTTTGGGTGTTTACCCTCCAATAGGTGGCGCTGCTATGCTGAATTTTTTTGCGTTTATTGCGATAGCCATATCTAAAAAACTAACGCACAGAAAAATCTTCAAACTTCATATTCTGTTAGACTTTGGAATATATGGACGCTAATTGTTTCTGGTGTAAATAGCCCAACATGCGACGCAGCTATGCCGGAGACGTTTGAGGGGCAGGGTCGAGCTCGTGAATTCGAATCATTACACGGGCTCTTGAAAATCTCTAGGGTTTATAGGGACACTATTTCTTGTAAAGCCGTGAATACTATAATAATAGCAATTCTAGAAAAAAATCAGTAAAAGACAGATTTTCGTGAAAAGATAAAATGTATGTATAATGCATATATGTGTAAGCCACATTCATTTAAAAATCTTCTAACGATGAAAATTCATCAGTATCTTTACCACTGGAATATTTATAAAGTTTTGCATATATATTTTATGGAGATAAAAGAAGGCTTGATGTTGCTATTCAGTCATGTAATTTTTTGGGTACTTTTCGCTTAGCCGGGCGCCAGTGTTATATATACATATACATGTATGTATATATACATATATATATGCATATATATGTGTGTGAGTATATATATACAATACTAAAAATATATGTATATATACATATATGTATGTATGTATATATGTATATATAACACTGGCACCCGGCTAACCGAAAAGTACCATTTTTTGTATAGATATGCAGGGACTGACAAAAGTTGAAAATTCTTAGGCGCCAGGAAAAATTCTTAGGAGCCAGCTTGAAGAATCGTTTCTCTGTCATTAACGCATTCACTGCAAAATGGAGCACTGGCTACTCATACTCGAATTCGGCTATTTTTGAGTGATCTATGTGTAATTTTGCAGTGAACAAGTTAACTATTCAATAAAAAAATCAAACTGAGCAAAAATTTTAAGATAATTTTAAGATACAAATTTCAAAAATTTCACTCTTACATTGTAAAAATTAAATAGAAACAAAGTATGAAATTAAACATTAAAACAGTAGACAAATTAATCCTTACCTTTAATTCCCAACAAGAAATTATATACATAAATTAACAATGCCTTTGAGATTTTGATTTGAAATACCATTTGTCCATTTGTCATTTTTGTGAGATATATCTGACAACTGTACATTTTGGTACATTCCACTTAATGAAACATCATTAATTTTTTTTTTTCATTTTCTACTGAATATTTTTAAGGTTTTCTAATCTAAGCAGTGCTCTTTCAACATGCACTTTATTTTGGCTTAGCAAAAACTCTGATTTCTGAAAAATTAGCGAAAGTTGTTCCGCCCGCCGGTATGTTGTATTTTCTACCACTGCAAATAATCGCGTTATTAAAAATAAATATTTCCGCAGATGGAATTTTTTTTTTTTTTTTTTTTTTTTTTTTTTGGTTAAAGGAAAAAAAATAAAATAGGTAGGTAAAAAAGTTAGTCGCCCAGGGGAATTTTTTAGTCGCCCGGGGTTTGTCGGACCCTGGATATGGTACATAAAAAAAAGATTGAAAACAATTTTTTACAATGAAACACAGAAATATAATTCATATTTACGTTTAACATCTGATGAAGAATCCATATTTAATATGCTGTTTTACAAATATTTAATTTAGATGATACACTACATTTTCATTTTTCATTTTTCATATTTTTAATTGTTTTTTCAATTCCTACTATTACTTCACTCTCTCCCTATATTTATTTATATATCTTGTTCAAATTTTCAATTGTTAATAAAATACTTATTATTCATCCTATCAAGTTGAAATATTTTTTTAAAAACTTGTACTGGATGGCAATTGATGTTAATACAGATTTTTCAAATATTAATTCATTAATTAAATTTTAATTAATTAATTTGAGTTGTATATAGGAGACAAAATGGTGGCCATTGGTTATTGAACAGCATTTAATGCATCTTCATATCTATAAGGGGGATACCATAGTGGAGACCCTGTTCTGTCACCAAATACCGCCAAGTTTGTCGCCAACTTGGTGATATATTGCCAAATTTGGCGACCAACATGAGTCACCAAAAATGACGTCAACTTGGCGATATCTCTAATATTTCACCAAATTCCCATAGACTTCCATTGTAAACCTAGTTGCTTATAGAAAATCAACAAATTGAGATATTTTAATGCAACAAAAACTAATATTAGCTTAAGTGATTATATTAAATTTTTCTTTGATGACCTAAGTAGGAATTGACTTTAAAAACAAAATTTTTATATTACTTGTATTTATTTTCATTTCACTCTTGTAATTTTTTTTATTATAAATAACTGAAGGAATAATATTTAAAGTATTTAAATAGAAATAAAATTGATGATAGTAAAATATACTTTAAAAATAATTTTGAAATCCAAATCGTTGATTAAAGAAAAGCAAATGATTTAACCAGTGGCTTTACTCAGCGATTTAAAACATTTGATAAAATCAGCTGCATTTTTAACGGGGTATCTTTCTTAAAGACACATACAAGGAGTATCTAACGTTATCCTTTGGAAATGTATTAATTTATTAAATATATAGTATTATCATTTAATTACGATGAGCGAATCGAATCCTCTACTAGGCAACACAAATTACATTTTGTCGTACACTTTACAAAAAACTATTCAGTATTTTGACTTGAAATTAAACATAAAAATAAATTATGATCTGTAGATTTGCACAATATTATTTTATTTATTTTATTTTATTTTATTTATTTATTTATTTATTTATTTTTTTTGCAGAATAATGTTAAAAATTTTATTATTTTAATTAATTTATTTTACATGTTTTTTCATTACGGACGCATTTTTGCAAATAAAAAATGAAACACGTATATTTTCAGAAGAAAAAATAAATCATGGAGTTACAATTTCTTTTATGAAATTTTTAAAATACCCTTTCTATGAAAATTATAGCATATTTTTAATGAATTAAAATTTGTGAAAATTTGTAATTTTTTTTATTATAAATAACTGAAGGAATATGTAAAGTATTTAAATATAAATAAAATTGATGATAGTAAAATATAATTTAAAAATAATTTTGAAATCCAAATCGTTGATTAAAGAAAAGCAAATGATTCATCAAAATGATAAGTCAAAATGATAAAGAAAAGCAAAAAATTCAGTTATTTACATTCAATTATAAAAGTATTTTCCAGTGTTAAGAATTGAAATACACAATTTATTCTTATGTGAAATCATTTACGCTGACGATACTTACGCATTTTAAAACAATTATACTACGATTTTTTTCTTTTTTTGTAAAGTGGTTAGAGGTCTGCACGGGCCGGAATTTCCAGGCCCGGGCCCGGCCCGGCCCGAAGGAAAGCTATTTTGGCCCGGCCCGGCCCGGTGTAAAAATTGAAAGTTCGGCCCGAGCCCGGGCCGGACAGTTTACATTTTTACCGTTCTCGGCCCGGCCCGTACAAAAATCAGTGAAAACAGGCCCGGCCCGGCCCGACTCAATTTCAACAAAAAATTCCGTTTTTTCTCGATATACAATTAAGATTTTTTTAATGAATAATGCATGCATATTTATGGGAACATTTTACAGTATATTTTAAATTACTATGTGTTCGCAAAATAGAAAACACACAATAGTAAACATTAACGATTACTTACAGTGTTTTAGTCAACGTCTCTACAGACGTTTCAAAATTTAAATAAGGGTTCATTAAAAGATTATTGTAGTTTAGAATAAAGGGTTAAAAAACATGATAACTTTTGAAGCTTATAATAAAAAGTAGATTTGTGAAAATATTTCTGCCATTTTTAAGCCTTTTCTCAAATCCAAAGGAGCTACATTTTGATACATTTATGAATTCATTTCTTTTCGGAAACGCATGAGATTGGCAGGTATTCTTATTCAGAAACCATGTAAATGCCGTTATTTTCTTAGATAAAAGTAATATATCTTTCAGAAAATACTGCCAAAGTTAGCGTTTTGAATCGAATTTCCGGAAGCGATATCACAGGAAAGGAGAAAAACGTACAGTCACGTGACAAGAGTCTCTGTTATCTCTGTACGTAATTTATGAAAAATGGAAACGCTATTCGATTCCAAATGCCTTCAATACTTAGACCTGTCAATTTTATGCCTTTATAGTTAAAAATGAGTCAGAAAATGCGTCTGAAAGTTTCGCATTGTTGAGCAGTAAATATGAGAACCACCTTAAGGTACATTTCCAAAGATACTGTTAACAGAAGTTCATTATTGCTATTAATACTTTTACAAAACATAATGCCTGTCCTACACATCCTGAGAACGATTAAGACCAGTTCCGTCCCGGCACAAGTCTGCCGATAAAATTAAACCCGGGATCAGGCATCATGTAACTGTACGATGCCGATCTCTACGATGGACATGTTACATTTCTGTATTGATGTTGTTAAACTCGCATCGGCTCGTAACGCACATTTATACGTCTCGAAAAAGTCATATTCATTAGAAATGGCCTCGTATTTTATCTGCTTCTCTCAAATTCTTATATCGGGCCGATAGGCCCGATTAATTCTTTTTATCGGCCCGGCCCGGCCCTGCAGGCCCGTTCAATTTTTTTGCCGGTCCGGCCCGGCCCGTTGAAAAAATTGCCCTAATTCTGCCGGCCCGGCCCGTTTGAAAATTCTCCTCCATTCCGCCGGCCCGGCCCGGCCCGCGGGCCGGGCCGGGTACGGGCCTCGGGCCAAGCCCGGGCCCGTGCAGACCTCTAAAAGTGGTATCAAAAGAATTGTAAACAAATTAATTGTTAAATTTGTTATATATTTTGTAAAATTTTGCTTTGAAAATATTTTTGGTACTACTTAGTTATCTCGTCGACCAAAAATCTATCGCCTAACTATAAGATTAAATGCCAATAATGCTTGATCGTAAATGTCACATTCACTTGACTTAAAGCAAGTTACACGTGTTTACGTCATCAAGGGATTTTTATTTCGACGTTTTATTTGTATTTTTATTAATGTTATACTAATTTATTTGTCTTTCGTTATTTAAAATAAAAATTATGTCAATTTGTATAACTTGGCGATTTATATAATTTGGTGAAATTGGTCGATGGGATAACTAAGTAGTACCATATTTTTTATTTATATCAGCTTTATATCATAAATAAAAAAATCCGAGGAAATTCTTAGTTATTTGGCTGAATTTTCATTTCCAAAATTAAAATGCGTCGAAACATAAAATAACGTTTTTGCTTAATAAAGATGCAAGAATAATGTAAAAAAATATTGTTACTTTCAAATATTTATCTTATTAAATAATGCTTCGCGAATCCAAACAAAGCATGGCTTTTGCTAGTGTATAATATAAGATATATTAAAAATCAATGTCTGGTAAGATGACATCAAAAATGAAAATTTAAAATACTAATTCTAATTGCTAAAAGGTGTAAATTAAAACTTTAAAAACAGTAAAAATAAGGTTTATTCAACTGTTTACATGTTTCGACCTTTCCTGAGTCATTTTAAAAACAAATAAATAAAAATATTCTAAAATTGCACGGTCTATGAAACGCCATTATTCAATTTTTCACGCATTCGTCCTTATTATGCACGCTATATCTATATTTTTTTATTTTACTTGGATGTTTATTTTATTTCCGTAACCAGTGAGTAACTCGAGCCATAATTTTGGTAAGTTAAATGATGCTGCATCGTTAACATATTGAATATTTGCGTGCAGAATGTCTATGATTTCTCTTATATTGCATGGAAAATTCAATATGTAACGATGCAGCATTATTTAACTTATCAAAATTATGGTTCGAGTTACTGAATGGTTGCGAAAATAAAATAAACATCTAAGTAAAATAATAAGAATAAGAATAATAATACAAACCAATAAAATAAAAAGTAATGTGCATAATATGAAAAAAAAAACGTGAAAAATCGAATGATGGCGTTTCATAGATCGTGCAATTTTAGAATATTTCTATTTATTTGTTTTGAAAATAACACGGGTAGAATCGAAACATGTAACCATTTAAATAAACCCATTTTTTCTGTTTTTAAAGTTTTAATTTACACCTTTTAGCAATTACAATTAGTATATTATTACAAGGTGTTAATTTTCTGCACATTGAAATTTTCAAATTTAATTTTTTCTCCAAATTAAAATATTTCTAAAATGTATAGACTCACTTACCTGGATAAAGATTTCTTTCCTTTAAATATATGTACCTACAATGTATAAAATGGACAAATTTATAGTTTCAAAGTTTTGTCTATTTTTGTAACTTTTGCAACGAAAAAAAAAAAAGATTTCATTTGATTAAAATAAACCCTAAACCTGCAAAATACAGGTTGGAAACCACTGTAGCATTTCAAACCTATCTGATAAAATGTCTGTCGTTAAAATCTAGCAACTGATCATAAAATCGGATTTATTCGGGGTGCTGTATCCATGGCAACCTTCTTACGGCTTCTTTACTTGGAGGGAACATGGGTTACTTTCACAGATTTCTATTTTAGAAAAAAAAAAATAATAATAACAATCTTACCTTTAAGTACACACATGTATCGTGATGTTTCGAAGGGGAAAAGGGAAAAGTTTGAATCGATTGTATTTACCTCATCTCAGTTTTACAATGACATATTTTTGAAAAATCTTACCTCCGATACGTCAAAGAATGGTTTAGTGCGGGCCTAACAATGTGTTCTACACTGTAAAAACAAGTCGAAAATTGCACGTCGAAAGTGGCAAATGAGGTGCGCTTGTACTATAACTAATTTTATAAATACAGTGAAACCTCCCTCTGCGACCACCTCCATTAAGCGACCACCTCCCTGAACGACCATTTTTTCATGGAACGAAATTTATCCCCATAGACTCAATACTAATTTTACCTCCATTCAGAGGCCATCCCAGTTGAATCCCTCCATGAGCGACCCATTTCATTGAAGAAAATGAAACAAATTCCGTTTTTTCCTGGTTGCTTGAAGAAGTTTTTATTAGAAAAATAATTCCGGAGAGCGCATTATTCATCAAACTTCTAAACTAGGTTTAGATATTTTTATTATTATTCCAGTAAATTTTAAGCGTTTAAACCCCTTTGTGCCTTTTTAGGCAATAAATTTAACTCTGAGGGAAAATTAAGAATGAGGGTCAATAAACTCCCCTGCCTTATTCTGTCAGGAAACACTCAAAGAAATAAATAAATTAATGAAATCGTCATTGTTTGTTCCCGTCCAAAAAAATAGCATTTATTTACTGAACTTCGAAAGGGCTTGGAAGTAAAAGTTATAAAAGATAAAACTGCAAAATAAAAGCAAACGTTAATGTATTCATTTTTAAAACTATATTATATTCATTTAATTACTGCATAAACGCTGCAGTAATTAACTTGTATAATTAACTTTTGTTTTGATACTTAAATTTATATATTTTTTCCTAATGTGAAAAATAAATTTTAGTAGCATTAATTGCTACTTTTTTTCAACAATTAAAATCTACATTTAAACATGACCTCCATTAAGAGACCACCTCTCGGAGCGACCAATTTTTGTTGGAACGGAACGAGGTCGCTTTAGGGAGGTTTTGCTGTATTCAGATCCTGGTGCAGAAATCTTCCCGAAGAAAAAGAAAGATCCCTTTTTGAAAAAAAATCTTCCTGAAACAGCGTCACGATTGTGGCTCGCTGAGAAAAAAACCTTTTGATGACACATGACTGAATACTTTTCAAATTTTTAGTCTTTTTTAATCCATGCAACATAAATTGAAGTATATACTTTATTACAACTGTCTAAATATCGTTATATTTACAAAACAATACAACGATTTTATTACTACAGGATTTCATTCATGGAAATCCGATGTGCATTTTCGTATGGATGTTATAATATGATTAACATTTTATATAGTAATTTACTTAATCTTGTTTTCAGCCTTTTCATTAACTGATCTCTAAACATATCAAGACAATAATGGTGCATTCAGATTGTCTTCCACAATACTAATCTTCTGTGAAACAATCACTATACACCAGATTTCCCTATATAACTAGTTTTACTTTCTTGGCTATTAAAAGCAATAGGTTACTTTACCGTTTAAAACAAGTCTAAAATTGCACGTCAAGCGTGGCAGATGTGGTGCGTTCGTACTATAACTAATTTTGTAAATATTCAGGTCCTGGTGCAATAGTTGTTGCACTCTCAGGCAAAAATGCATGAATACAAAATTTATTGCTATTCTATATATTAAATTTAGTCATACGGAAATAATAGGACTACATCTTGAATAAGCTCACCATGGCAACTTAGAATCATTACCTGTCATGTGATATCATTGAGTTAATTACGTATGATAGGATTGAATAGAATGAAGAAAACTTTTATTAATGTCTTTTTAAATATTGATTCGATTTTCATAACATTTGAAATGGCACAACAAAATTCTGCAACGATTGTATATGCCAAATGGTCAAAGGTGACCGGTCACTTGCGATTTTAGACGTTTTGTTAAATATCTAGAAAAATGCATGAGGAATTAAACTGTAACTGCAGACGTGTAAACAGTATAGTATAGGTCATATATTTCCGCGAATATTTTTTTCCGAAACCCCATAGGGGACTGTCAATAAATTGAAAAAGAACGAATATCTTCTGGATAACCCTGTAAAAATTAATGTAGTAAAAGCGTTCAAACTCGAGATTATTAATAAGTGGCTTATTTTAATATACTGTGTTCATTTTTATGAGGATAGCATGTATACTCGTAGAGAAATTAAGGTTTTTATAAAACAGTCCTAAATTTTACCAAGTTTTTTGCTTATAATTTGCAGAGTTCTTAATATATAAAAAAAGTTCTTTTCAGAAAATATGACAAACAACATTGTACACAATACTCTGCAATCAGAATTAAAAAATAATAAAAATTGGATGAAAAATGAGCAGGTTTACTAAAAAATGTTTCACTGCGCATGCGCGAATGCAATCAAAATATAATGTGCATAATGTATTAGTTAAGTATATAGAGCAACTTTTGTGAAAGTCAAAATCATAGCTTGAAAATTCTGAAAATTGTCGCCGATAGAATAAGCTCGAAATCCGTTGTTCCCGAAAAGAAGCAAAAAGGTGAGGGTTGTATCCAAATACTATAGTAGTACTTGCAATATTGTGTACGCTATCTTGGCTCCAATCAACAGATATTTGATACAACCCGTCATATTTTTGCTTCTGTTTGGAAACAACGGATTTCGAGCTTATTCTATCGACGATAGTTTTCAGAATTTTCAAGCTATGATTTTGAGACTTTCACAAAAGTTTCTCTATATACTTAGCTAACACATTATGCATATTATATTTTGATTGCCTTTGCGCATGCGCAGTGAAACATTTTTTAGTAAACTTGCTCATTTTTCATCCAATTTTTATTATTTTTTAATTCTGATTGCAGAGTATTGGGTACAATGTTGTTTGTCATATTTTCTGTAAAGAACGTTTTTTTATATTAAGAAATCTGTAAAATATAAGCAAAAAACTTAGCAAAATTTGGGACAGTTTTTATAAAAACGTTAATTTCTCTACGAGTATACATGCTATCCTCATAAAAATAAACACAGTATATTACAATAAGCCACTTATTATTAATCTCGAGTTTGAACGCTTTTGCTACATCAGTTTTTACAGGGTTATCCAAAAGATATTCGTTCTTTTTCAATTTATTGACGGCCCCCTATGAGGTTTCGGAAAAAAATATTCGCGGAAATATATGACCTATACTATACTGTTTACACGCCTGCAGTTTCAGGTTAATTCCTCATGCATTTTTCTAGATATTTATGTGAAGTCTATGGGCATTTGATGCATTCGTATATTTAAAATATCTCCTCGGGAAATTAATACTTTTACCTATTTTTTGTGTAAACTTCCTAAAAGATGTCTCTTTTTTCCTTAGTTATAAAAATATTTCTAAAGTATAGACTTAATTTTATAGGAAGTGTTAAAATCTTACTCACCGTTCGCCCGCTTTTAACACGTAAAATATTAAATTCAACTTAGATTTTAGAAATATTTTGAAAAGTAAGAAAAAAAGAGATATCCTTTAAGAAGAGTACACAGAAAAAATATGTTAAAAATATGAATTTCCCGAGAAGATATTTTAAATATACGAATGAATCAAAAGTTCATAGACTTAACATTTCGGAGGAGAATTCCGAAGCTGAGTGACCAGCCGATAAACCCGACAATATATATATATATATTCATAAAACCCGAAACCGGGCCCAAACACGACACACTTCGACCCAAAACCGACACGAACATCCTGAAACATTCAAATTCGGACCGAAGTGAAAGAAAATTAATCCCTATTTTAATATAGTAATTATGGAAAAGTAGTGTACTATTATATCTCTAATGTCGATTTCATTTTTTTTTATAAAAATGGACGCATATACATTCATTACTATTCAAATATATAGTTTTTTTCATTAAAAACATAATCAGGATTTTCTTTTCATAAGTCGGGTCTATCCGAACCCGATCCGAAAAACTCAAAACTAAACTCAAAACCGACCCGAACTCGAAACATTTGACGTCAACTCGATACAAACCCGACCCACACCTAATTAAATTAGCGTCCATTGGATTCGGGTAAAATTGGGTAACTCCACCCGATGCAGGGGCCTAACTTCAGGTTTATCTGTGAGTTTTCTACATTATTACATCATCACAGGCATCTGAATGTATGATCTTTGGACGACTGTTTTCTATTTCATATAAAAAATCACGAAATAATATTTTGCAAATATTGTGCAATATTAAATATGATTGTTGAATTTTAATAGAATAAATTCGATTTTAAATCTTTTTCTCATATTTTTTATTTAATATATTTCTTATTCTGCATAAAAGGTTGTAAAACTCTGTGTACGACTGCTATTCGGAGCACCAGGGCATACATGAGTAAGTTACGCTATCTTCATTATTGTTAAAGTCACCGATAAAAATCGGATTGGAGAGGACACTAAGTACATTTGAGAAAATCAATTGATTCCTATTCAAAAATTGTTTTTTTAATGTGCTCTAGAGTGCTGCGTGGGATTCCAACCCGAATCCAAAAATTCTGCTTTAAACTCTTAAAGTCGACCCGAACACAACAAAATATAATCCATGAACTCGAAATACAACTAACTCCTACCCGAAACCGACCGAAGCCGAAGTGAAGGACAATTAATTCATATTTTAATACAATTGTGAAAAAGTAGGCTACAATTATATCGCTAATATCAGTTTTATATTATTGTGTAAAAGTGAGCACATACTCATTAATATTCCAGTATTATAGTTTTTTCATTGCAAAAATAGTCAAAACTTCCTTTTGAAAAATCTGGTCAATCCGAACCAGATCCGAAAACGTCAAAACTAACACCAAACCGACCCGAACCCGAAAAATTTACAGTCACCCAGACCCGCAAAGAAAAACAAATTAGCGTCAAGATCAGTTCTCGTTCTGGCAAAGTCGGTTAACCGACCCGATGTACAGTGGCTCCCAAAATGTTCGTACACTTTAGAAATTTTTAGTAAAAAGGAATTTTCTTGGAATTGAATTCGAATTTGAAGTCCAATATTTTTCCGCATCAGCTTTATGTTATGCTAAATAATGCTCAATATTTCTTTTTATTATTGAGATTGACTGATTTCCTTTTTATATGAAAATGAAAACGGAAGGAGGCAGAGAAAGAATACGCTACAAAAGTCTTCGTACACTGAAACATTTTCGGATAAATTCCTAAATAAAATTATCGTCTGTTGCATTATTTTTATTTTTGCATTGTGGGACATTTAAAAAACCGTTTGGCTTTAATTTTTGCTTGCTTTCTCCGTAATATTCCATTTATTATTTAAAAATGACTCGTAATCGTAAGAAACAACTAACAGCATTGGAAAATTGATTATCTTTCATCTTAGTAGTGGTAAATCAGTTCGGTATATTGCTAAATTAGTTAATTGAATCCATTCTATGGTACAGTATGTGATAAAACGCTTTAAGGAAGAAAATCGGATTGAAAACAAGGTAAGAAAAGGTTCGGCCATCAAAGTTAACACAACGTGATCAGAGATTTATGATTAGAAAAATTGTAAAAAATCCACCTTTAAGTGCTATAAAAATTGCTACAGAATTTAATGAAATATGTTCTACTTCAATATTAATAATTGGAAAATTTTTCAAAATCAGATTATCAGATTATCTTTTGATTATTGATTTCTTAAAAATAACATTTTACTATGATTTTAAAATATTTTACGTAGTTTTGTTAAGAATAAGTTGTAGTTCATATTATTAAATACTTTTCTGAAATATTAATTTTAATTAATGGATAGAACACTATTTCATTGAAATTCGTAAGTGTATAAACACTTTTAGGAGCCACTGTACTGCTTTAGTGTGCTCAACCACTTCTTAAAATTTGTCTAATCTTTTTTGGTTTACTCTTTATAAAGCGTGTAATGATAATCAATAAAGAAAAATGAATTCCATTTCAAATTCAAAGATTTAAGACTCTATTAACTTTAACTTTTAGTTACACAGGAAAAAAATTTCTTATGCTCTTCATAATTTGAATGAAGACTTAAAATTTGAATTGTTAGATTTCAATCTTTTGAAACATATGTCCATGTACAACACTGTAATCAGGGGGAAAGTGAATCCGGGCGAGTAATGATAGGATCATGACGTCCATTCTTGGGCAATCATGTGACTCTAAAAATAATGACCAGCTTGGCAGATTCAAAGCCGGCGATGCATCAGGAGTTGGCGCCTAAGAAGAGATGCGTTTTGGAGTTAATTGAGATGGGAATTGCGGATGATGCATTCTTTAGTTTTGGGTGATCGCTTTTTTAGTTGAATTTAGACCTCTATTTTTGCATTTTAATCTAATGGCATTTATTTTATTTTATTTCCTGTTTATTAAGGCGAATTTGAGTTGACACTATGTCAAAATAAACCTAGTTAAAATAATATACTTTACCATGAGACAGTTAACGAAAATTATAAAGAAAGGCTTAAAAGGGAGTAATTGGGCTTTACGAAGTACGAAAAATCTAAGGTACTCAATAAATTAATAAATAAAGGAGGTGTCGGTTTTAGGAATTTCTTCTTCTATCTTCACTTTAGAATATTGCTTTTTTATAAGTTTCCTACCGTTCCAAATTAATCAGACTAAGGTTGGTAAACAAATAGCTAATAATAAACTTATTGAGATATTACATTATATAATTAAATTAATAAATGTAACATCAGAGAGTCAGTTTTAGGGATTTTTTCTCCTATCTTCATTTCAGAGTATTGGTACATTTATAAGTTTCGTATTGTTACAAATTAATCAAACTAAGACTTATGTAATAGTTAATAATAAACTTATTAATCTTTTATATTACTTAGTTTATTTAGATTAATGTTTGTAGCCAGAACCTCATTTTTACCCTATAAATCCGATATGCGCGGATCTAGGGTCCGCTGCTATTGCATAATTTTATATCACGCATAATTTTATAATTGTGTTTGACCCTGTAACAGAAAATTTGTGAAAAAACTCAAAATGTACTGGCAGAAAAGTTGCCGCCTATTCTCCGTTTTTTCCGAAAACTTCCGTTTTGATATTTCCCGTTTTTGAGACGGTAATTTTCCGGGACACATTTTAAAATAATTTTCATTTATTGAGTTAAAATTCTGAATTTTTTTGTGATGGTTAACCTTATCATTTGTAAACAAAATCACTTGATAAAACTTCTCATACTTTTTGTTAAAAAAATTTAAAATTTAAAATTTATTAAAAATGTGGGGTAAATTTAAATCGTTATAACTCGGAATATTATTAATAGAATTTCATATTTTTTTATTTAAATAAACAGAAATATATAAGTTTTAATTTTGATTCAGCATTTTTAAAAATACTAATTTATAAAAAAATTAAAAATATTTAACGAAAAAATTTTAAAAAAAGTGGTGCAACTTTTTTTTTTTTTTAAATCATATTTATAAAGTAATTTTTTTCTTTTTTTTGAAATATGCTGAATTAAAATTAACGTAAAACAATTGAAAAAGATATGTTCCAAGTTTGAATCCGTTATCTTTAACGGATCTCGAGTTATAAGAATTTAAATAGGGAAAATGGTGGAAAAACCTATCATGAAGAGAAACGCATTTTTACAAGAAGTCGTTTCCATGACAGCCATTGCTTGAAAGCTAGATTTTGAAAACAAACCAAAACGAAAAAATTAATATTTTTTGTTCTAATTCAGATAGAAACATGATTTAAACATCATTTTAATCAGGAAAAAACAGAGAAACTTTTAACGAAATAAAATGTTTTTGTAAAATTTGAAGATTTTTGTGTCCCGGACCCCTTTAATCAAAACGGGATATTTAGTTTTCAGTAATAAATATGAGCATAGAGCAATAATAAAAAATATCCTATATGATAATTATATATAATGAAGCATATTTAAATGGAACAAGTATTTTTGTTGCATATTATCACGCCCGTTCTTTATCGCCTTGCCTTCCTCAGGATTCGAACTTTGGTACTGGCAATTAGAGGATGACTCTATCTCCTACCGCTGGTAACAAACAATGACCTGATTATAAATCAAAACATCAATTACGAAAATTTATCTGGATATTTGCCGTTTCCTCTCAAGGAACATTTCCGTCTGTCTGTTTTGAGAGAAATATTTTCGGTTTTAACATTGAGCGAGTCAGGATAAAAGGAAATTTTCCGTTTATTCCGGAGAAATGTACAATTTTAACTAAAAAAAAAATGTTTCTGTTTAAAAATGAAAAATTTCACATAAAATGTGCCGTATATGGGGCATTCTTACAATCTTTTGACTTTCGGGAATAAAAATCTGGTGAAATTAAACTTGCTAAAATAACATTTTAATCTGATAGACGAATGCCTTCATGATTCAAAATAAAGAAAAAATGGTCAGCAGCGAAAATTTTTTTTATTTAACTGAGGTTTATGTTAAACTTGCGAGTGTAATTTTCCTTACTATTTTACCAGTAACACTTTTTATTTTCTTCTAAATTTTTACTTATAATGAATTTGCATAGTACCCACAAGACATTCAAATAAGAAATAATAACAATGTAGTATTTTTAGTACAAAATTTTGGTATAACATTGTCACAAAGGGGTGTTAAAGAAGGTAAGGTAAAAAAAGGGGACGGTATAGGAAAAAAGGGACGAAATGGGAAAAAAAGGGACGGTAAAGAAAATTGCCACCTATTTTAGACAAATCATTTTAAGACTAAGTGGTAGCCACAATGTTTATTGATTTTTAGAAACAGTTATTTAAATTGGACTAAATTTTAAAAAATAAATTAATTTATCTCGAAAAGTGCAGGAATAAACCTTGGGGACGGTAAGACTACCCATAAAGCCACGATGCTTGAAATTGATATTTAAATGCTGATTTAAATTCTGGAGTAAATTTCCTGTCAAAGAATTTTAGACAGTCTTTCTCTAGCATACTTCTGCATGAGGAAAAACTTGAAAAAAATTTTGTGGCTGCATCTGAAGGGATTTTCTGTATAATTTTAGAAGAGGGACGGTAAGGAATCTAAAACCCAGGGACAGAGTTTAAAAAATAATAACAACCCTAAAAATGTGTGCAGGTTAATTTTTTGCTACATATTTATATAAAATAATAGTTCCAGTTTCGGAAAAAAATGACATCGAATTATTTTTATTGAAACAATTTTATACAGACAACTCCGAACTTAAAAATCATCATCAGGGACGCGGGACGGTGTAGGAGATTTCCTGGTATTTGGACCCCCAACATCGTCCAAAACTTATATATCTCGTTAATATTGTTACGCAATCATGCAACGGGATGTTCCCCAGTATATGAAATTTGAAAAAAAAATACAAGAACATGTACTAAAATAAAAATTATTATTCAGGGACATAAAAGTCAAAAGATTGTGAGAATGCCCCATATATACGAAAAAACTTTTAAGTGTAATTTTTTTTTCAAACTTGGTCCTTTTATATGTTTTATCACTCAGCTTATTTTTGATTAAGGATTTGAACTTTCGTGGCTATTTTTCTAGATGTTTCAACATCTGACCGTCTATGAATAGCATTGGTGCCTTCAACAAGTAATGGTTGATAGTGCATTGTTTGGTAAACCAAAATGGTATGTGACTTTAATAAAATCCATATCAACAGCATTATTTAAAAAACAAAGTTAATTTATAGTTGGAAACTATAAAATATTTCCATTTTTAAAAACCATCTTTAAACGGGTGGGCGACGACCGTGACGAAATGACTATATTGACCGCATATGATGTTCGAAATCTCAAACTTAAGTTTCTAAATACCAAAAACTGAAACTATAGGGATTTTTTCGAGTTTTATTCATATATTAAAAGATTTTTAACACTTTCCAACATAGTTGAAAGGTGTTTATGAATTAGGTTTGTCTGTCCATGCTCTAACTCGCATAAATATACTTCGATTGCCATAAAATAGATATACGTTATTGGGTTTATTATGGCATGTTCGGTATAGAAAGTAAAATGTGTAGCATTCTCGGTTCATTTACAGGGCCACTCAAAAGAATTACGAAACATTACGGTCTATAGGGACTAAATCATTTGCCGTATATTTTAATGATATTACAGTATTTTAAACATATTGAAATTGATATATATCACTCAGGTGTACTACAAGGTTTTTACTATAGAATGTGGTGTGCATAGAAATCGTTTATTTACAGGAACACACAAAAGAATTCGGCTATAGAAGAAAATGAGCAATAATTGAGCTATTGAAGCCTATGAACAATGCTGGAAGTGCGTTTTCAGTTGTGGTATCGTTTTTTAAATTTAACTATTTTTTAAATATTACTTGATGTGTGTAAATTCTACAGATCATGTACAGGATCGCACAAAATTTTTCAACAACATCCGCTTATTGGCGGAAATTGCTGAGTGGAAATTTTCAAGTGTGTTATGCGTTTAACTGAATTGACTGTTAGCGTATAATGCAGTATGCATACATATCTGTAGATCCTATACAGGGCTGAAAAAAATCGTGTATTTTAACGACTATTCAGGTTAATAGCACAAACCTGGTTTTCTAAATTGTTCATTTAGACGTCATCTTTCATCTTAGTAAACTATGAAGTTTTGTTATACTAATCTGAATTTGTTGGAAAGTGTTTCATAATCTATGTTGTAAGCATGATTTTACATTCTTCTTTTAAATGAGGTTGCTGCAGAAGTGTGGACTTTCAGTGTGTGGACTTTCAAATGTGGACTTTCATTCAATCAAACACACTTATATGCCAAAGTCGCACTTGGGTGCCGGTAGTCCTAAAATTTCTCACTCCTTAAGGGGGCTGGTCACTCAGCTTCGGAATTCTCTTCCGTAATGAACAGTCTATGGACTTTAGCTGCATTCGTATATTTAAAAGATCTTCTCGGGAAATTCATATTTTTAACATCTTTTTGCTGTGCACTCTTCTTAAAGGATGTCTGTTCTTTTCTTAGTTTTCAAAATATTTATAAAATTTATGCTGAATTTAATATTTTATGTGTTATAAGCGGGCGAACTGTGAGTATGATTTTAACACTTCCTATGAAATTAAGTCTATACTTTAGAAATATTTTGAGAACTATGAAAAAAAGAGACATCTTTTAGGAAGTGTATACAAACATAGAAGTTAAAAATGTTAATTTCCCGAGGAGATATTTTGGATAGACGAGTGCATCCAATGCCCATAAACTTTACATTAGTGAGGGGAAATAGGAAGCTGAGGGACCAGCCCCCTTAAATGCCTTCAGAAGAAGAATGTACCAACGCGTTTGCAAGATAGAGAGGGATCTTGACTTTACAAAACGAAGATGTTGAAAATTATGTAAAGTTCAAAACTATATATACAACCATTTCCTCTTAAAAACGGCGCTAGATGGTATGGTTTCTCATGCGGTGGGACTTATAGACCAATACTAAGTAGTTGACAAACCTGGAGAAAATACATACAGTTTTAGTAGGAGAGCTGTTGAACATTTTTGAGTAGGTATTTGAGGCACCCTGAAAATTTGTGCAACACCTCTTTTGTAATGCCTGAATACAAAATCGGATGTCTGGCTGAAGGATCGTGGCCCAAAAACTGTGCCAGACACGTGTCAGGTGCCATTTGGCACTTGACACGTGTCTGCCACAGTTTTTGTGCCGACTAAAGTGTTTGTCATTTTCAAAATATTTTTTTCTAAGCATAAATATTATTCTGTCTCAATCTCAGCGTGCCTCAAATACCTTTTTTGGGTAGTCAAAAAATGGCACTTGACACGTGTCTGGCACAGCTTTTGGGCCACGAGCCTTCAGCCAGAAATTCGATTTTGTATTCAGCCATTACAAAAGAAGTGTTGCACAAATTTTCAAAGTGCCTCAAATACCTTCCCTAGAATGTTTAACAGCTCTTGGACTATTTTCATCTGTGTCGTGGAAACTTATCGTTTTTGAAATGTGTGCGGCGTCATTTGGCAAGTTAATGGTTAATACGATGCCATACTACAAGTCAGAGATTCGCTTCTGGATACAGATAAGGTTCACTCAGCCTTTCATCACTTTGGATTAAGAAATAAATACCAATAATGAGTGCGGAACTAAACTCTGGAGGGTCGGCGTTAGGCTGTTCCCTTGACCTGTGGACACATGCCGCCTAACATACCAGGCTGCCTAACACAATTTGAACAGCTGTGACCTTTTTTATTGCTCTTCAAAGGTTTGATAGCAAAGCACACAAAATGAACAAAAGAAATTCCCCCGAGGAAGGCGATAAACATGTCAAGCCCACTCTTCCATCAGGAATTCTCCTCTCTTCAACGCAACAAATATTTCTTACATAAAAGATGCCGAAAAAAGAGCTGCAGTCGCAGAAACTGACCAAATGGACTTTACACACTCAGAAATGGATACTCAGATTTCACGAAATTTTCATTGTTTTTATTGAAACCGTTTCCTGGGAAATGCTCTGAGCGAATATTTCGTCGAATTGGGGAAATTACTTTCTTCGCTTGTTTGAGGATTCATATTTCGTCAAAAGTGCTTGTTCGAAAAGTACAATAAGAGGGCTGCTGGTGCCATATATTGAATAGTTTACAAGCACCTGTAATTATTGACAGGAAAAAAATAATATATTCGGTGTGATTGGAACTCACGACCTCCTGTGTGGAAGTCCGTCGCTCCTGCTATCTTGCCATTTCGTCCTAGCATGGATGTGATTTTAGATGCATGTAATGGAATCTACTGTGCGTTTATATTTTTATAAGGTTATAAGGCTGTACTGTGCGTTTATATTTTTATAAGGTTATAAGGCTGTACTGTGCGTTTATATTTTCATAAGGTTATAAGGCTATAATTCTTGCAAGTTTTAATTAATAAGGCTAATTTGTTATTATGGTTTTCCCATGGTTAATGAATACTTATAATATGGCTTGATTAATATAATTTATTAGCGAAATTTTCTTTGCTCAATGGATGATTAGAATATGGTCTGATTAATTAGTCGCTCAGAATTAACGAATTTTGAAGTGCATATTGGGGTAAATTTTATCCCTTTGAGTACGTGGTTAAGATTCTAATACTTCTTATTGAGGGGAGAGTGATCAGTTATGCATATTTTTAATTTGATTGTGATATGAATATATTTCCTAAATGAAAACGAGATCCTGGAATTTTGAAATTTTTTGACTAAATTTCCTTTTTGGACGATTTTGTAGAACACAGAAAATTTATTCTTTTCGAATAAAACCATAACGAACAACAGCAAATAAATAAATAAATAAAAATAATAATAAGCATTCCAAAAAACTTTAACAGCTGAAAATAAATGCAAAAACAATAACTAACTGTATTTCAGTATTTTCTGAAAAGCGGTAAAAAGTGCTGTTTTTTAAATAAATTGTGACAGGAATAACAGAAACAAGCATATATCTGCTTGCTAAAATCGCAGGTTTCGAGGAGGTACTGTAGTGCGTCCCTCGTCAAATAGCTACCACAACTGTTTCCTTAACCCTTTCCGGCGCGGAGTAATTATTCTGTTGATAAATTGATGAAATAATGGACTGACACCAGATTTTATAAACGAATTTATTAGAGAATACGAACTTGCTTATTTTCACGTGCATTATAAAAGGAAAATTTTAATTAAATATTCTTGGTGCCGTAAAATTATGTGTTCTTTTTTAAGGACACCGCCCTCGAAAGGGTTAAAATGCATTGAGTCTGGCCGTGAGTGAGGAAACACTTTCATCAAATATTTGAGAGTTTCCATTTCGTTAAAAGTCACGTGTTTTGATACGAAATGATTGTCAAAAAACGACGAAAGAAAGCTCAAGGATTGCTGAATCGTCAAAAGTGAGAGTTTTGTTTCTGAGAGTGTACGTGTTGTTGTTTATATCGAAAAAGAGAAATGCTCAATTCTTATGATTTTTACTTTAAATGGTACAAAATTAATATTGTCTAAATGAAGACAAAAAGAAAGATGTAGTCATTTAAAAAAAAAAAAAAAAAAAAAAAATCAATTTTTAGCTTTTATTCGTCCTTTGTAACTTTAGTTTTATACAAAGAAACTGTCTTACTATGTACGCCTTCCAGCAACAGTAAGGGTCACGGCGAATCAATTCTTCCGGATAAAAAAATATTTTAATAATATTTCATTTTTTAATTTAGAATTTTCGGCATATAGTGTGATCGCAGGGAAAGGTAAAGGTTTCACTTGCAATCTTCTATAAGTCATTTTCATTAGTAAAACGCATAGACGTTGTACATGAGTTGTTAAATTTGGAAGTGGAGCAAGTCCACTCTGTGGAAAAAAATGAGTTCATCATTACAAATTAACATACAATTCATCTTTTTTAATTCATTCACAACAAATATATTTTAATATCAATATAATTTGGTTGCTATTCGTTTGTTGGATCAACGCTATTTCAAACGCATTGATTTTGAAAATGAGACAAATGCACTTTGAATAGTATTAGTTTTCATGTCACATAATATTAACAAGCATAATCCGAATTCCAAAATAAATGCTTTAAAAATCTTGATTATCTAAATTAAAAGCAATATAATACATACGCAAACAACTTATTTCGGAATATTTTTTCCTAAAAATTAAATTTATTTTTTGTTTTAGTGTATTTTTTTGAAAGAAGAATGAAATATTGAAGTAAACTAAATAAGTAAATAAAACAAAATATTCAATTTTTTGTTATTATATTCATATTCCATTCAAATCAACATGTTTAACAAGTTATTGCTTTTGAAATTGAGTTAAATACATGGGCGCATACCAAAGCCATGATATTTTTCAGCTAACACGGATAACCATTACTGCATACTAACTTTACAAGAAATAAGAGCACCAGAAATATAAAACTAGAAAACAGGAATTCTGCTTTTTCAGAATTTAGTGTCGCTCCCGATGAAAAAAAAAAAATGTATGTATATATATATAAATAGTACAAAACATATTTCAGTTTTAAGACTTAAAACACACGCTTTTATTTTATATAAAATGACATCCGCTGAAAATTTTCGCATTTACGATCCCGTCTTAAAGAACATTTACATCTACATTTAAGTAAGCATAGGACGTCACTATTGCTGAATATATACACAACTCCAAAAAAAGAGATATCGTCATTCAAGAAACTCGACAAAAAATAAATAAATAAATCGGCTATGTAATGATTCACATGCCTTCATTTGTTTGTAATATTAATATAGATACATAAAATTAAATTTAGTTTACAATAGCTCCATGTTTTATTGGAAATAATTCATTTATATTTTTCAAAATAGCACGCATTTTAAGTAATTTTTTTCAGTTTTATGGGAAAATGGCAACAAAAAGATATAATTGCTATTTTTCCTTTACTTTCCGCAGAAATGGAGTACTTGAGTTGCCAAAATTAAACAAATGACGCTAAAAACTGCAAAAAAAAAAAAAAATCTCAAAAATAAATGGCGATGCAGTTTTCAAACAAATTGCATTTAAAAGGACTTTTTTCCCCCAATACGACGGTATAAAAATAGAAAATGTGCGATACTTAGAAGTTAAAAAAATTACAGTAGAGCATTTAACAGCGCAATGATACATCTGCTTTGTTTTACGGCTGGCTTATGCAACGGAACGTTATTTTTGGAGATGACATTTTATTTGCAGGGAGAAAGTAAAAGCATACCGGGAGCTAATAAATCTACTACAACTTACGAATATTTTCAAACCCATTCAAAAGCAAACTATTAAATATCTAAAAATAACTTATGTTATTTTCATAATCAATGGCTCATATATTCTTATAGAAATGTCAAAAATTTGAACAGCACTTGACATTTAAAAGTTTCATATCAGTGCAAAAGTATCTCTCCAAAAATTCTCAAGGTCACCTTTTTAAATATCGTAAAGCACCAAATTTATAAGATAATGAAAAATGCTGCCCGATTCTCTGGAAATAGTGACTACGAATGGTGGAAATCCTTCTTAAACTACGAATATTTATGTGTCATTAAACCGTTTGTATCATCGCGTTGCATATCTGCAACATATCCCAAAATCAATATTTCTTATACACTGGACTTAAAAATCGATTTTATGTATTCCTGCCATGTCCCAACACATCAGTTAATATAAATTATTCATATAATTCTCAACAGATGGCGATAGTGGGTTAAATTTTTTATCTCAAAATTTTATTTATCATTTGAACAGTTTCACATCGTTATTGCTAAAATGAACTTCTTAAATTATGTCAAATTGGAAAGTCTGGAGGCATTCAAAAACATAGATTTTTTACTAAGATAATTTCGTATACTTTACAATTTTGTATCAGCAAATTGACACTATTTATGCGTGTATTCGAAAAATATTTTCCCACCGAAATTTTCTGACACATTTTCAGATTCATTTTCAAAAGTAAAAACATGAAACTTGCTGAGGTGATTTTTGAAAACATGTATAAGAGTTCGAGTGATTTCATTTTTCGCTCAGTTAATTAGAATTTGATTTTTAAACAATTATTTTCTCAGTATGACCATTTTTTTGCATTCTCAGATCTCTCACTTCGGCAAATTCGGTTCAAAATGCCAACTTGGTACTTTTCGGTTAGCCGGGCGCCAGTGTTATATATACATATGTATGTATATCTATATATACATATATATGTATATATACACACACACATATATATGTATACATTTGGTTTCTATATACGTATAAATATACATATATATGTATATATAGATATACATACATATGTATATATAACACTGGTGCCCGGCTAACCGAAAAGTACCGCCAACTTTGACAGCATTATTTGCAATATTTTCTGAATTTATCAAAAAATCGACAAGCACGGCACATTATGTTTCTTAATAAGAGAATTTGCCAGTTTGATGCGTTTGAGATTAAAAATGAATTAAAAAAAATAATAATAATAAGCAGTTTGGATTGGAATACACTCTTATGTCATTTTCGTTTATTGTAGCTGTAAAAAAAAGTACCTTTCAGTCAATATATATTTTTTAATTTTTATGTTCTAAATTTTTAAAATTATTTTTTACATGCTTAAAATGACGTAGTCTAACATGCGAGTAAACATTTATCGAGTTGTTGAGGCACAAAGGGTTAATTCGCAATAATATTTTACATATTTTCATTATTTAAAAATATATTGCTGAAAATAATTCAAATCTTACCTCCACCCCAAGAACTTCATTTTGAATGAAAAAAGATTCCAACAGCTGATGAAAGAAAACAGTGTATAATTCTACGCTAGCTATCAACAGATCTTTCCAAGATTGCTTGGATGGCAATGAATTTTCACAGAAAGATCAGTCTTGATACAGCAACAAAAATCCCATACTTGGCTAATCAAGAGTCCATCAAACCTTTGAACCGAGGATGTCCCTTTTTCCCATTTTCTGGACTTATTTATCAAGCCATGACAAAATTTGGCGCCGAAGAGTCTAACAGTGAACCCGTATCAATATCCGAGGACACAGGCAAGGAAGTGGATAAACGAAAAGCACTGGCTCGTATACAATTTCCTGTAGATCATTTGTAGGTTATTTTTAGCTTTTGCAAATCATGAATTTTAATCTTAAATGAATGTACAGTCGTGGAAAAAAAAAAAGTAAACATCCCCTGCTAACTTCTCAACAAATTATCGTAGAAGAAAGTTACTGGTACCGAACGATTGGAAATAAAGCCTACTTTTAAATGATGTATATAAAATTTGCTTAGGGGGCCATCTACATATTAAAACGAACCATAACTTTGTTTTTTTCAATGGCAGTACACAATTCTGACAGCATAAATGAACTCCACACCTTTCAATTAGCCTATAAACAAATTTTTATGCAATTCGTGCCATAAGTTTCCGAGAAATTAATTATTTTAAATCGAGCGTATTTTAAGGGCTGTATCCAAATTGAAGTTCCAAACTCGATTGTTAACCGAGAGAGCCGCCTTCTTGATCAAGGCACCTTAAGCGCCACTCAAGAAGTCAATGAAGCGTGTTAGATTACAGTACGGCAGAATAAATTTCAAAATGTCTACTCACTTCCATCATAGACGGCCCCTTAAACCATCATTTTGCCGTTTTTTAAGCATAATTTGAAAACTACTTGGAAGAAAAATGTGAAATTTTGGATTTCCATAAAGCAGGACTTAATAAATCTAAATTCATCAAAAAAATTGTATATTGCAATTCATAATTTTTTCAAATATTAATTTCATAATTCATAATTCATATTATAAAATTATAAAAATTGCAAATTCAACATATTTACGTTTGGGTATATTAGTATTATTGCTACACAAAAAAAATAGCTCATTAGGAGCATAATTTCAGGAGATATAAATAAAAATATGAAAATGTAATTTAACATTAGAAGTACTAAATTTTGAATGTCTATAATTCAAAAACTTATCATTCGAATGGCTTGAAATTTGGTTTCTAGGCATATGTTGAAACGAAGATTTGAAATATCTCGTTAAATTTGGGTACTGCCATTGAAAAAAATGAAGTTTGAATTCGTTTTAATATGTATATGGCCCCCTAAGCAAATTTTATACACATCATTTAAAAGTAGACTTTATTTCCAATCGTCCGGTACCAGTAACTTTCGTCTACGATAATATTTGAGGAGTTAGTAGGGGGTGTTTACTTTTTTTTTCCCACGACTGTACATGTTTTCCTTGTTTACAGGGCCTGCACAAACATCGGACAAACAGGGCCGGTACCCAAGACCCCACGCCAATTAAAGCCTTGTTAGGGACACTTAATCTCTATACGATTCGAAATAATGCTTCATTTGTATATAATAAGAATATTGTACTAATAACTTTATAATGTTCTAGATTTATTTTTAAATGTTTCTTCATGAGAAAAAGCACGTATTAACTATATTTCTTATAGGCAAAGTTCGAGGAAAGTATAGATTTAATGATTCTAAAAGGAACAGCGAACGCAAAAAATAAACATTAAAATATTTTAAAGGAGTTTCGAAATTTAACTATAAATTATGCTCGTTAAATATGGAAGTAGTGGGTTCACATAGTGGACTTCATACATTTTATTATCTATGTTATATGTTATTCTATGATATAAAAAACGTAAAAATAAATTTTATTAGTCCACATAGGGCTGCATACGTTGGGCTTCACTAACTGCTGTGCCAGTGTCCCGCCAGACGTTTCGCCGGCAGCCGGCGAAACGTGCTAGTTTCGCCAAATATCCCAATTTACGCGGGTTCCAAGACTTGTCCCATTCCCGTAAGGCATGGTGACGTTACGGCGACGTCGTTGTGAAGTCACACTGTGACTTTGTGACCGTCGATGTGACGTCACGTGACGTCGATGTGAAGTCACAGTGACTAGAATGTGAGGTCGTTATGGCCGTTTTAGAGCTCATCTGTGACGTCACATTGTGACCAATTTGTGAAGTCACGGTGTGACCAATTTGTGAAATATGTGTCATTTGTGACGAAATTGTCATTAACACTGTGATGATTCTGTGACGACAGTGACAATGTTGTGAAGTCACATTTCGACAATTTTGTGAAAATTGTGTAATTTGTGACGATTTTTTCATTATTTTTGTGACGAATATGTGACTACAATGACAATGTTGTGACAGCGTTAAGATGCAATACATTTATTGAAAAATGAAATCGCTATTCGAGTTCAATCAATGAACTATGACAATGGAGGCAGGAGTGATTATGAGTAAAAGAAAATTCTGAAGTTCGCAGAAAAATTTCAGAATGTTTTTTTCACGATACTTTGTCGAAATTTACGTTTTTTTCGAAATCCTTCGGTGAAATTCACCTTATTTGTACGATTTATTGACAAAATGTCATGTTTTTTCAGTATCATTTGACGAAATTCGCTTTTTTTTCGCTATGCTTTAACAAAATTTGCTTTTTTTCACTATGCTTTGACGAAATTTACGTTTTTCTTCAATCTCTTGACGAAATTGTGATTCTTAGATGAAATTCACGTTTTTGTCCACGACAATTTGAAGAAATTTAGATTTTTTCGCGATCGTTTGACAAAATTCGCCTTTTTGCGCGATTTATTTACAAAATTTCGCCTTTTATGCGGTCCATTGATGAAATTCACGTTTTTTCTACAATCTTTTGACAAAATTTGCTATTCTTTGATGAAATTCGCTTTTTTCCCACGATTTTTTGACGAAATTTGCATTTTTTTCGCAATCTTTTGACGAAATTCACGTTTTTCTTCAATCTCTTGACGAAATTGCGATACTTAGATGAAATTCACGTTTTTTTCCCCGACCTTTTGAAGATATTTAGATTTTTTTCGCGATCGTTTGACAAAATTTGCCTTATTTACGCGATTTATTTACAAAATTTCGCCTTTTATGCGGTCCATTGATTAAATTCGCGTTTTTTCTACAATCTTTTGACAAAATTGCTATTCCTAGGTGAAATTCGCTTTTTTGCACAATCTTTTGACGAAATTTGCATTTTTTCGCGATCCTTTGACGAAATTCACGTTTTATTTTCAATCTCTTGACGAAATTGCGATTCTTAGATTAAATTCACGTTTTTTTCAACTACCTTTTGAAGAAATTAAAATTTTTTTTCGCGATCGTTTGACAAAATTCGCCTTATTTGCGCGTTTTATTTTAAAAAAATCGCCTTTCATGCGGTCCATTGACGAAATTCGCGTTTTTTCTACAAAATTTTGACAAAATTTGCTATTCTTAAATGAAATTCGCTTTTTTCCATGATCTTTTGACGAAATTTGCATTTTTTCGTGATCCTTTTACGAAATTCACCTTTAACCAATCTATTCTTTCTTTTCTATAAACATCATAGCAAGTATAAAAAACTTTTGAGAGTAAAAGAATAATTAGGTAATATTTTCTCATTCTGCTTTTTCAATAATAAATTTACAGCAAATTGGAGCTAAAGAAGAAGGAAAGAATGATATCTGCTCAACAACTACAGTATTTACTCGCGTAATAGTCGCACTTTTTTTGCCAATTTTTCATTCTGAAAGTCTAAGTGCGACTATTATGCGGGGAAATCTACTACACAATATTGTACACTCTAATGCTAAAACATTACTGGTATAAAAAAAACACATTATAATAAAGTTAGTAACTTATCAAATGTTTCCAATCTATGTGCTGTTTATTAAATACCATTTTTCTTTTTATGGTAATATTTTTATAGACGTAAAATTTACAAATAATCTTTGTTAAAATTTTGACAAAAAATTCTCATAATAAATCACTTTCACTGAAGGTATCAGTACCACTATTGTAATATGAATCGGTGTATGAAGAATCTCCGTCATTCCATAAAATGTCATCTTCACTTCTGTCCAAAGCGTCGGAGATTAATAGTATTATTCCTTTGTACAAATGCAAGATGAGCTGCAAACCATATTTGCTTGTTTTGTTATTTGTGCCACTAACTAAATTATATTTATTTGCTGTTTTTATTAATTCTGATATTACTTACTGTTCCATCTAGGCCATTTTTTAAAGTTGCAGCACCCTGCTCTTTTTAAAATGGGCGAAATACATCCTTTTTTTTTAAATGAAATTCTCCTTTAGTTGCAATCGGAGATTTCTTGTAAAAAACTTCCCCATACCACAGTATTTCTAAATCAGTGTGCCCAAGACTTTGCAAAAATTATAGAACTTTATTTCTTTAGAAAATACAAGATATTGTTAAATCATGTCGTTATTTAATTGTATTTTTCAATTTGTAATTCATAAAATCCTTAAAAATTAATGTCACTTTATTTATCATATTAACAAATTATATACTTTTTTCTTATAACATTACTAAACACATTACTAATATTACATTTACTCATGAAGCTCTGTCATCATGCTCTGATTTTACTGAACTAGCACCTCTTTTTAATACATTTGACTAAAAACACCAAAAAGCATTTTTATATGAAAAATATCAATTATTTATTCAAATAAAGTTTTGAAATTCAATAGCGATACTTTCATATTAGCAACATTCCAAGAGTTTATAGTCGAAGAAATCGCCAAAGATTTTGCTACCTACAGCAGTTTTTTTTTTTTTTTTTTTTTTTTTTTTTTTTTATAAATTCTGATAGTTTTAGTAGTTTAAGCGAGCTGTTCGATTACATGTTTATTAAATTTGTTTTATTTATGTACAATTTTTGATGAAGTTTTTAATTTACTATAAATGTTTTAGAATAACGTGTGGTGAAAATTTTATATATACAGTCTGTTACAAATGCATGTAACCATATTTACTATTAACTTTTACATGACGCAGTAAAATAAAAAATAATGAAAATAATATAAAATAGTTAGCTATTTTTATGTGAATAATGTATAAAAATTCAAACCATAAGCACAAAATAAAAACACACATTGATTCATTATTACTATTATTATTTTATTTACAGGATTAGATAATTATAAATAACAAGCCCCCTTTAACCCACATTGTACCGCTGTCCTATAAATAGGACAGCTAATAAAACATTTTTTTAAATAAAATTGGTAAGGATTTTTTGGATGCATTTTGTTATGACGTCTTTAAAATACATAAAAATATAACATATAAACAAAAAAAAAAAAAAAAAAAACAAGTAACCAATTAAAATTTAATTGAAAAAAATCTATTTAAAAAATTCTTTAAGAATTGTGATCTTATAATCTAGAATTTTACCGTTATTATTATCTTTTTATTGGAGAAATCATAGAGTATTTTTGGACAACAGAAACAGTTTTTTAAAGTAAAATAAAATATTTGCTCATAAAATTATTTTATGTATGCATTTTATATGTCCTTACTATGTGTCCTACTAATATGTCCTGTTTAAAGGACAACTATTTACTTAAAAAATTAAAAACATTTTTTTCAAAATTTTGCTAGTATCTACTTAATTACACAATATTAACGATGTAATTGAAGTTTTAAAATTTTTCAAAAATATTTAATCGGTGTGCTTCAATATGAGTTAATCAGTTTTCTAATAAAGTGTATAGTATAACTATTTTGAAGTTTATGCGTATAAAATCATTCAAGAAGTAAAATATTAAAAGTATACAGAAAAAAAAATAATAAAATATATTTTACATTTTAGCTTCCTTCATTCAAGTACATGGATATGATTTTAATAATTAAAATATTTCAATAAAACCATATTTAAACCCTCACTGGGTTGCATAATTTCTATATTTATCAACAAATTGAGACACCGGTTTACGTTGAAAACTTTTCGTTCATAATGTTTAACTGAAAAGTTCTTACCAACTAAGGATATCTCTTTATAAATTTTTATAACTTTTGTCACATCTAATAATATTTATTGACACTGATTTTTCCCTCTTAATACTACATTTGCATGATATCCTTTAAATAGTACTTCTCCATTAAGTAAAAAAATTCTTATTTCTTTTAAATAGACTATCTTCTTTTCTTCTGAACATATATTAATTTTTAAATAAAAATATGCAACGCAAATTGCTTGAGACTATCAAAAAATTTTATTCCATAAAAAGGCCTTTTTATTTAGTACGTTAAATACATTTAAATATTTGGTAATTATGTTAAACTTTGATTATAATATTTTTATATGTCATTTTAAAGTTTGAGAAAATATGTGATTTTATCCTATAATATTTTAAAAGAAAACAAATCTGATTAAAATAAATTTATATAATTGATTTTAATCATCTGATTAAAATTGTTGATAGACAGTTATTTATTTCAAAAAATTAAATATTAAATCTACTAAACTTTATTAGGTTAATGAAATGTCTATAAGAATATACTAAAATCGTTATAATTTAAAGAAAAGCAAACTCTGGAATAAAATATTTTCCATACCTTTTTTTTTTCCCTTAACGTCGTTCTTTAAATTCCGATGTAATCCATGTTTTAGGAAGAACAAATTTTGGAAGTAGAAAATATGTGTTCAATAATACATACAACAGCAATGATTGGAATCATTTAAACCACACCAAAGCTGGTGTAAATATCTCAAACTCATACTTTTGTCTAAAGTATTATCTTGGGATGATTATTCCTATGAATTTTTTAGGTTAAATGTTTATATCTGACAGACTGCATGTTCATAACGCTACCTATTGTCCAGCAAAAACTCCATCTGCCTGTTCTAAAGATATAACGCAGTATAGTTTTATCGTCTGCGGCTTTTAGCGCTGTTTTGTTTATGAAAGCAAGAACAGATGGCTTTTCCGTTCTTATACATTTATATGACATAAAGCATACTTCCAATTAAAATTTCTCGTTTCTAGAATTTTTTGATGCATTTAACTTTTTTTTTATGTGTTTCAAAATAGTTCAAGTTTTAAGTTTTGTAAAGCTACTGTCGAATATGACAATAATTAAACTAATATTGGGAGTGTAACAAATTAAAGAATGTTTAAATTTTTAGAGTATTTAAAATTCATTTTAATATGCAATAGTGCAAGGTCTTTTGAAAATAGAAAATTAAATTTTATATTATAGGTAGTAAATGCAACATAAAAAAGAAATAAAATAACTGGAGAAATAATGTTTTTAGTGTGGGAGTGGGGGGGCGGGATCAGGCAAGTGTCATTTTTTTCTATTTTAATTTCCTGTAGAATAAAACATCTTGTAAGATAACAGTATTTTTCAAAATAAATTTCCAGAAACGAAAAAAATATAAATAAATATGAATAATTAATTACGCCACGTGTTTTGCATATATTTTTTATATTTTATTTTATATTCGGAAAAAGTTAAATTTATTTAAAAAGTGTGACACAAGTAGCCAAATTTATTTTTTAAGAATTGCTACTAAAAATAACTAAACACTAGCAGAAAAGTTTATTACTGAAAATATGCAAGTGTTTTTATTTATATAATAAAACATTGCTTTATTGCAAAACTCCGTCCCTTCCCATGCCCACACACAAACAAATCTTTGCTTTCTCCACCTGTATATTAATTTCTGCCATTTCCGCTGATAACAATAATTTATAGATAACAAACCAATTTCCCGGATTATATCATACAGGGTAAAAACATTTTCTTATTATTGAAATCTCTACAGTTAATACATTTTTCTATATTGACCACTAATAACCCCCAAAAAACATTTCTATAAGAAAAATATCAATCATGTATTCAAATAAAGTTTTAAAATTCAATAGCGATACTTTCATATTAGCAACATTCCAAGAGCTAATAGTCGAAAAAATCGCCAAATATTTTACTATTTACAACAGTTTTTTTAATTCAAATAGTTTTAATAGTCTAAGCGAGTAGTTAGATTACGTGTCTATTATATTTGTGTTTTATTTATGTACATTTTTTGATGAAGTTTTTAATTTTGTTGTGGAATATTAGCCGGGAACAAACACTGAATTATTTTTATTGTTTGAAGTGGGAAGTTTTAATCTTGACATATGTTTTGTCACACTGTGAGTTTACAACATGGTAGGGTTTTTTGTCACATAATGAGACGTACGTTACATGTAGTGTCATAACAATGACGTCACAATTTTTTAAAATTGACAGAAAAATATTTTTTACGGTAAATAACATGTTTTGAAGAATTTTTGTAATTTTTAAAAGTTTTCTAAGAAGTTCACATATCAGTCACAATGTGACGTCGCTTAGTGGTGGCATTTTGGTCACAGTTGTGACGTGACCACAGTGACTTACAGTGACGTCACAATGACGTCACTGTGACCATGCATGCTATGAGGGTTGTGCGGGACACCAAAATTCCTGATTTTTCATGACGTACAATTTTTTTAAATGTTTTTTTAGTACTATTCGTTAATCCGGATTGAGTGGAGCGTAATACAGCAAAACCTGTGAAGACAGAACCTATATGTACAGTCGTGGAAAAAAAAAAAGTAAACATCCCCTACTAACTCGTCAACAAATTATCGTAGAAGAAAGTTACTGGTACCGAACGATTGAAAATAAAGTCTACTTTTAAATGATGTATATATAATTTGCTTAGGGGGTCATCTACACATTAAAACGAACCATAACTTTTTTTTTTCAATAGCAGTACACACTTCTGACAGCATAAATGAACTCTATACACCCTACAATTAGTCTAAAAACAAATTTTTATGCAATTCGTACCATAAGTTTCCGCGAAATTAATTATTTTAAAACGACCGTATTTTAAGGGCTGTATCCAAATTGAAGTCCGGTACTCGATTGTTAACCCAGATAGCCCCTTCTTGATCAAGGCACCTTAAGCAGTCAATTAAGCCTGTTAGATTACAGGATAGCATAAGAAATTAAAAAAAATTTAGTCACTTCTATCATAGAACCATCATCTTAAACCATCATTTTGCCGTTTTTTAAGCATAATTTGAAAACTACTTGGAAGAAAAATGTGAAATTTTGGATTTCCATAAAGCAGGACTTAATAAATCTGAATCCATCAAAAAAGTTGTAGGTTACAATTTATAATTTTTTTTAATATTAATTTCGTAACTCATAATTCATATCAGAAAATTATAAAAATTGCAATTTCAACGTATTTATGTTTGGGTATATTAGTATTATTGATACAGAAAAAATTAAAACATTAGGATCATAATTTCAGAAGTTATAAATAAAAATAGGAAAATGTAATTTAACATTAGAACCTCTAAATTTTGAATGTTTATAATTCAAAAACTTATCATTCAAATGACTTTAAATTTGGTGTCTAGGCATAGTTTGAACCAAAGATTTGAAATACCTCGTTAAAATTTGGTATTGCTATAGAAAAAAAAATTAAGTTTGGATTCGTTTTAATATGTAGATGGCCCCCTAAGCAAATTTTATATACGTTATTTAAAAGTAGACTTTATTTCCAATCGTTCGGTATCAGTAACTTTCGTCTACGATAATTTATTGAGGAGTTAGTAGGGGTGTTTACTTTTTTTTTTTTCCCACGACAGAACAGTCGTCAAAAAAAAAAAAAAAAAATAAATAAATAAAAGTAAACACCCCCTACTAACTCTGCAACTAATTAGAATAGAAAAAATTTACAGTTAAAAAAGATTGGAAATAAAGTCTACTTTTAAATGATGCACATAAAATTTGCCTTGGGGGCCATATGCAAATCAAATCCAGATCAAACTTTGTTTTTTTCAATGGCAACACACAATTCTGACAATATACAGCAGATTTCCGTTACAACGAATTCCATTACAACGAAAAATCCTGTTACAACGAAATTTGACAAATCCCCTTTTCAAATTGCATTAACCTTAATGCGTTAAAAATTCCGATTTAACGAAGTACATTTTTTTAGGAATTCCGTTACAACGAAAATTCTTCATCAAGCTCTTTTTTCTTTTTTCGAATGATCTCTGGTTCGTGGCAAGAAATTAGACAGAAAGGAATTTCTATCTGTTAGAAACATGCCCGGTTAAGCGAGAACGAAGAAAATGAACCAGAAATTTTAGATTTGGATGAATCCTCTGAGTTAAAAACAATTTGGAAGGCTGCCAAAAAATTAACATCAGTCCCTGATCAGGTGGATTTGGAGGACTTCTTATCTGTGGATGGCAATGTTCAAATATGCTCTGAAGTGTCTGGTGAAGATATCATTTTGTCCATTAAAAGTACATTAGACCGACAAAATTACGGATGCAGTGATGACGGTATTGATGTTACCGGCGATTCAAGTTACCACCTCGGGAGCTCTTTCATGCTAGGAGAAAATTCGTGCTTTTGTTTCTCATCAAAAGAATGCTCCAGAGGAGGTATTTTCTCATATCCATTCGTTGCACACGTTTTTGTTATCATAAACTACACATTCCGTTGCGCAAACTAAATCGCAGATTTTCTACAACATTGTGCTACTAAATACAGGTTAGTCCGTAATTTTGTATTTTTAATATTGAATTTTATTTTACTAAGTTTTTATAAGTTAATTTAACTAGTCTTCCATTAAAATCTTCTATAACGAAAGGTAAATTTATCTTACATAATTAGTTTCCGTGTATATGTAATTCACTAGATAAATAAGAGTAATTCCGTTACAGCGAAAAAATCGTTACAACGAAATACTTTAGCCGTCCCGTGGAGTTCGTTGTAACGGAAATCTACTGTATTTCAAATCTTCGGTTGAAACTAGGCCTAGAAAAGAAATTTCACGTCATTTGGATGATAAGTTTTTGAATTATAAACATTCAAATATTAGAGCTTTTAATGTTAAATTACATTTTCATATTTTTTTAAATATCTCCTGAAATGATAATCCTACTGTGATATTTTTTATGTCTAATTATAATAGTAGAAAACCCAACCATAAATACATTGAATTTGTAATTTTAAAAGTTTTATAATATGATTTATGAAATTAATATTCGGAAAAAATATGTATTGCAACCTACAATTTTCTAGATAGATTTATGTTTATTATGTCCTGCTTTATGCAAATTCTCAATTTCAAGTTTTTCTTCCAAGTAGTTCACGAATTATGAGCAAAAAAGTCTAAATGACAGTTTAAGGGGGCGTCTATTATGTCCAGAAAAGCATAATTTGAAAAATATATATATATTTTACTCATTTTAATGAAATATTTGGGATGGCATATGGGCTGAATGGCTTGGGATGGTGAAACATATTAGGCGAATCAAATGGCCCTATTGGGAAGAAAAAATACATTAATAGAAGTGACATATTCATTCTGTAACCTTTCAACAATCGAGTACCGAATTTCAATTTGGATACAACCCCTAAAATAGGCTCATTTTAAAATAATTAATTTCTCGGAAACAAATCATACGAATTTCATGAAATTTTGGATTTAAGCTTAATTGAAGGGTGTAGAATGAATTTATGGTGTCAGACTTGGATATCGCAGTTGAAAAAACAAAGTTTAGGTTTGTTTTGATACGTAGATACCCCCCGCCAAGCAAATTTTATATACATTATTTAAAAGTAGACTTTATTTCCAGTCGTTTGATACCAGAAAGTTTGTTCTACAATAATTTGTTGCAGAATTAGTAGGGGGTGTTTACTTTTTTTTTTTTTTTGCGTAGTTCTTCCAAAAGGAATACCTTGCAAATCTATCTACCTGGACGGAAACCTTTCTAAAACGGAAATTTTTGCCGTTTCTAGTGATTTTTACCCGACTGCCAAGAAGGGTTATGTGTTTCACGCTTATCTGGGTATGTGGATTTTTTTATATTCTCGAAATGTATGTACCCTGTTTTATACCCTTTAATGAATGAGGTCTCTATCGATTCGTCTTAACCGTCCAATGGTTATAGGCTTTGTTTTGTTTTTATAAATTCAAAATGGTGGCCGAAAAATACAAAATGGTAGTAGAGACGAAAAAAATTTTTTTACACACCCTATTGAGTGGCATATCATTGGATAGATCTTTCAAAATGAAGAGGATGTTTCATTGACTATTTTACAGTCAGAAGTTCCGTTTAAATACTACACAACCTGGAAGTTGTGTAGGTAGGATCTCTAGCTTTACTGCAACTCTAAACATCCTAGACATCTATAGACCTCATCAAAACAGTGTTTATAGATAAGAACTAACAATTAAACACAACTTAAAAGTCATCAATACAAGTAAGCGGAAAAAATAGGAAAGTAATATATTAAAAAATAGTTTCACATTGATGAGAAATAATTAATTAATTCGCTTTTTACGCAGTAGGGTTTTTTGATTTTTTAAATTTAATTTTTTTTACCAGTTTTGCTGTACTTTGTTCAGTAAACACTGAGTACTTTGTCAGGAAGCTGTCTATAATAGAATTCTATTTCAAAAGTTAAAATTTCACTGACCTTACGTTAGGAATACCTGCTAAATCAGGATTTTGTATCAGTCGCTAGCTAAGTTTTATTGCAGATTGTTGCATTTATTTAGTAGGGTAACTCTAGGCCATAGTTTTTAAATATTGAAATAAAAATTCTTAGAATGAAAATACAAGAAATATTTATGTATACTTGAAATTCTAATACATATACTCCTCATATTTTGGGCAAAAATTAATTAAATATTAAGAACAAAAATTTTTAGTATAAACAAATTTTTAAATATCATTTCACTCCTTCCCTTTTCGTAAAAATGTACTACGTTTTTGGGAAGGGTTTTGATACTTTGTGACGTTTCATGGAACCACTTCAGGCACCTTATGCATTATATCCAGTTATCCTTTTTGGTTGTGGTATTGTTGAGTTTGTGTTTTCTTCTCGCGTTTATTTTAGACTTTTTCACGGTTTTAAATTTATTTATCAGTTTTATCTGTTCTTGGATGAAAGTCTCCGGCGTTCTTCCATATTTTCTGGAAAAAAAAATTATACATCGTTAGGCCCTATTATATTATTGTTATACGAGGGTCACTCTGAAATTTTTGAGATACAACTAGGTTTTTAAAGTTATACTTACAAAATTTTAGGTGTGTTCAAAGTAGTCTCCTCCAGCATCAATGCACTTTTGTAGACGAATTTTCCACAGATTAAATGCCTCAAGCCATTCATTTCTTGGAATCGGTGAGAAAAATGCATTTATAGCCACATAAATCTCTTCTTCTGAATGAAAACGACGTCCACGTAAGTTCTTTTTTAGATTAAAGAATAACCGAAAGTCACACATACCTAGATCACGTGAATACGGTGGATGTTCTATCACTTTAATTCGTTTTTGTTTAAGAAACTCAACTGTTAATCCGGCTGTATGTGAAGATGCATTGTCATGGTGAAGCATTAGTCCTCTAACATTCACTTCTTGTAGAATTTCTGGAAGGCATTTAGTGGTATACCAGTTTGCTGTTACTGTCTTCTGACCTTCCAACTTGATGGCTTTGACCAATCCCGTACTCCTGAAGAAAACGGCATACATAACTTTTTTCAGTGCGCGTTGTCTTTTCACCATTGTCGGCGTGGGATCATCTTCAAAGACCCATACTTTGCTTTCTTAACGTGTTGGAACGTCAAAAAACGGCATGTACGTTTCATCACCCGTTACAAGTTTAGAAATGATGCGTTGGCCACCATCATTTAGCAACTTAAGAGCTTCTTTACTAATTCTGACACGCTCCTCTTTTTGGTGCTCAGTTAGATTATGGGGAACCCAACGGCAAACTACTTTTTTTCGTATGCAATTCTTCATGAATAATTTTGTATATGGCTGTGGATCCAGTGTTAAGTTCCTTCTGTATCATTTGATAGGTACAGCGATTATCATCCATTAACATTTTTCGTATGGCAGACACATTATCCGGGATTACTGCCGACGGCGGCCTTCCTGAGCGTTCTTCATCCTGAAGAAAATTGAGACCTCTGCTAAATTCTTTAAACCATCTGAATACAGTAGCACGAGCTGGAGATTCATCACCAAATGCTAATTTCAACCGTTGAACGCATTCTTCTTGATTTAATCTTGCTTTAAAATCGTAGAAAATCATAGCGCGAAAATGTTCTCGCGTCAACTCCATTTTCTCTTCTGTTTAAAATTTATTCTACGCTAAACAAGTTGAAGTAAGTCAGTAAAAAATCGTCTGCTGTGTTAAAACACTTTGTATTTTAAAATTAAACCGTTATTTTTATTTTGTAAATTCTCGTCTGCGCGTATCTCAATAATTTCAGAGTAACCCTCGTAGAAATATTTATACTAGTTAAAAATTTAAACAATTATATTAACTGTGAAAGTAGTGTTTTTTTTTTTTTTTTTGGTAATTAAAAAATAATCTATATTGCATGTTATTCAATGATATATGAAGTTTAAAAATAAATTTTAGTAGTCTAGTATTGCAGCATTCGTTGGGATTTACTGAAACTGCTTTGACAGTCCTCACGCGATGTTGAACCGGCCCTGGACACGTGAGGGTTTGTGAAGTATGTTTTATGTAGGACGTTTGTGAGGATGATTAAACAGTTCAAATATGCTAACGTCAACCGGGGCTACTTTGGGGCACTTTTTCCTGGTTCCACTTACATTTCCATCATAAAAAAATATTATATGTGATTTTTCAACGTCGAAATGGAGTTGTAAACAATTGACATGAAACAATGAAGCAAACTGTATGGTTTTAAAGAGGAAATTTTTTATTTTTTAACTATTTTTAAAGTTTTGGAACAAAGTAGCTCCTGCTGGGGGCTTCTTTGGTCCATTCACTTAATTTTATATAAAATGAATACATTTCATATGTAAATTAATACATTTTTATTGAAACACCCTTGCAATATCATCTGCTAAAAAATTAAGACTGCAAGCTCGATAAACATTTTTTTTTTTTTTTTTTTTTTTTTTTTTACATTTAAGCACAATAAACCAACCGTCAATATTAAAGAAACGAGAAACAGTTTTCGTCATGTTATCCTCAGCAACTGAGGAACGAAAACAATTAATGTAACATTTTGCTACAGTAACATTTGAAAAAAATGTTACTTAAAACATGTTTTAAGAGATTTGGTTGTATAAAAGGCATTTCTAAGTAATTGTGGATATTTTCGGACCAAAAAAGGCCTTGCACTAAGTAGCCCCGAAATAGTAGTTTTCATGTTAGCTTTATGAAAACGTACACATTTCCTTTCAAAATAAAAAGTTAAAGGAAAAAATCCCTGCCGGCCCGGCTACAGGCGGAGGTAGATTTCGAAGTTAAGTATACTAATTTCCCCAACAAAAACTAAATCATGATTAGTGATTAGCCCACTTTAACAATTTTATCTGGCCGCTTTTGACGAGTTTTTATTTCATTTTTATATAATAGCTGGTTTTATCAGAATCATGCTAAGGCGGTATTTAGAAAAAAATATTTTTCCATGCTCAACAACTCGAAATTTTCTGGCACATTTTCAGATTCATTTTTAATAGAAAAAATATGAAGCTTGCTGCCGTGATTTTTGAAGAGATTTATAAGCGACCTGTGTTTTTATTTTTCGTTCAATTAATTAAAACTTGATTTATAAACAATTATTTTCTCAGTAGGGCACTATTTTTTGTTTCTAATACAATCGCTTCGGGAAATTCTGTTCAAAATGCCCACTTTGACATCATTTTTTGAAGTATATTATGCCTCTATCAAAAGATCGATCATTACTGTACATTATATAGTTTCTGAATAATAGAATCTACCAATTGGATGTGTTTGAGAGCAAAAATGAATTTAAAAATGAGTCAGAAAATAAGCAGTTTGGATTAGAATATACCCTTAATAAGATGATTTTTTTTCTTCAACCGCTATGTACTTTTAATTTGTTTTTGCTGTAAGAATTGGTCCTATCAAAAACTTGTCTATATAAATGTTGCACACAATATTAAGAAGATATATGATAAATTCATGGGGGTTTTATATCTTGAGAATTGACGGAGTTATGGATTTTTTTCTTCTTCAACCCCCCTTTTTTGTTTTCGTTTTTTTTTTTTTTTTTTTTTTTTTTTTGTGCGGTACGAATTGGTCCTATCACAAACTCGAGAATATAAAAGTCGTAGATAATATTAAGGAGATTTAAAATAAAATTAATTGGATTTGATATCTTGAGAACTGACGAAGTTGTGAATTTTTTTCTCCGAAAACCCTATTTTTTGCGCCCCTTGACCCCATTTTTAATTTTATCAAAAATCTATGATACATAAATTTTTGGTCCTATTTTTATTAGTAATAAAAACTTTAAACTGATTTGATATGTACAAAAATTAAGAAGTTATGGGGTTTTTTCGGTTTTCACAAAACCCCTTCCTATTTCCATCCCCTTGGTCCGATTTTGCCCGTTAACGAACTTGACCGAGATTTTATGACCCTTGATTTTATGTATTAGTTTGGAAGAGATTTGTGCAGAATTGTGGGTGTTATCATGTCCAGAAGAAAGTGATATATATATATATATATATATATATATATATATAGATATATAAAGTTTTTTACTGAGGGTGGTTTTGGGTTCTAGGGGTCATGATCGGTGTAGATTTGAAATTTTTTTTCAGAAGTTCCAACATAGGGGAGAATGTAATAGGTAGTATTTCATACGAAATCTACCTAAAACTATGATCGCACATGGGTTACAGGTTACTAAAGGTAATATTTTGACACTTACCTTATTTGTAGCTCTTATTCAGATTGTTTCGCTATAGAAAGTTTGGAGGGTTAAAATTTACGCACGAAAACAGTTGTTTACAAACACATCCAGTGTTGCCACTAAAAAAATTAAATTACCCCCAAACTATTCAAATACCTTATAGTAGGGTATAAAATATTTTTCAAGGGCAAAAACTCCAAATTATCTTGTACTGTTTGTTCAATACAAAGAATAAAAACTCTTTTTATGGGATAGACCAAAGTAACTCCGCAAGGACCAAAGTAGCCCCAGTTGACGGTAATGATTCTAAAATGGTTGATGACTCCTGGCATAGAGCTTAATGCTATGAACCGTCGATTTTGAAAGTCTATTTGTCATTTAATTGTTATCAAATAAATGAGTTTTAAAATAATCCTAAGCAGTAATAGACTTATTTTATATTTCGTGTAGTCTTCCAGGGTCTGTCCAGGAAGTAATGACACTGAATTTTTCGCGCCTAGCAGAAGGCTAAAGTGGCGGAGTTTGCGGGTAGTACATACGGTGATGGCTGTCAGCTACAGAGTGCGGTGGAAGTTAGCTGTCCTTGAGCCTCTGCAGCGCACGTATCGCTCGTAAAGCAGACAGCTGTTTGAAAGTGGCGTTAGGTTTTCAGAATGCAGGGGAGTGTCGAGTAGCGATATGTCATAAAGTTTTGTGTAAAACTATACAAATCAGCTACTGAGACACTTGCCATGTTGCAAGAAGCTTACGGGGAGCATTCTTTTTCCAAGACTAAAGTGCTTAGGTGGCACAAAGCCTTCAAAGACGGAGGAGAGGACATCGATGACGAAGAATGCGCTGGGCGCCCGTAAAGTTCTCGAATTTCAGACAATGTGGCTAAAACTAAAGCGTTTTTGGACTCTGATCGTCGGACGAGTGTCCGAATGATTTCGGAGACAGTGGGACTTACAAAATCAATTGCGCATCAAAACGACGCAGAAGAATTTCAAATGCGGAAAATTTGTGCCAAGCTGGTTCCAACACATCCTTGTGTCTGAGTTCCTGGCAAAAAACAGCGTCTTAACACTGCTCCAACCACCATACAGCCCGATCTGTCACCGCCGGACTTTTTTCTATTCCCTCAGTTAATATCCAGCTTAAAAGGTCATCGTTTTGACAATCTGGAGAAGTTGAAGACAAACGTAACGCGCGTTCTGAACAGCATTCCAGTTGAAGACTTCCAAGCGGGTATAAATGGGTAGCAGAGTCGTTGGTACGGTGCATTAATATAGGAGGAGTCTATTTTGAAGAATATTAAGGGGGTCCGGGACACAAAAATCTTCAATTTTTCAATTTTTTTAATTGGATTAAAACTTTCTCTGCCGTTTTCTGTTTAAAATGATGTTTAAATCATGTTTCTATCTTAATTAGAACAGGAAATATTAATTTTTTCGTTTTGGTTTGTTTTCAAAATCTGCCTTTCAAGCTATGGTTGTCAAGGAAACGAGTTCTTGTGAAATTGCGTTTTTCTTCATGATAGGTTTTTTCACCATTTCTCATATTTAAATTCTTATAACTCGAGAACCGTTAAAGATACTGGGTTAAAACTCGGAACATATCTTTTTCAATTATTTTACTTTACTTTTGAGCCAGCATATTTAAAAAAAAATATTTACTTTTGAAAATATGATTTTTTTTTTTTTTTTTAAAGTTGCACCACTTTTTTGTAATTTTTTCGTTAAAAACTTTTAATTTTTTTAAAAATTAATATTTTTTTAAATGCTGGCTCTAAATTAAAAAATATATAGTTCTGTTTATTTAAATGAAAAAAAAATTTAAATTCTACAAATAATATTTCGAGTTATAACGATTTTAATTTATACCACTTTTTTCATAAATTTTAAATTAAAAAATTTTTTAGAAAAGCTATGAGAAGTTTTATGATTTGATTTTGTTGTCAAATGATATGATTAATCATCACAAAAAAATTCAAAATTTTAACTCAATAAATAAAATTTTTTTGAAAATGTGTCCCGGACCCCCTTAAGCAGGTTTCTCACTGGCTTTTGACAAATATTAGCGATATGGCGAATAAAAAATATAAAACAGTAGCCAAAGGAAAATAAATGTTAGCAAAATAGATTCGGCGTGAAAGCTGAAAAAGCTATCTTTAACCCCTTATTAGCCCCCCTGTACGGTATGCTATTTCTTTCTCCCAGCTTATTTTGTGTCGTCTCCAGAAAAAAAACGTTACCTTACAGAAGCCAGTCGTAAAACAAAGCAGTACGATTAAATACTCTATAGCAATTTTTTAAACTTCTAAGCATCGCACATTTTCAATTTTTATAGCTTCATATTGGAAAAAAAATGTGCTTTTAAATGCAATTTGTTTGAAAACTGTATCTCCATTTATTTTTGAAATATTAATTTTTTTGTAGTTTTTGGAGCCATTTGCTTAATATTGGCAACGGAAGTACTCCATTTCCATAGAAAGTAAAGGAAAAACAGTTGTAAAATATTAGTTATATATTTTTGTTGCCATTTTCTCGTAACAACCGAAAGAAAATGTAATTAAAATACGTGCTATTTTGAAAAAAATATAAACGAATCATTACTTTTAAAATATGGAGCTATTATAAACTATATTTAAATTAAAGTATCAATATTAATGTTACAAACAAATGAAGGCCTATGAATCATTAGATAGCCGGATTTTTTTTGCCGATTTTCTTTAATGACGGCATCTTTTTGCTGCATTTGTGTATTATTTCGCGATAGTGACGTCCTACGCATACTTTACTGTATCTGTTTAAGAGTGAATCTTAAATGTGGAATTCTTAAGTGGATGCGAATGACGTCATTTTACATAAAATAAAAGCGTGTGCTTTAAGTCTTAAAATTGAAATATGTTTTGTAGTATATATATATGCATATATTTTTTTTTTCTTGATCGGGGGGCGACACTAAAATTTGAAAAAGCAGAATTCCTGTTTTGTAGTTGTATCCCTTTATTTAAAAAATATATTCTAAACTAACCTTTTGTGTAATTGCTTATAAAATAGAAATTCAACTATCCGCTTACAGTAACTATTAAAATAAGTACATTCTAAATGTCCTCTAAATGTGCAAATGTTTCAGACTCTTTTAGCAGTCTAACAAGGAGAGGGCCAACCTTGTTAATCACATATTTTGATTATTTTAATATGTGTTGTAGGGTACAGACCCCTTAGTGTCAGGTTCAACGGATTTTATCCAACGCTCCTTAGTTCTTGAGAAACAGGAGTCTAATAATAGTACACAACTTAAATACTTACTTTGCAACCAAAATGATAGGTTAGTCGTAGCTCAGTTGGTATAGCGTTTGCCGGCTAATCCGCGGGCCCGGGTTCGATACTTGAATGCGCTGCATTTGTTTTTCTCATTTTTTGTTTTATAAATATACTTGTAATTATAATTTAATAATTTAAATTAAAAGCTTTAATATTATAATGTTAACAAACTTAAATTTATCTTTTCTTATTTGTAAACTATTATTTCTCATCCTTTAAAGAGGTTTAAAAAGAAATTGGATCTATTATTGAATGATAAAAATTCCAAAATCGTGACAAAATCTGTTGTGTCGCCATCTAGTTTTGATAAAATGAAAGAATATTCAAATAAAATAAAAATAAAACCAGAAAAAAGATAAAGGGGAAAGAAAAGTAATTGAAAGCGCAAGCATGCTTATTACAAATTTAAAAATCTTTAATATGCAAAAAATCGGTTGTAATTTAATTCTGATGCTAATTTTTAATATAATTATGCTTGTTACTTATATAGAACTTACTTACAAGAATAATAGTATTATCGCATTGACTTCCTTTGTTAAAGCAATGCGTAAATGATGTTTCTTTAAAATCACGAATTGGCACAATTGCTCAATATCATTGCATCGATAAAGAATATATGAAATACATTTTAAAAGTGATTTTAAAAAAAATTAACAGTTTTATGATGATTTATTACAATTATTTAGTTAAAAGTAAAAAATTAAATAGGTTAAAATTATAATTGCTATACAATATTAAAAATTTTAATTGACAATGAGATTATTAAGTTACGCTTACAAGTATATTTATAAAACAAAAAATGAGAAAAACAAATGTAGCGCATTCAGGTATCAAACCCGGGCCCGCGGATCAGCCGGAAAACGCCATACCAACTAAGCAACGACTAACCCGGGATACCGACTGCAAAGTAAGTATTTAACTTGTGTACTAATATTAGACCCCCCGGTTTCTCAAGAACTAAGGAGCGTTGGATAAAATCCTTTAAACCTGACACTAAGGGGTCTCTACCCTACAACATATATTAAAATAATCAAAATCTGTGATTAACAAGGTTGGCCCTCTCCTTGTAAGTAAAAATTAAAAACAACTATCTTTGATTTACCGTTGTGAGAATATAGGCTAAATATTGCTATGAGATTTCGTCTCTTAACCAATGGTTAAAATATGTCCGGCCAGTGATAGTTTGGATACAACTAATAAATAGTATGACAAATGGCTAATTTCAACAACGCGTTCCAGCAAAAATTTTCTCTATTTGGCTATTGATGCGCGTAACTGTGTGTATTTACCGGCGCGACGCCGGCGCATAGATAGAGATTAACTGACAATGGAGAAATACCTATCACATAATCCTTTCTGTATCTTTGGCTGTTGCTAAACAGAATTGGTGTTGACTCAGTATCTCTAAAAATGTAAACGGCACGGTGCAATTGAACATGTTAAAGCCACATCAATCGTTCAGTAACGGGGATAAGTATCTGGACTGTATTGGCTATTGGCATCATACACACAAACACAACAAGTAAAAAGTAAATTTAAAAAATCAAAAAACCCGACTGCTTAAAAAGCGAAATAATTAATTATTTCTCATCAATGTGAAACTATTTTTTATATTACTTACCTATTATTCAATTCCTACTATTAGCTCACACTCTCCCTACATTTATTTATATATTTATCTTGTACAAATTTTCAATCGTTAATAAAATACTCATTATTCATCCTATCAGGTTGAAATAAATTTTTTTAAACTTGTACTGGATGACAATGGATGTTAATAAAGTTTTTTCAAATATTAATTAATTAATTAAATTTTAATTAATTAATTTTAGTTTTGCATGGGAAACAAAATAACCGCCATTGGTTATTGAATTTCAATGAAAGTATTTTCAATAAGGGTTACCATAGGGGGGGGGGGACCCTGTTCTGTCGCCAAATACCGCCAAGTTTGTCGCCAACTTGGCGATATCTGTAATATTTCGCCAAATTCCCATAGAGTTCCATTGTAAACCTACTTGCTTATAGAAAATTAACAAATTGAGATATTTTAATGCAACAAAAACTCATATTAGCTTGATTATATTACATTTTTCTTTGATGGCCTAAGTAGGAATTGACTTTAAAAACAAAATTTTTATATTACTTGTTTTTTTATTTACTTGTATTAATGACTTTTAAGTTGTGTTTAATTGTTTGTTCCTATCTATAAACACTGTTTAGATGATGCCTATAGATGTCTATGAAGGTTAGAGTTGCAGTAAAGCTAGGGATCCTACCTACACAACTTCTTGGTTGTGTACTATTTAAACGGAGCTTCTGACTGTAAAATAGTCAATGAAACATCGTCTTTATTTTGAAAGACCCATCCAATGATATGTCACTCAATAGTGTGCGTAATTTTTTTTTTTCGGCTCTACCGCCATTTTGTATTTTACGGCCGTCATTTTGAATTTATGAAAACAAAATCTAGCCTATAACCTCGGACGGTTAAGACGAATCGACAGAGACCTCATTCATTAAAATCCATCCAGCCGTTGGGATGTTTCCAGTGTATAAAGAAATCCACAATCCACATACCCAGATACGCGTGAAACACATAACCCTTCTTGGCAGTAGGGTAAAAATAGCAGAAATTGAGTTCTTGCAATTTGGCGTATTTGATTGTTTGTTTACTCGCCAAATGAAGCATTTTTTCGTGATTTGGCGCAATGGCGAGCGACAGCAAGAACCCTGATATTAAGTGTCTGTGAAATTATCTTCAAATAAACGAATTTTATGGAACAGTTTCATTACTTTCTGAACAGACCCTGTTTTTCATGTACATTTAATAGGGTATAACGGTTATCCATGTTGGCTTTAAAATGGTTTTTGTATGCACCCAAGGACTTGCCTCACTTTAAAAGCAATGATTGGTGGAAAACGATGGTTTTTAGGTAGATTTCGTATGAAATACTACCTATTGGGATCGTTCCTATGTTGGAATTTCTGAAAAATTTTTGCAGATCTGCACCGATCATGACCCCTAGAACCCAAAACCACCCTCAGTAAAAAACTTTATCTATCTATCTATCTATCTATCTATCTATGTATCTATCTATCTATCTATCTATATATATATATCACTTTCTGCTGGACACGATAACTTTCGTAATTCTGCACCAATCTCTTCCAAACTGATACATAAAATCAATGGCCATAAAATCTCGGTCAAGTTCGTTAATGGGCAAAATCGGACCAAGGGGATGGAAATAGGGAGGGGTTTTGTGAAAACAGAAAACCCCCCCATAACTTCTTAATTTTTGTACATATCAAATCAGTTTAAAGTTTTTATTACTTCTAAAAATAGGGTCAAAAATTTATGTATCACAGATTTTTGATAAAGTTAAAAATGGGCTCAAGGGGCGCAAAAAATAGGGTTTTTGGGAGAAAAAAAATCATAACTTCGTCAATTCTCAAGATATCAAATCCAATTAATTTTATTATAAATCTCCTTAACATTATCTACAACTTTTATATTCACAAGTTTTTGATAGGACCAATTCGTACCGCAAAAAAAATTAAAAACGAAAACAAAAAAGAGGTTTGAAGAAGAAAAAAATCCCTAACTCTGTCAATTCAAAAGATATAAAATTCCCATGAATTTATCATATATCTTCTTAATTTTGTCTACAACAACTATATAGACAAGTTTTGGATAGGACCAATTCTTACAGCAAAACAAATTAAAAATACATAGCGGTTGACGAAAAAAAAATCATCTTAGTAAGGGTGTATTCAAATCCAAACTGCTTATTTTCTGACTCATTTTACAATTCATTTTTGCTCTCAAAGGCTTCCAATTGGTACGTTTTCTTACTCAGAAACTATATAAACTACCGTAATGGTCGATTGTTTGATAGAGGCAGAATATATTTTTTTTAAATGCTGTTAAAAAGGGCACTTTGAACCGAATCAACCGAAGTGGATTGTGTTGGAAAAATCATTGTCACTCAAATCCAAACTGCTTATTTTCTGACTCATTTTTAAATTCATTTTTGCTTTCAAACGCATTTAATTGGTAGATTCGCTTATTCAGAAACTATATAATGTACTGTAATGATCGATTTTTGGATAGAGGCAGAATATATTTCAAAAAATGATGTCAAAGTGGGCATTTTTAACGGAATTTACCGAAGCGATTGTGTTAGAAACGAAAAATATTGTTCTTCTGAGAAAATAATTGTTTATATATCAAGTTTTAATTAATTGAACAAAAAGTAAAAACACAGGTCGCTTATAAATCTCTTCAAAAATCACGTCAGCAAGTTTCATATTTTTTTTATATTAAAAATGAATCTGGAATTATGCCAGAAAATGTCGAGTTGTTGAGCATGGAAAAGTATTTTTTTGAATACCGCCCTAACATGATTCTTATAAAACCAGCTATTATATAAAAATGAAATAAAAACTCGTCAAAAGCGGCCAGATAAAATTGTTAAAGTGGATTTATCTCTAATCATGATTTAGTTTTTGTTTGTGAAATTAGTATATTTGACTTCGAAATCTACCTCTGCCTGTAGGCCGGGCCGGCAGGGATTTTTTTAGATAGATTTCGTATGAAATACTACCTATTACATTATCTCCTATGTTGGAATTTCTGAAAAAAATTTTACAGATCTACACCGATCATGACCCCTAGAACCCAAAACCACCCTCACTAAAAAACTTTACACACATATATATATATATATACATATATCACTTTCTTCTGGACACGATAACTTCCACGATTCTGCACAAATCTCTTCCAAACTGATACAAAATCAAGGGGCACAAAATCTCGGTCAAGTTCGTTAATGGGCAAAATCGGACCAAGGGGATGGAAATAGGGAGGGGTTTTGGGAAAACCGAAAACCCCCCATAACTTCTTAATTTTTGTACATATCAAATTAGTTTAAAGTTTTTATTACTACTAAAAATAGGACCAAAAATTTACGTATGATAGATTTTTGATAAAACTAAAAATGGGGTCAAGGGGCGCAAAAAATAGGGTTTTTGGGAGAAAAAAATTCATAACTTCGTCAGTTCTCAAGATATCAAATCCAATTAATTTTATTTTAAATCTCCTTAATATTATCTACAACTTTTATATTTCGAGTTTTTGATAGGAACAATTCTTACCGCACGGAAAAAAAAAAGGGGGGGGGGGGTTGAAGAAGAAAAAAATCCATAACTCCGTGAATTCACAAGATATAAAACCACCCTGAATTTATCATATATCTTCTTAATATTGTCTACAACATTTATATAGACAAGTTTTTGATAGGACCAATTCTTATAGCAAAAACAAATTAAAAATACATAGCGGTTGAAGAAAAAAAATCATCTTTTCAGAATTTCTTGAACAGAATTTCCCGAAGTGATTATGTTACAAACGAAAAATATTGTCCGACTGAGAAAATAATTGTTTATAAATCGAGTTTTAATTAATTAAACGAAAAATAAAAACACAAGTCGCTCGTAAATCTCTTCAAAAATCACTTCAGCAAGTTTAATATTTTTTCTATTAAAAATGAATCTGAAAATTTGCCAGAAAATTTCGAGTTGTTGAGCATGGAAAAGTATTTTATCTGAATACCGCCTTAACATGATTCTGATAAAACCAGCTATTATATAAAAATGTAATAAAAACTCGTCAAAAGCTGCCAGATAAAATTGTTAAAGTGGGTTTATCTCTAATCATGATTTAGTTTTCGTTGGTTAAATTAATATACTTAACTTCGAAATCTACCTCCGCCTGTAGGCCGGGCCGACAGGGATTTTTTAGAATGGAATATAAATATAATAACAAAAAATTGAATATTTTATTTCATATCTTTATTTATTTTATTTCGATATTTCATTCTGCTTTAGAAAAGTTACAATAAAGCAAAAATAAATTAAATTTTATTGGAAAAAGTGGAAAAAATAAGAACAAGTATTGAGCAATAAGTTTATGCCTATACTTTGTGTGTCTTAATTATGTGTCTTAATTGAGATATTGAAGATTTTTAATGCACCCTCACTTTAAAAGCAATGTTTGGTGAAAACGATGATTTTTCTTTTTCGAATGGAATATAATTATAGCAACAAAAAATTGAATATTTTATTTTATATCCTTATTTATTTTATTTCTATACTTCATTCTTCTTTAGAAACGTTAACAATGAAACAAAAATAAATTCAGTTTTATTGGAAAAAGTGGAAAAAGTAAGAAAATGCCTATAATTATGTGTTTTAATTGAGATACTGAAGATTTTTAAAGTAGTCGTGGAGAAATTATGGTTGTGCTTGTTAATATTACGTAACCTAAGAAATACAGTAAAACCTCCCTAAAGCGGCCACGTTCCGTTCCAATAAAAATGGGTCGCTCTGAGAGGTGGTCTCTTAATGGAGGTCATGTTTAAATGCAGATTTTAATTGTTGATAAAGGCAATAATTAAAGTTACTAAAATTTATTTTTCACATTAGGAAAAAATATGAACATTTAAGTATCAAAACAAAAGTTAATCACATAAGTTAATTACTGCAGAGGTTAAAAAATGAATACATTGATGTTTTCTTTGATTTTACGGTTTTATCTTTTATAACTTTTATTTCCAGGTCTTTTTGAAGTTCAGTAAATAAATGCAATATTTTTTGAACGGTAACAAATAATGACGATTTCATTAATTTATCTATTTCTTTGAGAGTTTCCCGACAGAATAGGGCAGGGAAGTTTATTGACCGTCATTCTTAATTTATCACCAGAGTTAAATTCATTGCCTAAAAAGGCAAAAAGGGGTTTAAACACTTAAAAGTTACTGGAATATTAAAAAAAAAATTCTAAACTTTTTAGTTTTTTCTAAACTAGTTTAGAAGTTTGTTGAATAATACGCTCTCCGGATTTATTTTTCTAATGAAACCTTCTTTAAGCGACCAGGAAAAAACCGAATTTGTTTCGTTTTTTTCAAAAAATGGGGCGCTCATGGACTGAGTTGAACTGGGATGGTCTCTAAATGGGGGTAAACTTAGTATTGAGCCTATGGGAATAAATTTCGTTCCATGAAAAAATGGTGGGAAATTCAGGGAGGTGGTCGCTTAATGGAGGTGGTCTCTTAATGGAGGTAGTCGCACAGGGAGGTTTCACTGTAATTCTTTTCAAACTGGGACTTGCCTTAACATTCAATAGCAACGCATTTGTAATAGCGTCCATCTAATAAATATTTATTATGAATGGATTAAAAAACATAACTTTTACATTAATTTGCAATAACATTTAGCTTGAATTATTTTTTTTTTTTTTCACAAAATAGACTTGCCCCAGTTTTAAAATCAACTGCTCAAATATTTTTGCAGACTACCTGTGCAATTTGTAATAAATCCGTGTACTTTCATGTGTTGACTGTAATAACGATATCACAGCATGTTATCGTTATTGAAACTGTGTTATTCGAAGAAATGAAAAAGATTATTTTCAAAGAACCCGAAAACACATAAAATGTAGAGGATATCCTGTCATTCATTTTGTTTTAAATGTTTTGTTTCTTTTAATCTATATCTTGGGCTTTCGTTTCCAAGAGCATTTGTCATATTCTTTCAACGATATCTTTATTCCGTGAAGGAAGAAATTGATAGTGCATGTCGTAAGTTGTAAGTAAACATCGCGGCTATTTTACTTGTGTTTTATTGGCAACTTTTTTGAAATTTTACTCAACCTAGTTTTTGTATGTAAAGACGGAATTTCGTAATCGATTTTAACCCTCATCCTGACAGGTTAGAATGTTAAAAACTGCGCACAAAGATATTTTCCGTTGAAAATACAACATTTTAAGGGGACCGGGAAAGCAAAATTCAACCAAAAAATCGATTCTTATTTTATATCATTAAATAGTTTAAACTTTTATCTTTCCAACGATGTGTCACACATGTTTATATATAAAAAAATAAGTGTTGAAATTATTCATTCTTTTCTAAGAGTACTTCACAGCTTAATGGCCATTTAAATCTTTAATTGAATTTTTTTCAAAACTTGGATTTTTCATGTTTATGTTCCTTTTTTTCAATATCTTGTAAATTTAAGATCTCGGATTTTTTTTAATACTTATATTATGTTATTATTGTATAGTTTAACACATGGATTTAATGATTTGTTGAGAATTATTTATTTTAGGCAGTGAAATCTTACCAAAAATGCTAATTTAAAAATGACTTTCAATAAATAATTAATAATTAATTTTGAGTTTCACTTAGAAAGAAAATGGTTTGTTAAAATACGTAAATCATGTTATTCTAACCACTCTAAAAAAATCTAGACCTCTATCTTTCACCATTTCTGAGAAAAAGGTACATAAAGTTGGTGAATTTAACATGGCGGAGATAGGGCTTTCCCGATCACCTTAATATTGTTAGAACTTAATAATAAATTAACCCTTTACCTACTGACGGTACTTATAAGTACCATTAAAACAACTTGTTATAAAATTCATTTCATACATCGATTAGTTGTAATACAGTTTAGAATGAGTTATAGATACATTACTTTATCTTGTTCCAACAGCATTACGGGGTTACACAAAACAAAAATATTTTTTAAAGGATGATTTCTTTTGCCTTTGCATCTTTTCCGCTTTCTTGACGTTGGAGGGTGGGGGAAGGGGATTTTTCAATTCGGAAATAGTTCTATATTTCTATTGTAAGAACATTATATTTGTACATTTCCTAATTCTACAAAACACTATGAAAAATATTTAAAATGAAAGATTTGAGTGGGGTTATAAGTATTGCACAAATTCCCTATAAATTCAAATTTAATGAATCCTTCTAAATCCTTCAATCCTTCTAAAATGTATTAAATGATTATGTAAATCTTTTAATCTAGTTTAACCAATTCACGAAAAATGCTTTAGTAGATAAAATTTTCATGAATTCCTAATTTAGTGCATAAAGAGATAATACATTATTTTAAGACTTTTTTTCATTAGACGGCTTCCGGTGATATATCTCCAGATATTCTTTAGTGTTGCAATTGTATACAAAGGATTTAATGATCCTCCAGTTTACGTTCGTAAAATAGGCCAACTGGTTGTAAAACTGCAACAATGATTTTAAGCGTTTTACAAAGTAGAAATATAAATAAAAAGTAAAGAGTGTACTACAGTCAGTATCGGTTATATGGTCACCCATGCGGTCCTGAAAAATATGACTTTATAAGCGGGGGTGACCTTATATGCGGTATAAAAAGGAATTTTATTTTAGACAATAAAATATTATTAATAAGTTAGTTATATTTGTAGAATAATGTACAGAGAAGCTATGAACATATAATTTATAAAACAAGACGTATAAACAAGAATTGCTTTACACTTGAAATTTCGAACTGATGCGTATACTCGTAGTAGTAAAAATATTTTTTTATGCAGGTTAGTTTGCTTATTATCGTACTTGTTAAAACTACTTTTTCTTACGAACAGTTTTAAAATGTTCCTCCGTGCCTTTGGGATTGGTAAAAAAATATCTGAATGTATTTATTGTTTTGAGAGTTTTTTCTCGCGTTGTCGGTTAAGCTTCGAATTCACTGTCATTATCATCGTTTTCATCAGTGTTTATAGTTAAAATTTCCGAAACTACTTCCAGTATAGAAGCTTCACCATGTACTTTTCCGATGTCACGTCAACTGCGGACATCTAGAAGAAAAACACCAATAGGCGTGAAAAACCTTTTAAAAAGGCTTCCCACTCCTCCAATAAGCAGTCTTTTTCGGAAGGTACAGTCGTGGAAAAAAAAAAGTAAACACCTCCTACTAACTCTTCAACGAATTATCGTAGACAAACGTTACTAGTACCGAACGATTGGAAATAAAGTCTACTTTTAAATGACGTATATAAAATTTGCTTAGGGGGCCATCTACATATTAAAACGAATCCAAACTTCATTTTCTTCAATAGCAATACCCAATTTTAACAAGATATTTCAAATCTTCGATTCAAATTATGCCTAGACACCGAATTTCAAGTCATTAGAATGATAAGTTTTTGAATTATAAACATTAAAAATTTAGTGCTTCTAATGTTAAATTGCATTTTCATATTTTTATTAATATCTCCAGAAATTATGCTGCTAATGTGCTAATTTTGTAGCAATAATACTAATATACCCAAACATAAATACGCTGAATTTGCAATGTTTATAATTTTATGATATGAATTATGAATTATGAAAATAATTTTCGAAAAAATTATGAATTGCAACCTACAATTTTTTTGGTGGATTTAGATTTATTAAGTCCTGCTTTATGGAAATCCAAAATTTCACATCTTTCTTCCAAGTAGTTTTCAAATTATGCTTAAAAAACGGCAAAATGATGGTTTAAGAGGCCGTCTATAATAGAAGTGACTAGATATTTTGAAATTTCTTCTGCTGTATTGCAATCCAGCAGTCTTCATTGACTTCTTAAGGTGCCTTGATCAAGATGGGGGCTCTCTCGGTTAATAATCGATTTCCGAACTTCAATTTGGATACAGCCCTTAAAATACGCTCGTTTTAAAATAATTAATTTCTCGGAAACGTATGGTACGAATTGCATAAAAATTTGTTTTTAGGCTAATTGGAGGATGTAGAGTTCATTTATGATGTCAGAATTGTATACTGCTATTGAAAAAAAAAACAAAGTTATGGTTCGTTTTAATATGTAGATGGCCCCCTAAGCAAATTTTATCTATATCATCTAAAAGTAGACTTTATTTCCAATCGTTCGGTACCAGTAACTTTCTTCTACGATAATTTGTTGAGGAGTTTGTGGCGGGTTTTTACTTTTTTTTTCCCACGACTGTACATACACGCAAAGGCGTTACTCTTGCCACTCGTGGTTAAAGTCCATTAGTAGCAATCTCATTGTCAATACTGCATATGTGAATTCGTCATTTATTGTGCAAACGACATTCCGTAGTTCTTGCGCAACTTCAAATAGGGACACATCATCACCATCATCATCACTGTTGTTGTCTTCGAACGATAATTCTTCACATTCTGGAAGTCAAGGATGTCAAAAACAATTTTCAATGGTCTTCTTTGTTACCATATTCCAACACCTGTCTACGTAACATATGACATCTAACACAGTCACGCGAAACTTCTTTTTCTGATCAGTGGCAGCAATGACGACTTTTAGAAGCAGCTTTCGATAATTTATCTTAATATTTTTAATAATCCCTTGATCTAATTTTTGTGTCATACTGGTTCAGTTTGGAGGCAAGAAAACAAGTTCAATCGGATTTAAACTGGGAATCATGCAATGGGTGGTACAGTTATCTGCGATTATAGCCACTTGCCTGTGCAAATTTTATCGAAACGCCGAATTTCTTTTTCCCAAATGTTTAATTTTATCAAGGCTTTTCGATTCGCATCGTAAGATACATGCAAAGATTTACAGTTTTTCAAACAACGAGGCTTGAAAAATTTACCAATAACTAATGGAGTCAATTTCTCTGAGCCATCCATCCATATTCGCTGCTAATAAAACGGCCAAACATTTTTTGCTTACCTTCCCACCACTTCATTTTTGTTCTTAAAAGTAACAGTTTTATCTAGCAAAACGTAAAAAAACAATCCAAATTTATCAAAGTTAAAAACATCCCAAGCTCTGTACCTATTGAGAATGTCACTTAAAACAACACTTAGTAACACTTAGTTAGCTCACTTAGTTAACAGCCATTCCTTCGATTCTTTGGCAGTAAAATTCGGTTTTCCTAGTTATGCAGCAATTTTCAGAAATGTTTCTTTTACGATAATCCACGTATTGGAATATTCTGCAATCTAGCACATTTTATCCAAGTGAAAAGATCTTTCTCAAAATTCTCAAATGTTGAAACATGTTCTCGCTTTCTCTTTTGATTGATCACATCTTGTGTTTAACGAGATTTGAACCCCAAGACGATATTCAATGTCGCTCTCTCTATTCCATCAGTCTTCGCGAAAGATACATTCGATTTTTGAAAATTTTCTACAATTTTCTTTCCCGCAATTTTCAATTTTTTTTCGTTTTGCTGACATCTTGTATTCACAAATGACAATTAACAACACGCAGCGACAAATAAAATGCAAAAAATACTAAAAATGCGTGACTTAACATTTCTTTGCAAGGAGGACAATTTTCATTCGGTCGCAAGGGGTGATGGCATAATTTCCAAGAATCGGTATCTAATGCGACGGTTAAGGGAGAAATCTCCAGAGCTTTGGAAACTCTTAACGACAGGAAAGAGTTTCTCTTATAGGCTGCAGCCGGGAAGAGGCGATCCCCTCCCCCCTACCCCGAATGTCGACACGTGGTGTGCAATATTATTTCGATCTCTAAGGCTCCGTATAAAAATGAAAAGGTCTCCCTCTCATTCTAAAGCTATAAAAATGTCAACTGGCGTTTTTTTTACCATGCGGAAGTTCGTACTTGTGGATTTTAGCAAACGCACAGGAGATTCAACGATGGAAAAAGGGGAACATTGACTAGAAGGAAAGAAGTTCCTCCTACAGGATGTCCAACCATTTCTTTCTAAAGCTACTAAAAATAAAAAGCACCGCATGACAGATACATAGAGGTCGACAGTTGAAGGTACTTCAATGTGAATGATACGTTTTTTTCGGCACCTTGCACCCTAAAAAAGGGAAGGAAAAATCATAAAAATTTAAGATATTTTACAATAAAAAGGGAGACAAGAGATGACTATTTGACCATATATCCGATAGTAGCCATTGGAAACTGACCATATAGGCGGTGTATTTTAACACGTAATACCTATTCAGTCAGTCCGGACTAAGGCTACTATAATAGGAGTTCTAGTCCGGACTTACGAAAAGTGACCTTATAAGCGGGCTGACCTTATAAGCGGGTGACCATATATCCGGTACTGACTGTATATATATTTTAAAAACACGCTTTAATCAATTAAGGGGACCAGAAAGCCCCATCTCCGCCATGTTAAAATTCACCAACTTTATGTACCTTTTTCTCAGAAATGATGAAAGATAGAGGTCTAGATTTTTTAGAGTAGTTAGAATAACACGTTTTACGTATTTTAACGGACCATTTTATTTCTAAGTGAAACTGAAAATTAATTATTAATTATTTATTGAAAGTCATTTTTAAATTAACATTTTTGGTAAGATTTCACTGCCTAAAATAAATAATTCTCAACAAATCATTAAATCCCTTTGTTAAAGTATACAATATAACATAAGTATTTAAAAAAAAATCTGAGTTCATAAGTTTAATAGATATTGAAAAAAAAAGAACACAAACATGAAAAATCCAAGTTTTGAGAAAAATTCAATTAAAGATTTAAATGGCCATTAAGCTGTGAAATACTCTTAGAAAGAGTGAATAATACCAACACTCTTTTTTTTTTATATATATAAATAAACATGTGTGACACATCGTTGGAAAGATAAAAGTTTAAACTATTTAATGATATGAAAATGTAAAAAATGATTTTTTTCACAAATTTCGCTTGCCTGGTTCCCTTAAGGCTGTTCTCAACCGCTGCGCTCAACAAGCGCAAAATGTTTTGACACATTTACAAATTCATTTTTTAACGGAAAGGTATAAAATTGGAAGGCCTGACTAGGGAAGCGATTTGGAATCGAACTGTGTTTTCCATTTCTTGATCCATAAATTACCTATTGAGTTATAGGCGATTTTGATCATGTGACAAACACGTTTTTCAGCCAGCCTTGAGTGTTTTTCCTCTTTTCGCGCAAAAATTCGGTTCAAAACGCCCACTTTGACTCTTATTTTCTGAAAGATCTATTGCGTTTGCAAAAAAAAAAAAAAAAAAAAAAAAAAAACGGAAAAAACAGCTCTCTGACATAGTTTTTGAACAACAACAACTGCTAGTTACATGCATTTCCGAACAAAAATAAATTAAAACTTATGTCATAAAGTTGCCCTTTTGGATTTGAGAACAGCCTTAACAGTTTCATACTAATTAAATTAGGATTATACGTTGAGAAATCAATTTATAAATCCTAAGAAGTTAGTTTAAAAAATACTTTTCTTCTTTCCTGTTGCCATATCTTAAAATAAAATTAACCTTCCGTCGGTCGCAACTCTGGGACTCCCGAGTTCGGTCACAATGCGCCTGACAGGCACCTGTTAGAAAATCGTCATTAGCAATTAATTGACGAAATTCTAACGCTCTTAAAGTATAATAATCTATAGATCTTTAAAAAAAAACCACCCTTTTAAAAGCAATCAATATTCAATATATCAAATTAGGCGCCATTTCTACCACCTTGAAAATGGCGCCTAATTTCATTCCTGCAATTCATGATCTCTCCACCCCCGCCCCCCCCCCCTCCCCCCCCAAAAAAAAATCTATAAGTGATCTTCATTAAGATGTACAAAGAGGGAATATATCAAATTTGAATGAAAAACCTCGTTTATTACACTCAAAATAAGTAACCTTGCGCAATCAAGTGGTGGAGAGGAGAAAGAAAATAATTGTGCTGCGTCTGTTAGGCCTATTGCGACCGACGGAGTGTTAAATAAATTCACTAGCTCGCGTTTTCTATCATCCTTAAAAAAAGAGGAAATTTTCCATAATCGGAGTCGATGCCAACTCATTATTTTTTTTATGGGGGGGGGGGGGGAGGAGGGATCATAAATTGCAGGAATGAAATTAGGCGCCATTTTCAAGGTGGTAGAAATGGCGCCTAATTTGATATATTGAATATTGATTGCTTTTAAAAGGGTGGGGTTTTTTTTTAAATATATTTTTACTTAAATACTTATTGCGTCATAAATTCCATGTATAATTTAAAAAAAAAGACTTAATGCAGGTAGTGGCTTCTTGTGACTTCAGAAGAGTTCTAACAGGATTTATGTTTGAAAGAACTTTACTACCACTACTTTTGAATAATATCTCCAGCTTGTTCAATCCCAGAAATTCTACGATTAATTAATTCAAAGATTAATGTTCGAAAGTAGTCGTAGTAAAATGCTGACAAAAGAAAAGCCTCTGAGAATTTTTCTATAAGTAACATGCAGCGCCCCAAAAAGAATGTCACGAACTACCACTTAGTATAGGGTTACCTAAAATAGACTAACGTTTTTAAAAAATAGAATAACAAGCAAACGATGACGTTATTATCCTAATAGGAATAATGTGCGAAATCGGGAATTTATTTCGTATTCTGCCTTATTTTAATGACAAATGTCACCTACAGAGGGTGTTGCACTGCATCCTGCATCAAAGTGTAAGAATTTTCGAACTAACGAGTAAAGATGGATCAAAATTCCTTCTATTTTTATCCTACATTCTGTTCAGTTGTTGAAACGCGAGAAAAGCTGATTTTCTTTTATTATTAGACTCTTTATTTTTTATTTATATTTCTTTTTTTTTTTTTTTTGCTCTTTATTCTATAAATTATTTCATTCTTGCAGTTTCACAGCCGATTGGTCTATTTTCGTGAGCGTGGTTTGGCGCATAATCACCTCCATTGTTGTTATAATGCGTGAAAACTAAGCTCGAAGTCGCAGCGGTCGTCGTACGTCTCCAGATACCCGAGCCCTATCCTTCAGGTTATTGGAGGTTATTGTATATTTTCCTAGATTAAGGCTCCTGTCCCTGCTGGCGAAGGCACTCACGAGCTAATGCTAATCCTATGGCCAGGGGTTTTTCCAATATCTCGTTTGCATTTCGACATTTTTAAATATTTTTATTTTTATTTATTTATTTATTTATTTGCATTGATAGCCGAGATCCGTTTCTACATCTCACCTTTTATTACTTCTTCGATTTTGGTTGCAGATATCTTTTAGAATGACACTTTGATTTTCAGACCCGGTTTTGAAAGTGAATGTAACTTTATAAAAAATATCTGCGACCAAAATCGAAAAAGTAACAAAAAAGAGGTGCGATGTAGAGACGGCGACTATCCAATACAAAAGAAAGAAAAGAAAATAATGTCGAAATGCAAACGAGATATTAGAAAAATCCCTCCCCATAGGATTAATATTAGCTCGTGAGTGTCTTCGCCGGGAGGGACAGGAGCCTTAAGGAACTTTTGTCTTTTTTACCCGACTGCCAAGAAAGGTTATGTGTTTCACGCGTATCTGGGTATGTGGATTTCTTTATACCCTCGAAACATCCCAACGGCTGGATGTATTTTAATTAATGAGGTCTCTATCGAATCGTCTTAATCTTCCGATGGGTATAGGCTAGGTTTTGTTTTTATAAATGTAAAATGGACCGTAAAATTCGAAATGGCGGTTGAGACGAAAAAATTTTTTACGCACCCTATTGAGTGGCATATCTTTCTATGGTCTTTCATGGATAGGTCTAAATATTACACAACCTGTAAGTTGTGTAGGTAGGATCTCTAGCTTTACTGCAACTCGAACCTTCATAGACATCTATAGGCCAAATCAAAACAGTATTTATACATAGGAACTAACAATTAAACACAACTTAAAAGTCACCATTACAAGTAAGTTAAAATAAATAAATAAATAAATAAATAAATAAATAAATAAAAAAAAAAAAAAAAAAAAAAAGGAAAGTAATATATTAAAAAATAGTTTCACATTGATGAGAAATAATTAATTAATTCGCTTTTTACGCAGTAGGGTTTTTTGATTTTTTAAATTTAACTGTTATTTGTTTTAGAGTGTAGTTGGAGCCAGAAGGAAGATCTGTTTCTCTAAACTTGTAATTTGATTTCCTTTTACGACGTCATTGTTATATTTCAGTTCTAAAGACTTTAAAATTCTGTATTGTCGTCGAAAGCACATCTTTATAAATAATTTTATAATTCTATCACACTAGTCCAAGAGCTGTTAAACATTTTAGGGAAGGTATTTGAGGCACCCTGAAAATTTGTGCAACACTTCTTTTGTAATGCCTGAATACAAAATCGAATGTCTGGCTGAAGGATCGTGGCCCAAAACCTGTGCCAGACAAAAAATGGCACTTGACACGTGTCTGGCACAGTTTTTGTGCCGACTAAAGTGTCTGTCACTTTCAAAATATTTTTTTCTAAGCATAAATATTATTGTGCCTCAATCTCAGCGTGCCTCAAATACCTTTTTTGGGTAGTCAAAAAATGGCACTTGACACGTGTCTGGCACAGTTTATGGGCCGACTAAAGTGTCTGTCGTTTTCAAAATATTTTTTTCTAAGTATAAATATTATTTTGTTTCAATCTCAGCTTGCCTCAAATACCTTTTTTGGGGTAGTGTCAAAAAATGGCACTTGACACGTGTCTGGCACAGGTTTTGGGCCACGATCCTTCAGCCAGACATTCGATTTTGTATTCAGGCATTACAAAAGAAGTGTTGCACAAATTTTCAGGGTGCCTCAAATACCTACTCAAAAATGTTCAACAGCTCTCCTACTACACCGCAACGTGAGGGAATATTAAGTTCGAAGCCGCAGTGGTCGTCGGACGTCTCCAGATACCCAAGCCCTATCCTTCGGGTTATTGGAAGTTATTGTTTAACCCTTTATCTACTGACGGTACTTATAAGTACCCCTCACTTTAAACTTTCATCCCATAGTGAATATTACTAATATTCTAATGGTACTTTGCAAAAACACACTTTTAACTCCACTTTATCAGGATACATGGCAGCAGTAGTTCTAGGTTTGTTAATTTAGCGATGAAGGAGGCTATCTTTGACACAGACGATGGGTTTTGTGCGGACATTTTGTACAGATTGTCACGCTCGTCTTTTTATTGTTCCAAACACAGTAAAGGATGTAAGATAAGTGTTGGATTTTTTTTGTGTGTTCATTATGATCTTAGAATACAGTTTGATTAGCTATTTTAGGTGAACGGTGTATGTATTTGATTTAACAGTTGAATTACTCGGTGGTACTTATAAGTACCGTCAGCACACTGGGTGTTGGAGAAAAACTTCTTGTTTACTTTTTGTCTGTGTAGTTATCCATCGTTTTCATCTGCTTTAAAATGTAATTACTAAAATGTAGTGTAGTAATGATTTTCCTGGTATTTCTTTTCTGTTTCATTGTTATTTTTTTATAGAAAATTGAAAAAAATGTGGCACCGGCTCGTTTTTGCATTGCTAGAAATGCGCAATGTAAATTCATATATTGCATATGAGGAGATGCGAGAGAACATGTTGCCCCTGGAATATAGACGTCGCATAACTGAAGGACTGCTAACAAGATCGAGACCTAAAAAATTAGGGTTTTTTTTAACCCTTTCAGGGGCAAAGCATTTCAATTCTAAAGTGTTGAAATAAATGATTGGCACCGGAATTTGACAAAAGATTTATTTGTAAATAAGAAAACGCTTATATTTCACATACTTATTAAATCGAAAATATTTTCTGGTGCCAGTTGAAATAGCTTGTGGGTTTTCTGTTACGATATTTTAGTCATAGTGTACTGACGGTACTTTAAGGTACCACTTTATTTAATTACCACTAAATAATTAAATTTCACACGGGTGAGTATTTTTTTTTATGCTTATGCTTTAATTTTCATTGTAGTAACTGAAAAAAAAAATATTACATGAAAAAAATTGCAGTAGGTCATAATGCAGTAAATAAAGGGATATTTTCCTCGATTAAGACTGCTAGTCACCCAGCTTCCAAATTCCCCTCGGTAATGTTAAATCTATGGGCGTTTGGTGCATTCTTATATTCAAAATATCTCCACGGGAAATTAATATTTTTAACTTCTTTTTTCAGTATTCTGATTTTAAAAGATGTCTCTTTTTTCCTCAGTTGTCAAAATATTTCTAAAATATATGCTTAATTTTATATGCAGTGTTAAAATTTTACTCCCAGCTCGTCAGTTTTTAAGACATAAAATATTAAATTAAGCTTAGATTTTAGAAATATTTTGACAACTATGAAAAAAAGTGACATCCCTTAAGAAGAAAACAATGGAAAAATAAGTTAAAAATATTAATTTCCCGAGGAGATATTTTGAATATACGTATGCACCAAGCCTCCATAGCATTCGTAGCCTCCTTAACATTATCGAGGGGAATTCGGAAGCTGAGTGACTAGCAGCCTTAAAGAACATTGTCTTTTATAACAGTGCAGTTGGAGTCGGAAGGAAGATCTGTTTCTCTAAACTTGTAATTTCCGTTTTAAAACAATTTATTACTAAACGGTTGTGTCACAGTTTGCTTCGTTATAAAGATCTTCCAATAATACTTACAATTATGGACGTGCAGGAAACTTATTGAAGTTTTAAAAAAAAAAACTCTGGCGCCCTTATAGAAGTGGTTTAACTTTGATTTAAAGTTTCATTCCTCCTCTTTCATTTCATATTTTCATTTCATACTTTCATTTCATATTCCTCTCATTTTCATAGAAAGTTTCATTCCTCCTCTTTTCTTCCTTTTGTGATGAAATTTGTGATGTTTCTTTTTATAATGAATTATTACAGAAACAATAGAAAATCGTTTATTAATTTTAACTACATGTGCGATTTGCATCATTGGTAATAATATTTTATTAAACTGTTAAAAAAATTAGTATCTGTTGTCTTAATGCGACTGTATGAGCTTTTGTTTATCTATACACATTTCGTCTATTATTTTTCAACCACAACAATAAATTCAATTTTAGAAAGCTACGAGCATTTGTTTATTTTGTTAGGCACAATTTTTTTTACTTAATATATTATTAAGATATTAGAAAATTAATATTCTATTGCTTGAATGGGATTCTTTTTGTGTTTGTTAGTCTAACAAATTTCGTTTATTAATTTTCCACCCACAACTATAAACTGAATTTTAGACCATTACAAGGATTTGTTTATTTTGTTAACCGCAATTTTTTTTATTACTGCTTATATTACTGCTTAACCTTATTAGGCTATTAGAAAATTAATATTCTATTATTTAATTGTGATTCTTCCTACAGTTGTTATTCTAACAAATTTTATCTATTGATTTTCCAACCGCAACAATAAATTGTATTTCAGAAAGCTACAAGCATTTGTTTATTTTGTTAAGCGCAATTCTTTTTAATTCCTGCTTAACATCTTATTGAGATATTAGGAAATTAATATTATATTATTTAAATGTGATTCTTTTTACGTTTGATATTCGAAATTTAGTTTATGAATTTTCCAACCACAACAATAAATTGAATTTTATAACGCTACAAGGATTTGTTTATTTTGTCTAACGCAATTTTTTTAATTACTGCTTAATACCTGATTAATCTATCAGAAAATTAGTATTCTACAGGGTGCGTCAGGTATTTGAGAACAAATAAACGCCTGTTTTCAAACAGGAATAAACATTAGAGATAGAGCATTTTTTTAACGTTCTGTACAAGTGATCACATACACACTGGATGGCACCATTCATTGAAACAACCGCATCTACAAGCTGTCAAAACCGACTGCGGGTAATGATCAGATGAGGGTTGGGAACATTTGCCACTGCATAGACAACGGCTGTCTTAAGGACCGCAACATCGCTGTATCGATGGCTCTTGGAGTCCCTCTCAACTATGTCACATACGTAATAGGCCATTCAGTTAATATCTGGGTAGCTGAGGCCACACAAGTTGAGGATGACATCGTCATGAATGCTTTAGCCATCCATTTTTGGTTTGTATCGACCGTATGGGATAGTGCAAAGTCTTTTTATAAAACGTAAGGCCTCCAACGTATTACGGAAGTAATTTAGTGTTTTAACATCTCGTTATAAGAAACGGAGATGACTCTGACGTCTTGGAGAAAGAAATGTGGATGCATCAGATCGTCTTCGCTTCTCAGGATACCCCCCCCCCCCCCCCAGAATCATCAGTGATACTGGAAATTTTCTGCATATGTCTGTCAGAACCACTTTCGGGATTTTACATCATCACCGTTCTTTTTGCGGTTCACTTTCTTGACCCGGGCAAAGTTTTTCTCATTGGAAAGAAACAAGAGCATTTCTGGCTCCTCTTGATGTTTCAGCTTGTTAAGATGGCGCTTGTCTCTGGTCGGGCAGTTATTCCGGGTTCTCTCGGGCAAGAACTGTACCCTCCTCATCACGTACTACCTCTAACGAAGGTTCTTATGAACCACATGTCAGGTTGTATTCTCATCAACCTGCATCCCCTAGCGATAGCTGTTATCGACTTCGTAGGATTTTCATCGACTTGACTAACGAATTCTGGTGTTTTGATGATTTCATATTGCTGACAATGTTTTTTCCTGCATGAAGCGTTTGCCACAGGAAACTTGGAAGCCTTCAGTTCCCTTTTCACATTAAAGACCTTTTCACATTATTTATCCAGGCGAGTTTAAAGAATGTGGCAATCTCTAAATCGAAGTGTTCTTCAGCCAATGACAGCATGCTTTTTCATTTCTGCAGTTAGTTTAGGTTCTGGCATGTTTACATGCAAAAGAAAAAGAAACTATGATATACACGGCAATATCTCACCTATAATGTGTGTTCTCAAATACCTGACGCACCCTGTATTATTTAATTGCGATTCCTTGTACGTTTGTTATTCTAACAAATTTCGTCTATTGATTTTCCAACTATAACAATAAATTGTATTTTAGAAAGCTACAAACATTTGTTTATTTTGTTAGGAGCATTTTTTTTTGTACTTAATGTCGTATTAAGCTATTAAAAAATTAATTTTCTATTATTTAACGGTGAATCTTTTTACGTTTGTTATTCTAACAAATTTCGTTAGTGAATTTTCCAAATCCAGCAATAAATTGAATTTTAGAACGCTACAAGCATTTGTTTATTTTGTTAAAAGAAATTTTTACTACTCCTAATAATATTTTATTACATTTTATTAAGCTATTAGGAAATTATAGACCAGGGGCGGTGCTCAGATCGTCACGTCATCGAGTTGACGGTTAAAATACCAGGGACTGGTAGGTTTATCATTCTGATTTCCTGCACCTAAAGGTATGAAAACATCGAGGACGGGGAGCAGGAAAACACAATGGTAAATCTACCAGTCAACCACTAAAATCGGGTTTGCAGGTGTTTTAAACCAAGGTAGAAGACCAGTTGCATTTTAATATGCGAATCGACTTTTAAATAATCCTGGAATTTGAGCCGTCAACTCGATGAGATGATGGTTTTTGTAGCCAAACTCTGGTCTAGTATTATATTATTTAAATGTGTTTCATTGTATGTTTGTTATTATAAAAGATTTCGTCTATTTATTTTCCAACCAGAACAATAAATTGAATTTCAGGACACTACAAATATTTGTTTATTTTGTTAAAATTAAATTTTCGGTAATTTATTACTCATCCTTTTCAACTTTTTTTCGTTATTTATTTCGCAGTCATTAAAATATTCTTTTATTTCAGGTGAAATAAAGTACATCAAGAAACTGTAAAGTATAAAATTTATTTTCTCCACTACAGTTACACATTGTCACATCAAAATCAAAACAAAAATGTTTTCTTTCAATAAATATTCATGATATATTTCGATTCAGTACAAGTCATTTTTCACAATGAAAATGTAAGGATTGATCAACACCATTAGTAACATTTTTGTTGGTTTCGTAAACATCATCATAAGCATCAATATATCATTAGCATAAATGGTATACAATACAATCAACTTATGTAGATTGTCGCGTGCACACGTTTTTGTGAAGTATAAATATCTTTTCCACAAATTCAATTTTTATTATTTTAAAAATCTCACAGTACATTAAAAACAGCGCATTCAACATCAAAATATTAAAACTTAAAGTGAAATCATTCTAAGCTATACATTTCAGCATAACATTTTTTAAATATTTTTCCATTTCAGTCAGAATAATTTCACCGCAATATAAAAGTTTGTCTTTTTATAGATTTTGAAAACAGGCTGAAGAACTCAAAATTTTTATAGAAAAAGCGTCGTTCATTGGAAAATTCAACTATCATATATTCTTTGCTTCTTCATTAGTGTCGAATTCTAAAGTCTTATGCTCACTTTCTTATCTGTTAATGTTTTATTTTTATACTCGGCTTATATAGCGCATCTATAAGTTTCAATCAATTTTCTTGTGTTTAAAGTGTGCGTTTTGCACTGGAATATGCAGCATAGAGATCTGCACGGGTTTTCATTCACGGCACTCGGGCCGGGACCGGGCCATACTTTTTTCTGAAGGCTCGGGCCGGGCTCGGTCCTTACTTTTTTTTCTAAAGGTTCGGGCCGGGCCTAACTTATTTTTTCTGCACAGAGACGGTACTGGTTTCATTCCTAATCTTCACGGTCCAAAATTTTCATTTCTAGCTTTGACCCTGCCCGTATGAAAATCATTGTCTCGGCGTGGCCTGGTCCGTTCAAAAGTCAATAAAATTAGGCTTGGCACAAATTTTTTTCAAAAAATGCATACATTTTTAAATCATCACTATTCTACAATTAAACGTTCAAATTCATTCTTTTTAAAGAATAGTAGATTTCTACGCTTATTAACATATAGTTAAATTAAAATAAACGTGTGAAAAAGAACCTACCTATGACGGAATCTTGTTTTAAACTGAAAAACGTGTTGATTCATGCAAAATTAATATACTACTACGCAAGAAAAGAATATATAATACATTTACACTTGCTAAGAAGGAAACTTCTCTATAACGTTTTTTTTTTTCTATGCAATTCCGTCTTAGATTTTACTGTATAGCATTTTTCAGATTTTTAACACTTCAATACATGGAATATGGATTAACAATATTAATGATAACTGAAACTTTATAATATACTTATAACTACTTAAAAGGTCAATTAAAGGTGTTCACACACCTTTAATTGATAATAGTTCACCTTTTAAGTAGTTATAAGTATATTATAAAGTTTATTAATAACAAGGTGAAAATTTCCTTCACGACACTAGTGTTTAAAACAGTGTTTTGATTCTATTGGATAACTGAAACATTTACACACAAGAAATACAGATTCATTAAAAAAATTAATTTCGCACCCTGCGGCACTTCTATAAAAATGAAGATTATAAACATGAAAAGAAAAGTTAAGATAAATATTTTTGGCCTGAACTCCTCGTATGAGACAAATTTTTAACCAAATTGACGTAAAAATCAATGTTTTGCAGAAATTCACTCGGGCCGCGATTTTAACTTTTTTTCGGACCGGGCTGAATTTTTTTTTCTCTAAATCGGGCCGAATTTTTTTTCTCTGAGTCGGGCCGGGCCCGGACCTGAAAATGTCGGCCTGTGCAAACCTCTAATGCAGCATATGCATAATTTAGAGACTGACTGTATCTATTGATGAAACTAGTCCATAAATAAAGCACATGGGGGCCATTAACTGCAACTACAGTTTAAAATATCAGGTGGGATCGTTATTTATTCAATATATAATACATTCGTACGCATAGAAAAATATCAATTTTACTGTATCACTTTCTCTTTAAAGTTTATTTTTTTAATCTTATTTGATATCCCTAATCCACTATAATTTACTTTCTTTATATAATAATGTAAAACATCTTTTGGTATTAAAAATCTAACCAATGAGAAAATTTAGCTTTTATCAGTAAGGTAATTTTTGAACAAAAATTTTATATATCTAAAATCTGCAAAATATATTTAGTTTAATATTTTAATGTCTGCATAATTCTCTTTAAAAAATATCGTTTCTAAATTTACTTGGCACGCATATTAAAATATAGATGATTTTTTTTTCGTTCATATTCATGAATATATTTATATACACATTTACATTTATTTATATACATTAGTACACCAAACATAGAAATATGAAGTATCATATAAAAAGATACAAGTTAATATGCGAATTTAATTTATTATGTCATCAATTATATTCAATGGAAACCAGAAAATATATTAATTAAAGAAATAATGTACACATAAAAATTATTATATTATATTTTTAGGTTTAACTGTCATATTAAATACAGAATCTCTGTTACAAAGTCAATCTGTTTGAAAGTCTTATTGACACTACAATGTTGAAAATCTGCAGTCATTGTTGAAAAACTATCCAGTTTTTAAATAACTGTTACTTGACCATATATTATAAAGCGTTCTAATTGGCCAGAAAAAGAGATAAATTACGGTTATGTAACTGTTTCTAATAAAAACGTTAAATCAATTTGCTGCAGATTTTTAACAGTATTTAACAGATAACACATTTCACGTAAGATAACGGCCATTTTAGTTTCCCTAGCAAATTGTCCGGTCAATCAAACTAATTTAGAGAAAATAGTCACACTATTAAAAATCGAAAAAAACTGTTATGAAGTGGGTTCACATTGGTCGTAATAGAATTTAATTACGGCTATGTAACGTTTTCTATATAAACGGTTGAATGTCTGATCTTATTTAAAAATAATAGTTGCAATGTTAGAAATCGAAACAATCTGTTATGAAGTGTTCTCATTCATTGGGCGTCAGAGAAATAAATTACGGTTATGTCACGTTTTCTTTACAAACGGTTGAATGTCTGATCTTATTTAAAAATAATAGTTGCAATGTTAGAAATCGAAACAATCTGTTATGAAGTGTTCTCATTGGGCGTCAGAGAAATAAATTACGGTTATGTCACGTTTTCTTTACAAATGGTTGAATGAATGACTTTATTTAGAGATAATAGTGAGTGACACTGTTAAAAAGCGAAATAAATTGTTTTGAAGCGTTCTCATTGGTCGTAAGAGAAATAAATTACGGCTATGTAACGTTTTCTATATAAACGGTTGAATGACTGACCTAATTTTGAGATAATGGTTACGCTGTTAAAAATCGAAACAAACTGCTCTGAAGAGTTCTCATTAGTCGCAATAGAAATAAATTACGACTATATAACGTTTTTTATATAAACGGTTCAAAGACTGGCCATATTTAGGGATAGTAGTTTACACTGTTAAAAAACGAAGCAAACTGTAACGGAGCATTTTCTTTGGTCGTAATAGAAATGATTTACGGTTATGTAACGTTTTCTATATAAACGGTTGAATGATTGGCCTTATTTAGAGATAATAGTTACACTGTTAAAAATCGAAACAAACTGCTATGAAGTATTCTCATTGGTCGTAATGGAAATAAATTACGGCTATGTAACGTTTTCTATCTAAACGGTTAAATGACTGATCTTATTTAAAGATAATTGTAACACTGTTAAAAAACGAAACAAACTGTTTTGGAGCGTTTTCATCGTTCGGAAGAGGAATAAATTACGGTTATATAACGTTTTCTACATAAAGAAAAAAAAATGGCTAGAAAATTTGTTGCAGATTTTTAAGAGCATACTAGGGAGATAACTAGGGTGCCTATATATAAGAGCGGCGACATACGGGATTGGACGATCTCGGCGAGCTTGTCAATATCACTCAGCTAAAGCTTTTTAACTTGTCTCATTAGTATAATGGACAGTGTTCTCGTGACGTCACAGTGGGAATCACGTGGTGTAAAAATAGCGGCTCGCGCGTTTGTTTACCTTATTTCGTCATTTGATGCAGCAGAAATGCAGGCAAATGCATGCGTAAAATACTGGAGATTTATTTTGTATGAATTGTTTTCGATAAATACTTATATACATATTAATTAAAATCCATATACGTATTAACTAAAATTTATTTATTTTTTTAAATAAATAACATGAAAAAATATGTATGCCATTACTTTAAAATAGAGAAAAGAATTCATATCTAACCCATACCTGCCCTTGAAAAGGTCTAAAACTCCGTATAAAATAAAATATAAGCATAAATTTTCTAAACACAATGCTTTTCAATAGCGCGGTTATGAATGTTATTCCCAAGCAGACGAATTTTTCTAGCCTCGAACACAAAGGAAGAATAGGGTCCATAGAACTCGTCCAGCCGAGTATTGCCAAGTTCTGGAAGAGAAAATGCCAAGGTTTGGCATAGTTTGGATAAACCGTGGAAGAAGGAATAGTTCCAACTTCTTTGGGATAAACGCTTTTGTCTGGTCACTGTTTGAGCATCGTATGTCATCATTCTCATACAAAGGCATGCCATACTTAACGATATGATGAAGCGTTCCCATTGAATATCATAGAGATAAAATTACGGTTTCTTTACCAGATTCATTGAAAATTTGCTGAACTAGTGAACAAAAGAACTAGTGATGTTCTTTTAAGTTTTCTGTAAAATATTCTACATAATCAAATAATCATATTTAAAAAAATGTATGAACTTAAATTTATGTGGAAATTCAAATTGAATTATTGAAAAATGTTTTAACAATGTTATCAATAAAATATTCAAATACAATCTTTTGAAAAAAAATTAAAAATACAAAGAATTTTTTCTGTTATATTACCAATATATAATCAGGTTAATGTTAAGCTATAATTTATCATTTATTTAATTTTGTCAAATATTAAACTGTTGAGCTTTGTGCTTAGCTATTAATAATAAAATTTGAAATGTTAATGCTCTCTTCAAATATAATTAAATAATGTCTAATTTCTTTTAAAATATTTTAAGAGAAAATTTAAAGACACAGTGATTAGGTTGATTCACTGTTGCCATATATTAATTAATCTTTCCTTTTTTCCCCCTTCACAATAACTGAATTTGTATTCAAATATGTTAATAGTTACAAAACAGTAATCCATTAAACATTTTAAAACTACTTATCGGCAGTTTAAAAAAATTTCTGACTTAAAATTTTGCTCTAATTAAATCTAGGCATTTTCTACATGAATAGGAAAAAATACATCTAATCTCATATTTTTAATAAGAAATTTATTTATTTTCTTATATACATGTGATAATTTTAGATTTGAAAAAATATAGTTCTTTTACAGGATGAATATCTTATTAAATGTATCTAAATATCTGTAGTATTATCATTTAATGAAATTTCTAACATTCTTTTTCTTATATTTGCCTTAAAACTTGATACACAAATCAATCTTCCGTAAAACATCCATATAAGCATCATAGCATTGCAGTAAAACCTGTGAAAACGTACATATATTTATTAAACGTACGTATATTTTATTCTATTTTGCTTAGTTCTTCTTCGTAATGAAAGGTTTTGTTTGTTTTCCTTTATGTCACTGATACTCAAACACACTTAAAACTAAATACTCGTGCTACTCTACGTAAAATTAAAATAAAAACACCAAGACTTACATAAAATCACAAATATACAGTTAAAAAGAGATATTCCCACTTATTAAAAATATCTTTGCACCAAACATACCTGGATTTAAGACTCCAGTGATGCATACAAAACATAATATAATACTCTTAATTATTATACGTTTTTCTCTTCAATATCCAAAATGAACACTAAACGTCTCTGTGCAAGAAGAAGAAGAACTGTATAAACAACATATCGCTTGACAAATACATTTCCATCAGAAGAAAGGAAAAGACATACAAAAGTTTAAAATCGTGCGTTGAAACGTAGAAACAGTGTTCTTATATAAATAACGTGTACACAAAACCATTGGAAAAATCACTTAAAAATACAATAAATCACGACACCCAAAGCACAGCACGGTATATCTATACAAAATAAAGCTCTTGATATGTTTTTTTCTACTGTCAATAAACATCATTTCCCCGTTTCGATATTTTACAATGAGAGTTTATTTCTTTCGTATTACGTTACAGTGGATCATTATGAGAATGGCAACCTGCGTATTTTACTCGTGTCACGTTGGCTGCAGGTATATTTTTATAATCATAATTGAGGCGTTGAAAACCGGAGTGGAACAATTTTTGCCAGCTGTGGTTTCGAGAACAATACTTCCCAAAATGTGTACAAATTTTTGCAAAATTCATTTAGGCCAGTTCTTCCAGTACCAAGTTTCAAGCTTCTTCTGCAAGCATAGAGTGATTAAGTTGCCAGGTCAGAGTGGACTAAGCTACTTGATCCACTGTACACTTGCACTGGCAACTTGATGTCCAAGCTACGTCGGATCATCTGTTAAACTCTGGCTCCATCACTTTAATAGTTTCGAAATTAATAAAATTCATTACATCCAATAGATGCATATGACATACAATGCTTTGATCACTGAGCTTCACTATTGTATTCACTTACAATTGTATGGAGGACTAACTCCCTATTCTGATACATTAAATCCGCCCATGAATACAATGCCAAAGAATTTCTGAGGAAAATTTTTGGCAAAACAGATTTTCTCTCACAGAGTTGTACGGGGTCGACATTTTCAAATTGGGGTTTCTTTTAAAAGTATGACGAAATTGCTACAATTTTCATTGATATATATTTTTCATTGAAAAAACTATACATTTCATTTAAATTAATTACAAAATTTTAATTTGATATTACTTAAAAACGAAATTTTAGGTAAGCTCAACAACAACAACAACTAAAATAATAAAAAATTGTTAAGTATTGCTCATAAAAATATCAAAAAGGTATAAAAATAACCAAACTTGATATAAAGTATTTGGAAGAGTTTGAAAAAATGCTTTTAATTCTAATATTAAGAAAAGTGTAGGATTCCTTACTTGCGCGCGTGGAAAGTGTGATGCGGTCGCAGCAAAACATGGACTGGTGAGTTAGCTCTCCGTACTATTATGGAGCTCAGTGACTTTGAAACTACGAACTCAATTTTCACAAAAAAGTGAGTTCGCTTTTTTGTGAAAAGAGTAAAAAGTCTACTCTGGTTCTCAACGCCTCAACTAGGTGTGAAGAAAATTTCGATACTGATTCCCCGTTGTCCAAGAAGCAACAATCTTTTCAGAGGGAACATACTGGTAGAGACATGGCTGTTGCCATTCGTGGGTAGTGTCCATAAAATTTAATTGGTCGAGATGATTTTGAACAAAAACGAATCGACAAGCATTTTGTCGAGACTACCATTATCACGAAGCTGATGTTTGTTGAATTGTGTCACTCTTCTAATAATCAAACTCTTCCGATATCGGTATCTCCGAGTTCTGGAATGCGGGTTGCCATATTTTGGCCAAACGCTTCATTCTGAGCATCACCCCTCTTTGCCGTCACTCTTATGAATACATGCACCCTATATTGTATGGAGTCAGTCTACAACGGTGCTAGAGTCCATAAACGTTGGCAATGCTTTAATAGACCCATCTTCTTTTCTCAAACATTTTTTTTTTCAAAACGTTTTCACATGGAGTGCAATACATCCCCAAATACAATCTGATGGAGTAACAGCACCTAAAAGAAAATAAAAACTTTTTAAATAAGATATATATATATATTTTCTCTCATAAATATAATCAAATTTCCTTACGTGGACAGTTTACACCAAAACTAGTCAAACTGTCAAATTTTTTTATATTAAATAAAAGCCCGTTTAATTGTGACTATTTTGACACCTCATTTTCACCCATACAGTAATTATATCGCGAGATATTGTAAACTTTGTTAATACAACCAGGGCAATTCCCCACACAAATGAAAACTTTAAATGGGTTTTTTCTCCATGTTAATATTTTATTCACTTTCCTGTTTTAAAAAGGCTATGGCTTTTTTTGTATTTGAGATAGAGATCTAAACTTTTTTGTACATGTTCTTTATTATATACATGATAAATCTGCACATGGAATTAGCCTTCAGGTTTTTTGTTATTTTTATAAAAATAAAAGTATATGAAAATGTACTAGATTTCATCGTCTTATACTATATGTATCAGTAAAAAAATTATATTAAATGTAATATTAGATGTATCTAAAAATCCATACGTATTCTTGTGTAATACACATTTGAAAATCTAAAAAAAAAAAAAAAAAAAAAAAAAAACTGGGCAAAGATATTAATATTTAAAAAAGTAGTAGGGATTTTTAAGAATTAAAAATTTTTTTAACTTTAAAAAAAAATTTAATTAAATATGCAGTCCAACATTTTTTTTTTTTTACTATCTTCTATCTTCAATAGAAGAAAGTATTGTAATCGAAAATTTTTTTCCACTTCCGGTTTTCGACGGATTTACACGTTTTAGGGGTCAGAGATCCTAAAAAACATGTTTATAGAAAATGTCTGTCTGTCCGTGTGTCGCCATTGTACCATCAAAAATTGTACGAAGTTATGCATAGAATTGAACCAATTTTTAAAAAAAGTTTTTGGCTATAGCAAGCAGATCCTCCATTAATTTAGAAAAAATCCGCCGGTAGGGGTGCTGTAATAGCGATTTTTGTGCATTTTGAATACTGTACCATCGAAAAGTGTATGAAGTTATGCATAGAATTGAACCAAATTTTTTGTATATGTTTTTAGCCATGGCAAGAAGGTCCTCCCTGAATTTGGAAAAATTCCGACGGTAGGGGCGCTGTAATAGCGATTTTCGTGCCATTTTCAATATTGTACCATCGAAAAGTGTATAAAGTTATGCACAGAATTAAACCATGTTTTTTGTATGCTTTTGACCATGGCAGGAAGGTTCACCCTGAATATTGAAAAATTCCACAGGAAGGGAGCGCTGTAATAGCGATTTTTGCGCAATTTTCCATATTGTACCATCGAAAAGTGTATGAAGTTATGCACAATTCTAATAGAAATACTAATACTACTAATAAAAATGAATTATTGGTATTTGTAACAACATTTTGAAATATTAATATACATGAGATAGAAGAAAGCTTTGGGATTGGCACATCTAACTAGTTTCAAAATTCAGTTTTAGTTGAACATTGAAATGCAATGAGTTCACCATTTGAACCATATTTTTAAAAATAAACAAAATTGTTCAAATTGTTCCTTTAATATGAATATTTTATCAACGTGACTCTACTTCTTGGGTCATTCTATACAAAATGAGCAAATCAGCTGTAGCTGACGTGTCACAGATATTAATGAAAATAATCATATAAATAGATCATATTCATTTATGAGTAAATGCAAAATAATAGATTTCAGGACTGTTTATTTCAGTATTAAAATTTACATTAAAAGTGGATGCAAAATCGAGGTTTTGTGTACATGCCTGATATTTCAATTTTCATTAGCCTTAGGAACGAAAAGACTATTTTAGCAATTATTTACAATTAAGAATGAATAATAAGTAATAAATTGGCGTAATTTAATAATTGTCTTTTATTCCGTAATGAAAAAAAAATAATGCAAAAATTTTTGGGGAAAATTGAATATTTGTATTACTCGTTTGAAGAAGAAGAAATGCTCTTAAAATTATTTTTGTTTGACGTTATAGAGAAAAAATATGTATTTTGAATTTAGAAACTTTCATTCTTGCTTTTTTATTTGTTAATGAGAAAAAAATAAATAATACAAAATTTTGAGGGATAAAATCCAATATTCCTATCACTTGTTTGAACATTCATGTTCAACAAAAAAATTAACATAAGATTTTTTTTATATATATAAAGAAACATCAAAGTATCATAATATATATACTTTTTATTCAAAATAATAATATATGTACACAAACTTTGCTAATAGTAACAGATGTGTTATCCAGTCAGTAGTCTAATGTTGTTAATTTGTGTTGATTTTTCCGCAATCAATTTTAAGGGGTTACTCATTCAGCTCTAGGATTTTGAAAAAAATCATTTTTTTTCTTTTTGCATATTCTTAAAGTTTAGACCTTTAAGAATACATCCCTGAGAGAAAATATAAGTATAACGTACTATTCTGTGACTTAGACCGCTGAGGCTGCCTGAAACTTTTTCTGAAAACTTTATACTACCCGCTTTTCTCAAAACTACTTTTTTCAACATAGTTGAAATGATATCTCAAGTTCTATTCAACCGATTTACTTCAAATTTTGTGCCAACCTTCAATGTATAACTATCTATCGCCCCTATCGGCTTTGTATCAAAATATTTTATTTTTTTTTAATTATTAAAAAAAAAAAAAAAAGTATGAAAAAAAAGAGTCGAAAAATGTTTTTTTTATTCAAACAGCCGCATTTTGCGAAAAATATTTTTTTCGTTTTCTCTTACGTATGGGCTATGACGATATTTTTACTATTATTAAGAATCTTTTTTAAAGTTTTGTTTCCGATGACCCAAAAGAGTTGCAATCGTGTCAAGCGCACATCCCTTTTTTTTTACCCCCATCTTTACCAGCTTATAACCAGGGGCGTCGCCATGGGGGGTATGGGGGGGAGCCTCCCCCCCAATATATGTGAAGTTGGGAAATTCTAGATTTTTGAGGCATTTTATTTTTTAAAAGTAATAGTAAAAAAATTACGAAATTTTTATTGTTTTGGTGATTATTTTGAGTACTGCAACAGTAAACAAGTTAAATTATCAAAAGAAATACAAAAAGAAATCAGCCACACTCAATCTATCATTGTATTTTTCAGTTCTACAAAAATATTGTACACTACCATACCGAAATTTCTCTACTCCTGTCCATCAATAACTGACTGACCAGTTCCTTTATTTCCTCCAAAACTTTGTTCCTTTCTCAAAAATTTCACCTTACCTCCCCTTCTCCTCCCAAAAGAGAATCCAGCTATTTTAATCCAAAGGGAATGCAGCTTCTTTTGAAAATTGGAGATCACATGTAGCACAACAGAAAGGAATGTAGTAACCTACTTGAAACACAGCTATGGGCAAGAAGATTTGATGAGTTTTCACAACTTTTTTGACTAATTTTGCGATTTTTGGACAATATTTTACTCATTCTCATGATTTTTTTGCCGCAAAAATTAGTTAACACTTCGCTGTCAAGTAAAAAGCGTTATATGAGCAAATGCGGATATAAGAAGTCGTTAGTTTAGATAAATTTGTCACATTTTACTTTTATTTGTGTGCGGAAATATATGTCAGATATTCATATGTGTTTATAAAATTTTAAACCAAAAGTCCAGTGTTCTGTGCTTAAAGCTGTTCTAAAAAGTTACTACAAATCTCAGCACGAAGAAATCCTTCATAATAGGAAAAGAGTTTTCGTGCAAGATTTTGGAGCATCTAATAATCCATTCGAGGATGAAAAAGGTAAAAAATGGACGATTTTAATTTGGAACAGAAGTATAACCATGAAAGCAGTACATCAACTGAAGAAAAAATCGACATGCACTGTAACACTGACACGTTGCACTTGAATAAAATTTTGAAGAAATAAAGATTTCCTTACAGACAAGCTCACAAACAATTATGAATATCAGGATGTGACTGGAGACGCTGAGCTCCGAAAGCACCGTAGAAAACGGTTTCTTCAAAAAAATACATAAAAATAATAGCACAGCAATAGACATTGATACACATAAGTTTAACAGTAAAGAAATATAAGAAATACAAGAAAATTTCGGGAATTTAGTAATGGGCTTAAATGACAATGTTCCCTATATCAAGAGAATATTGCAGCAATGCATCCCATATTTAAATTACAATTGTGCAAGGGAAAAGTTAATAATGTTTCCACCTGGATATGAGAAACCAGATGTACATGACTTGCAGAGTCAAATAGAAATAAACCAAATCCCAACTCACTTAGTAAACCTCTTACTCATGCCATGAAATTCAAAGACTATTTGGGTCACGCCGTCAAACTATATACTCGTACCGTAACATTCACAGCAGCTTATCTTTATGGCGTTGCATCTAATGAAAGAATCTTTAGTCAAATAAAAATTTAAAAAATATATGTTGCAAGCTACAATGAAGGATGACAGACTTGACAGCCTAATGCTTTTAAAATATGAAAGTGAAATAGGGAATTTTATTAAACCAAGCGATGTTATTAACAGGTGGGCTTCTTTGAAGACCACATGAATTAATATTAAGTGAGAACTAGTCGGATGTGCCAATACCAAAATTTTCTTCTACTCCATACATGTTAATGCCTCCAAATTTGCAATCACAGTGCCAAAATTAAATGACAACTCTTTGCCTATAATAACAAACTCTAAAGGTATAGATTTGTTGAATTGTGTGCATTTAAAAAGGAGATATAAGCATAGCATTTTTCAAACAAATCATTGAATTTTGGCACCCAGCCTCTTAGATGTCTGCAACCAAAATTCCTTACTCAAAGTGCACAAAAGCGATAGCTTTGGACAGTACAGACTCAAGCCTAATAAGGATCTATTTATGTGGAAGTGCTACTTATGTGGAATATGAAGTTTGACTAAATTCCGTGCATTAGTTTTTGAGATACAGCTATCGCAAAATCGTGAAAAATGCTGCATAGCAGCGCCACCTGCTATATGATATACATAAAAAGCTAATCTGCATCAAATTATGTCAAGGTTTAACAGAATATGACGTTTGATCAAATTCCGTGCAATAGTTTTTGAAATATAATTATCGCTAAAATCATGTAAATCGTGAAAAATGCCGCATAGCAGTGCCACCTGTTGGACGATTTACAACCAAAACAAATCAGCACCAATTTTTATCAAGGTACAGTCAAACCTCGTTAACACGAACTGTTTCCGATTGCCTCGTCCAGTTGTATGTAATGTAGTTAAGTTCCGATAACACGAACTACTTTTAATACGAACAAAAAAAGTTTTCCCATGAGTGTCCGTGTTAACGAGGTTCGACTGTATAAGTGAATCTCTAAAGTTTTATTAAATTTCGTGCATTAGGTCTTCTGTTAGAGTGCCCACAAAATTTGTATCACATATAGACAGACAGATATTTTCTAAAAACAGTCGAATCGTGTTCAGGACTTACTAAAACGTATAAATCAGTCTAAAACCAGAAGTCGAATTTTTTCACGAATCCAATACTTTCTTCTTGTAAAGATAGAAGAAAGTAAAAAGCATATTTATTTTTTTAGTAAACAAACCCATAATTAGAATTTTTATGTTTTCAGTTTCAGAATTTTTCTTTCGAAAGGAATGTTTTGTGCAAAAGTATCATTATAATTATTACACACGTTGTGCATATCATTTTAGTTGAAAACTGGAGCAATTTGTTTCAAGTTGGGAAATTTTTGAATTCTCCCCCCCCCCCCCCGAAAAAATATCTGTGCCCCTGCTTACAACTTATTTAATTTTCATTTCTTTTTTTTTTTTTTTTTTTTTTTTCCAGAAATTTTTTCATATATTTTCAAAATATCAATAAATATGTTGTAAAAAATGAATGTTACAAATACTTTTTTAAATTTTTTCTCTCGACAAAACGGCAAAATTTATTCCTTTAGACCAAAATACCCCCCTTAAAAATTCTGGTGACTTGCTTATTAAAATAAGTTAACAAAAAATTTTTTTTTAAATTATTAAATAGGTAAATAAATTTCTTTGAAGTGTCTTTTGTTTGATAATGTTCGGAATCGCACATATGTACATTTATATGGATGCACAAAGTATTTCATGCATTTACACGTATTGATATTTCCAGTCCTAAAAAAATTATCACATCCCACTAATTCTGCGTCAAGTCGCCATGTAAAAATATGACTACGATAGCAAGCGATTATTAACTGCGTCAAGTCGCCATGTAAAAATGTGACTACGATATCAAGCTATTATTAATAACGTCTACTAATTAATGAAATATTTAAAGTTTGGTTAAACGGTCGTCTATACATAGAAATTTACCAAACATTAAAAATTTTCAATACCAACACCAAATTTTGTCATATTTAAAACCTTCGGTTAATTTTACCTTCGGATACAAAAGGGAAAGTCATTCGGTTTGAAGAATTACGCAGATGAAAAATTTAAAACTCCTAAGATTAAATTAATTTTTAATCGTTTTAAAACAGATGGCAATGCGAACAATTTTTTAAGTATAACTCACAAACATTTTGTGAAATGAGCTGTAATTTTGAATTCGTATATTTGCAGTTCTGGAAATCGATGTGATCGCACTGAAATAGAAATATAGGATATACAACATACTAAAAATATACACATTATACTATACTTTTTATTAATTTATATTTAGGATAACATTATACTGTGTCGATAACAAAGCTCGATATTGGGCGCCGCAGGCGACTATTTTTATATTCTGTTCGCATCGCTATTTAAAATAATACATTTTGTAGTATATTTCTCTTGCAAATATTGGCAAAGTGTATGTAAAAGACTTTTGTTTTGAAAAAGTGGTGAGAAATAGAATTAAAAAATAGTCGCTTGTGGCAGGCCTGGCTCTGTTTACGTTCTGGCGCTCCGACTTGGAGATATATGTAATATCATACATATAATAAGATAATGCATATTATATACATAATATATAATATATGATCAGATAATAATAAATAATATCGTACATATAATATTATGTATATATGCCTTATACGCATATATACATATATAATATCATATATATGAATAGATATGAGTATATATGTGATATATATGGACATCTTTGTATACGATGTATTAGATTATTACATTCTTTTTATTATAACAATATATTGTAATTAGAACGATATATTAGATTAGACGACATATGTTAACTAGAAAACAATTTATGTACGTTATTTTCATTATAACACTCTAAGATATAATTTCTTCTTTTTATAATTACCATCGACAGTTGCATGCCTGTAATAGGTTAAGCTCTCTGGGTTAGGGTTGATATGGGACTCAATCGAACACTAAGATGGACGCTCTTCTGATCTCTTGTTCCGGGTTCCGGGCGGTTTCGGCCACCAGAAACTCCACTTGGTCCGTGCCGTTGGTGGCATAGAAGGCTCTGGCGATCAGCTGCGCCACTTCGTGGTGAGGTCGCCTCGCCATGTTGATACCGTCCACTTCCAAAATCAAGTGTCCCACCCGGAGACCGCCGCATTCGAAAGCGGACCCGGAACGCTGAATGAACGAAAACAACAAAAAAAAATTAATACATGGAATATACAGAGTGTTTCACAAAGGACTTTCTAATTTTAGAATTCAATAATGCATTATAGAAATAATTAGAGTTGGGCGTTCGTTGCACCGCGAATTATTCAATTTTTTTTCGCAATTTTCGGGAAAATTGTTTAAAATTTTAATCTTCTTTTAATATTTTGTCTATAAAGAATTTTCAGTCCTACTGGAATTTTGCAAATACAGTAGAGCCTCTTTTATCCGAAACTCTTTTAACCGAAACTCTCGGTTAACCGAAATCCATTTTTAAAGCTTTTTTTTAAGTATCACATTCCTTGTACGCAATATCCATTGTCAAAAAAAAAAAAAATTTTTTTAACTGCCATATTCCTTGTGTGCAAGCGGTTCATTTCGAACTACGAGTACATATAAATATTTTCGATTCCCTTTCTTAGCGTTCCTTTGAATTTAACTTAAGCTGCGGAGTGGAATGAACAAAATGAACGAAAGAAACGAACAAATTAGTAATTCTGACGTTTTGAATGCTTTGCAAAAGGTTTGGCATAGCTGGAGCAGCAGAAAGACTGTAATACTCTTGAACTAATAGTATTTAAAAATTTCGTGATAGAGTTTCAAAGCAAAGATAATTGAAACTGCGACAAACAAAACATTGTTTCAAACCCTTGTGAAATATGTAAAAGGTACTTAATTTCAAACTTAAAATTCATGTAATTTATACTTGTTTCTATTTTGTTATTGCTTTATTTTTATTTAGCACTTGTTATCATAATAAGAAATATTGCATATATTTCTCCTTAATCTTAAAATTGAAGCATTCTCGATTATTCGAAAATTTCGATTTTCCGAAAGAGGCTCGGTCCCAATCAATTTGGATAATCGAGGTTCTACTGTAATCAGCAAAACACTTTTTTTAAAGAGGATTCAACCAGCATTAATGAAATGAGGAGTTATTGTCAGTGGTGTAGTCGTAAAAAAACAGAGGGTATACGCTCAAGGCGGATGGTATATCCTACATATATATACATACTATACTATAGAGTACATACTATAGCTTTTTCGAGAAACAGAAGGTATACGGTGTTCCTTAAAAATATCCAGAAGGTAGAGGTCTGCACGGGCCGGGATTTCCAGGCCCGGGCCCGGCCCGGCCCGAAGGAAAGCTATTTTGGCCCGGCCCGGTGTAAAAATTGAAAGTTCGGCCCGAGCCCGGCCCTGCCCGTTTACATTTTTACCGTTCTCGGCCCGGCCCGTACAAAAATCAGTGAAAACAGGCCCGGCCCGACTAAATGTCTACAAAAAATTCCGTTTTTTCTCGACATACAATTAAGATTCTTTTAATGAATACTACATGCATATTAATGGGAACATTTTACAGTATATTTTAAATTACTATGTGTTCGCAAAATAGAAAACACACAATAGTAAACGTTAACGATTACTTACAGTGTTTTAGTCAACCTCTCTACAGACGTTTCAAAATTTAAATAAGGGTTCATTAAAAGATTATTGTAGTTTAGAATAAAGGATTAAAAACATGATAACTTTTGAAGCTTATAATAAAAGGTAGATTTGTGAAAATATTTCTGTCATTTTTAAGGCTTTTCTCAAATCCAAAGGAGCTACATTTTGATACATTTATGAATTCATTTCTTTTCGGAAACGCATGAGATTGGCAGGTATTCTTATTCAGAAACCATGTAAATGCCGTTTTTTTTAGATAAAAGTAATATATCTTTCAGAAAATACTGCCAAAGTTAGCGTTTTGAATCGAATTTCCGGAAGCGATAGCACAGGAAAGGAGAAAACGTACAGTCACGTGACAAGAGTCTCTGTTATCTCTGTACGTAATTTATGAAAAATGGAAACGCTATTTGATCCCAATTGCCTTTAATACTCAGCCTGTCAATTTTATGCCTTTATAGTTAAAAATGAGTCAGAAAATGTGTCTGAGAGTTTCGCATTGTTGAGCAGTAAATATGAGAACCACCTTAAGGTACATTTCCAGAGATACTGTTAACAGAAGTTCATTATCGCTATTAATACTTTTACAAAACATAATGCCTGTCCTACACATCCTGAGAACGATTAAGACCAGTTCCGTTCCGGCACAAGTCTGCCGAAAAAAATTAAACCCGGAATCAGGCATCATGTAACTGTACGATGCCGATCTCTACGATGGACATGTTACATTTCTGTATTGATGTTGTTAAACTCGCATCGGCTCATACTTCTCGAAAAAGTCATATTCATTGGAAATGACCTCGTATTTTATCTGCTCCTCTCAAATTCTTATATCGGGCCGATAGTCCCGATTAATTTTTTTTTATCGGCAGGGCCCGGCCCTTCAGGCCCGTTCAATTTTTTTGCCGGCCCGGCCCGTTTATTTTGTCTGTCGGCCCGGCCCGGCCCGGCCCGTTTGAAAATTCTCCTCCATTCCGCCGGCCCGGCCCGCGGGCCGGGCCGGGTACGGGCCTCGGGCCAAGCCCGGGCCCGTGCAGACCTCTACCAGAAGGTATACGGCGTATACCACCGTATACCCACCACTGCATGCCTGGTCATTGTTGTAGATTTATGGGACACTATATGACCCGTTTCCATTTACAGTACTTCTTCATGGACGTGAAAAGAAGATTTCTATGGCATATTTCTCGAAACAATGCAAAAGTTTAAAATAAAAGGTCACATATTATTTAAGTTAGAGTTCTTGAGAAATGAAATATCTATGAGTTATAGATGCATTACTGTATCTTGCTCCAAAATCATTATTGGTTACACAAAACAAAAATATTTTTAAAAGGATGATTTCTTTGGTCTTTGCAATTAAAAATTATGCAAAAAGGTATTTTTGGATGACGATACAACATTTTAATATTTTTAGAACTTAATTATGAATTAATCCTTTATCTACTGACGGTACTTATAAGTAACATTAAAACAACTAGTTATAAAATTCATTTAATACATCGATTAGTTGTAATACAGTTTAGAATGAGTTATAGATACATTGCTTTATCTTGTTCCAAAAGCATTATGGGTTAACAGAACAAAAATATTTTTAAAAGGATGATTTCTTTTGTCTTTGCATCTTTTCAGCTTTCTTGGCGTTGGGCAATTTTTCAATTCGGAAATATTTCTATACTTCTATTGTAAGAACATTATATTTGTACATTTCCTAATTCTACAAAATACTAAGACAAAGATTTAAAATAAAAGATTTGAGTGGGTTTATAATTACTGCACAAAATCCCTATAAATTCAAATTTAATTAATCCATCTAAAATTTATTAAATGAATATGTAAATCTTTTAATGTAGTTTAAACGATTCACGAAAAATGCTTTGGAAGTTAAAATTTTCATGAATTTATAATTCATTACATAAAGGGTTAAGATCCACTTGCGTAATAAAGGATGCGTCAATCACATAATAAATTCTTCACAATTAATTGCCAGAGTACTCACGTGTATGCTGATGATCCTGGGTAACGGCTGAGTAGTGTCCATACCTCCTTCGATGGCAATACCCAACAAGGGACGTGTTTTCTTCACGATCACGCGAAACCTGCCGTTTCCTTGGGGTATGGTGCGGTGACCCTTAAAAGGAAAAAAAAAAGAGTAAGGGATTTGATATAACATTTAAAGCATGAATATAAATTGAATTTTATTTAGTTTCAGACAGGGAACTAGATAGGGAATTAGTTTCTGAACAGGCGGTTGGTTCTCAAAAAAAAAAAAAAAAAAAAAAAAAAAAAGAGACACTTCCAGGCATTACTATTGAAGTGATTTGGAATCGAAGAATTTTTTGGTTTGATTTAGAAATTGTGTCAATTTCTGAAAAATTTTCTGCTTTTACCGAAAAAACGAAAAAAAAAAAATATAATAATAACAGCTTGATTGCGCAGTATCTTAATAAGAGCACCTACCAATTTGATACGTTAGCGAGCAAAAATAAATTCAAAAAGTGCCAGTCAGTTTAGATTTGAGAACAATCTTAATGTTATAAAGTCTCTGGTATAAATATATGTAAACCAAGTAGCAGGTATTTTTATTGTAACATATTCAACTCGCTATTTACAGCTAGATAGTAGTAATTATTTATTTATTTATTTTTATTTTTGACAAAATCCTGCAAAACTAATCCTTGAAAGCTTGAACCAAAACAAAATTTCAACTACAATAACATTGGTTAAAAAAACCAGAAGTTAATATACGAGTTTCATTAAAGACACAACATTACACAATTTTTAATTACATTTCATGTGTAATTTAAAAGTACAGTCAGACCTGGTTAAGACGCGATCCCACTTATATTTTCCGGTCCCTTGAATATCACCCATAAGCCTAATGCAAAAATATCATGTTTAATGCGCGAACGGTTATTACGCGGTCCCGCTTAATACGCGGTAGATTTTCGGTTCTTTGAGGCAAAAAATCACGCTTAAAACGTGAAATTAGAGATCAAAAAGTGAATTCCTTCCTGTTGCCACTTTAGCGGTTTTTTCGATTAAGATAAAAATCACTATTTTCGAATATTATTATTTTCTTTATTTAATAACAAATTAAGGCGAACAATATTAATCGGAAATCGATTTCTTGATTAAGATATAAACCTGCTGCATTAGCAACACTGCAATTCTTCTTTGATCCCGCTTCCTAACAATCTTTGTCTCTACCTTCGTGTACGTTTTTACTGTAGTACAGAGCGATAGGCGAATTTAGATTGCTCGGATACGTCATATTTTTTTAGACTAGAGATGATGATTATACCTTTTATATTAGTGAGGTTTTAAAAATACGTTACATCACTACTCTGTATTATAATGCATGTTATAGGCAAAAAATTGAAACTCGTAAAGATTAAACAAATACGACCGAGGTTGATAATTGAAGAGCTGAGTGGATGAACATGTTATGCTACATTTTCTAAAAAAAATTTTTATCTTTTGGATAAAAGCGTTATGAGGTATCCTATCACATGGTGAAGATAAAATACTAAGATTCGATTTAGTCTTGAAGATTTAAGACATTATTCATTAATATTTAATATTTTAATATTTAATAATGTCAATAATATTAATAATTTTTAATATTTCAGAATTAAATATGAATAAGTTATTCATATTTCAGAATTAAATATGAATAAGTTATTCTGAGAGAGTTTAGTATCATACCTGTTAATATTTTAAACACATGGTATCAAACAGAAAATAAATCATTAAAATTGACAGCAAAAACTTTCACTTCAAATTTCTTCAAATGTAATTTTTGTTACTTAACATGTTCTTCCACTTAGCTCTTCAATTGTTTTGTGTTTTGTAAGTTTTGTTTACTTTTTGGCATGCTAAATATATTTTATATATATATGCGGAGCATAAACGGATAAGGTTAATAAGGTTAGTTTTCTTATTATATTAACAATGAGACAGATTATAATAGTAGGGGAGTTGGGGGATGAATGGGACGGATGGATAGGACATTCTCAATATTTCAGCAATGAACGTTTTTTTTAAGTTGCTTTCTGTTCTCATATATGGCGCTACTATAGTGTGTTTTAGAACCAAAAGCAAAACCACACGGCTGTTTTCATTTTTTTTAAAGTTGTATTTTCTGAAACTGTGCTTAAAAAGTAACTTTTTTTTAAAATTTGAAGTTGTCAAATATTTTATAGAATATTCATCCCTGCTATAGGGATGACTGGGACAGAGAGTAACTTTTTTAAATTTTATAATATTTTACTGTATAATAATAATCTAGACTAAATATTGTGCATAGATGTAGTCAAATGCCTAATGTATGAAATGTGATACATAATATTGATAATAACTTTAAAAAAGTATTAAAAATAAATATTTTTATAAAAGTGTCCCATTCATCCCCATCTCCCTTATTCGTTATCACAAGTACTACGTATGAATTAAATAACTGGACAGTGCTTGAAAGATTTTGTATTTTTTCTTCGTGTAAAAAGAATTATTTTTGTTGTTTAATTTTTAACGTATTAATCGACAACAAAGCTATATTTGAAGCCATATTTATTTTCAGTTATTATTCCAGTCGGTCTTATAAAATGAAACAATGAGTTAAAGTTGAATACACTTAAATTTTAATCTAAATATACGTAAAAGACACAATTTTCGATCGTAAATATATAAATGAAAACTCTGAACTTCATTTATAGACGATTAGTTGTGTAAGCAAGCCCAGTTCTTGTAGCCTTATACAAATCACGTTCAACCCATTCAGGACCATGGGAGCGTATATTCACCTTTAACCCTTTATCTACTGACGGTACTTTTAAGCACCATTAAAATAACTTGTTATAAAATTCATTTCATACATCGATTGTTTGTAATACAGTTTAGAATGAGTTATAGATACATTACTTTATCTTGTTCCAAAAGCATTATTGCTTACACAAAACAAAAATATTTTTTAAAGGATGATTTTTTTTGCCTTTGCATCTTTTCATCTTTCTTGGCGTTGGCGGGGGGGAAAGGGGGGGACGAATTTTTCAATTCGGAACTATTTCTATACTTCTATTTTTAAAATATTATATTTGTACATTTCCTAATTCCATAAAATACTAAAAAAAATATTTAAAATAAAAGATTGGAGTGGGGTTATAAATATTGCACAAAATCCCTATAAATTCAAATTTAATGAATCCTTCTAAATCCTTCCATCCTGCTAAAATCCTTCTTAAATGTATTAAATGATTATGTAAATCTTCTAATGTAGTTTAAACAAGTCACGAAAAATGCTTTAGAAGTTAAATTTTTCATGAATTCACAATTCAGTACATAAAGGGTTAAAGCGTGCATTCAAAATTTGTTTCTGGCACCAGTCACCAGTAATAACGAAAAATAACATTTTCCTTATTTAATTGGAGCATTTTCGAGATTAAATGATTAAGGGCTTAAAATAGGCAACTTTTTAGAAAAAGTGGTGCCCACCGAATAAAATTTGTGCAAGAGACGCCGGAAGGAATTAATACTCCGCTTAATACGAATTTTTAACCTTAACCGTGTTCGACTGTATATTACTTAACTCTTTAAATTGATTTTAATCAATTTTAATTTTCGGAATTATTCAACTTTGGCCTGTTTGAATCAAATTTATCATTACCCTGATTACATCCCTGATTTATTATTACAATCCGATAGTTGGCAGCACTATACAGATTTGGCCTGTGGTTGTTGAACATTATGGAAGTAGGATTACATGTTCATCATGGATCAGAAATATCTCCTGATCAAGATATACTGCAGCGGTTGGGAACAGAGTTACTGAATGAGGAAATGCTTGTGGAGATTAATGTTTCATAATTTTGAGATAAAAAATATAATCCAACAAAAGAAACTAAGAAAGAAATCACTATACACTTTGAAATGGAAGTAAAAAAAAATAAAAAACTTTTATTTTTTAGATTAAACATGAAAGGAAAACATTTCATACTGAAATATTTATTTTTACAGTGAAAAGTTTATTTTATAACACACACATTTAAATTTTGTAACATCATTTTTCAGTTTTACAAGAGGTACTGGTATATACCATTTTACATTCATATAAAAAAAATATTACCTCCCTATCATTTTTCTATGGTATTGAGAAGAATAAATTCAACTTTTTACTGTAATTTAAACAACTAAACATATAATTTTGTGAACGTTTTATGTATATTATTAAGCATTATTTATATATTAAGACCTTCATTACTTTTGAAAGTTCTTTGCAATAGATGGCAGCACCAAAATTTATTTGAATATGAAAGAGAGCTAGAGGTCTGCACTGCACAGCCCGAACGAACTTTATCTTGACCCGGTCTAAAGACTAAAAGTTCGGCACGGCCAAAAATCAGTGAAACCAGGCCCGTCCTGGTACGTTCGAAAATCACTGAAATTAGGCCTGTCCCGAAACAATCTGAATTTGAATCAATTTCTACAAAAAAATTGAGATTTTCCTTCGAAGAATACTGCATACATATTTCTAGATGCTAATAGGCCAAAAAAAAAAAAAAAAAAAAAAAAAAAGAGAGAAAAGAAAATGTAATTATGGAGAAAAGAAATGCAAGTTTGATCTAGGCCCGCTCGGCCTGAGTCAAAAAATTAAGCCTGGATTTAGACACCATGTAACCGTCCTATGCCCATGTCTAGACTGGACAGGTTATACAGTGAAAACTCTCTGTGCGACCACCTCCATTAAGCGACCACCTCCCTGAACGACCCTTTTTTCATGGAACGAAATTTATTCCCATAGGTTCAATACTACTTTTACCTCCATTCGGAGACCATCCCAGTTGAACTCCCTCCATGAGCGACCCATTTCTTTGAAGAAAATGAAACAAATTCCATTTTTTCCAGGTCGCTTGAAGAAGGTTTTATTAGAAAAATAATTCCAGAGAGCGAATCATTCATCAAAATTCTAAACTAAGTTTAGATTTTTTTTTATTATCCCGGTAACTTTTAAGTGTTTAAACCCCTTTGTGCCTTTTTAGACAATGAATTTAACTCTGATGACAAATTACGAATGACAGTCAATAAACTCCCCTGCCTTATTCGTCAGGAAATTTTCAAAGAAATAGATAAATTAATGAAATCGCCATTATTTGTTTCCATCAAAAAAAAAAAAAAAAAAAAAGAAAGAAAGAAAGAAAGAAAAAAAAAATTGCATTTATTTACTGAACTTCGTAAGGAGTTGGAAATAAATGTTATAAAAGATAAAATTGTAAAATCAAAGCAAATGTCAATGTATTCATTTTTCAAACTCTGCAGTCATTAACATATGTAATTAACTTTTGTTTTGATACTTAAATTTTTATATTTTTGCCTAATGTGAAAAATAAATTTTAGCAACGTTAATTGTTACCTTTTTTCAAGAATTAAAATCTGGATTTAAACAGGACCTCCATTAAGAGACCACCTCTCGGAGCGATCCATTTTTATTGAACGGAACGTGGTCGCTTTAAGGAGGTTTTACTGTATTTCTGTATTCATGTTGTCAAACTAGCAGTGGCTTGTCTAGCACATTTATAGTAATTTTAGTTCCATTCACGTCCATTGAAATTTTTTTATATTTTATTGGCCTGGTTTGATCCGCGTACATATTTATATCGAGTCGGTAGGGCCACCTTATTTTTAGGTAGCTTTCTTTACAAAAAGCTACCTATTGCAGCCGTTCGGAGGGAAGCGATTAAAAAAATTTTTGGTATATTTTCATCGATCATGACCCCCAGCCCCCGAAACCACCCTCCGTTCAAAATTGATATATATATATATATATATATATATATTTCAAATGCTTACAAATATTTATCTTGCGACAGTTGTTTAATAAAAGCAATACTAGATGGCAGCACCAAATTTGTCTCTTTAAGATAGCTCTAATTTTTTAATTTTTCTAGCTCCATTTCAGTTATAATTTAATACACCAGGGGGTATTTTTAGCTACATTTTTACGATATTGTTAAACAGTTATTAATTAATTTAATAATGCATTTTAAATAATGTAATTACTATCTATTTATTTTATATTAGATTAAATGTGTTTAACAAGGTATTTCAAATTTTATTTCAAAATGTATTAACTGCATCCTTTGGTATCATTTACTGTGATTTCTTAACTGTTTTATTCACCTTAATCTTTATGATATTCTGGTAGCCATGTGCGCGTGGATTTTTGTAAAATACTGAAATATTAATCGGTATGGTGTTTATTAATTATATTTTATATCCTATAAATATTTAAATACGTTTTATTGATTCTTCCATTTCATATTATTTGTTTCTATTCTGCTTTCATTTTTAATCAATTCACTTGATTTTAATGGTTGTTTGGGCACAGGGGAAAATAATTTTTAGCTTTAGCTTATTTTTCCCACAGAAAACAACCATTTTGCTTATATCATTGAATTCTGTGCCCTTGATAACGTAATTCAATGTATAAGCTTTTCAATTTTTGTCGGTGTCCACTTTTTTCTTATTCTTCCATAATATTTCTTATAATTTTATTTTATTTTTTTTATTTATTTATTTTTTTTTATACTTACAGCTTTAATTCATATTAATTGACGGTGGTAGGTTATGTTTAATTAATGGTTATATATATCAATATATATATATATATATATATATATATATCTGAACTATGTCACACTGTAACTCTCGTATTTATGAACCGATTTGGATGTAATTCGGTGTGTACATAGTACATACCAATGTCTCGACCGAGTTCGTTGGCCAGCTTCATCCGCCATTTTGTTTCAAAATGGCGGCCATTTAAATATTTTAAAAAAATTTAAAATTTGAAATGTGGTACCAAAAAATTGAAAATGGAAAAATATTTTTTTCTTATGTATTTGACCTTTATACAAAGACTCCGTAGCAGTTTTTGTTTCGTCTATATCTTAAAAAATGGCTGAGTTATAGCATTTTGAATTTCTAGCGAAGCTGACAGTTTGAAACATCCTGAATTTTGTCCCGCGATAAAAGGCGTATTTATGAACCGATTTGGATGTAACTTCGTTTACACATAGTACAGACCAATGTCTCGACCGAGTTCGTTGGCCAGCTTCATCCGCCATTTTGTTTAAAAATGGCGGCCATTTAAAATTTTAAGAAAAGTTTTAATTTGAAATGTGGTACCAAAAAATTGAAAATTGAAAAAATATTTTTTTTTTATGTGTTTGACCTCGATAAAAAGATTCGGGAGCAGTTTTTGTTTCGTCTATATCTTAAAAAATGGCTGAGTTATAGCATTTTGAATTTCTAGTGTGGCTGACATTTTGAAACTCCCTGATTTTTGTCACGTGATAAAAGACGTATTTATGAACGGATTTGGATGTACCTTGGTGTGTACATAGTACATACAAATAACTCAACCGAGTTCGTTGCCCAGTTTCATCCGCCATCTTGTTTTAAAATGGCGGCCATTTAAAAAAATTTAAAAAAAACTAAATTTAAAATGAGATACCAAAAAATTGGAAAATGAAAAAGAGTTTTTTCGTATGTGTTTGACCTTAATACAAAGATTCCGGAACAGGTTTTGTTTCGTCTATATCTAAAAAAAAAATGGCTGAGTAATAGCATTTTGAATTTCTATAATGGCTAACACTTTGAATCGATCTTGTATTTGTCTCGCGATACCACACGTATTCGCCTATTTCGATGGAAGAAGGCATGTGGATAGTATACATCAATATCTCGACCAAGTTTGCTGGCCAGCTTCATCAGCCATCTTGTTTCAAAATGGCGGCCATTAAATTAAAAAATATATATATTTAAAGTGAGGTGCAAAAAAATTAGAAATTGAAAAAGGTTTCTTTCTTAAGTATTTGACCTTGGTATAAGGATTCAGGTGCATTTTTTGTTTGTCTTTATCTTAAAAAATGGCTCAGATATAGCAGTTTCAATTTCTAACGTGGATGACATTTTGAAAAATCTGATTTTTTGCCTGCGACAGCACTCGTATATATCAACCGATTCCGATGTAAGTGAGCATGTGCACAGCAATTACTAAGGTCTTGACCAAGTTCACTGGTTAGCCTCATCCACCATGTTGTCTTAAAATGGCAGGCACTTTAAGAAATCGCCGAATTTGGCAGCCAAATATAAGTTACTTTAAATAAAAGCAGCTTGGATAAAGCTGACTAATTTTGCGAAATTCTCATTCATAATGATTTAGTATTGATAAAAATTAGTATTGAATCTCCTACATTCGGTTTCCACTTAATTGAGCTTCGTGTGTTTGAATAATATAAGAATAATATAATAATATATATATCTTAAAAAATGGCTGAGTTGCAGCATTTTGAATTTCTAGCATGGCTGACATTTTAAGACGTCCTGAATTTTGTCACGCGATAAAAGGCGTTTTTATGAACCGATTTGGATGTAACTTCGTTTATACATAGTACATACCAATGTCTCGACCGAGTTCGTTGGCCAGCTTCATCCGCCATCTTGTTTCAAAATGGTGGCCATTTAAAAAAATTAAAAAAGTTTTTTAATTTAAAATGATGTACCAAAAAATTGAAAATTGAAAAAATATTTTCTTCTTATGTGTTTGACCTTGATAAAAAGATTCGGGAGCAGTTTTTGTTTCGTCTATATCTTAAGAAATGGCTGAGTTATAGCATTTTGAATTTCTAGCTTGCTGACATTTTGAAACGTCCTGATTTTTGTCACGCGATAACAGGCGTATTTATGAACCGATTTGGATGTAACTTGGTCTGTACATAGTACATACCAATGTCTCGACCGAGTTCGTTGGCCAGCTTCATTCGCCATCTTGTTTCAAAAGGGTTGCCATTTAAAAAAATTAAATTTAAAATTTAAAATGAGGTATTAAAAAATTGGAAAATGAAAAAGATTTTTTTTATGTGTTTGGCCTTGATACAAAGATTCCGGAGCAGTTTTTGTTTCTGAAAATTTGTTCTTTTGTTTATATCTTAAAAAATGGTTGAATTATAGCACTTTGAATTTCTAGCATGGCTAACATTTTGAAACGATCTTGTATTTGTCACGCGATAACACACGTATTCGCCTATTTCGATGTAAGAAGGCATGTGGATAGTATACATCAATACCTCGACCAAGTTCTCTGGCCAGATTCATCAGCCATCTTGTTTCAAAATGGCGGCCATTAAATTAAAAAATATATATATATTTAAACTGAGGTGCAAAAAAATTAGAAATTGAGAAAGGTTTCTTTCTTAAGTATTTGACCTTGATATGTCTTTACCTTAAAAAATGGCTCAGATATAGCAGTTTCAATTTCTATTGTGGGTGACAATCTGATTTTTTGCATGCGACTGCACTCGTATATATCAACCGATTCCGATGTGAGTGGGCATGTGCACAGCAATTACTAAGGTCTCCACCAAGTTCACTGGTTAGCCTCATCCACCATGTTGTCTTAAAATGGCAGGCACTTTAAGAAATCGCCGAATTTGGCAGCCAAATATAAGTTACTTTAAAGAAAAGCAGCTTGGATAAAGCTGACTAATTTCGCGAAATTCTCATTCATTATATTGATAAAAATTAGTATTGAATCTCCTATATTCGGTTTCCACTAAATTGAGCTTCGTGTGTTTGAATGATATAAGTTGGCTTTTTTAAAATAAGGAATATGAAATCTACCTCTTCCTCCCGGCACTGGCCGGAAGGACTTTTTTTTATCGGCCGGGCTAGTTCAATTTTTTGTCGGCCTGCCACGTTTGAAAGTTTGACATTATTTTGCCGGGCCGTGTCGGGTACGGACCTTGGACCTCTAAAGGACACTGTAATGGCCATTATTTTTACTGTTGAGCCAGTAGGACCCGGGCAGAAAACAATTTAGAGGGTCTAACAAGGAGAAGGGGAGATGACATTAAGGGGGCTGGTCACTCAGCTTCGGAATTCTTCTTCGTAAAGTTAAGTGTATGGACTTTTACTGCATTCATATATTTAAAATATCTTCTTGGGAAATTCATATTTTTAAAATCTTTTTTCTATGCAATCTTCTTATAGCATGTCTCTTTTTTTTCCTAGTTTTCAAAATATTTCTAAAATCTATGATGAATTTAATATTTTATGTGTTAAAAGCGGACCTGTGAGTCAGATTTTATCACTTCCTATAAAATGAAGTCTATACTTTAGAAATATTTTGAGAACTAAGGAAAAAACCCCATCTTTTAGGAGGTGTATACAAAAAATAGAAGTTAAAAATATTAATTTCCCGAGGAGATATTTTAAATAGACGAATGCATCCAATGGCCACAGACTTTACATTAGTGAGGGGAAATCGGCTGAGTGACCAGCCCCCCTTAACCTCATCTAGAGCCTTAAATTATCTCTCTGGGAAAACTTTGGTGTTTTGGGCTGAATATGGCACTAAAATTTGGAATTTTCTCTCACAACTACAATTCTGTATTGTACTTCTTCCGATAAAAAAAAAAAAAAAAAATTCGTTAACCCGAAACTCGACACAGTTCAACCCGAAAAGAACCCTAACCCAAAATGAAACAAAATTAATCCATATTTTAATGCAATTATGTCTCTAGTATCAATTTTATCCCAGTATCAGTTTTATAACGAACTCGAAACATAGTCAGCCGACCCGAACCCGACCGCAAAGGAGAAAAATTCGTTTCAACGTTTCAACAAGACACTGCCCAAACAGCGAATCGGATTACGTTCGGGTAAAAACGGATTAGTCGGACACAGGACTGTACAAAGATGTGTATGTAAAAAGTATCAGGTCATTCAATTTCGTGTTTTTGTCATAAAGCATATTCTGTACTAGATAAAGGAAAGAAGAGCTGGAACATAGTTCAGTAATTTCGATGCTAACTATGACAGGGGCCGTAGAGAAAGACAGAAAAAAAATTTCTTTTCATCAGTATTTTGAAACATTAATATAATATTCAAACAAATAATATATATTTTAAAATTAATATTCGAAAAAAAAAATATGAATTATTACGTGTATAAACTAAACAAGCATCGATTTCTATAAGTTTTAAATACAGTGAAACTGTATAACAGTATGAGTTTCACTGTATACAGTGAAACTGTATGTACAGTGAAACTCCATGTGCGACCACCTCCCTGAACGATAATTTTTTCATGGAGCGAAATTTATTCCCATAGACTCATTACTAATTTTACCTCTATTCAGAGATCATTTCAGTTGAACTCCCTCCATGAGCGACCCATTTCTTTAAAGAAAATGAAACAAATTCCGTTTTTTCTGGTTGCTTGAAGAAGGTTTTATTAGAAAAATAATTCCACAGGGCGATTTTTCAAACTTCTAAACTAAGTTTAGATTTTTTTTTTTTTAAATTCCGGTAACTTTTAAGTGTTTAAACACTTTTGTGACTTTTTAGGAAATGAATTTAACTCTGATGACAAATTAAGAATGATTGTCAATAAACTCCCCTGCCCTATTCTGTTAGGAAACTCTCAAAGAAATAGATAAATTAATAAAATTGTCATTATTTGTTCCCGTCAAAAGAAAAAAAATGCATTTATTTACTGATTTTTGAATGGACTTGGAAATAAAAGTTATGAAAGATAAAACCGTAAAATCAAGGGATAAAACCGTAAAATCAAGGCAAACGTCAATATATTAATTTTTTAACTTCCCCAGTTATTAACTTATGTAATTAACTTTTGTTTTGATACATAAATTTTTATATATTTTGCCTAATGTGAAAAATAACTTTTAGTAACATTAGTTGTTACCTTTTTCCAACAATTAAAATCTAGATTTAAACATGACCTACATTATGAGACCACCTCTCGAAGCGACCAATTTTTATTGAAATGGACGGTGGTCGCTTTAAGGAGGTTTTACTGTATGCGACTCAAAAACTACAGCTCAATCCGCCAAGTACTTTTTGAGCTGTGCTTAAAAAGCTACACGCATTGCAGTTTGTTTTGCAATTTATTATTTTAATAGTAAGCGTTCTAACCTTTAAATCTGCATAATTCTCAAACTACTTCACCGAATGACTTCCTGTTTGCTGTTCAAAAGTACAATTTACCTAAGAAACAAATATGTTAAAATTGTGTATTGAAAATTTGTTAAAATTTTAATATGACTGCCCCTAAGCGTATTTTTTCAACCCAATCCAACGTTTTCGTTTTCCCTTGTGCCAGTTTAGCGATTAAAATACATGGGGATATTCCTTTTTTGTTGTTGTTGTTGTTATTATTGTTATTTTTAGACGACTGTAAATTATCAATTTTAGTTTACATTTGTTTTTTCAAGATAGAAGCTTTACCTCTTCATTCCCTGGGTCCCCATACGGGGACCCCTGTTCTTTTCCTTATAAAAATTAAAATGTCCGATTTTTTACATTTTCACATCATTTCTTAATAGTTCAATGTTTTTTGCGTTCAAAGCAAACGAATAAATGGCAGCATCTAAGCTGATTCTCACATAAAATAAACGGTCAAGTGCGAGTATTACTCGCGCACAGAGGGTTCCGTAGAATAAATATATGAATTTGTAATTGTATTATTAAAAGAAAAAACCGTTGCCAAAAGAATACTAAGACTTTGTAAAAAACTATACAGCGTAGGTTTGGGTATAACTGTATATATTAAAAAAGTGTAAATATTTTACCATGAAAGTTCAAAGAGATATGGAACCTAAACAATATCAAATATAGCTATTCGTATAACTCTTTTTTTAATATTATCCTAATCTGTTTATGATGAACTTAATTCTGTATTGACAATAAAAGCAGTGCATAGTTAAACTTCATTTGGCATTTCATAAAACTAAATTCAGCGTAGTAATAACCTTTATTTCTACAGTGTAGCTAAAACAAAACCTTTGTTCAAAGTTTAAATTTGGCATTGTGCTAAACGAAATCGAAAGCGCGCTTCGAAAGGAGGTCTCAAAGTTGCAACGCCGCCTTGGTCAGCGCCGCGTTTTTCCAGATAGGTTTTTAATTAACTTTTAAAGTCATTCGAGGCGTATTGAGAGATACACTGAATGCAAACTATCGCGAATCCCACAGTATTTATGCGATTCATTGTAATTAAACCTTCCGAGGGCAGTGCCCTTAAAAAAAGGACACCTAATTTTAATTCCAAAACAGACAAACGGTACCAAGAATATTTAATTAAAAATTTCCTTTTATCATGTACGTGAAAATAAGCAAGGTCACATTTTCTAATAAATTCTTTCATAAATTCTGGTGTCAGTTCATTATTTCATAAGTTTATAAATAGAATTACTCCGCGCCAAAAGGGGTTAAGTGGTCGTAGGACTTTTAAAACTTCAAAATTTAAGAAAATTTAAATTTTTTAGATGTTAAACTCCTATCTTTTATGAATATTTTGTTATAACTGTTTCCTTGAAACTCCCGTTAGAACAAAAGTTATGGCTTTTAGAATTATACCCGCTCAATAACTGAAGGGGCGTTTCAGAAACTTTGAAGTCATTTTTCTCCAAATGGCGTTTTTTGGGCATAACGCGCAGGATACCTCAAAAACTTCTGAATTTTCAAAACATATATTTCATGTTAGTCTGCATAAATTGAACCTAAAATTTCCTTTTTATTGTTAAAAAAAATATATTTTTTTAAATGATTTTACTGTTGGAATTTTCAAAATTTTGTATTAGCTAAATGCAACATTGCATTAAAAATATAAAAATACTTTAAATACAAATTTATTTAAGTTCAGGGTCTACTTCTGGGTTACAATCTGAAGTATAAGTAAGCACCAACATTTTCATTCTAGTTGCAATATTTATTTTGTAATCCTGCGTGTAAACTGTTATGCCAATTTTTTGTTCGACAAATGTCTAACAGTTTCGAGCACCCTATAAATACTAATTCTGTATCTTTCAATTTTTTAAATACATGAAATGAAAGAACATACTTATATCTTTCATCCCAATTAAAATTGTGTTTTAAAATCATATACATTTTTAGACATTAAATGTTGAAAATGGTCTTTTTTTTTCATTTTTTAGGTTCCCGAGACCCCTTAAATTAGTATGTTTTTAGCAATTTGACGTTTATTGCTTTTATACTGTTACTGGACATTACATTACACATATATATCATTAAAAGTTGTTAACCAGGCATAGAGTATGCCGCCCCTGGCCTTTTGTATGTCCAAACTGGCCGTATCTTTAAAGGTTAATATCTCGGCTAATTACCCATGATTTTTTTCGAAAATCATTATCAACAATGCTTTTATACCTCTGCAACGATAGGTATATCCACCGATGCTCAACAATTTTTCTGAATGCCCGTAAATCGAAATTTGTGTATAACAGAAAAATGCTAATTTCTCAAAAACTATGTGACCTAGGCTAATCGCTATAATTTTCCGGCAAGGTTTATATTAAAGTCTACTACCTCTAATTTTTTCATAATTTTAGTTTCAGTAGATTCGGAATTAGATGTTGGGGGGGGGGGGGTACATATTTTTGCGTTACATTTTCGACAATATCTTTGAAAATGTAATACCTAAAATTAAAAGGAATGTATTTTTGAGTTCAGCGTTACGAAAGCTTTCACAGGATACCCCACATGATATACAAAGAAAATATTTTTTTTTTCAAGTAGCATAATTAGCCCCTCTACAATTTTCACTAATATATTTATGAATGTTTATTAATCTGAAAATATGTGGGTCAATGGTCTTTATTACTTCCCCGAATTTGAACTTTCCACGTTCCATAGTTTACGAGTAAAATGGCTGTGACAGACAGACAGACGGACAGACACAGGAGTGATCTTATAATGGTTCTGTTTTTACTTTTTAAGTACGGAACCCTAAAAAATGTTATTTTCTTCTGAGTTTGCAAAATGCCTAAAAATGCCCAAAAGACAGAACGGCCAAGAAAGTGAGAAATTTTCATAGGTGTCCCCTTTAAATCTTTTTCAATAAAAATTTTTGAGGATTTGTAGATTATTTACTTTTTTAAAGCTCTTAAATTTGTGATTGCGTTCATTTAGGTTAATAATTATTAAATTGATGTTCTTAAGGAGGTTTGTAGTTTTAGATCCACATTTTTGAACCTAAATTACCAAGTGCCTAAAGGATCCATTTCAGAAAAAATATTTTTTCTGTCATTTACGATCTCACTTTGTTTGGAAAAAACCGGTGAATAGGCATTTGTAGTATTATTTTAGCCTCGGAACTGAAGAGGTTAAAGTAGGGGTGCACAACCTTTTAAAGAGAAGGGCCACTTACAAAAATATCTGGGTTGTCGAGGGCCACATGAATAACACGGAGAGAATTCTATTTCAAGGAGATCATCTGTGGCCTATAATCAGATAAAAAATATGGTTTCACTGGAAGGGGGGGGGGGTGTTATCCCTCTACGCTCACCTACCTAGTCAACATATCCAATTCAGTTGGTAAGGATATATCAACAGTGTTTACGTTTGTATATATAACACATACAGCAAGGATTATTTTCAAGACTTGATAATATTCCTTGACTTTATTCGGGAGAGTAAATTTTGTTTTATTAAAATCGCTAAAAAACAAACATTGGCATGAAAGTGGCTAGTGCCTAAAAAAATGTGAACTTTATGAACGAAGGATGGGGGAGGAGCCAAACAATGAAATTTGCGAATTTTCTGTGCTTGATCAACGAAATTTACGATTTTTCCGTGCCTGATCGACAAAATTCGCGATTTTTTCCGCGCCTGATCGACGAAATTCGCTATTTTTCCGTTCCCGATGGGCAAAATTTGATATTTTTTCGCGCGTGATCGACACAATTTGCGCTATTTTTCTGCCCGACCAACGAAATTTGCGAGTTTTCGGAGCTCGATCAACAAAACTCGAGATTTTTCCATGCCCAATCGACGAAATTCGCGATTTTGCCGCACCGGATGAACGAAGTTCTCGATTCTTAACTGACTCTGACAAAATTTGCAATTTTTTCTCGCGGCAAATTGATGAAATTCGCGATTTTTTCTCACGATAAACTGCCGAAACTTACGATTGTTCCGCAGCCGATCAATGAAATTTGCAATTTTTCCGCGCATCATCGACAAAATTTGCGATTTTTCCGTGCCCGATCAACGAAATTTGGGATTTTTCGGAGCCCGATAGACAAAATTCGCTATTTTTTCGTGCCTGATCAACAAAATTCGCGACTATTCGTGCCCGACCAAAGAAATTCGCGATGTTTCTGAGCCCGAACGACAATACTCGCGATTTTTCCGTGCTTGATCGGTAAAATTCGCGATTTTTTCCGCTCCCCCTTGATAAAATTCGCGATTTTTTCTCGCGATAAACTGACGAAACTCACGATTATTTCGCAGCCGACCAACGAAATCTGCAATTTTTCCTCGCATCATCGACAAAATTTGCGATTTTTCGGATCCTAGTCGAAAAAATCGCTATTTTTCGTGCCTGATCAACAAAATTCGCGACTATTCGTGCCCGACCAACGAAATTCGCGGTTTTTCGGAGCCCGATCGACAAAACTCGCGATTTTTGCGTACCTGATAGACGAAATTCGTAATTTTTCCGCGCCTGATCAATGAAATTTGCTATTTTTTCCGCGGCTAATCGTCGAAATTTGGGATTTTTCCGCGCCCGATCATTTTGAAATTTTTCCGCGCATCATCAACAAAATGACGAATTTTTTGAGCCCGATCAACGAAATTTGCGATTTTTTCGCTCCTGATCAAAATAATTTGCGATTTTTCCATGTGCGACCAACGAAATGTTTCTGAGCCCGATCGACAATACTCGCGATTTTCCCTTGCCCGATCGGCAAAATTTGCGATTTTTCCGTACCCAATGAACGAAATTTGCGACTTTTTCCGTGCCTGATCGACAAAATTCGCAATTTTTCTGTGTCCGATCAACAAAATTTGCACCTTTTTCCGCGCCTCCTCGACAAAATTCGCTATTTTCCGCAACCGATCAACGAAATTCGCGATTCTTAACTGAGTGACGAAATTTTTAATTTTCCCGCGGCAGACTGATTTTTTCCTGCGACCTATGGACAATTTTTTCCAGTTATAAATAGACGGAATTCGCGGGCCACACGTTACCCCAACGCGGGCCACAGTTTGTGCATCCCTAGGTTTAAGGGACTCTTCCCTCCCTTGAAAACACCCGCTCGCTAATGCAAAACCTATCGGCAGGTTGTTTTCGAATTTCTCGTTTAAATATAAATATTTTTAAACGATTTTTTTTTTTTTTTTTTTTTTACATAGGACAGCTTAGGTTGATTTCTAATCGGGACATTTTTTTATTTTTTGGATTTCGGTTACAGATTTTTTAATAAAGGTATTTTCATTTTCGAAACCGGTTTCGAAAGTGAAAGTACCTTTATTAAAAAAATCTGCAACCAAAATCGGAAAAGTAACAAGTAAGAAAAAATCATGCGTCAAGCATAGATTTTGAAACACTTTCCAACACATTCAGAATAATGTAACAAAACTGCACTGTTTGCAAAATTAAAATATTACGTCTAATGCAACCATGGAAACGCATAATACCTTTCAGAACCCAATTTCAGCTATCCCATCCACAATCGGAAAATTATGCGAATTGCAGCCCTGTATATGATTTATAGATTTCAATCTATTAGCTCATGCAAGCCAAAATTTAGTTCACTTAAGAGCTACATACACTTCACTTGAAAATTTACCTCCAGCAATTTCCTCTAATAATGAGAACGATACGTGGATACTTTCGTGTAACCCTGTATTTGAGGTACGGAAATTATATATAACGGATAAGATGCAAAAAATTAATTAAATTTAAAAGCGCATACCAAATTTTAAACCATGCACTCCAGCAATTATTACTCAAAGGCAGTACTGTACTGTAACCGATTTCTTTTGCATGTCTCTGTAAATGAATAAAAAATGCTATGAATGTCCTGTTAAAAATTGATCGTAGTGAAATTCAGTGATTTATATCAGTTAATATATTTGAAATAGCATAATGTCATTAAAATACTCTGCAAACGATTTTTCCCCCTATACCATAATGTAATGGAATACTTTTTGAGTGCCCTATAAATGAACGATTAATCCTACATACTTCATATACAATACCAAACATGCTTTGGTGACCCTAAAGAACCTTTATCAATTTCATGAAAATCCGAGTATATTTACGGGATTTATTCCCCATATACCATAATGTAATGGAATACTTTTGAGTGCCCCTGTAAATGAACGATTAATCCTACATACTTCATATACAACACCAAACATGCTTTGGTGACCCTAAATAACCTTTATCAATTTCATGAAAATCCGAGTATAATTACGGTAGTTAGAGCGTGGACAGACGGTCAGACAAACCGAAGTCATAAACACTTTTCAACTATGTTGGAAAGTGTTAAAAAATAGCATTATTAAAGATCAAGCTCAGTTATCCTATGCAAAAAAAAAAAAAAGAGAAAAAGAACTTTTAAAAATATTCGAATTTAAACGAGAAATTTGAAAACAATCTTCCCATAGGTTTATCATTAGCGAGCGGGTGTTTTCAAGTGAGTGAAGAATCCCCTTAAGGCTCCTGTCCTTGCAGACGAGGGCGCTTGCGAGTTAATGCTAAACCTATGGGAAAGTTATTTTCTAATATCTAGTTTGCATTTCGACATTTTTTTTCTTCTTGCATTGGATAGCTGAGATCCATATCTACATCGCTCCTTTTTTACTTCTTCGATTTTGATTGCTGATATTTTTAATAAAGTTTCTTTCACTTTCGAAACCGGTTCCGAAATAGAAAGTGCCATTCTGAAAATTGCCTGCAACAAACATCGAAAACGTAAAAAAAGGAGCAGTGTAGAGTTGAACCTCAGCTATCCAATGCAAAAAAAAAAAAAAAAAAAAAAAAAAAGGTCGAAATGCAAACGAGATGTTAGAAAATACCCCCCCCCCCCCTATAGGTTTAGCATTAGCTCGCGAGTGTCTTCACCTGCAGGGACAGGAGCCTTATGACTCATTGTGGATGCTAACTATGGCAACGCCGTTCCCGATGTCTACGTAGAACTTTTAAATACAGTAGAGCGCCGATTATCGGAACTCCAATTATCCGAACAGCCTATTTCTCTGAAAAAATTTCTTTTAACCAAACTTCCATTTATCCGAACAGCCTATTTTTCTGAAAAAATTTCCTTTAACCAAACTTCCATTTATCCGAACAGCCTATTTCTCTCAAAAATTTTTTGTAATGATGATGAGATTTTGGATGAGATTTAAGATGAAAAAGAAATTGAAGAAATGAAAACGAATACTCTGAAAGTGATCAAGGTCCATCCCATAACGAAGCCTTTGAATGTTTGGAAACAGCTATGAAATGACTCGAACGGCAGAAGAACTCTGATCCTATTCAACTAATATATTTAAGAAGAATTCGAGATAGGGCAGTATTGGAAAGAACGTCTTCTTTCAAGCAAGCAAAAATCAAAAGCTATTTTGCTTAAATTATAATCTTTGGGGTTCAGAAAAGGATAAAAAGAGAAAAAGAAAATTTTAAATAATAGAAAAGTAAAAAAAAAAAAAAAAAAAAAAAAAAAAAAAACTTTTTAAACGCTAGCACTAACTGGTTCTGCCAGTCCTAACCTTAAACTGTCTGTCCATTTATCCGAACTTTTGCTTATCTGAACTAGGGTCGGTCCCGACTTTTTCGGATAATTGGCGTTGTATTTAAATTTGTTGGTGATAAATGACAACAGTCTATAGTCTAATATAGAAACTCACCGATGGAATTCTGACAGATGCGCTTCTGTGTTGCTGCATCCTCTCCATCTGCTGCTGTTTCTTGCGGGCCTGGATGGCATGGGGGTCCGGAAGGGAGCGGTGCCTCCGGACCCTCGAGTGGGGACTGGGCACTTGCAGCGTGATCGGGGACAAGGGAACCGCCACGGGACTCAGAACCCTGGGAGAACGGGGAGAGCGGGGAGACCGAGGCGACGGGGATCGTCGTTGTTGCTGTTGCGTCAGTGCGATGGCTTCCAGGCGGGAAAGGACGGCCCTTGCAGCATCCTATAAAGACAACAAGAAAGAGAAAAAAAAAACATGCATTACCCATAGATTATGAATTTATGAAACACTTTCCAACATGGCGGGATATATGCAAAATTTAATGGCGAATTTGTTTCTATGTAAATGTACAGTCTGATGAATGTATATTCTTTATATTTAGGATTCACGCATTTTTTCAAAACTTTAACTGCTTTGTGTATGCTTTTTTGTCTCCTTAAGAAAATTTTAGAGTATTTTCATACATATATAAATTCATTTTGTAAAATGTCATTAAACAGTTTCAAGAACTTACCTCTGATATATAATTAGGAATCCGTGCGTAATTCTCTACTTGGAGCTATAAAATATCTATAAACATTGGTCTTATTATTTTCAGAAGAGAACATATCCTGATGTACAGAAAGATGTACAGTCCTGATGTACAGTACCAGTCGTGGGAAAAAAAAGTAAACACCCCCTACTATCTCCTCAACAAATTATCGTAGAAGAAAGTTACTGGTATCGAACGATTGAAAATAAAGTCTACTTTTAAATGATGTATACAAAATTTGCTTACGGGGCCATCTACATATTAAAACGAACCCAAACTTCATTTTTTTCAATGGAAATACTCAATTTTAACGAGATATTTCAAATCTTCGGTTCAAACTATGCCTAGTCACCAAATTTCAAGTCATTTGAATGATAAGTTTTTAAATTATAAACATTCAAAATTTAGTGTTTCTAATGTAAAATTACATTTTCATATTTGCCTTAATATCGTCTGAAATTATCCTCCTAATGTGCTAATTTTTTGTGTAGCAATAATACTAAAGTACCCAAACCTAAATACGTTGAATTTGCAATTTTTATAATTTTATGATATGAATTATGAAATTAATATTCGAAAAAATTATGAATTGCAACCTACAATTTTTTTGATGGATTTAGATTTATTAAGTCCTGCTTTATGGAAATCCAAAATTTCACATTTTTCTTCCTAGTAGTTTTCAAATTATGCTTAAAAAACGGCAAAACGGTGGATTAAGGGGCCGTCTATCATAGAAGTAACTAGATATTTTGAAATTTCTTATGCTATCCTGTAATCTAGCAATTTTAATTCAATGACTGCTTGAGTTTGAGACTGATGACAATGATGACTGATGACTATGATGACAATGACTGCTTGAGGCTTAAGATGCCTTGACCAAGAAGGGGGCTCACTCGGTAAACAATCCAATACCAAACTTCAATTTGCATACAGCCCTAAAATACTCTCGTTTTAAAATAATTAATTTCTCGAAAACTTATCATACGAATTGCATAAAAATTTGTTTTTGGGCTAATTGAAGGGTGTAGAGTTCATTTATGCTATCAGAATTGTGTACTGCTATTGGAAAAAACAAAGTTATGGTTCGTTTTAATATGTAGATGGCCCTCTAGGCAAATTTTATGTACATCATTTAAAAGTAGACTTTATTACCAATCGTGTAGTACCAGTAAATTTCTTCTACTATAATTTTTTGAGGAATTAGTAGGGGGTATTTACTTTTTTACCCCACGACTGTACTTTAGTAACATGCAGGGACCCGGAGCTGGAGCTGGAGTCCGGAGCTCTAAATTTTCCCCAGCTCCAGGGCTCCTTTAGTTTTTAATATTCTTTTAAATCTTTTTTTTTTCAGTCTTTTAAATTTCTAGGCTTAAAATATTTTAATTACATCATTATTCAGTATTTTAATTATATCATTTTTTAGGTTTTTATTATTATTATTATTATTATTAGGGAAAGAAAACTTCTCAAAAAATGGCAACACTACTTTACTTCTACTTTCTACTTGAACTAAGTGACAACACTATTTGAAAACAAATATGGCCGCCTGTTGTTTACATGTGTTGTCGTACAATTTTAACTGTTCGAAAAGTGTAGAAGGAATTTAAGATTTTTGTGTTTAAAATTCTACCAATTTTTCTATTTTAAAAGCAAAAGCTAAAAGATGTCATATTTTCTGAACAAGCATTTCAAGTTTGATGAGAAGAAAAATGCATTTTGTCAGATCTTTAAAGAAGATAGAAAGTATTTGTGAGCAAAAAATTAAACGTGCAAATTAAAATCTGCAACTTAAAAGCGCGAAGTCGGAGCCGAGTTGGAGCCGAAGCCGGAGCTGGAGCCACGGTATTTTCTCTAGGAGCGGAGCTGGAGCTGGAGCATCAAAAATTGTTCGGCTCCGGGTCACTGGAACATGTATTAATTTTGTATTAATCAATAAGTTTAACATTGATGATACTCACGGGCTACCGTTGATAGAATGTAATGTATCCGAATTCTTTCGTTACCTCGAAAGAATTACCTTCTTACTTCTTTACAGGTAACTTGGGGGCGGTCCATAAATGATGTCACACTTTTTTTCAATATTTATGACCCCCCTTCCCCCCCCCCTTTGTCACAAAGTGTCACACATCACCTTACCCCCCCCCCCCCCCATCTTGTCACATGTCACGCTATATTACATAAACATATACTTGCAGTTCAGAAACAAAGCACTGCGTTATAGATCACATTTAAAATTTTATTTTTAAACTTCAGCTATGTGTTTTAATGACATTTGAGAGCATAACTATCAAAATGATTCGTGTACTTATTTTGTATGAAATAAGATTAAGGTTTACGACAAAAAAAATAATTAGTGTACAATAGTAATAAAATATTAATGTGAAAGAGCAATTGAAAACAGTAGTATTTTGGAATTTGTTAATGTTGCCAAATTATGTAGAGGTCTAACATAACACGAAGTTTGGTGAAATTCCGTGCATTAGTTTTGGAAATAGGACTATAGCTAAAATCGTGTAAATCCTGAAAAATGCAGCATAGCAGAGCCACCTGTAGTGCGATTTATAACAAAAACTAAACAGCACTCATTTGTATCAAGATCTAACTGCATGTAAAGTTTTATTAAATTCCGTGGATCAGTTCTTGAAATAGACCTCTACAAAATTTGTTCACATATAGACTGACACACAGATATTTCTAAAAACAGTCAAATCATGTTCAGGATTTTCTAAAACGTATAAATCTGTCGAAAACCGAAAGTTGAAGTTTTTCACGAACCTAATACTTTCTTCTTGTAATGATAGAAGAAAGTAACGACAGAGATATGGCCCTCGTAGTTATAAGTATTAAAAAAAGAGATTCGTAATGAATACACATTGTGTTTTCCGTAAAATAAGAGTAAACTTTATTTTACGAACAAAATATTTTAACCCTTTCGGCCCTGACTTTTTCCTTAAAGTGCAAAAAAACTAAAATTTTTGTCAGACAGCAGTTTTGAGAGGTAAAATACATATCAATTTATTTTATTGCAATTAGATGAAAATTATACATTTTATCAAATGCACACACGAAAAAAACTGTTTTGTTGAAATTACTAAATTTTGGTTTCAAATAGCTCCATCCAAATATTTTGGTTGAAATGATTAAATTTCGGTTAGATTAACCAAATTATTTTGTTAATTCAACAAATCGCTTGGTTAATCCACCCAAAATTTGGCCATTCCAACCAAAATATTTGGATGGAGCTATATGAACCAAAATTTAGTAATTTCAACAAAACAGTTTTTTCCGAGCACATGCACATATGTGATTATGAGGTTTTTACGTATCTGCAAGGCGTTATTTATAGTTTAAAGCATTTTAAAAGTAAGGAACACATTTGTGACCGCCAGGGTCGAAAGGGTTAAATAACAGACAATTGCAGCTTTTTTTTTTTACTTGTCCTGGAAGACAGTTATTTCTGTAATACTAATAGATTGCTTTATTCCACATTTTATTAAGTAACATACAATTCACTAGAAATATAATTAAAACTAGTTGGATGTGCCAATCCCAAAACCTTCTTCTATCTCATATATTTTAATATTTCAAAATGTTATTACAAATGTCAATATTTCATTTTTATTAGTTCAATACTACATCAACTACGAAAGAAAATTGCACAAAAATTGCTATTATAGTGCCCCCTTTCGGCGGAATGTTTCCAAATTCAGGCAGGACTTTTTGCTATCACGAAAAACATACTCAGAAAATTTGGTTCAATTCTATGCATAATTTCATACACTTTCGATGGTATAATATTCAAAGTGCCAGAAAAACGCAAAAAGATCGCCATTACAGCGCCCCCTACCGGCGGATTTTTTCAAATTAAGGGAGGACCTGCTTGCCATAGCCAAAATTGGGCTCAATTCTATTTATTTCTATTCATTTTGGCTCATAATTTCATACACTTTTCGATGGTACAATATTCAAAATACCACAAAAATCACACAAAAATTGCTATTACAGCGCCCCCTACCGGCGGAGTTTTTCCAAATTAATAGAGAACCTGCTTGCCATAGCCACAAACTTAAAAAAAAAATTGGTTCAATTCTATGAATAACTTCGTACACTTTTCGCTGGTACAATGGCGACATACGGACACATGGGCAGACAGACATTTTCTTTAAACATGTTTTTGGGGGATCTCTGACCCCTAAAACGTGTAAATCCGTCGAAAACCGGAAGTCGAAAAAAATTTGTTTTACAATACTTTCTTCTATCGAAGATAGAGGAAAGTAAAAAATAAACAGTTTTTTATTCTCTCCCTTGAAGACAGTTTTTTTCTGTACCGTCAAAAGTTTTGACAGTGTATTTAGTGACACATAGTTCGTTATAACTGCAGATAATTTCAATAAAATAAACAGTTGTTATGGGCGTCCTGGAAGAAAGATTTTTTAACCATTTGGAAAAATGATTATTGTCCTCGTCAGGGTAGGAAATCAAAAGCATAGCTGAAGCTTTTTATTGGTTTAATCCGCATTTTATTCGTTTTCTGATGGGTCTATACAGTAATCTGTATTTCCCTTTACTTTCAACAGAGATGGATACTTCTGTTGCCACTATGACAAAAAAGTAATAAAAACTACAAAAAAATTAATAACTGAGAAACAAATTGACATATAGCTTTCAAACAAATTGCATTTAAAAGTACATTTTTTTCTCTATACGACGGAGTAAAAAGTAATATTTTGGGATGTTTAGAAGTTTAAGAATGAAATTTCATTTAAAATGGGTCGTCAGATTTCGATGGAAAAGCCTTTTCCCGAACAGCCAATGAAATGCTTGGATAATACGTAAGTTTCAGGTGGATAATACGCAAGGTTAAGGAAATCTGACGGGTCGCAGGCGATTTTTGTCGCTTGCAATTTTTACGTGTAATAACACTATTAATGTTTAATTCATGGCGTACGTAATGTAGGATCAACTCCATGCGATTTTATATGTCTTAAATTTTAGTCTTCGAAAAAATCATTTTCCAAATGGTCAGTGTAATTTGTTAAATTGCTTTTTTTTTTTTTTTTTTTTTTTTTTTTTTGTGGTATCAACAGATTTTGTTTTTCTGCATACTTTTACTTTTGTTTATATTGTGGAAAATAAAAGCAGAAAATGTTTAAAAAGTAAATCTAGCAGTCGGAAGATTCCATATAAAGATATTTCGGAGTATTCAAGTTTAAATTGAATTTTATGTACTGCGTCCTGGATAACACTTTTTTATGTAAAAGGAGCAATTTCTTTTTTTACTGTGAAAAAACGATTTTTATCCACAGTTTTCAGTCAGAAAGAATATTTTCTACACTTTCTTTTGAACTCGTAAGTCTGGAAAATGGATTAAAAACACCATATTTATCCATCTGCGTAGGTGGAAAAACGTAAATAAGCTTTTCTAAACTGATTTGTGTTCCAAGCTTTTTGAGGCAACGAGACAGGAAAAACGTGACATCGTGCGCTTATAACGTTGAAATGACATTTTTTCTGGCGTTCCAACAAGATGACGGGAGGGAGACATTTATGTAAACATTTTATTCAAACACTTCATGCTTATATCATCACATAGAAGTAAACTCATTCAGGTTTTCCATTTTTCTAGATCTATTTTTAGAATTACATTAAAAATGTATACAGAGTGTCCACATTCAACGATGTCCAATGACTAATTTCTAAACCATTAGGCATATATACACAGTTCCAATTACAAAAATGTTTTAAATCAGGTAAAGTAGTATTTTAAAAACGATTTGGGTCAATCAAAACGTTTCTTAAAAAATTACGAAATTTGAATATTTATACGGTCCGCCGGATCTATAGGTTATATTTGGTAAAAATATACTATTAATAGGGTAAAATGCCCATATTTCGCCCCCTTTCCTAATTTCGTATCCCTTAACTTCTCCGCTTCTGCGAAAGCGGCGCCACTCATGACGCAAGGCACAGGGTACGGAAGGTAAAAGGGGTCAATATTGAAAGTTTCGTTCGCCAAGACGCATGCATAAATTAAAGACGCCGATTTTCCTATTTTTAGAAGACCTGAGTTCTTATTACGTCGTTTGTAGAACGTTAATTACTGTACTGTAAGTATTTATTTCTTATTCATTGCATGTATTTTACATAGGTAAGATGCTGACAGTAGCATACAGCGAGTTTTAGGACGCTCAGTTCATCTTACGGGAACTGAAGCTCCGCCATATCGGGAAGTAGCGTGGTCCCAATTTCGTCCCCCTTGCAGTTCTTATTTTCATTCCTGGGACGAAGTTAGGAATGCTTTTTCATGACAATTTTTTCAATTTTTCCTCATGTTTGGATGGCTAATGTTTCGTTATGTTATTCTTCCACTGATAATTAGTACATTTCTTTGTGCCTGTTAATGAAAATTAAATTACTTACTCATTTAGAAATAAATTTTGATTCCGTTATAAGTTAAGCCTCGGCGTATTGGATTCTTTGAGCGGACGGAATTGGGAGCATTATTTTTTATTTTGCATTTTTTAGATACTTTTGAAAAAACAACTTTTCGCATTGTTAAAATTTTTATTGTACGATATTTACCTATGTTTCTATGTGCGTGGATAGTTAGTATATTTAAAATCCAAATTTGGCAGGCTTTCACTGAAAATTACAACATTTAGGGCCTAAAAGTGACTGGGAGACAAAGTATGGGCACTTTATCCTATAGGAAGTAAATAAAAAAAGAGTCTCACTCTTCTACGATTTAAACTGACCGATAAGTAGCTATTTAAAATGGAAGCATGTTCTTTACTGCGAAATAAAGGGCAAACAAAAATTTACTAGAAATATAAAAAATCGTCAGTTATATATATATATAAAAAAGTAGTTGATAGTAAAATTAACATTATAATGTAAATTTGAAATCTATTTTCATTTTGACATATTAGAGACAAATATACAACTTGAATTAAAAATATAAGTTAAAAAATAACAGAATTTTTGTTAAGCGAAATGATGAAAAGCAACAGCGGCAATTCCTTAGAAAATGATACCTATTTTAAAATGCTATTACAGTATATAATCTAAAACTTAACTAATAAAAAACAAAGTTATCTTAAAACGTGCTCAAAATGACTACCTTCAGCTGCAATGCAGAAATGTACACGCGAAGTAAACTCTTCTAATACTTTAAACACTTTGTGTAGGATCCCTCTAAGCATGACCATCTGTGTTCAGATGCAGAAGACTGGCATAAGTCATGAGGTTCACAGTTTAATAACTCAGTCAATTCTAGTCTTAGATGAATGGGAATTTTTTTGTCTTACTTGCTAGTGAAATAGGAAATTTTTACTAAATATCACTTATAGGACCGGGGGACCGTTTAAAAATTTAAACTTTGTAATTTTTTAAGAAATATTTTTATTGAACAAAATGACTTTTAAAATAATTTTTTACCTCATTTAAAATAATTTTTTACCTCATTTAAAATAATTTTGTTATTAGAACTACGTATGTCTATGACTAACGGTTTAGAAATTAACCATTGGACACCGTTGAGAGTGGACATGGATGCCCTGTATATTGAAAACGCAAGTCGCTTTTCATATTCTACTTTACTTTCTACTGAAGCAAATTTAAGAGGGAAAGTGCATGCAGGGCGGCACAAAGTGGAACTTAGCGAGCTAATTTGCCAACATTCATTTAATGTAGTCGAAAAGACATAGGCAATTTCTAATTTTTTAATGAACGTAAAGATTACTTTAGTTGTCGAAAGAAATTTTTTCTTCGAGCAATTACCCACTATTCCAAACAAACGTTCTTTATGTTTAGAAACTTTACAAACCAATATCTTTTGAAAAAAAAATTATAAGCACAATGTTTCTTTTGTGCTGACACTGATTTTTGGAAACGTTTGCAAGTCGTTTTGTATTACTCAATTTTCTCAAACCAGAATATAGGTTTTTTGGATGCTGTTTATTCTCAATTAAACATTGTCAGCTCATAATTCAATTTTTCATGATAGAGTAGAAAAATAATATTAAATTTAATGTTTATATTAATTCTGATAATTTTTCATGTATACCTGTAAAACCTGTTTGTTGAGCATGTGTAGTATCCGAAAAACCTCTATCCTGTGCTAAGAAAACGGATTAATACTTTATAAAAAACAACCTGGAAATTTTTCCGAAAATCAGTGAAAGCAAAAAAAAAAACTTCTTTCATTTTATAAATACTTCTTTAAATCTCAAAACGATTTCTAAAGATAAAGTGAGATTTATGGAATAGTGTTTAACTATGAAGAGGTATCAAAATGCTCAATAATTGCTATAAGTGATAAACATAAATTTTAAAAAGACAAAATATCTTTATTTATTTACATTTCGACATGTTTCATTGCATCAGACGGCAACATTCTCAAGAAAATAAAAGGATAAATAAATGATAAAACCATCCGCAAAATTAAAAAACATAATATGTAAGAAAATAGACCCAATAGAATCAAATCAATAATCAAGGGTATATGAAATACCTTTCACCAAAGAAGATGGAACAATGCAATTTTATATAGGAATGACAAATAGAAAGCTCAAAACTAGGATCAAAGAACATATAGCAGACATCAAACACAACAAGAAAACTACAGCTCCGGCCTGACTATATAACAGAGAACCTTTACAAATAGATTTTAAAAATAGTAGAATAATTTAACCGCAGCCTTAATCTTATTTGACATTCATCATCCGAGAATCAATAGAGATCTCACTGTAAAAAAAAACGGAAATGCTACTGGCAATCTAGACGCCAGTACTATTTCCGTTTTTTTACGGGAATTTTTACCTATAAATTACAGAAAAAATTCCGTTTTTAATCAGAAAAACGGAAAATTTTCTGTAATTTATGAGTAAAAATTCCCGTAAAAAACGGAATTAGTACTGGCGTCTAGATTGCCAGTAGTATTTCCGTTTTTTAGTCCGTTTTTTTTACATACGCAAGGAGAATATTTGCAATGATTCAGCATCCATGGAGGTCTCTAGAATTTGGAAAGAAATACTACACAAAATCATGAAACAATAATGTGAAATAGTTCACGTTCATAAATTTCATTTTTAATATTGCAGTTAATATCATTTTCCTTGTTGTTCGCGTGATTTTTGTTTTTGTTAACTAGTTTTTCAATTTGAATGTTTGCGAAAATATTTTTATCATTTTATTTTCTTGAGAATATTGCCTTCTGATGCAATGAAACATGTCGAAGAGTAAATAAATAAAGGTATTTCGCCTTTTAAAATTTATGTTTATCTCTTATAGCAATTATTGAGTATTTTGAAATTTTGAAGTGATTTTTATATGTATTGCATTTTTTTCTTTAAGTGTTATAGCATATTTTCATAGATTCACAAACATTTTTCTTTTTTACAGTGTAATAAAGCATGGAAAGAATTTTTAAGGACGATCTTAATATGATCATTTTCCTCCTGCGAAGTCATCATAATATGAAACAGAATATCCGGAAAGCAGATTTCTGGAAATGTCAGGACTTGACATAATTCCCCCCCCCCCCCCCAAATGCAGTGACAGCAGATTATGGATTCAATTAGTCGGGAACAGCTTAAAGCTTTATTTCGTTGCCATTAGTAATTCTGTAATGTTGATATCAAATGCATACGACGATGCCTCTAAATTATATAAAAATGGAAAGGATGACAAGGAGTGTTAAAATATTAAATGCAGGTGTCAAAGTAATAATATTTGTTAATAATTAATAATTGTTAATAAATAGGTAAACTACGTTAATGGGTATTTCATGATGAGTTCGGTTTAACCACATATAAATAAAAGAAAAAATTCGCCCTAAACCAGTGGTTCCCTATACCTTTTATTGACAACGCCCCATACCGAAGCATCTGTAAAACCACGATGTCCCTCCCCCCCCCCACTCCTCACACACACATTATAAGACATATATATCTAATTATTTACAAATGAGCGTCATTCACATAATAGAAGCATAACACAGCCTTAACAATAACTATTCATTTGCCATTTTTTTAACTTATCAAAGAAGTGAATTTTCTGTCACATATGCAATTTTACCCGACTGCCAAGAAGGGTTATGTGTTTCACGGTATCTGGGTATGTGGATTTCTTTATACCATCAAAACATCCCAACGGCTGGGTGGATTTTAATGAATGAGGTCTCTATCGATTTGTATTAACCGTCCGATGGTTATAGGCTAAGTTTTGTTTTATAAATTCAAAATGGCGGCCGTAAAATACAAAATGGCGGTAGAGACAAAAAAAAAAATTACGCACCCAATTGAGTGTCATATCATTGGATAGGTCTTTCAAAATGAAGACAATGTTTCATTGACTATTTTATAATCAGAAGCTCCGTTTAAATATTACACAAGCTGGAAGTTGTGTAGGTAGGATTTCTAGCTTTACTGCAACTCTAACCATCCTAGACATCTATAGGCCTCATCAAAACAGTGTTTATAGATAGGAACTGACAATTAAACACAACTTAAGAGCCATCAATGCAAGTCAATAAAAAAAAATAGGCAAGTAATATAAAAAATAGTTTCACATTGATGAGAATTAATTAATTAGTTCGCTTTTTACGCAGTCGTGTTTTTTGATTTTTTAAATTTAATTTTTAACTTAATTCTTTAAATGCAATGAGTCTATACATCTCTACATTTGTTCCAAAAAGAGTTTTATTGTTCCTTTCCAACTTACCTCAATGTTTAACGAAAGTGTTACATGGTCTGCATTTTTATCTTCACAGAATGATTGAAGAGACTTACCATTAAAATTGATAACATTGAAACATGTTATAATTCATTTTAATAACTTATTAAGAGTTGGTGGAAAAGTTTTGGATACTAAATTTCCCTTTTATGGATGAGAAGATACACAAGAATCACTTCAAGATTCTGACTTTTATCAATTTTAAGTAATCATTATTCCGCATCAAATCATTTATTTTTTCCTTCCCGATTATCGTTAATTTATAGCCAGGTATCATCAGATTTTAAAATTGAAATTGTGTATGTTATATGTTAATTTACTGTGTAGGAGACCTGCACTGTTGTCATATACCGGGTGTCCCAAAAATGACTAATGGATTTTAAAATTCCATAACTTGCAAACGGTGACAGATATTAAAAAAATTCTTGCAGGAGTGTTATGTAAGATGTCGGGAGTTTTTATGTTGTGATTCTCAGTTTTAGTTACAAATAGCATCGATAGATGGCGCTGTAAGCAATAACCGCTAATCCAGACTCGATTTTTCGGCCTCTCTCTTCCACAGATTAAGGACCAAGATGGGACATTTACGGCAAAATCTGTAATGGCAACAGTACGAGCGTCACTATCGGCAAGGGGGAAGAACTAACAAACCTCTGAAATTTACCTATGTTGAAGAAATATGTTTATCCTCTATGGTTTGAATATCTATTCGTTCCTAAAACGAAGCAGCAGGTGTCAGACGATATTCTATTCATGCTTGCTTTATTTAATTAGCTGCTTTTTTTTTCTTTTCCTTTACCGTACTTGTATTGTTCATTTTTAACTTACAAAATGATAATTAGACTAATAATATAAAAGAAAGACGCCAGAAAATTCTGTTAAGGATGCAAATATGTAAGTTTATAAGATTAAATTGTAAAAAATCAAATTCAGGTATTGTGTCAATTTATTCATATCGAATGAAATTTTAATGAGTGTAATGTCAGTACCTCTATTTATTTTTAACTTTTAGATTTATACAATTCTAAAAATTTGTCGAAAGGAATTTTTCCCTATCTGTAATATTATTATTATTATTATTTCTTATATGTTAATATTATAAACATTGAATTGATTGTACGTTATTTACATTAAAAACAATATTTTTATTTTATCTGCAAGGAAGTGAAAATGCATAAATTTTAAAAGATTATTGTAACGATTGTTTAATACGTTAAACTTCATAAATTTATAAAACACGGGCTATAAAAATTTTCCTGCCAAAGGGGAATAATTATGAAATTTTCTGAGACTTGTAGAGTTCAACATTTCGTATATTTTTATGTTACACCATTGCTTTTGATATATAGCATTCAAGACGAAATTTTTACCTAGTATTCGTTGCACTTAAAACCGTTCACTAATCATGTAAGAAATAATTTAAAAAAAAGCTTATATCCGTGCATGAACATAGAATAGATATTAGATATATAAAATAGAATGTCTATTCTATGTTCATGTATCTGTGTGAGATTCTATCGAAAACGTAAACATGCAAGATTAAAAAAAGAAAGATCACAATAAGGTAGATACTCAATAATAAGCATACTACAAGGATGGGGAGTTTCTTCCCCATTGTCACTAAGGGCGCTACGATCGCAATCGCATTACCATTACGCTCTATGGGAATGTCCGATCTTGAATGTTAATCTATGCTCTCTTCTTCCATGCAAAAAAAGGAGATTAAAATGTATTAAATGGATCCCGAAGTACCAAAAATCGGGTCTGGACTGAGTGCCTATTGCTCTCAGCGTCATCTATTGTTTGAAATTCGAACTAAAATCAAGAATTACAGTATAAAAACTCCTGACATCATGCATAACCCTCCTGCAAGAATTTTTTTTATATCTGTCACCGTTTGGAAGTTATTGAATTTTAAAATCAATCAGTCATCTTTGGGACACCCGGTATATTCTATTCACGTAACCTATTTCCCTTTTTAATACTATTTAAGATTTATAAATTTTATTAAATTTATACTACCATGTTATTTCAAGGATTTTTTAGGTTAAATGTGTTGCAAAAAGTGAGGTTTAGATAATTCTTAAATAGCTGCACATGTAAAAGTTTCTTCGTGTTACATACAGCAGAGCGAATAGAAATACAAAGCTCATTCAATAAGTATTCGAAAAAGCTAAAAAAACTGTAAAATACATTAATAAGCAGAAAAATTATAAACATGTTTGGAAATCAGAAAAAAAAAGGTGTCAATATTTTTATTGATTGTTCATATAATTATTCTGGTTTTGATTCCATTTATAATTTTTGATTAGAAACTTTTTCAAAATTTAACAAAAAACTCTTTTTAATTTTATTTTTAGATTTTGCATGGAATACTTTTACTTTTTAGTAAAAAAAAAAAAAAAAAAAAAAAAAAAAAAAAAAAACTTTTTATAAAAAGCTCACAGCGAATAGGGGAGTTAGGAATTTGAAATTGAATTTCTCCCGAGTGGGGCGTTCGCCCCACGTTGGGAACCCGGTCTATGATTTTAAAATTCTGCAGAATTTGAGTTAAAAGCATTTTGAAAATCGACGGATTAAATCACTGCATTAACCTTAATTTTTTAAATTACAAATTTAACTGTATCTTTTAGACACTGTATAAATTTTAACTAAGCATTTTTTTAATAAATGTTCCTTTAAGAAAAGTTTGTGTAATAGAAAGAAAACGCAAACCCTTACAGGTAATAAGCTTATTTGGAAAGTATGATTACGTTTCATACGACATTGCACTTTATCGATTTCATCAACTTTTTGCGCGGAAATAAACATATGTGTCGAGATTTCCATATTTACCCACGCTCCCTAGAATTAAAGGAAATTATTCGTTTATCAACGTTAGATTATAAATGATTATCTCTGAATGTTTTTTGGCGAAACCAGAGATTTTCTGTCCAAATCGCGAATGCAAGAGTAATAAAAGTGTGATCTTGCATTTACAGAACCGGTTCTACGAACCGTGAAGACCGCAAAGACGGTCTGCCGCTTAAGCTTTCCTGCATACATTTGCATAAAATTGATTTTTGATCAGTTTCCTGTGAACTCTTGTGCGATTCAGAACCACTTGACCCCGAAGATTATATTCAATGATAGACGTAAGATAAACAAACACATATTTAAATAAAACATAATGTTCATAAAAAATATAAATAAAAATAAAAATATCCACTTTATTCAATTTTTCCGGAAGTGTGAAGCATTTCTTAAGGCGGTTCAAAAAAAAAAAAAAAAAGAATCTTGCTCAACAACGCGAAATTTTCCACTTATTTCCTGATTCATTTTTTAAACATAAAATCATGACACTTGCATGCATAATTATTTTAATTAACGAATTTGTAATCGAACAGTTTTTTTTTTCATTCTGCGATAAATGAATTACATCTAGAGTTACAATCGATTATTGTCTCAGGACGACAGTTTCTTTTCTTTCCTGCGCTGTCGCGTCAAGAGATTCGGTTCAAGCTGTCAACTTTAATTTTAATATCTTCTTTTAATTTAAAACAGTTTTAAAAATTCAAACGGAATTTAATAATAAACTAAAAAAGAATTCATTAAGAAAAACCCGACTTCAAGAATTTCTTACCTAGCCGAACTGATACTTTTTGCACGCGAATTCATCTATTTTAATGAAAATAATTTTGCCCAACAGAGTTTTTTTTTTTTTTTTTTTTTTTTTTTTTTTTTTTTTATTTTGTCGCAACACTTCAATGTTATCTACATTAAATAATTATCCAATTCTTTCCTATGTCGTTCGTTTTGACGCCCACTAGGCGTCATATGTTCATTTAAAAGTTCTGCGTAAGACAAAAAAAAAAAAAAAAAAAAAAAGATAAACATACAAACTAATTGTACAATATTTTTTGTTGGAAATATATTGAAAAAATATAAGCAATCTTAGAAATATATTCACAAACTATTTATCAGTAATTCAACTTTTGAAAATATAAATTGTTTAGGTCATGCAGAGAAAGAAAAAAAAGCTAATAATTTTCAAGACAATCGACGATTTTTATACATTTTAATTATGGAAAGGTAGAAAAATAATTGTTGATGTATACTTTCTTTATTTAATAAAGTATTTTTCCTGTTAAATACTTAAAGTATTTCTATAATTAAATTCTGCAAGCTTTGATTACTTTCTTGTAATTATTATTATTTTTTTTTTTTACAAAAGGCGAAATTAATTACTAATTAATTAATTACAACTATGTTATTGAACGTTCATACTTCTCTTTATAAATTTTGTAAATATTCTTTTCTTCTTTCTTCTATGTCATTTATATTTTTAACATTGTATTCTTTAACTGTAGATTAACTGTATTTTTATATATTCAAAAATTATATGCCTTTAAATGGCCCCCTTTTTTAGATCAACTTTGCCCCCTTTTTTGGCGTTTGTAGCGTTATGTTAGCCAGACGACGGCTATGTTTTAAATTGTTCTACAGAATTCCAGCTCTACTAGGGGTGAGGAGTTTTCTCCGGGAACTCTGTCATATTTCTCTTCCAAATCCAACTGTTGGAAAGTATTAAAAATGTCTTTTTCCATTAATTGAAGAGCGTTTTATTGCATAACGAATTTGAAATGCTATTTTAAAATTTTACCATTAAAAGAATAAGAATGCAATGGCTAGACCACTTAATTAGAAAGAATGATGCCAGAAGTACAAAGAAAATATAATATTGAAAACTGATGAGGAAAAGGATTGTTGGTAGAAAGAGATGGTTGGAAGAGGTAGAGTTAGATCTTACGGTTCTTTTCCAGTACAGGGGCTTTGACAGTTTTTTTTTTAAAGCTTGGCACAATTTGGGTTTTAGAAAGTAAGATTTTCTGTCAGATAATACAAACAGCTGCGAAAATAAACGTAATGAACGTTTATGCTTGTTTATCTATGTATTTATGTATGTAAAAAATTTTATATATATATATTATTATTATTATTGTTTATATATATATATATATATATAATTTCAACTTCCGATTGAATATAAAAGTAGACAAATGGCTTGTTTTTATTGAATAAATGTTATAAATATTGAAAACAAATTGCTTGTATATATGAAATTTGCAAAACAAATTGCTTGTATATATAGGTTGCAAGAAATATACATGGAAATTTCCCTCTCTCGCCAAACCCATAATCTCTATCCCGACAAGTCCTCTATACTGGAAAAGTACTGGCCTTGCACAAAATCATATTACAAATAATAAATTAAAGGTCTAGCGAGGAATTCTGGAAAAGGCTAAAATTCTTCACAGATTATACAGCCACTGTGTATGTATGTATGTATTTTAAAATTTTAAATGAATGCAGTTTTCTATGAATACGAGTAGAAATCAAAGTTTTGGTTCAAAACTTAAAAAATTTATTGGGTTATTCCATACGAAATGAGCAAATCAGCTGTGGATGACATGTCACAGATTTTAATAAAAATCAGCATGTAAGTAGATCATATTTATTTATGTGTAAATGCAAAATAATAAATTTCAGGATTATTTATTTAAGTATTAAAATTTACATTAAAAGTTGATGCATAATCGATCTATTGTCTACATGCTTGAAATTTCAATTTTGATTTTTAGCCTTGCGAATGGAATGACTATATTTAAACTATATTAAATTAAGAATGAATAATAAGTAACAGGTTGGCGTAAGTTAGTAATTGTGTTTTTATTCCGCAATGAGTAAATATAAATAAATATAATGTAGAATTTTGAGGGGAAAATATAACATTTCTTTTACTCGTTTGAACATGAAGGAAAGCTCTTAAAATGTTAAAGTTATTTGACGTTATAGCTAAAAGTATATATAAATATCGAAACTTTCATTCTTGTTTTTTTATTCCTTAATGAGAAAAAAATAAACAGTAAAAAATGCTGAAGGAGAAATGCAATACTTTTATCACTTGTTTGAACGTGAAGGAAGGCTCTTAAAAATTTTAAATTATTAGACATTATAGATAAAAGTGTACATTTTAAATATAGAAGTTTTTATTCTTGTTTTCAGTTTATTTTTGCCCCAAGAATACTTTAAATTAGAGTAAAAAAAATGATTGAGTTAAACGAAAAATTATAATTTAATCCTGAATCAATGTAGATGGCAGCACTAATTTTTTTTCTTGAAATCGTTCCCAATATTGTAAAAAAAAAACAAAAAAAAAACCGAACAAATTTAAAGTGGAATGTAATAAATATTACCTTTCTGAACCCAACTTTGCTATGTTGGGAATCAAAAGGCAATCTTGAAAATTTTTAAGCATATCATGGGCTAATTGAGCTTTATGCCTATGCTATATTGTTAATGTTTAACTTTCGTTTATTTAACTTTTTGAGCATACATAAGAGCAAATATTCCGATTTTTCTTTCTTTCTTTCAAACTTGTAACTTTGAACGATTGCACACTATGTCCCAAGTTTTTAAAATGTCCAGAACTGCCAAAATATTTTGCAATGATTAGATTATATTACGCAATATTTGAATATGAATTGAATCTGTGTACCAAATTTTATTAAAATCGGTTTCTATGCGGCCACGACTTTTTAAAAGTTTTTGCTCATGTGTGGAATGACACTATTTATAAAAAAATTTCCTCGTCAGTTGGAAAGTATTTCCAGTCTCTTTTTAACCCTTTGAGGGGTGGTGGGATGTATTATATTTCACCTAATTTAAACAAGAATCTCACCAGAAACTTGTAACTAAATTTTATATTTCTAACTTTGGGGGGAAATGTTTAGAAATTGCTTTTCCTTATTTTAAAATAAAATGTTTCGATTATTCTGGTGTGAATTCAATATTACACAGACATTATTGCTTGCCCCTCAAAGGGTTAACTAACATACAGCAAATTAGGTTATACAGTTCGTTTGTAAATATTAGTTCGTTAGTGCACGTATGGAGAACACCGTCCTTTACAGAACGAGAATCCTCGGAGTACGTTTAAAGAAACTGCTAGTCCGGGGGGTTATTGAAAGGATCTCAATAATTTCTTTTGGTGAATCGTGTAATGCGTTTAAAATGAAGCAAACCGTAAATTGCTTTAAAAATTCAATAACATAAGAGTTCTTAAATCCTATTTGATTACTAATAGGTGAAGATATTTAAAATTAAAAAAAACGAGATCCATAATATACTAGTTATTTATTGGCCAACGAGATGAATTTTGAGGCGCCCCCCTCCCCTCGCACAGAATTTATGCTACGACTGCTTGCAAGTTAAGCTGCTATCAGATTCACCAACTTTTCGAGCAACCAACTTTTCAGCCGATTTTAACCCCAACTTTTTCCCGTTCAAAGGGAGAAAAAGGTTACAATCGTCGTTGCTAAAGTTGGAGGAAAATCAGTACTACTAGTACCAGCCGTTAATATTTATCGCCTATTCTTATCAATCGCTTATCTCTGATTGGCTGAAAGTAGGGGGCGGAAAGTCGCGTAGACTTTTTTGATCTGTGGATAAAAAGTTGGGGATATTGCTGTTTGCTATCACACTGAGTATTGAGACAATATTTCGCGAAAAGTTGGAGGAAATCAAGAGTTGGCTCAAAAATTACTCGAAAAGAATGAATGAGGAAGGTGAATCTGAAATGAATTCTGAAAAAAGGTGAATCTGATAGCAGCTTTAGAATCGAAGTGATCAATTTTTTTTATCGCCAACATACCTTATTTAGATCGAAGCATAACACCTATTTAGAAAAAGCATGTTACCTTCATGGAGATGTTAAATTCTTGAAAAAACCGCCAAGCATATTTCTAATATTTTGTTTATAGTGTAGATTGGGTGAAGATGCCGTAGATTTTGACTTAATTGTTTTAAAAATCGCCTGTTGTTTATATTTGTTATTCATTGATTTATTGTTAAAGTTTAGACTCTTATGTATGATTTAAAAACTTATTTAATTTTACAGATGTTATAGAAAGGATCGAAAATTTTGTTTTTGTAAACACTTGCATTTCGGCATCTCACCCATAGGTATGGGTGAGATGGCCAACTATCTTGGGGTAAGATGCCTTATGGAGTTTCAATGTAAGCAATAATTTTTGTGAAGCAGTATAAAACATATTGGGACGAATAAAAGTAACGTTAATAATTTAGACATACTAAAGTTGTTAACTTGCATAATATTAGGAAATTAGAAAAATATGAATGCAGCAAACGTTGGCAATATAATAAAAGAACAAACTAATATTTATTTGTTATATAATTATTTATGTTATGTTAATATATCTGTTTGTATAATATTTATTTAATATATTATGCTCTACTTAATATTTAAAAGAATTATGGCTCTTAAGTATGACTATTTTTAAACATTATAACAAGTTTAACTGCGTAAAGTCACTATGATAAAGTGCTTTAGGGACAAGCTTTTTTGTTAATGTTTTTAATATGTCCCTTTGTTCTTTTTAGTAATATCTCAGGTCTGCCATAAACTGCACATTTGTTTAGGAACTTTGAGCAGCTTTTATATACCCGACAGTTTCACTGAATACACTTGATCCCATCACAATTTCCCGAGATTTTATTAGCACTCTGCTAGACACTCTGAAAAATCATTCTTATTCACTTAAAAAAAAAATTCCCCGTGTTCTGAAACTTGGGAGGGAATTTAATTATCATCCATATCATCGTCAGTTGAAAATTCTGTCTTTGACTTCTTTGTATACTTTGACTTCTTATCTCTAATCCCTTTTTAGAAAGGCTTGAGACGCCTGGAAATTCATAGTGCTATTATCACAACAATTTAGTTTGGCTTTTATAGGCTTTTAAATTAATTTTTTTAAAATGAGAAAAAAATCTTTGGTGAAAATTACGTCATATTTAAAACGATACATTTAAAATGTCTTTCTTATAGCGTCTTTATAAAATTGTTTACTTAGCCATTTTATACAATCTAATTTTAAATTGTTGGGTTGATCTTATTTAATCAATCACGAAAGTAGCAGTTAGCTGTCTCGACAGCAATTGATTCTGTCTTAAAATCCCTCAGCCGAAGGGAAATGAATGGAAATCTGATTGCAGGAGATTGCCACTAGTTGTTTAATTACAATTTAATCTTCCGTAATCATTTCAAAGCAGATCAAATTAGCGTGTTTTTGGAGACTGCGGTGTCTGGATGGAGGTTGGCGATCATAGCTCTTAGGGGCCAGAAACCTCTAATTATCTAAAGCTGTATTATATACTACCGATATTTACATTTATTAAAATTATTTATAACTGCATATAACATAAAATTTAATTTTTAACAATGATTCAAATTAATAATTATTAAACAATTATTTATAAGGCCAATAAAGTTTATTTATAAGGCAGAATACATATAGAAACCTTTCAAATTGTTTTGTTCACCTTATATTTTAGTAATTCTTTATGTCATTTTAAACATTTAGAAAATTTATAATTTTAATCAAGGTTTTTTTTTAATCAATTGATTAAAATCCCTATTTAATTACTGATTTAAAATATTAGGTTGAGCAAAAAGTTCTGGGAATTTTTTAATCTAATAGCTACCAGAATTTGTATCGTACATGATGGTCGTGCCATCAATGCAGAGCTCTATTGCCAGCAGTTGGATCGCGTCTACGACAAATTAGTGCAGAAGTATCCAAGATTGGTCCGCCGAAAGCGCGCTTTGTTTCAGTGGGACAATGCCAAACCGCACGTGGCCCAGAGGACCAAGGACAAGTTTGCACAGTTGGACGGTGTCGAAATTCTTCCACGCCCCGCCTACAATCCAGACGTGGCTCCATCCGATTATGGCCTCTTTCGATCAATGCAACACTCTTTCAAGGGCTGTCGATTTGAATCCTTTAATGAAGGTGAAGAAGCATGTCAAGAGTTTTTCGATTCCAAGGAGCCGCCATGATACTTCCAGCAAATCCGGAATCTGGCAGAACGATGGCAGTAAGTCGTGGACTATGATGGTCTCTACTTTGAAGAATAGCCCTTGTTGCTTTTGTTGTTAATTTGCGCATAACAACGCAACTTTCACAAATTTCCCAGAACTTTTTGCTCAACCTAGTATCTGATTAAAATTGTTGACAAGTTAGTTAATAGACAAGAGTAATTTAAACAATGAAGAAACAAGCAGGCATTTGACCGCAACATTAAATATCCGGCATCTTACCCCAAGGGAAAACATCCGGCATGTTATCCCCAAAAACTTTCGTCGACTCACCCCAAAGTATTGGGCAAGACGCCGGTGCCCTCCACTGACGTGAAGAAGCGGGAACCGGGCACAATTTATGCTTTCAGAATGGCCATGTACCAGTACTCTCTAAAAACATCATATTTATTTCACTGGTGTTTAAGACTTATATAGGCAAATAAAGTAGTCACATAAAAGATTTTGGACACTTACCAGAAGTGTTAAGACGTTAAGTGTAAGTAATAAAAAAGTACCACTTACTATTACTATTTTTTTTTTTAAAGAACGCAAATGGAAATTAAAGGACTAGGGAACCCTCTTCCTTACAACTGAGCAGCGTTTCCCTACGTTGACTGCGCATATGAAAACTACGTGATACGACATCTTGTACGACAAGGCATCTCGCCTCAAATTACCCTAATTGTCCCAAAATACTGTGTTGTGCGGACCACTTTAACTAAAATACGCCGAAGAGGATACAAAAAAGTAAGAAATATTCCCTTACAGTCGTTTTTATTTATTTTCTTTTTCGTAAAATTTTACTTGCTTAGCAGTTAAAATGCATTTTAAGACTTATATAAATGCGCAACTAAAAGAAAATGTAAGTATTCGTAGAAATATATCTACAAAACTGTTTAACAACAACATAAATCTTGAAGATTTGTTCTCAAATATGAATTAGTTTATTATATATATATATATATATATATATATATATATATATATATATAAATTCTAATAATTTTCAATACAAGCAGCGAAGTTTATGGATTTTAATTATAGAAATAAGGAAAAATGATTTATCCATAATTAGTTAAATCGTGTTCTTGTCCTGAAAAGTATTTCCTTATTAAATACTTTTAAATACCTCTGTAATTAAATTCCACATTCTTTGAATGTTTCCTGAAATTTTACTTTTTACGAAAGATAAAATTAAATTGAAATTATAAAATGAAAGACTATACAGTTTCAGCAATCATAATTATCTCGCAATTTAATCATAATAATAATAGGAAAAATAAAATAAAATTCAAGTTATGTCAAAAATTCTCTTATAAGTTTAAAGATAAAATGGAAAGGAAGGAAACAATATTACTATTACTTCAGATAAAATTTGGTGAAAAGTTTTTATGTACTCAAAATGAAATCAAATCTATAGTATGAAGCAAAAAAAGTTTATGATTATCGCTGTCGCCATATCGACGGTAGCAACGACCTGGACAGTTAATTTTTTCTTATCGCAAAAATATTAACTTCCGAACATCATAAAATTTCAAGTTTTACATCAAAGAATAATTTAAAAAAGTAATTTCAGATACAAATTGTTTGAAAACTGTGCCGTAATTTATTGAGTTTTTATGATTTAAAAATATTTTTAATGTATGATTCCTATTAAAGGTATGAGCGCATACCTTCAAATAACTAAATCTGAAATTTCCTTTCGATTGGTTGAGCAGTTAGGTCATTAGGGGCACATATATCGGAGAAGTTTTTTTTATGACAACCCTGTATATATAGATAATTAGTTTCTAATTCACAAAATTCTGATTACATTTTTTACAAGTATATACAAAAGTTCACAATTTCGCAAAATTAGGATCATGTAAAAAAATTCAAGCAGATCCCTGGTTAGATAATTAAATGCAACTTCTCCTGCTAAAAATGAAAATTCATGTCCAAAATTATTGAAATAATATACTAATTAATGAAAATGATAAGGTAGAAAATTTAATACAAATTTTAAAACATACATTTATTTTTATTCGCATAGCTGTTAATTTTTCACTATTATTAGAAAAATTCTTTTCTTTATAACATGCAGTTGAAATTAGTTACTCTTTTCTTTCTTTTCCTGAATTATAGATTGGTAGAGTTGTCTAACTGTATTTAAAAAATATATATAAATCCATACAAACAAACTTTGCAAAGAAAATGTGAGCAAATATCTGTGAAAAATTTAGTTGAAAACAATTTTTAAACATATGCAAAAATCCATCTGTTTTAAAAGTTTCAGTAAAAAAATTACCACTTTCAATATTAAGAATCTAAAGCTTAAGTTATAACATAATTTGAGTTTAGACTGGAAAACTGTACCAAAACTAAATACACGGGAAATGAAAATTATCATTGTAATGGGGGAAATCATAATATTGTAAAGTACCAATTTTTAAACAATGGAAGATTTGAAAATAATAATATTTATAATGCTAGAACTACTATAATTTGTTTCTTTTAAATTGGCATCATTTATACATTGTAAAAAATCCCTGCCGGCCCGGCCTACAGGCGGAAGTAGATTTCGAAGTTAAGTATACTAATTTCACCAACAAAAACTAAATCATAATGAGAGATAAACCCACTTTAACACCTTCGGAACGGGAACCTTTTACGAAATTTTTAATCTTTTGTTACCGTTTTTTAAAAACAGAAATTTGTGTCTTCTTGAATCGAGAAAATGCGGTAATTAAATAAGGCAAATTTTACAGTAAAATTTTTACTGGTGAGGAAAAACAAGGATTCTGAGCGCTTTATGCGGCACGTATACGTGCCGCTTGTCCCCAAGGGGTTAACATTTTTATCTGGCCGCTTTTGACGAGTTTTTATTTCATTTTTATATAATGGCTGGTTTTATCAGAATCATGTTAAGGAGGTATAAAAAAAAAATACTTTTCCATGCTCAACAACTCGAAATTTTCTTGCACATTTTCAGTTTCATTTTGAATAGAAAAAATATGAAACTTGCTGACGTGATTTTTGAAGATATTTATAAGCGACCTGTGTTTTTATTTTTCGTTAAATTAATTGAAACTTGATTTATAAACAATTATTTTCTCAGTAGAACAATATTTTTCGTTTCTAAGACAATCGCTTCGGGAAAGTCTGTTCAAAATGCCCACTTTGACATCATTTTTTGAAAGATATTCTGACTCTATAAAAAAATCGATCATTACGGTACGTTATATAGTTTCTGAATAAGAGAATCTACCAATTGGGTGCGTTTGAGAACAAAAATGAATTTAAAAATGAGTAAGAAAATAAACAGTTTGGATTTAAATGCACCCTTAATAAGATGATTTTTTTCTTGAACCGCTATGTATTTTTTATTTGTTTTTGCTGTAAGAATTGGTCCTATCAAAAACTTGTCTATATAAATGTTGTAGACAATTTTAAGAAAATGTATGATAAATTCATGGGGATTATATATCTTGTGAATTGACGGAGTTATAGATTGTTTTCTTCTTCAACACCCCCCCCCCCCCCACCTTTTTGTTTTCGTTTTTAATTTTTTTTTCGGTACGAATGGGTCCTATCAAAAATTTGTAAATATAAAAGTTGTAGATAATATTAAGGAGATTTATAATAAAATTAATTGGATTTCATATCTTGAGAATTGACGAAGTTATGAACTTTTTTCTCCCAAAAATCCTATTTTTTGCGCCCCTTGAGCCCATTTTTAATTTTATCAAAAGTCTGTGATACATAAACTTTTGGCCCTATTTTTAGAAGTAATAAAAACTTTAAACTGATTTGATATGTACAAAAATTAAGAAGTTATGGTTTTTTTACGGTTTTCACAAAAGCCCTCCCTATTTCCATCCCCACGGTCCAATTTTGCCCATTAACAAACTTGACCGAGATTTTATGTATCAGTTTAGAAAAGATTTGTGCTGAATTGTGGAAGTTATCGTATATATATATATATATATATAAAGTTTTTTACTGAGGGTGGTTTTGGGGCTAGGGGTCATGATCGATGTAGACCTGCAAAATGTTTTCAGAAATTCCAACATAGGGGAGAATGTAATAGGTAGTATTTCATACGAAATCTACCTAAAACTGTACTATGTAGATGGGATGCACAATGCAGTTTAAAATTAGTGATATTGGTTGAAAAATAATTTTTTTTTGTTATTTTTTAAATTACCTCTACTGTAACAAATCCAACTGAAAAATGATTTTAACAGACACATGATACAATAAAACAATGGTGTTAAATTAAGTAATAAAAGTTGTCAAAATCCTGAAACTGAAATGTTAAACTTTTAAAAGTTGGCTTGTTTTCTCTTTTTAAAAAAAAATATTATATTCATGTAAAGGGAAAATAATGTTTTTAGTGTTCGTAATTATTAAAAAGTTTATTATTTTACATTTTTAAAGAAAATATACCTTATTTTTGAGAAAAATTCGTAAAAAATCAATTTTTCCAGAAAAAAATCTGAAAAAACCCCGTTTTTTCCGCCAATTCAAAATTTTCGGAAAATTTACATCTTTAATCTGAACACCTTGTGTTTCATTTATCACTATATTGCCGAAAATAGTGTACGCAGTTTAAGTTACGGAATTCCAGAAAGGTGTAACGTATGTTGAAGGTTAGAGCCCACGGGTTAAAATTGAAAAAAATGTTAGAGTAAAAGTTTTAAGAGTAGGTTAGAAAATGCAAAATGATTCTTTCCCTTAACGAGTGAGTGTTTTACTGTATTAAATTTCAAAATGCTATTTTAAATTCTAAGAGAATGAAGATTTTTTACAGATAAAAATTAGCTGCTTATCTGAAATATCAGGGGAGGTTTGCCTAATAAAACGCCGAAAAAAGGGTGTTTTTTAGCATTTTTTTTTCGGAATACGAATGGAGATTTTAGCTCCGGATTTTTTGCATGTGATTTTTTATCTTTTAAAGAACATTTCAAAATCTTTGTAATAAAAAAATAATGATGTGGCTTCAGTTACGTCGGTGAACGTCCTAGCGTGCGCGCCGTGTACCTCCAATCGGGCGGGATCCGATAGATCACCAGAGTCGTCTGTAATCAATTTTCTTTAAAAACTATAAAATTAGATAATATTATCTGGAGCTTCAAGCATTTTGAGGTCAAAATTTGGAAAATCAACAAAGTGGCAGCCATTTGAAAATAAAGATTTATTTCTGACCCTTTTCAACACTTAGACGTGATTCTAAAAACTTTTATTCTTTTATAAAAAAGGCTAAAGTCGTCCAAGCTCCAATAAATTATATTACCTTTAATTATTATTATTTTTTTAATTAGCAAGATCGATTTGATAGTTTTTGAGTTTTGATCCCGCCTAGTTTGAAAAAAGTCATTTTGATAAAATGCGTTTATAGTGTTCCAAAACGGTTTAAGCCTACGACGCGTTTTGCTAAAGCAGTGAATAATACAAAAGAACTTCCAATTCGTCCAAATCGTTTTACAGTGATAATATAGAGACTATAGGGAATGGAAAAATGTAAAAATAGAAAAAAAAATCGATATTTTTTCAATCGGAAAAAAGTAAATCACCCTTTAAACCTTTATCTACTGGCGGTACTTATAAATACCATTAAAATAACTTGTTATAAAATTCATTTAATGCATCGATTAGCAGTAATACAGTTTAGAATGAGTTATAGATACATTAATTTATCTTGTTCCAAAAGCATTATGGGTTACACAAAACAAAAATATTTTTAAAAGGATGATTTCTTTTGACTTTGCATCTTTTCAGCTTTCTTGTCTTTGGAAAGGGGGGGGGGGGGGTATTTTTCAATTCGGAAATATTTCTATATTTCTATTGTCAAAATATTATGTTTGTACATTTCTTAATTCTATAAAATACTAAGAAAAATACTTAAAATAAATATTTGAGTGGGGTTATAAATATTGCACAGAATCCCTATAAATTCAAATTCAATGAATCCTTCTAAATCCTTCTATTCTTCTAAAATCCTTCTAGCATTTATTAAATGATTATGTAAATCTTCTAATTTTGTTTCAAAAATTCACGAAAAATGCTTTAAAAGATAAAGTTTTCATGAATTCATAATTCATTACATAAAGGGTTGAAACAATTTTCGATATAAAATTATTCCGTCAGCTGGAAAAAGTATTTTCTTCTTCTTTTTCTTCTAGAGTGGGGTACATTGCAAAAGGGGAAAAAAATCTTACTCTGCGAAAATATAATATAACCAGTAACCACGGACTAAAATATACAATAGTTCCTACGGACTAAAATATACTTTTTAGTTCCTACTATTCTGAAAAGATTTTTTCTTCCGCAGAAACCAATATATTTTTGAGATTTAAAGAAGCCTTTATGTATATAAAAAGTTTCTTTTGCTGCCACTGATTTTCAAAAACGTTTCGATTTGTTTTTATAATGTATTAATCCGTTTTATTAGTTCAGAATATAAGCTTTTTGGATACTATCCATTCTCAAATAAACATTTTCATGCGAAACAAACATGAAAAATTAACGGAATCAACACTAATATTAAAATTAATATTATTTTGTTTCTCTTGCATGCATAAAATGTTAAAATGAAAAGTTTCCTTTGCTTTCGCTGATTTTCGGAAACGTTTCCGAATAGTTTTTACAGTTTTTAGTACAGGGTAAGTCAAAACGAATATAGCAGATTACAAACGGCTATAACTATTTAATGGAAAAGAATTTATGAATAAGATTAAAACAGAATGTAGACGGAACTTCAAAATTTCTTTACGAAAGGCAAGTGCAGTGAAGCGGAAGCCTATGCATGCGCGATTTGAAACTTTGCAACGACAAGAAACCTGTTCATTGCGGCCGTCTCATTAGTAAAAATGGCCAATTATCACGGTAAAAATGGCCGAATTTTTTTTCTGTGTGGTTATGTGAAAGACAATGTGTCTCCCAGCCCTAAACAATTGAAGAACTCAAAGTACACATTTGTAATGCGCTTGCGTCGGTGACTGAACAAATGCTTCAGAATGTATGGCGTGAAATGGACTACCGTCTAGATGTTGTTCGTGTGGCCAAGGGAAGTCACATAGAACATCAATGACTTATATATACAAAATTTTGAAGTTTCATCTACATTCTGTGTTAATCTTATCGAGAAATTCTTTTCCATTAAATAGTTATAGCCGTTTGTAATCGCTATATTTATTTTGACTTACCCTGTACATAGTTTTAAAAAGTTATAGTACTAAAGTAATAGAATAACTTTACCTGAAATTTAATTTTTCAAGATATGATTTGAAATGGTAGTTCATGCAAATGAGAGACAATTGTTAATAATTTTCACTACAACTTGGGAAGTTGATAGATTTTAATTCTAGAAAGGGGCAAAAGTGATTGCCGTTATACTTTCTTGTACTGTGTTCTTGTCTAAAAAAGTATTTTATTGTTAAGTACTTTAAGTGCTTCGATAATTAAATTCTGCAATCTTTGAACGTTTTCTGAAATCCTATTTTTTTCAAAAGGTGAAATGAAATAGAAATCAAATATAACTTTCATCCAATTTCATCGCGTTATTAATAAGAAAAGAAATATGAAATTCCAGTTTCACCGAAAATTCTCTTTAAGATTACGAGTTTAAAAATATAATTGAAAATTAGGAAACGTTATTAGTATTACATCAGGAGAAATATGATAAAAGGATTTTGCGTATTCAAAATGAAATCAGTTTTACCTTTAAATAGGAAAAATGTTACAGTAAAGGTTTTAAAGTGTACGCTGAAAAAGCAAATGTGTCTTTTTGCATTTAACCAAAGAATGTTTTATTCTATTACTATTTTAAAAAACCATTTAGAAAATTTCTGAAATCCTACTTTTTCCAAAAGGTGCAATAAAATAGAAACCAACAATGAACTTCAATCCAATTTCATCGCGTAAGAAATGTGAAATTTTAGTAACATCGGAAAATATCTTTAATTTTACGAGTTTAAAACTATATTTGAAAAGCAAGAAACAATATTAGTATTACATAAGAAGAAATTTGGTGAAAGCTTTTTGCCTATTCAAAATGAAATCAATTTCACCTTTAAATTTGAAAATATGTTAAAAGTTTTAATGAGTACGCTGAAAAATGAAAAGTGCCTTTTTTCATTAACTGAAGAATATTTTACTCTATTACTGTTTTAAAAAGCCATTTAGAAAATTTCTATAATCCTACTTTTCCAAAAGGTGCAATAAAATAGAAACCAACAATGAACTTCAATCCAATTTCATCGCGTAAAAAATGTGAAATTTTTGAAACATCGGAAAATCTCTTTAAGTTTACGAATTTAAAGATATATTTGAAAAGCAGGAAACAATATTAGAAGAAGTTTGGTGAAAGGTTTTTACGTATTCAAAATGAAATAATAAATTTCACCTTTAAATTTGAAAATACTATGTCAAAAGTTTTAACGAGTACGCTGAAAAATGAAAAGTGTCCTTTTCCCATAATTAAAGAATGTTTTACGCTATTACTATTTTGAAAAGCCATTTAGAAAATTTCCGAAATCCTACTTTTTCTAAAAGGTGTAATAAAATAGATATCAAACCTGAACTTCAATCAAATTACATATCTTAAGAAATGTCAAATTTCTGTTACGTAGAAAATGCTCTTTGAGATTACGAGTTTCAAGATAAAATTGAAAAGCAGGAAACATTATTAGTATTACACCAGAAGAAATTTGGTGAAAGGTTTTAGCGTATTCAAAATGAAATCAATTTCACCTTTAAATTTGAAAATATGCTAAAAGTATTAAAGAGTACGCTGAAAAATGAAAAGTGTCTTTTTCCCATTAACTGAAGAATGTTTTACTTTATTACTATTTTGAAAAGCCATTTAGAAAATTTCCGAAATCCAACTTTTACTAAAAGGTGTAATAAAATAGATATCAACACTGAACTTCAATCCAATTTCATCGCGTAAGAAATGTGAAATTTTTGTAACATCGGAAAATCTCTAAGTTTACGAGTTAAAAAAAATGTTTGAAAAGCAGGAAACAATATTAGTATTACTTTAGAAGAAATTTGGCGACAGGTTTCTGCGTATTCAAATGAAATCAACTTCACTTTTAAATCTGAAAATATGTTAAAAGTTTTAAAGAGTACAGTGAAAAAATGAAAAGTGTCTTTTTCCATTAACCTAAGAGTATTTTACTCTATTACTGTTTTAAAAAACCATTTAGAAAATTTCTAAAATCCTATTTTTTTCAAAAGGTGCAATAAAATAGAAACCAACAATGAACTTCAATCCAATTTCATAACGTAAGAAATGTGAAATTTTTGTAACATCGGAAAATCTCTTTAAGTTTACGAGTTTGAAGATATATTTAAAAAGCAAAAAACAATATTAGTATTACATCAGAAGAAATTTGGTGAAAGGTTTTTGCGTATTCAAAATGAAATCAATTTCACCTTTAAATTTGAAAATATGTTAAAAGTTTTAATGAGTACGCTGAAAAATGAAAAGTGTCTTTTTCCATTAACTGAAGAAATATTTTACTCTATTACTGTTTTAAAAAGCCATTTAGAAAATTTCTAAAATCCTACTTTTTCCAAACGGCGCAATAAAATAGAAACCAACAATGAACTTTATTATCTTAAAAGTAATCTTTATAGAGACACAAATTTCAGGAAAGAAATTCATTAAAAAAGGTCTATAAGTAAAGTAAATAAACTTTTGAAAACTTTTCTATTTTAAAAGTAATCTTTATAGAGACACAAATTTCAGAAAAGAAATTCATTAAAAACTGTCTATAAATAAAGTAAATAAAATTTTGAAAACTTTATTATCATAAAAGTAATCTTTATTAGAGACACAAATTTCAGGAAAGAAATTCATTAAAAAATGCCTATAAATAAAGTAAATAAAATTTTGAAAACTTTATTATCTTAAAAATAATCTTTATAGAGAATATCTATAAATAAAGTAAATAAAATTTTGAAAACCTTTTTTTTTATCTTAAAAGTAATCTTTATAGAGACACAAATGTCAGGAAAGAAATTCATTAAAAAATATCTATAAATAAAGTAAGTAAAATTTTGATTTCCCCCCCCCCCTCCATACTATAGGGGTGCGTCACACTCCTTGCAATTTCCAAAGAGTGTACGCATTTTGTGCTACATAACATTTAATATTTAATTCCTTTTTAGCATAAATAGTAAAAGTATATTGGTCTTTTTGTAATACTTTACAACATAATTCAAAAGTATTTCTGAATTCAGTTTGGTTGTTTCTCCACGTTCTAGCTCACGTAAATATACTTCGATTGCAATGTTATTTATATCGTTATTGGGGTTAACTATGGCAGGTTTTGTATTGAAAATAAAGTATCTAGCAAAACATAGTTCGTTTACAGGGACACTCAAAAGAGTTCCGTTGGATTATGGTCTATGGGGGAAAATCTTTTGCAATGTATTTTAACGGTGTTACAGTATTTCAAGCATATTTTAATTGATATATATATCAATGAATTACACTAAAAGATGATGCTTACTATAGAATAGGATGTGGATAGCATTTATCGTTTATCTACAGGGACACACAAAATAATTCGACTACGGTACTATTTATGACTGATAATTGCTGGAGCGTTTACAGTTGTTCTACGAGGTTTTAAACTTAAGATCTTTTTTTGTATATTACTCGATATCTATAAATTCTATCTATCATCTACCGTATATTTCCGCGTATAAGCCAAGAATTTTTGGGCATTTTTTTGGCTCCAAAGTGTGGGGTCGGCTTATACGCGAGTCAAAGAAAATTTCCAAAATTGATATTCTGAAATGAAAAAAAATTGTAAATATAAAAAATAAAAAATGCTTACAAATTTCTAAAAATGCTTTAATAATCTATACTTTTAGTATGAAAATAGTCACCCATCATTATTCACTATCCAAGTCATTATCAGAATTTTCAAGCTCTATAAAATCGCTTTCCTTCATTGGTATATCAAGAGGAATATCACCAGTTTTTAATTCATCATCATCGCCATCTTCTTCAAAAATGGTACCATCCTCAGTTCCATCCATCGCGTTACTTATGCAACATATTTTGACACATCGGACATCATTTCTAGTGGTAATTCAACCCAAGCTGAGATCCAAGCTTCTTTCACCTATTCAGAGATAGTTACGATGCCAACTTTTTTTTAAATTACCCCCATTTGTCACAGTTGCACAACTAGAGATCTATTCATTTAATTTCGGGCGGAGCCTGTTTTTAAACGACAAATGTCCAGTGGTTGAAGAATAGAAGTAATGAATCGGGGATCATATGTACACCGAAGATCCTATCTTACAGGATTGTTGTTTTACTTTTCCTGTGTGGTGCGCTTTAAACGCATCCCAAACAAGCAGAGACGACTTCTTGAAAACCGTTCCTTTTCTTTTACCTTACACATTTTTAAGCAAATTTAAAATTCCATTTTCAGCCATCTAACCTTTTGATAATATTACTTGAGAAATGTATCCCCTTAGTCAGTTTTTTCTGTTAAAAAATTATCATTATGGAGATAAACGTGCTCCGTCCATTATGCAACTTGAAACAACTTTAAAGCGCGTTTTCTCATGACCAATTGTTCTAATAAAAAATATTTTTACACCTTTCTTCTACACTCTGCGATTTGAGCGCATTTGTTTTTCTATTAGTTATGCACAAAAAAGTGCTGAGTTTTCGTTCGCTGATTTTTTCATCACGTTTCTTTAACATCGGCTTATATACGGGTTTCCGATTTTGGACGATTTTTCACTGAAAAGCCGCATACTCGGCTTATACACGGATCGGCATATATAGGGAAATATACGGTAATAAGGTTGAGCAAAATCATTCGAGTACATTTCCGTTTGTTGACGAAAACTGCTGAAACGGAATTTTCAACTGCATTATGCGTTCGTAACTGAACTAAGTTTCAGCATAATATATGTAGTATATACACAAATCTGTAGATAATGTATTTTTAGGCAAATCATATTAAGACCAAGTGATAGCCACAATGTTCATTGATTTTTAGAAGCAGTTATTTACACTGGATTTATTTACACCCATTTTAGGCCAAGCATAGAAATTTTATAAAATGTGGTGTTATTTTCATTGAAATATGCTTAAATTACATTCATTAAGACAAAATAAAAGTTTTGTGCATGAAAAATAATATTTTATTTGAGAAATAAAATGCATTCGGTCAATGATGCGCTAACGCACCATTAAATTTAAAATTAATATTTTTTTTTTAAATTTATGACATTTGTTTCATTATTATTTTATTTACAGATCCATTATATAAACATATGATTAATTTCAAGTGGAATAATTATAAATTTTCAAAAGTCGAATTTGTCAATAACCGTTTCAATTTAAAAAAACTAGCGTATTTTGAAAATTTCTCAACAGAAAGTGTTTACTCCAATTAAATTACTGATATTTTATAGATGTTTCCAGAACCCTTAAAAGTAGCAGAAATATAAAATTCGTGAAAAATATTCGTCACAGTGTTAATAAAAAAATATTTATTGAAATGGTGCGTTTACGCACCTTTGGCCGAAAATGGGTTAAATAATAATAAAAAAAAAAATAATATTTACCCCGAAAAGTGCAGGAATAAACCTTGGGGATGGTAAGACTACCAATAAAGTCACGATGCTTGAAATTGATATTTAAATGCTGATTTAAATTCTGCAGTAAATTTCCTGTCAAAAAATTTTAGCCATTCTTTCTCTAGCATACTTCTGCACGAGAAAAAAATTGAAAAAAATTCTGTGGCTACATCTGAAGTGATTTTCTGTATAAGTTTAGCAAGAGGGACGGTAAAGAATCTAAAACCCAGAGACAGAGTTAAAAAAAATAATAACAACCCTAAAAATGTATGCAGGTTAATTTTTTGCTATATTTTTATATAAAACAATAGTCCCAGTTTCGAAAAAAAATTACTTCGAATTACTTTTATTGAAACAATTTTATACAAACAGCTCCAAACTTAAAAATCAGCATCAGGGACACGGGACGGTATAGGAATTTCGTGGTATATTTGGGCTCCCAACATCGTCCAAAACTTATTTATCTCGTTAATATTGTTATGCAATGGGATGTTTTCCAGTATAAGAAATAAAAAACCCCAAGAATATCTACTAAAATAAAAATTATTATTCAGGGACAGAAAAATATAGAAAAGTTAAAAGATTGTGAGAATGACCCATATCGGGTAAGATTTTTATGACCACCATGTATATAAATACAAGATCTGCTCCAAACTTTTATATTGTTACACTGTGATAAATTTGTTGAAACGTTTTTACGCATTTAAAATTAAATCAGCTTTATTTTTAAATTGAAAAGATGTTAGAGTAAAGGTTTTAAAAGCGTGCTGAGGTAATGAAAAATGACTTTTTTCATTAAATGAAAAAAAGTTCACTATATTAGAATTTTGAAATTCTAAGTGAATGAAGTTCTTTGAATCTTAAAACAATAAATGGTTTGAAGGCTTTAAAACCTTCTTGGTCGGACATTTTAAAGCTTTTTAAGGCATTTGTCTTTTATTACCGACTTGCCTGAGAAGTAGCAGCGTTAGTGTGAGGAATTTTAAAGAGGCCTCCTACATTTTTCTTTCCAGTTTTAAGGACCCTTAAAAATATCTTGTTTTCATTGACTGCCCTTAAAAGTTTTTTTATTCTTTTCACGTTCCTTTTCTTTTATTACGTAAGTTAAAATATTTAATTAATGCATGAAAGCGCATTATCTTTTCTCACTCATAATTTGGGAAATTAACTTAAAAGACAAATATATATGTATACACATAGATATGAGGTCTGCTCCAATACTTTAATACTGTTACAGCATGATAAATTTGTTGAAACGTTTTTACTCATTAAAATGAAGTCAGCTTTATCTTTAAATTGAAAATATGTTACAGTAAAGGTTTAAAGACATACTGTTGAATTGAAAATATTTCTTTTCATTAACAGAATAATGTTTTATTCTATTAGAATTTTGAAATACTATTTTAAAATCTAACTGAATGAATTTTTTTTTAATGATAAAAATTAAATGGTTTGTAGACTTTAAACCTTTTAGGTTCAACATTTTCCTGCAAGTTAGAAAATATTTCTGGTATTTTTTTCTTGAGGTATGGGTAGAGAGATGCTTTAGAAAACCTGTCACTTGTGAACGAAAAAGAATTTTAACCCCTTTATCTACTGAAGTATGAATTTGTGGAAATTTTATCTTCTAAAGCATTTTTCGTGAATTATTTAAACAAAATTAGAAGATTTACATAATCATTTAATAAATTTTAGAAGGATTTTAGAAGTATTGATGGATTTAGAAGGATTAATTAAATTTTAATTTATAGGGATTTTGTGCAATATTTATAACCATACTCAATTTTTTTATTTTAAATATTTTTTTTAGTATTTTGTGGAATTAGGAAATGTACAAATATAATGTTCTTACAATAGAAATATAGAAATACTTCCGAATTGAAAAGTTTCTCCCCCCTCTCCCTCAGCGCTAGAAAGCTGAAAAGACGCAAAGGCAAAAGATATCGTCCTTTTAAAAATATTTTTGTTTTGTGTAACCAATAATGCTTTTGGAACTAGATAAAGTAATGTATCTATAACTCATTCTAAACAGTATTGCTAGTAATCGATGTATTAAATGAATTTTATAACAATTCATTTTAATGGTACTTATAAGTACTTCAGTAAGATAAAGGGCTAAGAGAGACCTGAATCCCATTTTCTACAAAATATCACTAAAACTATTTTTTTCCCTTAGAATATAATGCTACACGTATTTGAAAACATATACGCTGATGAAGTTAAGTATCGTGTAATTATTTCTTTTCAAATTATGGAAAACATTTAAATGCACTATCCACCATTTTTAAAAGCAACTATCTCAAAGTCATTTTTCATAATTTGACACCGCATATTCCGTCTTATAATACGCACCACGCCTAAAATTTGAGGCTATATTTATCTGTTTGTAATGTAAGAAAAGTTTATGCATCAAAAAGCGTTATCTTTTCTTATGCATAACTTTTGGGAAATCTACATCAAAATCAAATTTAAGTCTATACTAATAGAAGAAAGTTTCGCTGTGTCTCTGTGTGTGTGTGTGTGTGTGTATCTGCGATGACTAGCAAAAGCTACCGAACATAGAAGTCTGAATATTTAGGTGAGGATAGTCCAAGACAGGTCCTGATGCAGCTGAGGCTGAGAATTTAAAATTTTTAAGGGCTGGGGCGCTTGGGCCTCTTTAATTTTTATGCCCTAAATTGTTAATATTATAACTTGCCCCCCTTTTCATCCGATCGTCTTCGATTTTGCGGCCAATTCTCCATTTAGCTATTCCCTCATTTCTACATTCCAGTTAAGACCCTAGCCCCCTTGTGCCAGGTACAGGGTCCATTGAATTTTTTGAGCCATTAATTGTTAATAAATTGCTTCCTTTTAATCCGATTTTCGTTTTTGGGATCATTTTTCCATTGAGATATTCTCCCGTTTCTACATTCCAGTTATGACCCTTTAATCCGATTTTCGTTTTTGGGATCATTTTTCCCTTGAGATATTCTCCCGTTTCTACATTCCAGTTAAGACCCTAGGACTCTTCAGGGTCCCGTAGGGCCCGATCCAGGGCCCCTTTGAACTTTTTATGCGCCATGCATTTTTCACCCCCTAATTTTCTCGCTTTCTCAATGCATAATTTTAAAGTTGAGTGTTGGACTCCTCTACCCGGACCTATACCCTCATACTTTTACTGAAGCCCTCGGACCCTTTTCTAAGCATTAAAAAAATATTCTAATGATTAATTCATACCTTATTCTTAATTTTGACTAATTGAAGATCTAAATTGCTAAGAACTAAGACCTTTTAACATATTTTTATGTTAGTCCCCTTTATAGCTCCCTTAAAAATGATCCGATTCAATAGCTATTTTTTTTCCTAACAAGTTCTTAAGTTTTTCAGCTACTACATGAACAACAAAAAAGAAATTCTCAGACTTTAGCCGCCACCAATTTTGAATATTAATCTCTTTCTTTGGGGTTTGTTGCAGTTTTTTAAAAATGACTTCCGGTACATGTTGCCTTAGGTATCCGGGACCCAGGTCACAGGTTCGTTCGGAAAGAGGTTTGTTGAGAACACTCTAGACTCTGCAGGAGGCAACGAGGCCCCCAAAACTAGGTTCATTTAAAAGATTTTCAAAAGTTATAAAATCATACAAACATGAGTTTTGTTTAAAATTATTCGGGCCCCGGGCAACGCCAGGCGAGTCAGCTAGTATATATATAAAGATCTATTCAAGACTGTTACACTATTACAGCATAATACGTTTGTTGAAACTTTTTAAGCATTTAAAATGAAGTAAGCTATCTTTAAATTGAAAAAAATGTTAGAGTAAAGATTTTAAAAGCATGCTTGGGGAAGCGAAAAATGAATCTTTCCATTAACTGAAAAATGCTTTACTCTATTAGAACTTTGAAATTCTGTTTGAAATTCTAAGTGAATGAAGTTTTTTTCATGGTAAAAATTAAATGGTTTGAAGACTTTAAAACCTTTTTGATCTAACATTTGAAAGCTTGTTAAGGCATTTGACTTTTATCACCGCCTTGCCTGAAAAATAGCAGCGTCAGTTTGTCGAATTTTAAAGAGGCCTCCTACATCTTGATTTTCAGTTTTAATAACACATAAAAATATATTATTTCCACTGACTGCCCTTAAATATTTATTATTCTTTACACGTTTCTTTCTATTGATTACGTAAGTAAAATTATTTAATTTTTGCATCAAAGGGCATTATCTTTACTTATGCATAATTTTTGGGAAATTAACTTCAAAATCAATTCTATATATGACGAGTGTCCCATAAATTTGTTAACGTTTAAAAAATTCATAAAAAATAAGGTATAGGTTTAATTGAAAGCGATTTTCGACAAAATTATTCTCATGTAGAGGAAGTTTGCTTGGTAAAGAAAAAAAAATAGTGAAAATTTTGTCTTCAGCATTCAATTCACAAAATTTAGTGGAAAATTACCTTTATTTGCATGCAAATATTTACAAATTCACAGCAGTAAAAGTTCTATATGTCCGCCACCTCAAGGAATTGCACTTTGTAAGCGAGGGAGAATGCCCTCAACTGCGGCATTTAGCATATTCAGATGGATGATGGATATTTCGTGGCGTATGGCATCCTTTAACTCCGCTAAGGCTAATGTCAGACGAACGTCTTTTAGCATACTTTTTTCCTTATATATCATCCCTACACAATGCCGCAAGCATTGTGTAGGGATGATATGTAGGGAAAAAAGCGTGCAAAAAGACGTTCGTCTGACATTAGCTTAAGGAAGACGGACTATTGCGGTACACTCGAGATTTTACATAACTCCATAGCCAAAAATCAATCATGTATTTGGAATGCGTGAATCAGGGCCTGATTAACCTCTGAAGCTATTGGAAGCAGAGTGTCATTTTGGGATCCTCTTCTTTTAAGAAGAGTTTTCTATATTCGATATACCTTGAAATTCACCAACGCTGCAAATATTATTCAAAAGAGGGCTCAGACGAGTTCACCTATATTTAATTAAATAGCTTTGTTTTATGCCCCTCTCTCTATATATATGCGCAAAAATTGAATACAATCAAGAAAAATATGCAAAATGGGCTTTTTGTATGAGAAAATGTAAGTAATGTAAAAATGTAAGTTGGATAAAAAGGTTGAATTCAGCATTTATGCACAACCTAAAATATCAATATTTTGAAGAAATACTTCTTTCAATTCTGATAATAGTTTAAGTTATTAATATTTCATGTTGTAAACACAAGCCAAATTTAATAATTTACATACATCTAAAATGATGGACAAATTGAAGAATTGTGATCATGTGGTTGAAAATGATTTATTACATGAAAAGTTAATTTGTTATGAAAAGTATTTTTATAAAACACTTACGAGTTACTAATTTGAAAAGAAACTGGATAGAATTTTGGAATGGAATTAATTCAATATAAAATTTGGGGGCCCCTATTATCTCAGATTTGGGCCCCTTTAAAATTTTCTAAGGGAAGCACGTGCTTCTCGTGCCTATTCGGTAATCAGGGCCTGGCGTGAATCGCCTTCAATGGGCAAAATTTTTGCTACTTTTTTTTTTCCTTTATAAAAAAAAAAAAAAAAAAAAAAAAAAAAAAGAGCATAAGAATAAGTTTGTCGCAAACCGCATTCAAATAAACCAATTCCTTCACTTTTTATGAATATTTGAAATGTTAACAAATTTATGGGACACCCGGTGTCTAAATATGAGATATTCTTCAATATTTTTATACTGTTACAGCATAATAAATTTCTTGAAACGTTTTTCCGCATTCAAAATAAAATCAGCTTTATCTTTAAATTGAAAAGACGTCAAACTAAAGGTTTTAAGAGCATGGTGGGGAAATGAAAAATGTATCTTTCCATTAACTTAAAAATGTTTTACTATATTAGAATTTTGAAAATTCTATTTTAAATACCAAGGGAATAACGTTCTTTTTTATCTTAATGGTAAAAATTAAATTTTTTGAAGACTTTAAAACCTTTTTGGTCTAACATTTTCCCGTCCTTTTTACTTTCTACCATCTATAATAGAAGGTAATATTGTAATCGAAATTTTTCTTGTCTTACAGTTTTCGACGGATTTGCACGCTTTAGGGGTCAGAGATCGCGAAAAACATGTGTTTACAAAATGTCTGTTCGTGTGTGAATGACCTCATTCTATCATCGGAAAGTATATGAAGTTATGCCAAGTGTTGAACCAAATTTCTTATCTATGTTTTGGCTATAGTCAGCAGGTTTGAGTCGAATTTGGCGATATTTCGCCGCAAGATTCATCTGTAATAACGAATATTGTTCTATTTTTATTATTGTATCATTGAAAAGTGTATGAAATTATGAATATTCTTGAACCAAATTTCATATATATGTTTTCGTCAATAGCCAGAAGGTCTCAGTTGAATTTGACGTTATTCTGCCGGAGTGGGCCGCTGCAATAACGGTTTTTGTGTCTTTTTCATTATTGAATCATCGGAAAGCGTACAAAATTATCCATAGTATTGAACCAAACTTAATATGTTTTTGACTATGGACGTCAGGTTCCAGTTGAAACGTGGATATTCCCCCGGAAGGGAGCGATTTTGTGCGATGCGATTTTCTCGATTTTTTCCTAGATCTGTTGTACATTGGCTGCTCGTGTAGCGACGGGCACTTAGCAGCCAGTTAACCCGGTAATGCACAAGCAGATGACGTACAACAGAATAACCATAATATTGATTTAAAGCAGCAATTTAAGACGAAAAACAAACTTATTGAAGTAGTGAAGTAATAACATTGAAGTATTAACATTTGTAACAATTTTTTTTTTTAATATTAACATGCATGAGATAGAAGAAAGCTTTGGGATTGGCACATCTGACTAGTTTGTCTTGGATTATGGGTAGAGAAATGTTTTAAAGCATCTATCACTTACGACCGTACTGCCCAAGAAGGAATTGTAAGGGAAGCCTGAATCCCATTTCCATCAAAGTATCACTTAAAAGATTTTTCTCTTCGAAAATTCTACACTTATTTCAAATCTCATCCTGGAAACGTTCTGTCTTGATTTATAGCACAAATATTTTCATTGACTATATTCTACTCGTTTTATAGTGAAATATATATATAAAAAAATCATAGATGGTTGCACAATTAAACATTTAAGAAGAGTCGTAAATTCTTTAAATGCAGTATCCTATTTCATACATTGCTTGCAGATGCTCTTAGTAACCATGGAAACAGATCAGATTTCATAATTTTCTTAGTTTGTGTTAAGTGTTCGTGAACACTTAACGTATGATACATGTATGCATGCATCACCGTCTATCACAAGAAATAAATCGAAAAAGTTGTGGATATCATTTCTTATAAATAGATATTATCCTCAAATTTCGAATTGCACAATGGTTTTTTCTTCTAGTGTTCTTTTGAAGTTCAATTTATGTTAGTAAAACCACTGTATTTATTAAGAGTTCTGCATTACTTTATCAAGTAATATTCTTTTAAAACTATGAATAAATTTATCTATTGTACATCTACTTTGAATACTTAGTTATTAAAAGTAGTATGCATTTCTTTGTTCCTAAAAAAATTGGTAGGAGTTTTCAATTATAAAAATGTGCATGAAGTTTAGCAATTTCACATTTTTGTTATTGTTTAGAATATGTTTAGGAAATCACATCTAAATTTAAAATTTAAGGTTTAGAATCCAGCTTGTGACGCTGTTGCCAGTAATGACTGGCGACTTTGAAATATAAAATTTCAAAATGATTTATCCTCCCACAATCGAAGATACTTCTTGTAAATTTCGATAACTGATAATAAATCGAATGCTCTATATAAATAGAATTGATAATAAACTGACAAAAAAAAGGATCCCCAATTCTAGGTTCGTTTGGATAGATTTCATTTCAAAATATATTATCATACAAATTAAGGGTGTATATACAATATAAGGGTGTACGCTGCCGAAGGCAGTGGAAAATGCCTCACGGAGAAAATTATCTGAATTCAAGACTGATTTTAGATGTATTTAAGGTTATTATCTCGTGACACAGCAGGCCCGCTAACATGCAATAAAATTTGCTAAATAAGCTAATATTTCTTATCTGTTATAAATTATTTAAACAATCTTAAAAATGAAAAAAAAATCAGAGAGGAACTAAATATACATGTAAGTAAAGCAATCAAAACATCTTAGAAAAATATATTTTTTACCCTGTCAAAAGAGGAGGGGGCGGAAACTATGTTACCCATCCCTTTTGGTCGTCATAGTTACCAAGTGCTAAGTTCGTTGTTAAGCGTGATTTCCAAACACGTCATGCTCCTTTTGGACCTATCCATAACCCTGCCTCTTTACCTCAAGCTCTTCCTATAGTTCCACATGTAACAGAAACACTTTTGTCGAATAAATTTCTAAAACTCGTAATGAGAACATTTCATAAGGAAAACTATACCGGGTGTTCCAAAAAGGAAGGACACTTTTTAAAATTAAATAATCTGAAAACGCATTGTAAAAAAATTATGGAGTAATTTAACTTATATAATGGTGTAATTTAAACTAATGTAACTTGGTGTAATCGTAACACCAGTTATATCCGTTAAATTACTCCATAAAATGGAGGCAGCAAGGCTGCCACCAATTTTATGGAGTTAATGTTACATAATTTTTTTATAGTGCGGTTAACGACAGAAATGCCTCATTTGTAGCATCTTTATTAGAAAATCACTAAATGTTTAACCATACAATTTCAAAATTATTTACGGTTTCGCCCGTAGGTGGGGCTGCAAGCTGAAAAAAAAAAACCTAAATTACAATAATATTTTCGAAATATCAACCATTTGCTGCAATAACATGACGTAGTCTCGTAGCAAAACTAACCGATAACCGTGAATATGTCTCAACAAGAATGATCTCACGTGCCTTACAAATGTAATGCTCCAGTTCCGCTAAAATTTGCGGGTTTTGTATAGGTAAACTTTGTCGTTTAACCCTTTATATACTGAATTATGAATTCATGAAAATTTTATCTTCTAAAGCATTTTTCATGAATTTTTGAAACTACATTAGAAGATTTACATAATCATTTAATGAATCTTAGAAGGATTTTAGAAGGATTGAAGCATTTAGAAAGATTAATTAAATTTGAATTTATAAGGATTTTGTGCAATATTTATTACCCCCACTCAAATCTTTTAATTTAAATATTTTTCTTAGTATTTTGTAGAATTAGGAAATGTTCAAATAAGGTACCTGTACCCAATATGGACACCCTAAGGAAAATTGATTTTTTTCACCCTCATGTACACGTCATAGGATTCCAAAAATATATCACCACTATCCCTGGACTGTTGACTATCATTATTAAAATTAGCGACCTTGTAATTATTCTGGTTTAATTTTAATGATAAAAACAAAAAAATGCTTACAAGTGTCCATATAAGGAATCATCTGTCCCTATTATGGACATGCACGTCCATATTAGGGACAAGTGGCTGCTTTTTGACCTACTACACGGTGTATGGAAGAGTCACTCTTCCAAAGGATTTTAGAGGAGAGGGGATAAAAGAAATATATCTTAAAATATTGCGGGGCAGGGGGGGGGCACAGTAAATGTCTTCAGAACATGCACTTTAGAAGGAGAGGGGTCATTTTCGGTTGTGGCTCATCGAAGACCCATGCGAAGCACCTCAGTTACTACAAAATATTATGAAATAATATAGTTGGTTTTGCTTAGCTTTATTGCATCTGTCTGCAGAATTTACATCTGCTATTATTCAGTCCTCACAGGATGGACAAATAAAAACTTCTTCATCATGGGCGGTATGTCCCACACATTCCTCGTGGACATATCTGCCGCATGTCTGCAACAGCATCAATACTGTATAAGAAGCAGTACCAGCTCTCCTTTGTTGAGGAAATCATACCGCTGGTACCTGCGTTTTGTCAACAGATACCATACTGAGGGGAGTCTTCTTTTGATTTTTCTGCAAGGACTTTTTGGAGGATTTTTTTCTTGGAGGAGGGTTCTTGGAGGATTGTTCAAATGGCATCTTGTTGAACAAAGATTTTACCACTTTGATGCCACTTTGCTGTATTTCCAATGTGGACATAAGGTGTCCACATTGGAAATACAGCATAGTTCATACAGCATGAATCGGGCATAGTTTTACTAAATCTTGTAATAAATAAACAAAGAAAACATTTTAAAGCAATATATGCAATAGCAATCGAAAATATGTTTTTCAGCTTTCTAAAATACTCCACTTTTCAATATTTAAAGTAATTTTACCATATCTAATAAGAATTTAAACTTACCTGTAATTACGATCAGCACATCACGAAACAACAAGTTTTCTTCCAAATGGCAAACAGCGCGCTTTTTTGCACTTTCCAGGCTTAATTACCTTTTCAACTGCTTTTCTTCACGGACTTGTAGCGCCATCTCTCGATCAAAATTGTTACTTTTAAAGATATTAGGGGTATCCATATTGGGTACAAGTACCTTATAATGTTCTTACAATAGAAATACAGTGAAACTCGTTTAAGATACGAATCAAGGGACCGAGGGCATTTCGTATCTTAAGCGGGATCGTATCTTATCCGGATTTCACAGATTCTCGAATAGTAATGCATACGCAGCCAGTACACATTTTTATCAACATGTTTTAACTGTTTGTAACTCTTATTTTAATTCTTTCTAACAATTTTTAGATAGTCTAGAAAATATGAGTTTAAAATTTTGAAATAAAGAACAACCCCCCCTTTTTTTTTTTTTTTTTTTTTTTTTTTTCACTTTTGAAATAAAGAATGGCATTTTTTTCACTTTCTAAATTTTATTGTGTTACTGTTTGTACAGTAACAAAACAAAAGTGTCTTTATTCAATACACTCTACCAAATTAAATAAAAGATAATAAAACAAAATTCATGTTAATCTTTGGAAAACAGAAATTTAAATATTACACACTCAAAGAGGAAAAATAATAAATTTCCGTAATTATTTTTAAAACGACAAACTAGATGTATGTAAGAATAATAATTTGGTGAGGCAATCCTTTGCTCTTCTTCCCTTTTGTCCTAAAGACACGTAGTAAGCAGGCTGCACAAACACCGTTTCGTATATAAAGCGGGTTTTTGACATGAACATACAAATTTTCTTCGTATCTTAAGCGGGATCGTATCTTATCCGTACGCATACTAAGCGGGTAATTTTACACAGGTTTAATAGGCATTTTTCAAGGGACCGGAAGAAATTCGCATCTTAAGCGGGATCGTATCTTAAGCGGGCGTATCTTAAACGAGTTTCACTGTATTTCCGAATTGAAAAATCCCCCTCCCTCCCCCTCAACGCCAAGAAAGTTGAAAAGATGCAAAGGCAAAAGAAATCATCCTTTTAAAACTATTTTTGTTTTGTGTAATCCATAATGCTTTTGGAACAAGTTAAAGTAATGTATCTATAACTCATTCTAAACTGTATTACAACTAATCGATGTATTAAATGAATTTTATAACAAGTTATTTTAATGTACTTATAAGTACCGTCAGTAGATAAATTGTTAAGAGTCTCCTTAGAAAGAAATCGCAAAGAAATCAAATCCGCCGAATAGTGTCTTTTTCTTTTTTTTTCAGCATAAGCGCCACCTATTGACGAAATTTTTAATTAATTTTGAAATTATATTGTTAAAAAATTATTTCTTTTCTCTTAAAGATGCAACAAAATGAGAATTTTTATCGTTAACCGTTTTCAAATTGTTATTTTAAAAAGGGTCTTTATTGTTTTTTCATACCAGGAGTAATGCTCGTTATGTATTTGCAAATTTTTGAATATATTTAGTGAACGTTTTTTTAAGGATTTTGTTCAATAAATCTTTAAATATTATCTAATATAAATACAGCTCAAAACAAATGTATATGAATAAGCAGTCGAGAAAATTTGACACCGAAAAAGTTTTAGATTCTTCGAAGCAAGCATCTACTTTTTACCATTAGAAAACATCATTTATTTCGAATTTAAAATAGTTTTTCAAAATTTTAATTCAATAACTCAGTCTTTAGCTAGTGGAATTTTTTTTTTCATTTTCTAGCATGCGCTTAAAACTTTTACTTAAACATTTTTTTTAAATTTCAGATAAAGTCGATTTCATTTTGAAAATGCAAAATAAATTTCCCCGAATTTCTCCTGATGTAACATATAATTATTTCCTGTTTTTCAATTCTATCTAGCAATCTTAAAGAGAATTTCTTACATAACTTAGATTACATTTTTCCCTTTTCAATATTAATGCTTTTGAAATTTAATGTTGATTTCTGTTAATTTTACTTTTCGTGAAAAATAAAATTTCGGATAGCATTCAAGGATTACAGACTTTAATTATAGAAGTACTTAAAAATTATTTAGAGAGAAAAAACACTTTCCAAATCAAGAACAAAATAAATGAATATAAGGGCAATTATATTAGTATTTCCATCTTTATGTGACTAAAATCTATCAACTTTTTTGAGTGTATTCAAAATCGGTAGCAACTGTTTTTTTTTTTTTTTTTTTTTTTTTTATGAACTAATTCATATTTGAGATCAAATCTTCAAGTTAAATTGTTGGTAAATAGGTTTTAAATATATTTCTACGAATAGCTATATATTTTTTTATTAATGTCATTAAATTGCATTTTAATTGTAATTTTTAAGGGATTTTTTAGGAAGTGTTTTATGAAAAATCTTAATTGCTATCCACATTATCCTTAAATCCTGTTGTTGCGAACATTATTCATTTTGATACGCAGTAGACAATAAAACATTAAATATATTTTTTACGTCCCTGTATATAATATTTTTTTATTTGTTTATTTACAGGGCTCCACTCGACTTCCTGATCATTGCAGCACGGTCCAGAAAAAAAAAGGAAACCGAAAAAAGGGATTTTTTCTTTCTAAATTTCTGATACAATTGTTTCGGCTGAATTCGAACGCGGGACCTTCCGTTTTGAAGATGGAGACATTACCTCTGCGCTACTGAAGCTTGATGACATCACGGCAATATCTATCAGTTATACTCAATATAATTATAAATTACTCGGTGATTTTCTATATATAATCGGCTGGAAAATGACCAAAAAGTGAATTAAATACCTAGTGCGTAGATTTATTTTTTACGAAAATCTGAATAGTTCTTCCGACAGTGGTTTACAAAATACATGCCAAATACACACACACACACTGGATGTTGAGTTCTTTGTTCACAGTCATTGTCACACTCATAGTTGTGTTCATTGTGTGTTATGTTATATGTTCACTAAATCACACAAGTCAGTATTACTATAATTTCCTTGCATTTTATTTGTCTGGTAACTAATAAACTATTTACAGTGCAACGGCTTACAAATGTCCTCAATGCATTAGAAATGTAATGTTGCAGTTCTGGTAAATTTCGAGAGTTTTGTAGGTTAACTTTGCCTTTTAATTGTCCCAATAGAAATAAATCGCGAAGATTCAAATCCGGAAAATAGTGTCATTTAATATTCATTAGAGACTTCTTTAATGTAGGATCGCGATTTTTTTTTTGCTTACAGCACCACCTATCGGCGAATTTTAAAACTAATTTTGAAATCAAATGGTTAAAAAATTATTGCCTTTCTATAACAAATGCAACAAACGGGGGATTTTTTTTTATCGTTAACCGTTTTAAAACTATTTAATTTTAAAAAGAATCTCTCGTTTTGGAACGCCTAGTATCTATGTATAAAAATGCACGTTTTGAATAAACTTGTTGAACCTTTTAAGGAATTATTTTCAATAAATCTCTATTTGTTATCTATAATCAAAACGCAGTTTTAAATGCGTATATGAATAAGCAATCGAGAAAATTTTACCTCGAAAAAGTTTCAAAGTCACCGAACCAAGGCGTAAATAAAGTACTTTATACTCAAATGACATATGGAAATTTCTGGGCGACGGTGAATTTTTACGAAATTTAGAAAACTATTAAAAAATGCAAGAAAATGAGCAAGGAGACAAATATACCATTTTTTTTTATTGTGATTAAATTAAAAATGAACACCATAACACGAACACTTTCCAATGAAGAAAACAAAAACAAAATCAAAAATAGTGCATCCTTCCAAAAGTTATGCCTAAATATACATTAACCTTTGCAAATCATTAACTCTGATTTGAAAATTATTTACTTAGATATTAGAAAACATCATTTTAAGCATTTAAAAAAATAAATAAAAATTTTAGAACGTAATTTTTTTTTACTAAAATTTCTTTTTTCCTACTTGCAACAAACAGAAAATTACACATATCTCGTAAATAGTGTCAATTTTCTAATACAAAATTACAAAGTATACGAACCTAAATTTATAAAACTTCTATATTTGGACGTGTACTACCTTTTTAATGTTTAAAGTTTACACAATTACAAAATTACAAAATTTTCCCTTTTAGAATAGTGATGTGAAACTGCTGAAGTGATAAATAAAATTTTGGAATGAAAATTCAACTCAGTATTGTCGTCGGCTGGGAATTGTAAGAGCACCTTATATTAAAGTGTTGGAAGATGGCAGTAATAAATAAAATCGTCTACTGAATGAATAACATTTAACTTTTAGTTATGTTGCATATATTAAACACGATGATACAAACATACATACCTATAGCAAATGAACACACAAAAATACGAATGAATTGCATAACTTTCTCTCTGGGAAGTCGGTTAAAACTTAACATGATTGATGGTAATTAAAATAACAATTGTCTCATTTATGTCTATCATCCCATTTTTGGGATGATTCGTATTTTAATAAATTTGTATAATTTTCTTCTTCTTTATAACATGAAAATTGTATAAAATAGTTATCTACAAATGTCTTTATCTATTACCGGAAGATGACAGCATAAGATGGATATTTATTTGCTTGAAAAGAAAGTTTTTTTCGGAAATTATACATTTTTCATTTTCAAGATAGCGAAATGTAAAAAGTAAGTTTATTTGTGTGGTTTCTACCAATTATCCGAATAATTAAGTCACATTCTTAGCTTGTAAACTTCTTTGAAATACATATTTTTTTTAAATTGTGAAATTATATGTTCAAGCCTATTTTTTTATGCATTTTTGTAACGTACAAAATATAGGGTGATGGGTACAAATGGGTACATATTTTTATTAGCCATTGAAGGGACAGTATTTCTTGGTTAAAGAAAATTAGAAACAGCCCATCCCATTGAAAACATTATTGGAAAGACGCTTATAATGTAAGTAATCTCTTTATTCTTAAAAAAAAAAGCAACTAAATGCCGCGCTGCTGCTTCCGGATTTGAATGTATTGTGACCTTTTGATTTTCTCATAATAATCATATATATTAAAACACAAAGCTATTTCTGTAAGTATCGATTTTTCGGGCATATGCGCATGCGCCAAAACTTTTTTTTTTCTTGGGATTCTTCAACTTAGAGGTAAGTCGAATGAGTTCCTGGTGGCAGAGAGGTCTAAGGCACCAGTTTAAAGCTCTGAATTTTTGTAGAGGACGCAGTGGCGCAGCCAAAATTCAGCTCTAGGGGGGGGGGGGGGCTTGAGTTGTTCATAACGGTGGCCGTCAGTTAATTGAATCACTGGCTAACCGAATCAGTCTATTTAATGAATGAAATCATAACGCTTTTTTTTTCTGGGTTATTAGAATCAGCAAATACGCTGGTTAGGATTCCTTTAAACAGCGTTTACAATATTAGAGTTACAAAACTTAAAATGCATCAATGAAATAACACAAAACTATGTTAGATTTATAAGTGTTTAAAAAAGTTAGACAAATTTTAAAAGATGGAATAACACAGTACAATAAACATTTTTTGAATCGAAAATCATCGGGTGGTTCATCGGAAAATATTTGGTGATTGCAATCCAATTTTTCAGCCAAAAATTGTCATTCATTTATTTCAACATTTTAGGAATGAAAATGCTTTGTCCCTGAAGGGGGTAATAATGAAGCAATTTCAGCAAAATTTTCAATAGACTTACCTTGCTTTGTGTCAATGTAATAATATCGCGAGAATTGGTGGAATTTATAATTATCCACGTCCAAACAGCGCTGAATTATGTATTCTATATTTTGGTATATAGTTAACATATTAAGGACGATATAGTTGCCTAAATTACTATGCACTACGAGCACTTTAAAAGACATCGAATTTCGCATAAAGGGAAAGCAATGTAAATTTATGGAAAATTTCGTTAAAATATCTTCATTATCGTTACAGATCTGAAAAAATATCTGGGTTTCGCTTGAAGTCTTATCTGTACTACTAATACTACACTGCTCAAAACAATTAAAGGATATTGTAGTTTTAGGTGGATTTTGTATCTGGTAAACTGTTTAGCTGATTGATACATGGTCGACAGACATAGTAGGTTATATGAGAATAAATTACACATGCTTGGCAGAAAAAAATGCATTTTATTGCGCATTTGTGTACTAAAGGAAAAAAAACACAATTTGTGCATATGAGAAAAAAAGAATAAGAAAAAGTGTTTTCTTCAAAGAAAATCATTTTCAGTAGGGGGTATGGTTTCCACGGGCGTCCAGCAACGTTGAACACCTTTGAGGCATGGACTCAATGAGGCTATTAATGACGAGTTGGGGTATTCTGCCCCACTCTTCCAAAAGAGCTCTTTCCAGTTCTTGGAGAGTTTGTGGGGGTTGTTGGCGGCCAGAAACTCGTCTTCCTAGAGCGTCCCAAACGTCCTGGATTGGATTCATGTCTGGAGAACACGCTGGCCTTTCCATTCGAACGATTCCTTCCTCGAAAAGGAAATCCTCCACCAGGTTTGCACGATGTGGCCTGCAGTTATCGTCCATTAAAATGAAGTTATCTCCGATTGCTGCAGCGTAAGGGACTACAATAGGTCTGAGGATCTCATCCCTATATCGGCGACCAGTCAGAGCTCCATCTCGAATGATGTAGGCGTCAGTGCACCCGTCAATGGAGATGCCACCATACACCAACACTCCTCCACCGCCAAATCTGACACTTTCGTGCACGAACGCAGGATTATTCCTCCTGCCACGGTCCCTCCAGATGAAAATACGCCTATTATCCGGATGCACAGAAAAACGGGACTCGTCAGAAAACAGAATATTGCTCCATTCATTTCTCCTCCAGTTGACATGCTCGGTTGCCCACTAACTGCGGTCGCGACGATGCCTTGATGTTAATCTAACACATACCATCGGTCGGCGAGCATACAGACCTCCAGCATGGAGCCGGTTTCGGACAGTCTGAGTTGAAATCGTGGTGCCTGTAGCCGAGCGAAATTGTTGTTGGAGAAGAGTAGCGTTCATGGTTCGGTGTCTCCGAGCTGTTAACGCTAAATACCGATCTTCATTGGGCGTTGTTGCCCGTCTACGACCTTGCCCTGATCTTCGGCCTGCACATCCACTCTCCAAAAAACGGTTCCAGATCCTGGAAATGACACTTTGTGACACTCCAATGGCTTGCGCTACTTCGGCTTGAGTTTGGACCCCTTCTAACCTACCAACAATTCTCAAAGCTTCTGAATCTGTCAAATGACTTCGCTGAGACATCGTACTCATCGAAACAAAGCAATCACTGAATGCCGATCATCCTTGTCTTCATTCTCTTTTATCCAGTTGAAAGTCAAATTTCATTCGCTGCCGCTGAAGCGACGTTTTTGACGTCGAACTCAAAATTTGCATACTCCACAGTCTGAAAACCAGAAAAATTTGCATTTGTGATTCTCTTCTTCTATTTTCGGCAAAAAAAATTTCGTTTATATCTTTATTTTATATAAAACTTCAAATATCCTTTAATTGTTTTGAGCAGTGTATAAAGAAGCAACGTTTGTTTGTTAGTTTGTGGGCTTGTAGGGAGTAATTTCTGGAACTATCGAACCAATTTCAAAAGTAATGGTGGCAAATTGATGGTGACAGTCCTTATTTCAACATAAGCTATATTTTATGCCGGTGGCACTACCCCCAAGGGGGTGCAGGAGCAAAAGTCACGTTCTAAAAATGCGATACTTGTGTTACTGAAGGTCGTAAAAACTTAAAAATTGGCATGGTAGTTACTTATAAGATGTAAATGCTGTCTAAGAACGGTTTGTCAAAAAATTGAAATTTAAAAGGGTTGAAAATACACGAAAAGAGTTTTAAAAACTTTCTAAATTACGATTTCTATGGAATTGTTAAAGATAGAAACTTGAAATTTGGCGTGGTAGGTTACGAATAAGATGTAAATGATCTTTACGGCCAGTTTCTAAAATTCCAAATTTAAAAGGGTGAAATGAGCAAAAAGCGCTCTAAAAATATTCTAAATTATGATTTCTATGAAATCTCAGGAAATACCAAACCAATGTTAGCAAACTGATGGTAACAGTCTCAGCTCAAATATAGGCTATATTTTATGTCGGTGCCACTGCCACCAGGGGGTTTCAGGAGCAAAAAATGCTCTAAAATTGCGATTTTTGCGATACTGAAGGGGCTAGAAACTATAAATTTGGCATGGTAGTTAATTATGAGATGTAAATGCTCTGTAAGAATAGTTTTTAAGAAAATCGAAATTTAAAAGAGTGAAATGAGCGAAAAACTACCTGAATTTTGATTTCTATGGATTTGTAAAAAATAGAAAGCTAAAATTTGGCATGGTAGATATTTATAAGATGTAAATGCTCTCTAAAAACAGTTTCTAAAATATTCAACGTTTAAAAGGCTAAAATGAGCGAAAGCATTCTAAAAACTTTCTAAATTACGATTTTTATGGGATCTCAGGAAATACAAAACCGATTTCAAAAATAATGTTGGCAAATTGATAGTGACAGTTCCAGTTCCAACATAAGATATATTTTATGTTGGGGGTGGTAAACTTGGGACTTGAAACTTGGAATATATCATGATGGTTACATGAAGTTTAGTCAAACTGTGGCTTAGATAGTAACTTTTGAATTATAGTAGTATAATTTCGTGTAGTAAAAATAAATCGTGTAATAAAGACAAATACCACTTCGTTAGGCATATTTTAATTATTATGCGAGCAAAGCCGCTAGTTTTGCCAGTACCTTACGTTTTTTGCTGGATAACTGGATTAAGTTTGTGTGTAAGATATAGATAGTAATTTTTATTAATTCTATAAAAAGGTTTCGCATTTAATGTCTGTCTTTTGAAAATCCTACTCACAGTCATGCATCTATACGTCAATGCAATTGCAATCAGTGATTCTTTCCTACAGTATCTTCTCGAGAGCAAGACCTATTGGGGAAAATTTCAAGTTACATTACCAACTAATAAACTACAATCTTTAAATTTATGTACTCCAACCCTGAAACAAATGGTTCAAAAGACATACAGACTTCAATAATCTGTAAAATCACAACAAAACAGCTTTTTATATTATCTTTGCAATACTGTTTTTGTATGTCTTACTTTTTCAAAGTTTTATGCACATAACTTGGTCTTAGAGATGACTGAGAGCAAAAACGCAAAAAGGGCGTTTGAAACTGTGAGAAATCTAGAAAGTATGTCTTTTACGTTTTTCTCTGGAATTTAAATTTCAGATGCTCCATTATCGTTTCGAACAGACAGAAATGCATTTAAAAAACTGTTGTCCAGTGAATAATACTCAAACTCAAAGTTTCTGTGCGGTAGGAAATGACCACTCATTTAGCCTAAGACGTCTCGAGAATGTGACAGCTGCCGTTTTTCAAAACAAATGACCTGTTTTCACAAAACTGATGCGTGTAATGTGCGTTTTCACAGTTTAAAATACAATATTCGCTGTTTACTTGAATAACTTTTGTTGAGTAGAATCAGGGGTGATTCTGAGTAAAAAAAAATTCTGAAATTCACAGCAAATTTTCTGAAAAGTTACAGCAAAGGGGGGTAGGGGGGGATTCCATTCCCGGCACTAATTATGCGTTTTTCCGCGGTCTTTTGACGAAATTCGCGTTTTTTCGCGATCTCTTAACGAAATTTGCGTTTTTCGTGATCTTTTGACGAAATTTGTGTTATTTTCGCGATCTTTTGGCGAAATTTGCGGTGTTTTTCGGATCTTTTGACGAAATTTGCTGTCTTTTTCGCAATCTTTTGGCGAAATTTGCGGGGTTTTTCGCGATCTTTTGACGAAATTTGTGCTTTTTTCACGATTATTGGACAAAATTTGGATTTTTCCGCGTTTCTTTAACGAAATTTGCTTTTTCTTTACGATTCTTGGGCGAAATTTGAGTTTTTTCTGTGATTATTTGACGAAATTTTCGTTTTTCCCGCTATCCTTTGACGAAATTCGCGATTTTTCTGCAACAGATTGACAAAATTTATCTTTTTCGGCGACCATTTGTCAAAATTCGCGATATTTTTTATGTCCGAATTTTTGGATTGATGACCGATTTTTTTAAAATTTCAGAAAATTAGGGACAGAATCACCCCTAAGTAGAATGTTGTTCAACAAAGCCCCGGATTCCGAATAAGCTAAAAGGTTTTAATATTAACTTTGGTTTTGATTCATTAAAGCGGCTAATTTGCTCAACTAGTGATTCATATAAGCGGCAAACATATTAATTATTTTAGCTCTGGGAGGGGTTTTAACCCCCATAACCCCCCTTCGCTGCGCCAGTGAGAGGACGCAGGTTCGCATCCAACGCCCGGCAAAAGGACTTCTGTGATATTTTTAGCGATAATTAATTTCAATAATGTCATTTATTGAGTACGTAGGAAAAGAAGTTATATTATTTTTATTTTATTATTAGTATTATTTGAATGCTTTATAATTAATAAAATTTAACAATTAATAAAAATAATAACAAATCTATTAAACGTAAAAAGCATGAAAACGGGTAGTTTTATAATGTGTGATAAAGGCACTGAAGCAGACATTTTTGAAATCGAAGAATTATTTAAAAAGCCATATAATGTTAAAAAAGGTCAAAATGGTTCAGTTTAAAAAGTTTTATAGAATAAAAAACTATTCATAGTAGTTTAACCATCTTTCGAAAGCTGGTATTTGACTAGATTGTGGTGTGCAGTGTCCAACCATTTTTTAATTTTTTCTAAATTTTACAGTTTGTTTTCCAATTTCTTATTCAAAACTTTATTATCTAAATAGAGTTGCTAAATGGTTAATTCTTATTTTGAAATAGACTGTTTTTATCAGTTTTCAGACTTTAAAACGCCCAAAGAAAAAAAAAAAATACAAAAATTAAACAAAATTAAAAAATATATTTACACGTGAATTTTAAAAACGAAAACTTTAAAATAATTAAGTTATTACGTGCGAAAAGCATTTAATGACAAAATCCGTCATGTTTAAAACGATATATTTTAAACGAAACACTGTAAAAAATTTCGTTAAAATACGGAAATTGTATTGGCAATCGAGACGCCAGTAACATTTCTGTATTTTAACGGTATTTTTTCCGTAAATTCCAGGAAAAAATGCCGTTTTTTTCACAAAATTTACGGGAAAAATTCCCTTAAAATACGGAAATAGTACTGGCGTCTCGATTGCCAGCAAAATTTCCGGATTTTAACGGAAAAGATTTTTTACAGAGTATATTTAAAACATCATATTTAAAAAGTCATTTATCTATTTTCTTATACGTTTCCAAACACTGTACTTTTAATTGAAATGTATATTTACGCGTGAATATTGAGAAAGAAAGAAAACATTAAAATAATTAAATTATTACGTGCGAAAAGAATTAAATACTTAGGTAAATAGTACTTTAAAGATTATAAGGAGTAATTCCTTAAATATACAAAGAAATGAAGATTATCGCAATAATACTTTAAGTGAAAGCTTGAGAGTTTCTTTTAAGGAATAAAAAAACTGCAAGCAAAATAAAAGTTTGAGATCTTTAATTTACAGAAATCGAAACATTGATCTGTATTAATGTGATTTAAAAAAAAACAACAACAACAAAAAACGGAGAAACAGTTGAGAAATTTTCTCATGCAGTAGTTTTAAAAAGCTAATCTTCTTTATCGGAAAAGAAAGCAATCTTTATACTTTATGGGTTACTTTATAGGGAAAACATTTATTGTTTAATCAATAAAATTAAGAATAATGGATTTTGTTTGCACCGATATAAGTAGTGTTTCGAATTTCACCTAACATGTACTGAATAACAATACATTATTATAATGGCTTGAAATGGAAAAATCCGCGAACCGGAACGTATTTCAAAATTATTGTTGACTAAAAATTTATTTCAACCATACAAAAAGAGTTTTAAAAAGTCGTAAATTTTTCGTCAAACAATGCAAATGAGGTGCGTTAGTACTTATAAATATTCAGATCTTGGTGCAATACCTATTGCACTCTTATGCAAAAATGCATGAATACAAAATTCATTAGGATTCTATACATTAAATTCAGTAATACAGAGATAATAGGACTCTATCTTAAATAGGCCGTCATCACCATGACAACCCAGAATCATTACCTATCATGGTAGATCATTAAATTAATGACGTATGATAGGATTTAATAGAATTAAGAAAACTGTTATTAATATGTTGTAAGTTTTGATTAGATTTTCATAAAATTGGAAATGACACGACACAATTCTGCAAGGATTCTATATATTAAATTTCAAACCATTTTCAAATTTGTATTTTACTAATATATTTCTTTTTTTTTATTTATGAATGGTTTAAATTTCGTTATGGAATATAAATCTAAAACAAATGCTGAACTATTTTATTTACATTAATTTAAGTGCAAACAGATTTAATAACTTCTGTAATCGTCTGTCTGCAAGTGAAAGAAATAGATTAAAAAAAAAAATCATGCGCGGAAATTATTTTAAAAACGATAAATATTGAGTAAATTGTGATACAGTTTTCAAACAAATTGAGATATGGTTTTCAAACAAATTGAGATATGGTTTTCAAACAAATTGAATTTTAAAGTGCATTTTTTTCTCTATTCGACGGTGTAAAAATTGAAAATGTGTGATATTTAGGAATTTAAAAAATCGCCATAAATTAAATAAAAATTAAATTTGATCGTCTGCTGTTGCCATTCGCAAAATGACGTCAGCATTACGCACAGATAGGGTAAGGTGCTCTATTATCGTCCCCCAGTCACCTTGAAAGCTGTAATTTTCAGTAAAAATCTACCAAATTTGGATTTTACATAGACTAACTACCCACGCACATAGAAACATAAGCAAATATCTTACAAAAAATTTTTTACAATGCGAAAAATTATTTTTTCAAATGTATCTAAAAAAAGCAAAAGAAAAAAAAATGTTCCTAATTTCGTCCCCCAAAAAATTCAATACACCGAGGTTTAACTTATAACTAAATCAAAATTTATTTCTAAATGATTAAGTAATTTAATTTACATTAAAATAAGGCACAGAGTATTAATTATCAGTGGAAGAATAACATAACGAAACATCAGCCATCCAAACATGATGTAAAAAATTGAAAAAAATGTCATGAAAAAGCATTAAAAATTTCGTCCCCGGGACGAAAATAAGAACTGCAAAGGGGACGAAATTGGAGCCACGCTACGTCCGAATATGACGGAGCTTCAGTTCCCGTAAGATGAACTGAGCGTCCTAAAACTCACTGTATGCTACTATCAGCATCTTACCAACGTAAAATACATGCAATGAATAAGAAATAAATACTTACAGTACAGTAAATAACGTTCTACAAACGACGTAATAAGAACTCAGGTCTTCTAACAATAGGAAATTCGCCGTCTTTAATTTATGTATGCGTCTTGGCTAACGAAACTTTCAACACTGACCCCTTTTACCTTCCTCCCCTGTGCCTTGCGTCATAAGTAGCGCCACTTTCGCTGAAGCGGAGAAGTTAAGGGGGACGAAATTAGGAGAGGGGACGAAATATGGGCCCTTTACCCTACGTTTGTCCTTTATAATGTAGATAGATAGAAAGCAAACGCTGACACCTATTGAAGTTTTTCTTTCAGAAGATTAATTTGGGTGATAAAGAATTTTTCCTATTACCCTTCCTTGTTTTAGTACTAAATGTCACTGGCAGGTGTCGTTTCACTGTCTCAAATTACCAAGGTCGAATGCTAAAAATAACTTTGCAATTTCAACGGAAACCAATTTTACGCATTTCAAGAACTAAACAGAATGCAGTGTAAAAAATGAATGAATGCATCTTTATACGTTAGGGATATCCCACGACTTATTTTTGCTACTAACACTAACCGTACATAGGCTTCAGAATCAGACAAAATATTTCTTTATATATCCCATCAATAAAATTTCAATTCTCTTTCAAATTGACTTTTAAAGTATTGTAAAATACTTTAAGAAACTACAATCTTGTTTCTCAAATAGCAAGTTTTTTTCATCCTTTTTTCAATTTTTGGATAAAAATTTTTCACTTTGAGCTCGATCCCAATGACTAGTGTAAAATTCGAGTCCGAGCTTGTTTCGGACTGAGCTCGTGTAATATCTAACATATAAAGCAGGTAATTACAGAGACAGAACAGGTGAATGATATTTTTTGTGCCCCTCTGTTACAATTTGTCGATTAAGAAGTATTGGGCCTCATTTTCTTTTTTTTTCTCTTTTACTTTTTTTGCCTGGTTGTGCAATTTTTCTATACATATACTTTTTTATTTATAGGAATGCAAAAGCGCTCAATTTACAATAAATGCAGTATTTGAAAAAAGTTTATAATAGACTGTGAGCTAAAAAAAGAAAAGAAAAAGTAAAAATAGTTTTTTTTTTTTTTTTAAGGGGGTCCGGGACACATTTTCAAAAAAAATTTTATTTATGGAGTTAAAATTTTGAAATTTTTTGTGATGGTTAACCATATCATTTGTAAACAAAATCGCATGATAAAACTTCTCATAATTTTTTTTTTTAAATTTTAATTTTAAATTTTGTTAAAAAAGTGGGCTAGTTTAAAATCGTTATAACTCGAAATATTACTTATAGAATTTCAATTTTTTTTTCATTTAAATAAACAGAAATATGTAAATTTTAATTTAGAGCCAGTATTTTAAAAAATATTAATTTTTTTAAAAAATAAAAATGTTTAACGAAAAAATTACAAAAAAAGTGGTGCAACTCTTTAAAAAAAATCATATTTTCAAAAGTAAATATTTTTTTGAAATATGCTAGCTCAAAAGTAAAGTAAAATAATCGAAAAAAATATGTTCCGAGTTTCAACCCTGTATCTTTAACGGTTCTCGAGTTATAAGAATTTAAATATGAGAAATGGTGAAAAAACCTATCATGAAGAAAAATGCAATTTCACAAGAGCTCGTTTCCTTGACAACCATAGCTTGAAAGGCAGATTTTGAAAACAAACCAAAACGAAAAAATTAATATTTCCTGTTCTAATTAAGATAGAAACATGATTTAAACATCATTTTAAGCAGAAAACGGCAGAGAAATTTTTAATCCAATAATAATAAAAAAAATTGAAAATTTGAAGATTTTTGTATCCTTGACCCCCTTAAATCACTCTTTTATTCAATCGTCATCTTGAAAATGCCACCTAATTTTTTGACTGCAGTTGATGTTTATCCTTAAACTTTTTCCTTTTTACTAAAAAGGGGAGGAAAATAATAAAATAGATGTTGCAAGTTTAAAACTATACATTTTATTTAAAATTTCTTAGTACTTTCGGCCTGCAATTCCCGTGGCCATCGTCAGAGAATAATTTCCTCTACGCAAATTTAATCCGAAATACTGCTACTTCTACTGTTCAGCTACGCATTTAAAAATGAAAGTAACGTTTGTGAACAACGTGATGTAATAAAATAAATGGAACTGCAGTTAAATATTTTCCTCTACATAACTTTCAATCCAAGACACTGCTACTCTTACTTTCAACTACCCTAATAATTATTGACTCTCTCATTTCAAACGAAGTGACGCATAGAGATCTGCACGGGCCGGCCTGTGGCCCGAAGCCAGAGTCCGGCCCGCGGGGCCTTATTTTTTCTGTACAGAACCGGGACTGGTTTCATTCCTAGTCTTCACGGCCCAAAATTTTCAGTTCTAGTTTTGACTCAGCCCGTGTGAAAATCATTGTCTCAGCGGGGCCTGGTCCATTCAAAGGCCAGTAAAATTAGGCCTGGCCCAAAAATTTTGCAAAAAATGCATACATTTTTAAATCGCCATTATTCTACACTTAAACATTAAAATTTATTCTTTTTTATAGAATAGCACACTGTAAAAAAAAATCTGTAGTTCTACAGAAGTAAAGTTACATGCTTACTAAACTTTCATCTGTAACTGTACAAGATAATCTGTAAATCTACAAAACTAGATTTTGTAAAGCTACAGAAATCTGTAGCTTTACAAATGAATCTGCTCAAATTACAGTTATCTTACTAAAATTTTATCTGTAACCCTGGTTGCAGTTACATGAAAAGTTATAGGCATCCCAGTTTCCTAAAAAATTCTTAGTAACCGTACAGATTTTTTGATTTTCGGTGCAAAAGTGTATCTGTTACATGACGTTTTGTTGTTGCCGTTACACAAAAAGTTATTGGAATCTCAGTTTTCTAGAAAAACTTTAGTAACTTTACAGATTTTTTTTTACAGTGTAGATTTCTACGCTTATTAAAATATGGCTAAATTAAAATATAGTAAAACGTGTTAAAAAGAACCTGCCAATAACGGACCGCTGTTTTAAACTGAAAAAAGTGTTGATCCATGCAAAATGAATATACTAATACTTAAGAGAAGAATATAGAATACATTTACACTTGCTAAGAAGGGAACTTGTCTATAACGCATTATTTTTCTATGCAATTCCATCTTAGAAGATTTTACTGCATAGCATTTTTCAGATTTTTAACACTTCAATACATGGAATCATTAACGATATTAATGATAACTCAAACATTTACATACAAAAAATAGAGATTCATTAAAAAAATATATATCGCAGCCTGCGGCACTTCTATAAAAATGAAGATTATAAACATGAAAAAAAAAAAAAAAAAAGATAAATATTTGCTAAATATTTTTGGTCAGAATTCCTCGTACGAGACAAATTTTTAACCAAATCGATGTAAAAATCAATGTCTTGCAGAAATTCACTTGGGCCGGCGGGCTTGGGCCGAGATTTTAACTTTTTCCGGGCCGGAGTCGGGCCAAACTTTTAATTTTTGCATTGGGTGGGGACGGGCCGTATTTTTTTTCTATGAGTCGGGCCGGGTTCGGGCCTGGAAATTTCGGCCCGTGCAGATCTCTAGCTGACGCATTTGTATGAATGAAACAATAATTAGTAATAAAAATATTCTCTGACTATGGTCGCGAGAATTGCAAGCCAAAAGTACTAAGAATTTTTGAATAAAATGTATATTTTTAACATGTGACATCTATTTTATTATTTTCGTTGCGCTTTAAGTAAAATAATAAGTAAAGTAGTAAGCTTGTTAAAGTTCAAATTTTGTAGACTGTATGCTTCAAGGGAAAAAAAATCCCATCACAATGCTTTAAAAATAATGCAAAACTTTATTTATGAAAAGATTTCAGTGTAAAATGAAGTAATAATATTATCTCGAATCGAATTTAACGCGAACGAAAGCGTAGACTCGAGGAATAACGGAAAGTAAAAACACTCTTAAATGAAATTTAAATTGCTTATTAAATTTGCAAGAAAGTCTCGTATTTGTGTAATCCGCTTTCTGGAAGCCTTTTTACTTCACGGCTGTTCACAGCGCTTCCGGTAAAAAAAGAAAATCGTTTTCTGTAAATCTCCCCATTATGTGGAACGAGTAAAAAAGATTCGCCGTTAGACTGTTAAAGTTAACGAATTCAAGTGCATCTCACGATTTTCACGCACATGTTCACTCCCTGGGTCGATGACTTAATATGTTTTTCAGAAGTGTTGGGTGCATGTTCAAAATGACATTAGATAAGATGTTTTGTTTGGTCGTATTGATGACTATTATTGCTCTAAAAAGATAACTAGCGGAGGAGAAAAAAAAAAACAGCTATTGTTTGTTTATTTTGAGTTACGTCTCGCGTTATGTGCGAGAAAAGTATTATACAAGCCGCTACGCCAAAAATCAATTTTCCGTTTTTAACTTATTCTTTAATCATTTCAAATATCGATCGACATTACGTTTTTAGCTTATTCTTTAATTATTTCTCATGCCAAACATCGATCAACTTTAGGTTTTTAACTTATTCTTGAATTATTTCTCATGCCAAACATCCATCGACTTTACATTTTTAACTTATTCTTTAATTATTTCTCATGCCAAACATCCATAGACTTTAAGTTTTAAACGTATTCGTTAATCATTTGTCATACTAAACCAGGATCGGCTTTGTGTTTTAAACTTATTCTTTAACCATTTCTTATGTCAAACACCGATCGACTTTACATTTTTAACTTATTCTTTAATTATTTCTCATGCCAAACAACTATTGATTTTATGTTTTACCTTGTTACCGTTCCTTAATCACTTTGAACATTAAGTAAAAATCCGCACTTAAATAAGAATTATTATTGGAGTTATACTTCGTGTAAATAAATCTCTATAAATGAACAAATTACAATTTTAAACTTTAAATGATTTTATTTTTCAAAATCATGAATCCTGATTCTACGTACACTGTTACTGGGAAACCATCAGTAATATCTCGAATTTCCGTCTCTAGTGTGAAACCTATGGATGTGAAATGCATTATTATTTTTAAAATATCTTATGAAGAAATTAATATTTTCAACTTAATTTTTCAATGTACTCTTCATAAAAGACCTTTCTTTCTTTTTTAGTTGTCAAAATATTTCTAAAATCTATGTTTAGTTTAAGATTTTATCTGTTAAAATCTTACAGCATGGTTTTAACATTTAAAAGGAAATTAAATATATATTTTAGAAATATTTTAACAACTAAAAAATGAAAGAGACATCCCTTATGAAGAGTACACAGAAAAAGTAGTTAAAAATATTAAGTTTCTTATGAGATATTTTAAAAATGCATTCCACGTCCTTAGGTTTAACATTAGCGATGGGGATTTTAGATATCACTGATTACGCTTAAGGTAAATTCATATAATTGCAATGAATTAAGGGTAACCAAACACAAAATTTGTACCCGTGTAAAAATCAATAAAATCAAGCCCGGCCCGAACTGACATAATTTCTACAAAAAAAAAATCTGATTTAAAAAAAAAAAAAACAAAAACAGACAATTAAGATTTTTTTTAAAGCATTCGTATATATGGAAAATTTTAGATTAATTACTATATTAACACACATACTGGACAATTGCACCATAAAATATAATAAATAATGACACAAAACCTTGCTTAATGGTACACAAAACACGAACTTTAATAAGCTAAAAGTTAAATTCTACGTTTCGAGCTGTTTCTACAGCCGTCTTTAGGAAAAATATGATGTTTAAAATCGTCTTCCTGAAGAAGGCTGCAGAAACAGCTCGAAACGTAGAATTAAACTTTTAGCTTATTAAAGTTCGTGTTTTGTGTACCATTAAGCAAGGTTTTGTGTCTTTATTTATTATAATTAATTACTACATGTTCGGTATATTTTAGATTACTATATGTTCGCAAGCCATAGAGTACAGAATATATTAATGATTACTTAGACTCATAAACTATAACATTCAAATAAAGACTCTTTAAAATAATTAATTTAGTTTAGAAAAAATATGGTTTAAAATATCATAACTTTTGAAGCAGTACAATAAAAAAGTAGATTTTTGAAAATATTTCCCAGTAATTTATTAAAATGTATTTTCAAAGACTCCGTTAGCAGAAGTCATTACCGCTATTACAATTTTTACAAAATAAATCACTTGCCTCGCACCCTGCCTGGAATAATAAGTCTATTTCCGATCTGGCCTGATCATGTAGAATAAAATATAAGTTTGATCCCGGCCTGGCACGAGTCAGCCGAAAAAATTAGTCCCAGGCTCAGATACGATGTAACTGTCCGATGCCAATCGCTACACTGTACATGTTATATTTCGGTATTGATGTTGTCAAGCTAGTATTGGCTTGTGTAGCACATTTATACTTGATCTCGCCACTGTCATGTCTATTGAAAACTTTTCACATTTTATAATAATCACATTTTAAAATAAGGTATCTAGATTCATACTTATTAAAATAATTACTAATTTTTCATTATTTTAATTATGAAAGTAATTTTGCTTGTGTGCCAGATGTGCAACACAAAGAAAAAGTTGACTTATTATACGAAAAATACATCTTTGACTTTTTTTCATTGTTTGTCCTGTGTACCTTTCCTAGAATCATATGTAATTTTTCCGAAACAAAATAAAAAGTCATACATTTAAAAGTTAAGAAACCTTTCTTTATTCTGCCGGTCCTATCTATTTGAAAAATTGCCATCAGGGTTAAATATGGGTTTTGGGTCCGTGCAGATCTCTATGATATGCTCAGAGTTCAAATTCACTTATAGTTTTGCATTATCATTGTCGTACATTATTTGGAGGTATTTAAAAATTAATTTCGGTCCCGAAACTACCTGCTACCATATAAATACACCCGTGGTACACACTACTACGTTTTTGTGAAAATATACTCACACAATACAATATTTGCGAATAACTCTATTTGTGTGAATCAAGTATTATCACACAACTGTTTGTGAAATGTTTAAGATAGTTCCATAGAGCCATAAAATGAGAATAAAATTAAATAGTCTCATGTAGAGAGATCGACCGCAAATTCGGTTTCGTTTTCGTTATCGGCTCAAAATCTGAGTTTCGCTAAAATTCGTTTTTGGCGAGAACGCTGCCGAAAATTCGACCGGGCCGAAACTTGACGGAAACACAGTTTTTTCCTGTAAAAAAAGCTGGATTTTGTAATTTTTACAGAAAAAAACTATTTTAATGAAAAATTACACATATTTTCTGTAAATAAAACGGTTTTCCACTGGCGCCAAAATTGACAGTTTTTACCTGTCAACTTGACAGATTTTTTTTTTTTTTTTTTTTTTTTTTTTTTTTTTACAGTGCGTGAGTGCAAATTATAAATCAAGGAATGCCTATATGACTAAATTTTGAAGATGCTTTTCGCGTGTGCATTAAAAGCTGCAGCCTTAACAGTAATAGGAAATTTTTAGTTTGAAATCACAGAAGTATTTCGAATACGCTTTGAGTAAGTTCTAGTATAACAGATGATCCTTTACAAAAATCATTATAAAGATAAATCGAGGTATGTACACCGAATACATTTTTTAATGAGATGAAATTCGTATAATTAGAAAATCATTTTGTGTCCTTGATAAATTAATTCCATTTTATTTTATAAGAAAATAAAAGTTTTGGTCAGAGGCACAAAGAGTCAACTTGGGCCATAGGTATAATTTGTTAATAATTATGTATGTTTAATAAACATGTATAATTATTTAATAATTATGTATGTATTAATTACTTTTCATTTTTGGCTGAAAATAGGATAATTACCGAAATTCAGTTTCGGTTTCGATCTTAAAAACCTGTCGATCCTTAGTCTCATATATAATCTAAAACAATGTTTTTGAAAAATCAGCTTTAAGAAAATGATTACCGAGCCTTTATTTATCACAAAAATTATTCGACCTCCAAAAACTACCATTTTTGATAACTAAGAGTATTTTCATTAAAAATACATTAGTTAAGAGAATTGTAGTTTTGTTCATTTTTCTACCGTTTACTGTCATTCCACTTTTGTGAATAAGAAAGAGATAATAGTTCTGTGCGTTTCTATGTTTGTATGATAATGACGTGTTTTCCAAGGAAATTCTAATTTAACAGTCAGTTTAAAAGAAATGACTAAAAAATAGTTTTTTGTATTCAGGGCCATTTATTTAAAACGTTTAACAAAAATTCTAAATGTATTCACTGCTTTATATTCTTAATGATCTTTCTTAGTTGCAGTGGAAATGGTATTTTAAGCATTTTAATTTGGATTTTCTGCAGAAGTCAGAAAGATGCGGATGCACTGTAAAAGAAAAAAAAAACGGACTAAAATATGGAAATACTACTGGCCATCGAGACGCCAGTACTATTTCCGTATTATAACGGAAGTTTTCTCCCGTAAATGCCAAAAAACGGAAATTTTTCTGTAATTTCCCTGGAAAAAGTTCCGTGAAAATACGGAAATAGTACTGGCGTTTCGATGGCCAGTAGTATTTTCGTATTTTAGTCCGTTTTTATTTACAGTGATGGGAGAGGGATTTTCCGTCATAGACATACACTGTAAGAATTACAAATGAAACTTAATCTACTAAAATATAATAGTATAACCATAAATGAAAATATATGGTAACTTTTTTCGAGTTACCCACGATTCTGAAAGACGTTCTTTATCTTTAAAAGCCTCAAAATCCAATGTATTTCACAGATTTGAAGAAGGATTTATATAAAAAAACGTTTTTTCGCTACCAATAATTTTCGGAAACGTTTCCGAGTAGTTTTATTAGAGTTTTAACCAGCAACCGAATATTCCGGGTTGAAAAAAATCCGAAATATAGATTTGTAGGATGCTGTCCATTCTCAATTAAACCTTTTTCAGCGGCGTAATTAAATTTATACACATGCAAGAGCATCAAAATAATATTAATTTTAATGAAAATGTTCATGTTAATATCTTTCATTTATCATGTTTGTCTGTAAAACATATTTGTTGAACATGAACATGTTCACTTGAGAAAGGATAGTATCCGAAAAGAAATATCTTTCGGGTTGAGAAAACGGATTAATATACTAATAATTAAATTTCTCTACAAATTTCTCGAAAACGTTTCTGAAACTCAATGGCAGAAAAGAAAAACTTTCTTTTTTTAAATGCTTCTCTAAATCTCCAAAATAGATTGGTTTCTGAGGTTTCAATGATAAAATACGTTTTCGGAACCTGGGGTAACTGGGAAGAGGCTACTGTATATTTTAGTTCGTGGTTGTATTACATTTTCCTGATTTAGAAACATCTGTATTGCGAACTTGGTTTCCTGTACAAAATTATTCGTCATGATGTGTACTATCAATCCTTTTTATTTGTTTAAACAATATGAAATCATATTGTTTATGACTTCTACCACTTCGTATTATGTATGACCAACAAATCCACAATTATTTTCTCGCTAACGACGGTAAGCTTCATATTATCGATATCGGTATGCATTTTTAGCGCATTTTCAAGTGCTCCTAACATTGTTTTAAAACACACTGTAAAACTAGTCGGATGTGGCAATCCAAAACTTTCTTCTATTTCATACATGTTAATACTTCAAAATTCGCTCGCACAGTGACAAAAATAAATGGTAATCTATTTCCATCATGAGGATTCTAAAGATATGAAATTCCGTGGATTAGTTCTTGAGATATGATTATCGTTAAAATGGTGTAAATCCTACAAAATGCTGCTTAGCAGTGCCATCTATTGGGCGATTAACATTAAAACCGAATCAGCAACAACGTGTGTCAACGTCTAACTGAATCCTAAGTTAGATGAAAATTCGTGCATTAGCTCTTGAGATAGAGCTATTGCAAAAATCGTGTAAATCCTGCAAAATGCAGCATAACAGCGCCATCTGTTGGACGATTTACACCAAAACGTTACCAGCGCCAATTCATATCACGGAATAACTGAATCTGACGTTTGATGAAAATCTGTGCATTAGTTCTTGAGATAGAGCTATTGCAGAAATCGCAAAAAATGCAGCATAGCAGCGCCCACAAAATTTGTGTCACATACAGACACAGACAGACTCACAGACAGACTTATAGACAGACATTTTGTAAAAACAGGTTTTTTGGAATCTCTGGCCCCTAAAACATGTAAATCTGTCGAAAACCGGAATTAGAAAATTTTCACGAATCCAATACTTTCTTTTTGTAAAGATAGAAGAAAGTAAAAAAGGCAGAGTCTAGGAAAATATAATATAATGACGAACGAAAACATACAGTAACCACTTCCGAGTTACCCAAGATACCGTTAACAGCATTTATTATCTTTAGAAACCTGCTAAATCAATGTATATTCGCAATTAAACGAAGAATTTATACAAACAATTTTCTTTCTTTCTTTCTTTCTTTCTTTCTTTCTTTTTTTTTTTTTTTTTTTTTTTTTTTTTAATTTATTCCCCGTTTTTTTTTCAAAAACGTTTCCAACTATAATTTGCAGTGTATTCATCGGTTTTCTGATCTTGGAATAAGGTTTTTAGGATTTTATCCATTCTCAAACAAACGTTTTCATGTTCAATAAAAATGTTTTGCAGGTAAGCATGATAAATTAACAGTATTAACATGAACATTAACATTTAAATTAATATTATTTTGTTACTCATGCATGAATAAATTCAGTTACGTAAAAGTAGAATGGTTAGCATCCTAAAAAATGAATTTCTGAATTGAGAAAACAGATTCCATTCATAAATTCTATTGCGTAGCTGAAAATGTTTAATTGAGAATTGAAGAGCTGAGTGGATGTACATGTTATGCCACATTTTCTAAAAAATGTTTTTATCTTTTGGATGAAAGTGTTATGAGGTATCCTACCACATGGTGAAGATAAAATACTAAGATTCTATTTGGTCTTGAAGATTTAAGACATTATTCATTATTCATTAATACTTAATATTTTAATATTTAATAATGTCAATAATATTAATAATTTTTAATATTTGAGAATTAAATATGAATAAGTTATTCTGAGAGAGTTTAGTACCATAGCTGTTAACATTTTAAACACAACAGAAAATAAATCATTAAAATTGACAACAAAAACTTTCAATTCAACTTTCTACAAATGTAATTGTTGTTACTTAACATGTTCTTCCACTTAGCTCTTCAATTTATAACATCTTAAAAATCGATATCGCAGTTTTAGAAAACTGATTAACCCTTTGCGGTTGTGTGTCTGTTCTCAGCCACCATAGCTTTTTAAGGCTGCAATAATCACTCAGGTTTCGAATTCTCCGCGGTAATTTTAAGTCTATGAGCATTTGATGCATTTTTTTATTCAAAATATCGCCTAGGGAAATTAATATTTTTAACTTCTTTTTTCTGTGTACTCTTCTTAAAGGATGTCTCTTTTTTAATTAGTTTTCAAAATATTTCTAAAATCTACTCTTATTTTTATATGAAATGCTAAAATCTTACTCCCAGTTCGTCAGTGTTTAAAACATAAAATATGATAACAAAACATTAACATTAAAAATAACATTAACTTCTTTTTTCTGTGTACTCTTCTTAAAGGATGTCTCTTTTTTTCTTAGTTTTCAAAATATTTCTAAAATCTACTCTTATTTTTATATGAAATGTTAAAATTTTACTCCCAGTTCGTCAGTGTTTAAAACATAAAATATGATAACAAAACATTAACATTAAAAATAACATTAACTTCTTTTTTCTGTGTACTCTTCTTAAAGGATGTCTCTTTTTTTCTTAGTTTTCAAAATATTTCTAAAATCTACTCTTATTTTTATATGAAATGTTAAAATTTTACTCCCAGTTCGTCAGTGTTTAAAACATAAAATATGATAACAAAACATTAACATTAAAAATAACATTAACTTCTTTTTTCTGTGTACTCTTTTTAAAGGATGCCACTTTTCTTCTTAGTTAAAATATTTCTAAAATCTACGCTTAATTTTATATGAAACGTTGAAATTTTACTCCCAGTTCGTCAGTGTTTAAAACATAAAATATTAAATTAAGCACAGATTTTAGAAATATTTTGAAAACTAACAAAAAAAAATGACATCTTTTAAGAAGAGAACAAACGCTGAAAGAAGAAGTTAAAAATATTAATTTCCTGAGGATATATTTTGAATATAAAAATGCATCAAACGACCATAGACTTAATATTACCGAGGGGAATTCGGAAGCGGAGTGACTAGCAGCCTTAACCGTTCCAATCGCATGTCTGCTCTCAGCTACCACAGCAAAGAACCCTACTGGTCTTATATTATATTAAGTCGACAAGCTTCGAAGATACGTAGAATTCGAAGTAATATTTTGCATATTGTGTTTTGAGTGTCATGAGGCATTTTCGCTTCTTGAAATATTTTTAAGAAGCGCAAATTTAAAATAATACTCAAAAATGGGACAAAGAAAGAGACAGAAAGAAGTGTACCGTGAAATTGAAAGATACTACATGATGGAGAACTACAAATATACTTTTTACATAAAATTAAAATATATTATTGTGTTACCTATATCTAAAGCTTAAAAAAGAATGAATATTTTTTTTCCTTCCTAATCTTGTCGTTTATGTGTTACTGTTCATTAAAAAAAAGTTAATTCCGACCAGCATGACACCTCTGTATAAACTTAATACGACAGCAGAGGGTTAATACATTATAAAAACGAATCGGAAATGTTTCTGAACATCAGTAGCAGTAAAAGAAACTTTGTTTTTATAAATGTTTTTTTAAAACTCAGAAATATGTTGCTTTCTGGGGTTTCTAAAGATAAAGAACCATTTTCGGAATCGTTAGTAACTCAGAAGAAGTTACTGTATATTTTCGTGACTCTTCACACCCTTGGCCACATATGTGGACGTTTAATTTTTTTATAATTATAATGACTGTCAATAATAAAAAGAGAAAACATTAGATAATAACTTATTCACTACAGAATCCCTCGACAAAAGAAGTAAAAATTTCATGGTTTGGACGCACCGATGTGCAGTTAGAAATATAAGGTTAGTTGGGGCAACTGGGCCATGATTTTACAATGTGACTCTGGCGCTTCTGACAATTCAGCTTCAAAAAAACTAATGTTCATTTGAATTAAAGTCTGAACTTCTGTAAATGTGTTCAGTTAGGTCCCCTCTATCAGACAAAGATGCTCGAAATTACATTTTAATATTTAAAAATATAAAAATATGCATATTTAATCTCTCTTTCCTCATGGGTCCAGTTGCTTCCAAAAATGGGGTAGCTGGACCAGGGTGGTCTATGTTCCACACGCGTTCATATTTTTTCATATCGGATATCAGGTCCTGTTTGCAAAAGTCTAAACAACTTAAAAAAATTTAAACCAGGCAGATCATGTAAATTATATGCGAATAAAGAGCGTTGTAACAGAAACCTTCGCTGTCAATGTGTTTAAAAAAAGCACTAAAAGTGAAAATATTAGATTTATTTATACCAAAAACATAAAAATTAAGTAAGTACTTATGTACTTTAGTATATGTAATAAGTATAAAATTCACATGGGCATTTTAAGGGAAAAATAGCAAGGTAAATCTATGAACAAATGGCTATGTAAGTATTTAAGTACTTTATCTGTATCCAGGGCTCGCATTATATAGGGAAAATTTTATTGTTCCTACCAGAACCCTTAATGAGCTACCTTCATGATCATTTTATTTAACATATACTAAATAAAGGTGCGATGAAGATATTATTTTCAAAATAGTGGTAGGAACAATAAAAGTTTCCCTGTAGAATACTACCCCTGTATATCACACAATTTCAAGGTTTGCCTGTCTGACTTTCAGGGTAAAGGTACTTGCATTCGTAAAATGTTAAAATAATTTAATGACACCAGTATTTACAAGAGAATCTATTTGAAAACAAGTAAAAGTATATTTTCGCGTACTTAATAAAGGTGAAATTTTCATTATAAAATTCCGATGCCAATGTGGTAATTAGGAATTAAAATTATGTGATGTCATAACGGCATCACCGCCTTTCAAGGGGCCAAGAAATTTGGTTTGATACCACCCAATATGCTTTTTTAAATATTTATTACCTAATTTTCGTATGGTATTCTATAATTTTCTTTATTATGAGCAAAAAACAATGGAGAAATTTACTTCCCGTATAGTAAGAGAAACTTAAAAAAAATATTTATAACTACTGGGGTAACTGAATCTAGCATGGTCCAGTTACCCCGGATACATGTCCCAGTTACCCCATTCTTGAAATATTTATGGGGTAACTGGGACACTGGGCTTACATTTGAAACTTGAAGTAAATATATATAGATACCTAATAATATTAATGTAGTTATATGCCTAATCTTTTAAAAAAAAAAAAGATTGTTTAATAAAAGTACTTACTGTATTTTAATAAAAAGCCGTGGAAGTTCAACCAAATAAACATTGTTTTTATAAAAGGGAACCTAAATTTTTGACAACCTATCACATGAAAGTGAGAGTTATGATTGAGTTAACAAACGTTGTTGTAAAAAGTAGAGATTAAGGTGCATTGTCCACATAAAAGCTAAAACTTAAAAAACATTAACAGTTTTTTATAAAATAGCCTATGGCCCAGTTACCCCAACTATCCTTATATATTATATAAGCTTCCAGTCAGTTTTCGACAGTCAGTGTTGTTGGATTATTTGAACAAATCGTTAATATTTGATAAAAATAATATCAGATATAGTAACTATATTAAGTTTTAATAATTTCTAGAAATGTAAGAAAGAAATTTACATGTTACTTTTTATTTTATAGGAAATCATTTCACTCATAAATTGCCATTATGTGAATTTTTATTGTTTTTCCCATTTTTCTTTTTCCTTTTTGAATTCCTGTTAATATAAAATGAATAAATCGTTAAAAAAAATTAAGTCATTTTTTTCTTACTATAAAAAAATCGTTCTTGACGTTATGATTTTTTTTCTTTTTTTACAGTGCACTACAGAGTATATCAGTTACACTTTTAAACAATGATGAAAATTTTTAAATTTAAGCTTTATATAATAAAATTGAAATTTTTCATGAAGAATAAAAATTCGTCGTTGGAAAACTAATAGAATAGAGTAGTTGAGCAACTAATAAGTTTCGAAGCATTTTAATTATAACTAACTCCCGGACGTTTCCAATGAATAATAAAACTTAAAAATTCAAGGAAGAAAAGCTATTCGAAAAATAACTACTATTTGTCCAAGTAACATCAATTTAAAACTTTAATGAATGAACAACATGATTGGATTTTAATATTTAAAAGGAAACTTTTAAAACAAGTTACCTTAAATTTAAAATTAGATTGGTTTCGTTAACTTTTCAACATAATCGAGACACATGATGACAGATTCATTTATAAGTTATTACTTTACACTATTCCAGCCAAACTTTTCCCATAATTCTGAAAGGAAAAAAAAATCATTTGCCTAAATAAATATTTTAAACTTACTCTGCCTAATATTATACTTTAATTCTATATGCATTTCAGTATCATTTTGAAAATTAGTTTTACTAAAACCGGAATTAATAACACGTTTCATTAACTATCCAATTGGTTATTTAAGGAAAAAAATATTATTTGTTTATCAATCCAAACTCCAAACACAATTACTGTTATAAAAACGCATCGTGTGATAAAGAAGTTATTAATATGAATAATAGATATGTTTTTGGAAATAAGTACTGCTGCCACTATCGAAAGTATTTTAGTTATTATATAAAGAAAATCAAATAAAACAAATGCTTTAACATGTTTTGCCTATTATCTTTCAAACATTTTTAACTGCAGTATGTTTTAAAACTGTATGACGAAAATTATACGAATACCATATATGGTATAATAAATTTAAGAGCTCTGCGGCACTAAAAAAATCGTCTATCACATATTAAGCTAACATTTAATTCAGGTAAAAAACGCAAAACACAGCTAAAAACGCATTTCCAACAATTAACATCCATAGACACCAATGTATCCAGTTTTTTTGCATAGCCCTGTATGTGAATTTGTTTATATTCCACAAATTTATTTTAATATACTGAACATTGTTCAGTAGTAAAAAGCATAAGGCAATTAAAAATAACCCTTAAGCAATTCACGCATTTATACAGTGATACTTGCGGATTCTTTTGTGCAGTCCCATATATGATCTGTATTCGCATTTGTACACACCACGCACTTTGCGAAAATTCAGTTGAACTTGAAAACACACTTTCAGCATTTATGGTTCATAGATACCACTCTAACGGAATTCTTTTGTGTGTGCCTTCAAATAAATGATAAATGCTGCGCACACCATATTCTAATACAGCAAACATGGAATCGGTTGGATTCAAACGCTGGGCCTGGCGTTTCGAAACCGGAGGCATTACCTCTATGTCACTAATGCTTGATGACAACACCGCAATGTTAATCACTTACACCCTGTCACATTTCCTTGGTGATTTTCCCTATAAAATCGGTTTAAAAATTGCTTAACAAATTAATTAAATACCTAATCTACCGATCAATTTGTGCGAAAATGTATACAGTTTTTTTCGAATGGGGTTTATAAGTAGAAATCGACCGAAAACTCGGTTCAATTTTCGTTTCCGGTCTAAAATCTGAGTTTCGCCGAAAACGAATTTTAGGCGAAAATGCTTCCGCACATTCGCCCGGACCGAAATTATCTGTATTACAAAAATCTCGTTTCTTCCTTCGAAAATTTTCAACATGACTCACTGGTTTGAGCTGTAATGGCTCAAATAAGACATTCTTTATTTATTGCTATGAACTGTTTATAATTATTATCAGTCATGACCGACTCAAGACGAGAGTGCAAATTATAAAGCAAGCAATGAATACATGACTCAACTTTAAAAGCGCTTTTCACGTGCCCATTAAAAGCTACAGACTGAACAGTAATAGAAATTTTTTATTTTGAAATCGCCTAAGTGTTTGAGAAAGTTCTAGTATAGAAGATGATCCTTTACAAAGATCATTATAAAAGATAAATCGAGGTATGCACACCTAAACATTTTTAAATTAGACGAAATTCGTATAACGAAAATCATTCTGTGCCGTTGAAAAATGAATTACATTTTATTTTATAGGAAAAATAAAAAGTTTTAGTCAGAGGCACAGAGAGACAACTTGGGCCACACGTATAATTACATATGTAATTAATTAATAATTATGTTTATTTAAGTATGTATTAGTTAAAAATTGTTTTGGAAACATTTTCGTTTTCGGCAGAAAATATTTCGGTATTGCTGGCTTCATTTTCGGTCTTAAAAACCTGTTTCGGTGGATGTTTTTCATAATATATTCACTGAATGGAAGCTAAATCGCAAATACCATTTGAGCATTATCGGGATCACCCACACACATACACACACACCATGATTACAATTCTTTGCTTACACTATACAGGGCCATTCTAAATGATGGACCCATTTTCAAAAAATTGTATTTATTAAAGTACAAATCCAAAAGGAACAATCTTTACATCATTGAAAAGAGGAAGTTTCAAAGTTTTTTTAAGACATTATAAATGTTCAATGTATCCACCTTTAATACCGAATTTGGTACGAAATGACCGCTGCACTGAGATTTGCGACTCACTTCCTGCGAACTCAAGAACGCAGAAAACCTTGTGCTTCACAGTAGCCATCTCACTCACAACTGACAGTGAAACGAAATCGCGACCTATTGCCGCGCAACCTCTACCGGCCGTTTCTGAACCATCACCGCTTTGAAAACCGTGTACTCAGTAACAGCAGATACGCTTTCTCGTGTGTGGGACGAGTTTGGCTATTGCGTAGATGATTGCCGTGCAGCAAACGGTAGACACATTAAACATTTATAATGTCTTTAAAAAAAACTTTGAAACTTCCTCTTTTCCTTGGTATAAAGATTGTTCATTTTGGATTTGTACTTTAATAAATACAATTTTTTGAAAATGGGTCTATCATTTAGAATAACCCTGTATATTCGGAAAGTAATATTTGGTAGAAAGACCACGTAAGAAAAAAAAACACCTCAATATTTTATTATATCACATTCTATTATCAATATACCTTTTAAAAATATTATATATCCTCCTCGTCCCCTTGAGGTCGATAGTTACAAATAATTACTTATCGCTACAAAAAACTTTAGAAGCATCGTGAGAAACTATAATGCAGTAAGTCTTTTATCACGCTGCTTTTTTTTTTTTTTTTTAATTTGATAAGGATGTGCGTTTAACAATCACGAAATATCGTGATAGGAGATCACGAAGAACACTTGAATAAAAATACCTTTTTAAGAGATGCTTTTAAATCCTCCGTAACGAGTCAATTAAAGAAGCATGGGAGTTTTTCGTTTTGAAAAATAAAGATATTTTATGGAGTGTTTTTACATTCAGGAATGAGGTAGAAATAGGTTGGTTTTTGCATAGACAACTATAATTTTGAATTTTTACAAAAAAAAAAAAAAAAAAAAAAAAAAAAAAAAATGCTTATTAATTTTTTTATTGAAAAAGGCCCCTATTGGATTCTCTTTTTCTCGGTATTAGGGGGCTCTAAATGTATAACGTTAGCACTTTAAGGGAAGGGGGATATCTCTAGAAGGCGGGGCGATTTGTCTTTTGATATCGCAGGGGTCTGTCCAGACTTTTCTCACAGGGTCCTGTTTTTGTGAAATTGTGAATTTTTTTTTTAATTTTGTGAAAATTCTAGTCATAATTTTGTGAATTTTAAATTATCGATGTGTTCATATTCTATCATTCATATATAAAAAGCTAAGTAATATGCTTTTTGATGAGTTAAACTGCTTACTTACAGGCCAGATTTTATTTTTAAATGACTAAATTTGTGAAAAGTTCAAATTGAAGGTGAAAAAAATTCTGTGAAAGGTCTATTTAAGAGACAAATAATTTTGTAAAGGGTCCTGTTTTGGGATAAAATGTTTTGTGAAGGGTCCTGTTTGGGGATAAAAATTTTTGTGAAGGGTTCTTTAAAGGACCTAAAATTTTCCTAAACATATCCCTGTATCGATAGTAGATTGTTACAGCAAATTCCACGCACTTTACAGATAGAGTCCACCGCTTCAGGGTAATTTCCCTCCTTAATTTAGTTCGATAGGGAGTCGAAATGAATAATTCTTTTTTCCAAGGGTTAAGGAGGCCGAAAAGATTTAAAATGACGAAAAAAATGTATTTATTATTAAACTAATTTTAATAGTGTTTGAAACTTTTAGAATGTTGGTCCGGTAGGAGAAGTCCTAAAATTACAATCGCACGAGCCTGTAAACGTCGTGATGTCACCGAAGGCAAAATTTTAAACTCGATTATCTCGAAACGCTGTTTTTCAGCTGTTTGACAACGATAATTTTTCAATAAATTAACGGATTCACATGTTTCATTTTTTTTTTCAAATAAAATAAATTAAATTCTGTACAACTCAACAAACAACAAACAATTTTTTTTCAAGTTATATCAAATCATGTGATGAATTTTCATGGGTTTTTATTTTTTATAATATATATATATATATATAATTTAATCATATAATACATACTTTTTTTTCTGGTGTTTTCGAGAAACAATGTAATAAGCAGTAGAAAGAATAAATGACCATTAAAAAAGATGATCTTGGTAAAACTAGTTTTCTCAAATTAATTTTGCCTCGATAACATTTGTAGAGATTTACATGTTTCCTTTAAAGAAAAAAAAGTTATCTACAACCTAATAGCTGAAAAAAGGAATTTTTTTTTCAAGTTATAAGACGACATATGGTCAATTTTTATAGATTTTGAATTTTTTATTACATATAGTTTTATTATTTTTACTTTCTTCTATCTTTACAAGAAGAAAGTATTGGATTCATGAAAATTTTCGAATTCCGGTTTTCGACGGATTTACACGTTTTAGGGGTCAGAGATAAAAAAAAAACATGTTTTTACAAAATGTCTGTCTGTGACTCTGTGAGTCTGTCTGTCTGTCTGTCTGTCTGTGTGTATGTGACACAAATTTTGTGGGCGCTCTATCTCAAGAACTATTGCACGGAATTTAATAAAAATTGATATTCAGTTAGTGCCTAATACAAATTGATGCTGATTAGTTTTTGGTGTAAATCGCTCAACAGGTGGCGCTGCAATGCTGCATTTTTCACGATTTTTGCAATAGCTCTATCTCAAGAACTAATGCACGGATTTTGATCAAACTTCGGATTTAGTTAGTCCTTGATATGAATTGATGATTATTACGTTTTGGTGTAAATCGCCCAACAGGTGGCGCTGTTATGATGAATTTTGCAGCATTTACACGATTTCCCCAATAGCTCTATCTTAAGAACTAACGCACGGATTTTCATCAAACTTCAGATTAAGTTAGTCCTTTATATGACTTGCTACTGATTAGGTGTTGGTGTAAATCGCCCAGCAGGTGGCGCTTCTCTGCTGCCTTTTCCACGATTGCCTCAATAGCTCTATCAATAAAACTAATGGACCAATTTTCATCTAACTTCAGATTTAGTTGTATGTTGACACAAGTTGTTGTTAATTAGGTTTTGGTGTTAATCACCCAATAGGTGGCGCTGCTATGCAGAAATTTTCACGATTTTTGCTATTGCTCTATCTCAAAAACTAATGTACGGATTTTCTCCAAGCTTCAGATTCCGTCAGACGTTGACATAAATTGTTGCTGATTAGGATTTGGTATAAATCACCCAATAGGTGGCGCTGTTAGGCAGCATTTTGCTGAATTTAGACGATTTCAGCGATAGTCATATCTCAAGAACTAATGCACGGAATTTCATATCGTTAGAATCCTCATGAGATGCATAGATTGCCATTTAATTTTGGCAGTGTGATAGCGAATTTTGAAGTATTAATATGTATGAGATAGAAGAAAGTTTTGGGATTGGTACATCCGACTAGTTTAATATGTAAATATACTTTTATTTTTCTAGGTGTAATCGAGAGATAATAAAATAGGCAGTATGAAGAATAAATGAACACAAAAAATAGGGAACCAAGACTTAACTAGTATGTTGTGGCCTTCACAAAACTTTCTTCTATATAAATCACGTCAATTAAATCATTTAAATAATACAAGAAATTACATCGATTTAGCACTAATTCATATCAAAGTATATCTGAATTTGAAGTTTCATGAAAATTCCTGCATTAGTTCTTGAGAGAGAGCTATAGTGGAAATTCTGAAAAATGCAGCATAGCAGCGCCACCTGTTGAGCGATTTGCACCAAAATACAAACAGCACTAATTCATATCATGGTATACCTGAATCTGAAGTTTGTTGAAAATCCAAGCATTAGTTCTTGAGATAGAGCTATTGCGGAAATCGTAAATAATGCAGTAGCAGCGCCACCTGTTGAGCGATTTACACCAAAATAAAACGTCAAAACAATAAAACGTCAATTCATGTCAAGGACTAACTGAATCTGAAGTTTGATGAAAATCCGTGCATTAGTTCTGGAGATTGAGCTATTGTGGAATTCGTGAAAAATGCTACACAGCAGTGCGACCTGTTGAGCGATTTACACCAAAATCTAATCAGTACCATTTTATATCAGGGATTAACTGAATATAAATTTTTATTAAATTCCGAGCATTAGTTTTTGAGATAGAGTGCCCACAAAATTTATGTCACATACATACAGACAGACAGACATTTTGAAAAAACATGTTTTTCGTAATCTCTGACCCCTAAAACGTGTAAATCCGTCGAAAAACGAAAGTAGAAAATTTTCACGAATCCAATACTTTCTCCTTGTAAAGATAGAAGAAAGGAAAAATCGTGGCAAAACTATTTTTGCAAGATTAACTTTGCCACGATAAATTTTGAACAAATTAATCCCTTTACATGATTTTTCGGATTTTTTTTTTTTAAATAAAGAAAATTAAATTATCTACAATCTATACCTGAAAGACAAACAAGCAAACAAAAGTTTTTTTTCAAGCTATAATAAAATGTCATCAATTTTCATGAATTTTGAATTTATTTTCACACATTTTTTTTATTTTTTATAATTTGTTTTGTTTTGTTTTCTGGTATAATAGAGAGACTACGTAATAAGCAGTATAAAAAATAAATGACCACTATTTTGGACTTCAATGTACTTTCAAAACTAGTTTTTCGATGTTGATACTGCCGTACAATATTAAACTGTTTCTCACTGTTGTTTTACAATATTTTTTCTTTCTGTAAAACATAAATAAACAAATTCAAAAGGAGTAATAGTCTAAAGGAATTACAGTCTTCCTTATCTACGATCAAACTTCAGTCAATTTTTGTCATTTTAAAGTTTTCTGTTACTTTTAAGTGGTATACAATTATTTTACGAAGTTATGAAAACATATTTGTTCCGTTCTTTGCACAGACATTTACACCAAAATACACAAATTATCCAAAATACCATGCTTTGAAAACAAGATTTCAGAATCATGGGGGCTGTACATATATAACCTTATGAACTTTTTGGCAATTTTGGACCTTTTCTCTCACTTACGATATCAAACGTTATAATTTCTCGAACCCTAATGATATCGTTATTAGTGTCTAAAAATTCTTTTTATTTCTACAATTTTTTTTCTTTTTTTTTCTTATTATACGTTTCCAATAATATTAGGTGTTGTTATACATTTATTATTCATATACTTTATTGATTTAAATGAAGAGAAGTTAATAAAATATCTCATATGAAATAACTTTACATCAAATAACAGTTTAAATAAATACTATTTAAAAGCATTTAATAATAGCTCTTTGTTACATAATATATTTAACAGTAATATAGTCTTCTTGCATTTGCCCCTTAACGGGGGTAAGCAGAACTTCTTATAAAGAAAACAGATGGATAACATCCTTTCCCATTTTTTACTACAAAACATGGCAAGTATCACTTCGAAGCTTCTTTCTCTAACGATGAATTATATGCGCATATGGTGCAAGAATAGGAATGGGAACGTCGGGATATTAAATATTTTGAAATGAAATGATTTTAATAAAAACTTTCTATTTTCATAAAAATAGATAGTAGACTAAAAAAAGGTAACAGACTATATTAATGTAAAAAAAAAAGAGAAAATTCAGGTTGGATCAAAAATGATAACGATATCGAAAGTCAACACCCCCATGAGATATCTTACGATATCAAAAACGAGAGCCCCCACACCAGTGATAGCGTTATATATGTGCAGCGCCATAGCTAGGAAATAAAAATAGAGTAATATTGCAATTAATACTTGTTTTATGATTCAGTGAAAAACCTTGAAGAGAGAGAGAGAAATCTATTAAAGATATGCTAAAATTTTCTCCCACGTTTCTGTCAAACCCAAACCTTCTTCTAAAATGTAGTGAATATTTATGATTTTGAGAATTAGTTCATGGACGCGATAACAAGCTCCTGAGAGATATTTTATATGCAAAAAGAAATAAGGCTGATCAGTGATCAGGAACCCCACACATCATGTTCAACTTGATGGATTCTCGACAGTCTAAGGTCGTGCACGTATTTAACGAGAAATTCCTCAAATCTGGAGAGTTGTGTTGTCAGGTGTCCCGAAGCGGGACGTTTCGATTTTCCGAGTTCCAAGATTCGTCCCATGTAATTTAATTCGCATAATTTATTTGTTCTTTTATTTTAAACACATATTTGTATTGATGTAATAAAATGTAGGGTGATCAAAAAGTCGCCAACGCTTGAAAATTATTTTGTTTACTAAAATACAAACATGATTCGAAATACAAACATAAACTAAATTGAAAGATTAGCAATATCGAGACACAAAACTGAGCGAAAATTAACATCGTTACAGAAAATATTAGAAATGCGACCCCTTTTCACGGATACAAAGACGTATAACGTTTTTTAAAATTTGAGGGCACTCTTCTCAATGTTGGAACACTTATTTTTTGAATCTCATGTTCAATGTTTGTTTTCAGGTCAGGTTAGTTTTCATCTAAAACCGCATGTTTTTGAGAACAATCTACACTCCATTGTTGACCTAAAAACCAACATTCAATATGAGATTATAAAAATAAGTGTTTCAACATTGAGAACAGTGTTGCCAGATTGGGGACTTTTTTAATTCAGATTATTTGACTGTCACCACTTTTTTAAAATAGTATAATTCGCTATATTTTTTAGAATTTTTAATCTATTTTTTAATAGGCCGGATATTTCTATTTAAAAAAAGCGGTGACAATCGACAATCTGGAGACAAAAAAGTCCCCAATTTGGCAACACCGATTGAGAAGAGTGGCCCCAAATTAGAAGAAAACTTATACGTCTTTGTATCCGGGAAAAAAAAAGATCTCATTTTCAATATATCTTCTGTAACAATATTAATTTTCGCCCAATTTTGTGTATCGATATTGTTACTCTTTCAGTTTAGTTTATGTTTTTAATTTGAATCATGTTTGCATTTTAGTAAACAAAATATTTTTCAAGGGTTGCGCGATTTTTCGATCACCCAGTAGTTGGTGAAAGTTTGTATTTTTCAAATGTTTCACTTTCGTACCAACAATATTATTTTTTTTTCAAATGCTTCATTTCACTTGAATTTCATTTTGAGCCAACTATTATGCTTGGCGATCATGGTGTTAGAAAACGGAAAAGTACCAAATATTTTTATATTTCTTACAGTACAAGTTAGTAAAAGCTATTTGTTACTGATATTGTTTTCAATCTATATCTCTTTCTTTTACTAATTAAAATAGATATGTAACTTCTCGTTTGTTTTGTCATCTTAATTATATGAGATTACAAATTTGTTGTTAAAACCCCAGAGATCCATGCATCAATCAGTCCCCGAACTTAATGTTTCAGGTCAGTTTTCATTATTGTCGATGTATATAGATCGGAAGGCGGTAGCACAGACAATCACCTCATCGAGTTCACGGCTGAAATTCCAGAATTAGTTAAAATTCTATTCGCATATTAAAACGCAATCGGTCTGCCAAGTCCTATCTTGGTGGAGAACACCTGAAAAGCCAATTTTAGCGGTTGACTCGAAGGTTTACCATTGTGTTTTCCTGCACCCAAAGCTATGAAAACATGGAAGATTGAGAGCAGGAAAATACAATGGTAAATCTACGAGTCAACCTCTAAAATCGAGTTTTCAGGTGTTTCCCCCAAGCTAGGACTTGGCAGACCGATTGCGTTTTAGCCCCCTCACTGACAAGCCCGTGTTAATACGTTCACTAAGTTCCAGGTTTCACTGCAATACAAGCAATATTTAAAGTAACATAATTCTATTGATTTAATGTATTTTTAATACATTGAACAATGATTAATACTTCCAATGATTGCATTCATATTCGTTATTAATTTTTTTTATAAAATGTTCAAAGAATCATTTTTTTTTTTTAGCATTTAAAACAAAATGCAGAGAAAACAACATTACAATTTTGCCCTTTTCCAAGACAGTCGGGGGGTTTTAATATGCGAATCGAGTTTCAGTTAATTCTGGAATTTCAGCCATGAACTCGATGAGGGCATTGTCTGCCTTGACGCCTCCCGGGCTAATAGTATATGAATATTTTTATCAGTTACTTCAAATTTTAACTGAAAATCACGATTTGTATCCACCTTCCTACGACAGGAATTTACACTAGTGAGGAAAAGTAGTAGCCATAATATGTACATTGCAGGAGATAGCAGCATTTATGCCTACAACAGTAAAATTTGATTATCTCAAGATGGCAGAGTTATAGAAGGCAAAGCATTGGTTCTATGTGGGAAGAGGAAGTGATATTTTATGATTTTAGGAATTGGTTCATGGACGATAACAAGTTTCTAAGAGATTGTTAAATGTAAAAAGAAATGAGATATCACTACTTATGAACCCTACACAACATGTTCAATGTGATGGATTTTCTACAGTCGAAGGTCGCACACACAGTGGTGTAGTCGGAACAGAAGAAAAACAGAGGGTATACGCTCTAAGCAGAGGGTATACTCTCAAGGCAGAGCGTATACCCTAGAGTGTATATACTATAGCTTTCTTGAGAAACAGAGGGTATACGGTGTTCCTTAAAAAAATCCAGAGGGTATACGGCGTATACCCCCGTATACCCTCCACTACATCCCTGCGCACACAACAGATAAGCATTTAATGGAAAATGAAAAATTCTTCAAATGTGGAGAGAGTTTTTATTCTTAGATGTCATTCTCTGACGTGAAGAAATTTATTTGAAAAATCAAAAATTGAAAACAAAATAGAAATTGTTAACATGCAAATGTTTTCTATGTGGCTGATCAATCGAATTACAAAATATGGACAAAATCTTTTGTACTGAAAACTAAAGCAAAGATAAACATAGATAATTGGAATAAATTTAAAGTACATCAGCTTCAAGATTTGAAAGATGACCATCTTTACCGATAGCAAGTTTCTAAGATATATGCAAAAAGGGTTTCGACAATCGAAAGTTGCGCACATCAGATAAGCACATTTAATAGAAAAAGAAAAATTCTCCAAATGAGGAGGAACTTTTCATTCTTATCTTTCTTATCTTTCTTTTCATTCCCTGACATCAAGAAATTTATTTAAAAAATCATAAGTTAAAACAAGACAGGAATTGTTAACATGCAAATGTTTTCTAAGTGGATGGTCAGCCGATTTACAAAATACGTACAAAAACCTTTGTACTGTAAACTACAGCAAAGATAAACATAGATAGTTGGAATAAATTTAAGATAGTAACATTTATTTGAAGATGTGAAAGACGACCATTTTTAGCGAAAATCGGTGAAATGTGGGATATGAAAAGATGATAATGAGGAAAGCCAGCCTCAACATGTGCATAATGCTAATGGCTTCTACAGATGTTAAATTAAATATTTATTCAAATAAATACAAAAATGTTTTAGCGTAATATTTCTTAGTATTTTTCCAGTTCATTTAAAAGTGATTTTACCAAGAAATTTGAAAAAACAAAAATTCAGGCATAAATGGGTTAATTAACTCTGAACAGACGTAATATCTTTTTTCACTTTAAATAACTCTCTATACGTTCTAGCGTATATCTACTGTTTGGTACAATTAGGGTATTTTTTGTGAATTAACCAAATTTCTTATACAAGTCGAAATATAATAACAATGGTCAAGTGTTTGTTTTTAGAGAATTTGGCACTAGGAACTATAACTGATATATGCCATCAGAATTGGCTTTTAACGATCTGTGTTAATACTTTATCTTCTGACGGTACTTATCAGTACCATTAAAATAACTTGTTATAAAATTCACTTAATAGATCAATTAGTAGTAATATAGTTTAGAATATGTTATAGATGCATTACTTTATCTTGTTCCAAAAGTATTATTGGTTACACAAAACAAAAATATTTTTAAAAGGATTCTTTTCAGCTTTCTAGGCGTTGGGGGAATTTTTCAATTAGGAAATATTTCTATTGTAAGAACATCATATTTGTACATTTCCTAATTCTACAAAATACTAAGAAAAATATTTAAAATAAAAGATTTGAGTGGGGTTATAATTATTGCACAAAATCCTTATAAATTAAAATTTAATGAATCCTTCTAAATCCTTCAAACCTTCTAAAATATTTCTGAATTTTATTAAATGATTATGCAAATCTTCTAATATAGTTTCAAAAATTCACGAAAAATGCTTTAGAAGATAAAAATTTTATGAATTCATAATTCAGTACATAAAGGGCTAAAAACAATTTGATTTTTTTAAATACCAATAAATCGTATAACTGCTGTTTTCCTAACACTTCCTATTTTTCTGCAACAAAATGATAAATTAAATCTACCCATATTTTTTACCCGGCTGCCAAGAAGCGTTATGTGTTTCACGCGTATCTGGTTATGTGGATTTCTTTATACCCTTGAAACATCTAAACGGCTGAATGGATTTTAATGAATGAGGTCTCTATCGATTCGGCTTAACCGTCCGATGGTTACAGGCTAGATTTTGTTTTTATAAATTCAAAATGGCGGTAGAGACGAAAAAAAAATTAAGCACCATATTGAGTGGCATATCATTGGATAGGTCTTTTAAAATGAAGACGATGTTTCATTGACTATTTTACAGTCATAAGCTCCGTTTAAATACTACACAACCTGGAAGTTGTGTAGATAGGATCTTTAGCTTTACTGCAACTCTAACCTTCATAGACATCTATAGGCCTCATCGAAACAGCGTTTATAGATGGGAGCTAACAATTAAACACAACTTAAAAGTCATCAATACAAGTAAATAAAAAAAAAAATAGGTAAGTAATATAAAAAATAGTTTCACATTGATCAGAAATAATTAATTAGTTCGCTTTTTACGCAGTCGGTTTTTTTTATTTTTTAAATTTAATGTTTATTAAATTATTTTTTTAAATCCCTGAATATGACTGGACTTACTTTTCCCCTGCAAATATTATCTTCGAAATAGAAATAACGCCATGAAATAAATAAAAATCCAAGAAATACATTCTTTAAGCTGGCCATGTCTATACTGAAAAAGGGTTGAAAAATTGGTTGACTTCTATTTCGCCCCCGTTAAACATTCCTAGAGTTCTCGACATACTTTTAATCAAAAACCATTGACAAGAAAAATTTGAACGAAACATATCGCATAGCATAACTTTTTTTTGTGTGAGATTTATCTTTTAGATCAACCACTTTTTGAAATTTCTTCTTTTGCAAACTTTAGCTTTCATTCTATATTCTCGATAAAATTTCTTTTCTTCCGTTGGAGATGGAAAAAGCTGGGTTATCTTAAAGAAAATATAAAAAATAAAGAAAGAAAGAATTCAAATTTTTGAGAAAAGGAAAAAAAATCTCTATTTTTTTAAAAAACATAAAATAAGTGCAAATATCTAAGCGTATGTACTGCTTTTTTCCATCTTGTAATTGCTGAAACAACACTGTAGAAAAAAAAAAAAAAACGGGCTAAAATACGGAAATACTACTGACAATCTAGACGCCAGTACTATTTCCGTATTTTAACGGAACTTTTTCCCGGTAAATTACAGAAAAATATCCGCTAAATTCCAAAAAAACGGACATTTTTCTGCAATTTACGGGGGAAAAGTTCCGTTAAAATACGGAAATAGTACTGGCGTCTAGATTGCCGGCAGTGTTTCCGTATTGTAGTCCGTTTTTTTACAATAAAGGGCCAACATAATATTTAAATTTATGCCGATTTTTTTTTAGAGTCTGAAATAAATAAACATATATGGTATTGATATATCAATTTACATACTGTTACTTTGCACAGTTATTAGCTTGCATAGGTACGCCAGGATTTACAAACAAATTTATTTGGAAATAAGTAAAAACTTTTTTTTTTTTTTTTTTTTTTTTTTTTTTTTTTTACTTACATTACTAAAGCAAAGTTTTATTTCAAAATTTTGGTGTGAATGTGGCATTTTGGAATAAAAGATAAGTGGGATATATTATATTCCACCGCCCTTATAGGGGTTAAACGAGATATATGTTAACCGTTAATGTTCTAAAAAAGAGCCTAGATGCAGTTTAAATAGTCTTTAAATTTAAATTTGAAATTTAATACATTTTTCATAAATATATTCATCTCATGCCTTACGAGCAGGATTTCTCATAATTGAATTGTCGCAGTTAATTTTAATCTAAAATTTTTTAATTGATATGTGTTTAAAATGACCAGCAGTGGGGAAAATATAATGATTAATTCTATTAGAAAAAAAAATGTATATAAAAGGAAAATCGCAAAATTTAGAATTTTTACCTTTTTGTAAAAAGTAGTCCTATTTTCTAATTTTTTTACTTTATGAACAGAAAAATACGTCATTTTGTGTCTTGATACTTTTAGTCAAAATTTCATGAAATTCTACCTGTTTTAAAAACCATGCACGCAATTATCAAAATCATTGTTTTGGGAAAAAAAAAAATATACACCTTTATCATACAAAAAGAGATCAAATTGTATTGAATATAACATGCCTTCCAAAGAGAATTTTTGCATGGGTTTTCTTTAACCCATTAGCCGGCAAAACTATATGTTTGATTTTTTCAACTTATTAGCTGAACGTCGTTTGCCACCAGAAACTGTGAAAGGCACTTTACGCTTTATTTGATCTTAAAATTTTGTGTCATTAAGTAAGGCCAATTTTGTAGTTGAAAAATAGTGGTGGGTATGTAAATAATTTAAATATGTGCATTGTTTTTGCTGTTGCGTGAACGCAACACCAGCGGGTAATGGGTTAAATTGTTTCTAAAGAATCAAATTTTAATATAAATTCTTATAAATAAATTGATTTTTTGACACAAAAGTACCTGACCCAGAAGGTTTTTAATTCGTAGTGGTAACTTGTTTTGGTATAAAGAAGCAACCCAGCAAAGAAAGAAGCAGTGGGCCATCAGCTGGAGAAAAGATGGCAGCCAGTATTACCTTCAGCGGTAAAGTGCAATGGGCCATTACTTAAACCAGTTGCAGCTGGCCCATCACTGATGTCCAACAGCAGGCCAGCATTGGTATGTCATCACATTACTTCCATCCGGCACTTTTTCTCATGCACTTCCATGGTGTGGTGAGGCAGCGCATGAGATAAAACGGAGGCCGGTCAGAATTTTATCTGATGATTTTCAACAGCAAAGTGACTGGAGCTGTCCAGCAGTGGTCATGCAGTGGTAGACCATTAGCCAGCAGCCAGCACTACTCCATCATTGCCAGCACCTCTCTTGCTACTGGTCAGCAATTTCCTCTTTACTGGAAACACCGATTCTTTCGTAATCCGTCGTTTTCCTTACAGCTTATGGTTGGAAAAAATTATTTTCTGTAGCGAACTACAACTATTCTATTGAAGATGTAGTTAAATACAACTGCAAGTACTTTGTTTTAAAAAGTAGCAGCTACAAATTACTTTTCAAAAGTAATTCCTGCGTCAGTACTTAACGAAAAGAGACAACAACCGTACTACCTTTTGCGTTAGACTGCTAGGGTCTCGTGCTGCTCCTTTTGTACACCCGCATTCGTGCATTCGAACATCACGTGACTCAAGCGGTTTGGGAAAAAAAGAGACACGTGTATCGCGGCAGCCAACAACTTTTCGGATTTCATCAAAAGATTCAATATACAATTGAAATTGTGTACACGGACAAAACAATACAATGGTCCCTCGTTACATCGCGTTTGCCGGGATACAAACAAATAAACGTGATAAAATGAAGGACATCAAAGGAGATAGTATGAAGATAACATACAGGAAAATGCTTTGCGTCATTCTCCAAAATGTTAGTTTATCAAAGTGTTACTTGTTATATCTTGACCAGGGCAATTCAATATCAATTTTCCTTGCCATAATAATAAAAAAAAAATACATTTTTAAATAAAGCAATTCCAAAAGAAGAAACGCGGCATTAAACCATGAAGATTTAATAAGTAAGTAGACAAATGTTTCCGGCAAGAAAATTAATTTCTTTGATCTGGATTTGGCCATTTTGACTTACCAGTAAGAGCCAATGGGAAAATTTAAGGAAAAACATTTCTTTTTTGTCTAAAAAAGACTGTATTACTTATATGTACATTAATACTTTAGTGTGTGTGATTTAGTTTCTAATCATCTTATTTACCATATCTATTTCTCCCCATAGAATAAAAAAAAGCTGCGATCGTTTCATTTAACACTGAAAATATGCTGCGGAATTTTTTTAACGGAGATTTACATTGTAAAAATTTTTGTTCATTTTACAGAAAAAAAAAACCTGTCAGCCTGGGCGCCAGTAAAAATCTCTTTATTTTCCGGAAACAATCGGTAGTTATTACAAACTTTCTGTTATTTTAACAGATTTTGTCCGTAAGACCGTAATAAATGCAGTTTTTCCCCATAAAATAATTGGTTTCTTACTAGCACTCTAACGTGACAATTTTTTTCCTGTAAAATAAAAACTTTTTTTTACTTTACAGTGTAGGGTTTTCTTTAATTAAAATGATGGTAGGATTTTCTTGTTAACATAGAGAATTAAACGTAAACAATTTTTAGAAAAGGAACGACATACAAAAACAGACTATTAAATCAGACCTCAATGTTTGTCATGATAAATAATCGTAACAGAAAAACTGTCCCATTTTACGGAAATTGTTAAACAGTGTCAATTGTATCACACATCTCCTAAAACCCGTTCCTTCAACTATCCATTTCACTGTCTTTTACTTTTGTCCCGCTTTCCTCTCTCGACAGTCCTGTAAGAATATCTTTATTTTGAGAAAACACTAACCTCCTTCGCAATTTAGATATGTAAGGCGAACCAGCTTTTCAGTCACACAGGTAAAAAAATAAAAATAAAAACGTTTAACCCACGCGTGAATTGACTATTACGGAATTGTTAACTGTTTCTCCTGCCCACGGTCGCCAACGCTTAAAAATACGCTCCAGTTTTAAGATTTCTTCTTCTTCTTCATTTTTTTTGTACGCTATAAATGTTTAAAAAGATTGATGATTGAATGTAAAATGTCTAAATAGGGAACTGCGATGACAGTGTATTTTTGAAAAGTGAACAATATAACCTAAAAATATGTTAATGACATTGAAGTGTTTATTGACATGTTTTGTATGCTATGAGGAATATTAAAAAGATTTTTTACGAAAAATGGGTTAGAGTTTCGTTTTTAAGTCACTGTAAGGACTAAAGAAACAAAGAAAAAGGAGGGAAAAAAAAATCCGTAAATAGAGTCTAAAATATAAATTCCGAAAATTGTACTGTATTATAAGAAATGGGGAATAAGAATAATATAAATTCGAGAAATTGTACTGTATGTGATTTTTATTAATTATATGTAAAAATTCAAGAATAAGAATGATATGAATTGGAGAAATTGTATTGTATTTGGTAGTATATTGCGGGAAAAAAATATTTAAAAACGCAAAATATAGGTACAACTGCATTTAAGGACATGCAGTTGTTTTATAGAAAATGTTTAAACTGTAAACTTTCATAATTGTTGTAATTGCTTTTATATATGATTTCTACTCTGTAGTTATCGGATACCTCTATAAGAAAATTCCATTAATTTTTTCATTCTTATCCTCGCAACGATTCATTTAATGATTTTTTCCAATCTAGTTATGTATGTTATATGTATTTTCTATTTTATACATAGCATCTTGTTTATTATGTTTCTGGTATCCATTCAGTGTGTTTGGGGACACTGTATTGTAAATTCATTCATACTATCACAATTATTGATGGTGGTCAGTAATGTTTAATTAATGGTTATATATATATATATATAAACAGGTTTTATATAAATAGAAAAATACAGAGATCGTTGCGGAATTATTAACTCCTTCTCCCGCTCACGATAGGCAACGTTTATCTACGCTCCTAAAATAGATTTTTTTTTTTTTTGTAGGCTATAAATGTTTTAAAAGATTGGCGACTGAATGTAAAATATCTAAGTAGGGAACTCCGTTGACAGTGCGTTTTTCAATGTTGTTCAATATAGCCTTAAAATATGTTAATGACTTCGGTTAGTTTGTTTCATATACTATGAGAGTTGACAGATTTCTTACGACAAATGGGTTAGAGTTTCGTTTTTAAGCCATTGTAGGGACAAAAGAAATACAGAAAAAAAAGTTTAATTTTCTTTCTGTGTAAAAAGTTTTCTTTTATTATACTTACTCACACTTTAATATACTGATTTTAAAATTAAAGGAGCTATTTCGACTTTTTTACCGGGAGGGATTTCTGTTAGCTCCGGCGAGAATATACAGCGGAGTTTTGGGAGGAGAAGATGTACTTTTTGACCATTAGTAAGCATAAAACCACAAATCTTTCTAATGGGACATTTCGATGCTCCCGGAAGGGGGGGGGGGGGACTAGTCCTCCCGGTACACCACACGGAATTCAACAATGATAAAAATGCATGTAACTTAGAAGATTTTGTAGCTAAAAGACATGGAATGCACAAGATCTTTATTAGGTTGACCTGACATATCTTCAAAATTCAGAATGTCCTATTTCTGCAAAAATGAATTTAAATAAGAATTTAGGAAATGTTATATAAAGCAGGATACGAAAGAAATAGTTACAGTACTCAAATTCTCAAACTCAAACAAGTAGAAAAAAAAACCCAGTAAAAGGAGGAAAAATATAAATTCGAGGAATTTTATTGTATGTAAGAATTCGAGAATAAGAGTAACATAAATTCGAGAAATTGTATTGTATTTCGTAATAATGTTCCAGGAAAAATGATATTTTGAATGAAATACAGTTGCTTTATAGAAAATATTCAAATTGTAAATTTTATGATGGAGAAATTAACTGCTTATATATTTAAAAAATATACGGGGTTAATATAAAATATATATATATATACGGATGGTTTCTGAATTATTAACTGCTTCTCCTTCTCACGTCAATACTCTTACATATGTATAAATAGAAAACGCAACGGTAATAGCGCTAGAACTTTAAATTTTAAAGCATACTAGTTTCGGTGCCGAAACTAGTATACTTTAGGTACACTTAATGCTAGACGGTACACTTAATGCTACGTAGCATTAAGTGTATCGGTAGCATTAAGTGTATCGTCCTCAATGCAAAGAATGACGGAAATTTGCTCGAATATATAGGAGAGTAGCGGATTCAAGTGAAAGCTTTATTGACATATAGGAAAACAGGAGATTACGGGTTACAGCCAACAGGAAAATAGCATTAGGAATGGATCCGAAACTGCGAAAAACGATAGAGGAAATTAAAAAGACGAGATTTTTATATAATATTTCCAACAACCTGATAAAGGGGGAATAGCAAATTCACAATTCTTTGCACTGAGGACGGCACATTTAATGCTACCGAAACTAGTATGATTTAAAATTTAATGTTCTGGCACTATTAACGTTGTCTTTTCTATTTATATTATATTGCGCCAAATATTATCGTATTAATCACTCTTATATATGCTCGCATATATAATATTGATGCTTTTTTGTAGGCTATAAACATTTAAAATAATTGATGACTGAATGCAAAACAATTAAATAAGAAATTTCGATGAAGTGTGTTTTTGAATTGTGTTCAAATTAAGCTACAAAAGTGAATGAAATTTATCACTTTGTCTAGTATGAGTAAAAAAAAGAGAGTAAGTATTAGAACCATATTTTAAGCACTAAATATTAATATCATAAGTGCAGATTATCTTCAATAGCGTAATAGCTATCATCATCAATGCAAATTGCTTGATTGCACTCATGACGCATTACGCCATAGTGAAACTAGTCTGCAATTATTCTATTATTTTTTTATGCTTAAAATGTGCTTTTAATAATAACTATTTTCCTTGCATCAAGGCTTTCTCCAACATAAAAAATATTTGCTACAAAAAGTGGATTAGAACAAAAGTTCATACCACAGCCTTTTTTGACGAATAAGCTTGAATTTCAACGAAATGTTTGAGAATCAGAAGTAGTTGTTGCAATATTAAAACGAGTAACTTGCAAAGATCAAGTTAATGTTGCAGGAACTAATATTTATTAGCGATTTTAAATATGATTACGTCCTTCGTAAAGTGGTAGAGATATATTACAGGTGGTATAAATGATACACTGTTTTCTTCTAATCATTTTAAGTGGCATGGAAAATTAAACACGTTGAAGACGTTCAGATGGATGAATTAGAAACAAAGTTCTATTAAGTTTGGCTAAAAAGACTTTCACATGGAGATGACAAATATTCTGGTGCAGTATTTCTCCAATTAAGACGCTCCAGTCTGAAATAACTATTCTCTATTTTGCATCACATAAATCGCAATTTAGCGTTTAAAACATTACGTCCAGCTAATTCGTTTGATTTTGGATAGTGTAGGTTCGAGGTCTGATGTTTCATATTTCAAATTCGTGTGCAAATTCAAAATTCTTCCACATTATATTGTGACTCATTATCAGGAGTAGGGGAGATGGGGACACATGTGAACAGTTCGCATAAATATAGCTTTTTCTCATAACTGGTTTAATTTCTATAAACAAAAACTACTCCATATAGTAAACAGAACTTTCTTTTACACATGGTATTTTTTTAAAAATCACCTGTATAGTTCTTATTACATTTTTTAATAGTTTCATAAATTCATAAAAATTGTTCACATGTGCCCCATCAGCGGGGTAGTTGTGAACACACGTGGGGCATATGTGAACACAAGGAAAAAATATCCTTTGACATGCTTTTTATCCTGTTATTCATTTGTCGTCGTAATCATTAGTTATATTACCTGTTAAATTCACATTAAAGGAAAATTTATATATATATTTCTCTAGTTTCCTGGGATATGTTTAAGCAAAATAATATAAAACAAAAATAAATGAATTTGACTGGGGAGACTTAGATGATTCATTAAGTATTGTTGCAATAAAATAAAAAAAAAAGAAAGCAATTATAAAAAATAAGTTAAAACTTTTAAATTTTGCTTAGGAGTTTTTGTTTGGGGGAAATTTGAGGGAGGGGGCATTTACATGCTATTTATCGGAAACCTGCCGAAATACAAAAGATTTTCACTCCTGTATTTGCCTTATTTACTTGTAAATTGAAGATAAAGAAGGGTTTTTTAATGATTAAAAAAATCTCGACTATAACCCCCTCCCCCCATAACTTCTTTTGCTTTTGAAAGAAGGGGGGGGGGGTTACAATCGGGATTTTACGGTAGTTATCAGTTTAAAAACTTTACTTTCTTAAAACATTACTGATATCTATCGCCATTCGAAGCATCATATACATAACTGTTTTAGAGATGGAAGTAAGCCATCATTGCAAATTTAGAACAAATGTAACAGAAAAATTTGCAAAATTGTTCAAGGTTGTAAGGTGCAAATGTTCATGGTGCTCTTTTGTATTAACAATTCATAAAAAAATATTGTTGTAAACCGTTTAGTAAAATAAATACATAACACTTATTACATTTCAGAAAACATTAAAAGTACAATTGAACGTAAACGACCTTGTTGCTCTTTATGTATTTGCTGAAAGATGTGTTTGTGGAAGTTTCAATACAAAAACAACTTTGTGTGAGGAAAATATCTTCTATTTCAGGAAAATTATAGATAATGGATCTGACATTATTTCTCATAAAGTTAACTGAAAGGAACAGAATCACAGAATGATTATTGGGCACTTATGAACTGTTCATATCTGCCCCAACTAGTCTGTTCACAAGTGCCCCACATTGCTGCTTCTGTTAAATTGATAAATAATTAATATTTCTCAATTTTAGAAGAAAAAGAATTTTATCAAAAATATTTATTAGTGTTCATAGTATATGTTAAAACACTCAAATTCAAATAAATGAATAAATAAATAATGTTATTCGCCTACCAACTTGGAACAAAGATTTTACTTTTGAGATCTAAAAACAGTGTTTTGGCTACAGAGGACAAATAAAATATCAAATAGCTTCAAAAATTTTTTACCATATGTCTACAGGTGAGTAGGGGAGAAGTGAGAGTTTCACGCCAGTTTGAGGGAGGAGGGAGGAGGCATGAGGAATGAGGAATGAGGGAGGAGGGAGGAGGCATGAGGAATGAGGCAATGAGGAGGGGGAGGAGGAGGTGTTCTTTCGAGAGCGTCTTGTAAGAGTAGGGGTAAAAGGGGGGTAAAAATTTTTTTTGGTGAGATAAGGATTTTTTTGAGTAAAAGTGGGAATTTTCGAGAGATTGAATTTTTTTTAACATGTTATAGTACGAGGGGGTATTTTTAAATTAGTTTCATAGATTAACCTGTTATAGTACGAGGGGTTATTTTTCGATCGGTTAACTAATTAGTAATTAAAAATAGCAATTAAGAATTTAATGAGGAAATATTTAATGAAGCGACTTAGAATTTTTCGAGAGTTATTATTACTCAACTATAGTATAGTATGAGGTTTGAATGAATTATTAAAAATGGAAATTAATTTAAAATATCAATTAATTAAAAAGTAATTAAAAATAATTAATAAGAAAAATTAATTTAGAAATTTTAATGAGTGGACTAAGAATTTTTGAGTTTTAAATTTATTTTTAGTCAACTATAGTATGCAGTCGCGAATTTTTAGAATTAAAAATATTCATTCATTAAAAATAGTAATTAATTAAAAATGCTAATTAAAAAATATGAATAAGAAAATAACTTAATGAAGAAACTTCAGAAAATTTTTGAGAGTTTCATTTAATTTTGTTAATGAATTCAGTGGTATGAGATATTTTTATTTGAAATGGAAATTAAAAAAAAAAAAAAGTGGAAATTTTTAAATTTTTGTAGGAATGTGAATGTTTTTTGATTAAAATTTGCGGAAGGATTTTATTCTTTTAAGTGACATGTTTTTTAAAGATATTTGGGTCTTTCTAAGGGAACCTAACACGTATTTATGCATGGAAATCCACGGTTCGAAGAAAACCACGAAAACTCCGAACGATTAGGCCGACGGGCGCGATTCTGTTCGAACCCAGCACCTCCTCTCTACCAGCTTCGAGAGCAGAACCTCTTGGCTACTAGTTGGGCAATAATTTAATGAAGAAACTTTAGAAATTTTTCGAGGGTTTTATTTGATTTTGTCAACGAATTGAGTGTTATGAGATATTTTTATTAAAAATAGAAATTTTTTGAAAAAAACAGTGGAAATTTTATTTATAGGAATGCGAATGTTTTTAGAATAAAATTTGGGGAAGGATTTTATTCTTTTAAGTGACATGTTTTTAAAGATATTTTTTTGAATTGCAGTCATGTTTTCACAAATATTTCTCGGTTTTATATAATTGAATTGAAAGTTTTGTATTAGTCGATTAGTAATTTTAGACTATCATTAGTTAGATAAATGAAGTTATACTTTTGTAATGTGCTTTATGACTAAACTTTACTTATTGAATGGTAAAAAATATATGTAACTAGGAAATTTGGTGAATATTTGAAGAAAAAATTAAATTTTCAGTGATCTTTTAATCTAGTCAATGTATGAATCAAAAATAAAATAAAATTTAAATTATACTTAACAAATATTTCAAAACACACCACAAGTATTCAGAGACTTAATACTATTCCATAATTTTTTAAAAGAGGAATATATATTAGCTGATTTCGTTTCATATAACATCAAATTTTACTGTATGCACGTATTCCCCAAATGAAAAAACCCTTTGGTAGATAAGCACCTCAACAGTTCGTATGATAAGTACATGACTCACTTTTCTGGAGGGTTTATTTCTAACGCAATGATGAATAGGGATTAGATAATTGTTAGTAGTTAAATATTAATTAAAAGGGAATTAGAAATTTGATTAAGGATTTTATTCTTTTAAATGAGATGTTTTCTAAAGGTAATTTTTAGAAATTGTAGTTTTTTTTTTTTACCTATTTTTCAGTTACGTTTTTGAATTGAAAGGAGGACATTTATCGGTTATACGTATTGCTTTAGTGAATGTTATTAATGAATTCACATATATATGGTCATTTTGGAGCCTTTTAGAAATATTTTGCTAAGAATTTAGAACGTATGAAAATATACAGAATATCATTAAAAATATAGGATCTTCACACATGTTAATTAAGTATTTAAATTAGTTTCATAGATTAACCTGTTATAGTACGAGGGGTTATTTTTCGATCGGTTAACTAATTAGTAATTAAAAATAGCAATTAAAAATTTAATGAGGAAATATTTAATGAAGCGACTTAGAATTATTCGAACAATTTTATTAGTGTAGTATAGTACGAGGTTTGAATGAATTATTAAAAATGGAAATTAATTTAAAATATCAATTAATTAAAAAGTAATTAAAAATAATTAATAAGAAAAATTAATTTAGAAATTTTAATGAGTGGACTAAGAATTTTTGAGTTTGAAATTTATTTTTAGTCAACTGTAGTATGCAGTCGCGAATTTTTAGAATTAAAAATATTCATTCATTAAAAATAGTAATTAATTAAAAATGCTAATTAAAAAATATAAATAAGAAAATAACTTAATGAAGAAACTTCAGAAAATTTTTGAGAGTTTCATTTAATTTTGTTAATGAATTCAGTGGTATGAGATATTTTTATTTGAAATGGAAATAAAAAAAAAAAAAAAAAAGTGGAAATTTTTAAATTTTTGTAGGAATGTGAATGTTTTTTGATTAAAATTTGCGGAAGGATTTTATTCTTTTAAGTGACATGTTTTTTAAAGATATTTGGGTCTTTCTTAGGGAACCTAACACGTATTTTTGCATGGAAATCCACGGTTCGAAGAAAACCACGAAAACTCCGAACGATTAGGCCGACGGGCGCGATTCTGTTCGAACCCAGCACCTCCTCTCTACCAGCTTCGAGAGCAGAACCTCTTGGCTACTAGTTGGGCAATAATTTAATGAAGAAACTTTAGAAATTTTTCGAGGGTTTTATTTGATTTTGTCAACGAATTGAGTGTTATGAGATATTTTTATTTAAAATAGAAATTTTTTGAAAAAACAGTGGAAATTTTTAAATATTTATAGGAATGCGAATGTTTTTAGAATAAAATTTGGGGAAGGATTTTATTCTTTTAAGTGACATGTTTTTAAAGATATTTTTTTGAATTGTAGTCATGTTTTCACAAATATTTCTCGGTTTTATATAATTGAATTGAAAGTTTTGTATTAGTCGATTAGTAATTTTAGACTATCATTAGTTAGATAAATGAAGTTATACTTTTGTAATGTGCTTTTTGACTAAACTTTACTTATTGAATGGTAAAAAATATATGTAACTAGGAAATTTGGTGAATATTTGAAGAAAAAATTAAATTTTCAGTGATCTTTTAATCTAGTCAATGTATGAATCAAAAATAAAATAAAATTTAAATTATACTTAACAAATATTTCAAAACACACCACAAGTATTCAGAGACTTAATACTATTCCAAAATTTTTTAAAAGAGGAATATATATTAGCTGATTTCGTTTCATATAACATCAAATTTTACTGTATGCACGTATTCCCCAAATGGAAAAACCCTTTGGTAGATAAGCACCTCAACAGTTCGTATGATAAGTACATGACTCACTTTTCTGGAGGGTTTATTTCTAACGCAATGATGAATAGGGATTAGATAATTGTTAGTAGTTAAATATTAATTAAAAGGGAATTAGAAATTTGATTAAGGATTTTATTCTTTTAAATGAGATGTTTTCTAAAGGTAATTTTTAGAAATTGTAGTTTTTTTTTTTACCTATTTTTCAGTTACGTTTTTGAATTGAAAGGAGGACATTTATCGGTTATACGTATTGCTTTAGTGAATGTTATTAATGAATTCACATATATATGGTCATTTTGGAGCCTTTTAGAAATATTTTGCTAAGAATTTAGAACGTATGAAAATATACAGAATATCATTAAAAATATAGGATCTTCACACATGTTAATTAAGTATAATTTAATGTAAAAATAATTGTAATTCCAATTTAATTTTTAACCTAGTAAATATGTGAAGCCACGCAAACTTCAAATTTTTTCTTAATATAAATAAATATTATTTTTAGATCATTTCTTATAAATATTAATACACGAAAGAAATGATTGCGCTTTTAGAGCCTGTAACTTTAATCATCAAAATTTAAATAAATATTTATCACTTTCAAATGAAAATAATAAGCCTTTCGTTTAATATTTTTCATTTTAATTAATGCATAATTAAATTTTTCGAATGATTTTCATAATTAAAACAAATAGAAGAGGAATTCTTTTCAATTTTTTTAAGAAACAGGCAAGTTATTATTAGGCAATACACTGCAAACGTTTAATATGATGAGTCATCACTTAGACTTTAATATTAGTTTCACACATAAGTGTCATTATGTTCTTATATGTAATCAAGCGGGGGGTTTTAATAAATATATTATTAATATCGAGGGATATGAATAGTAATGCTAATATCACTCTTTGAAATATATATACCTTCTTATGTGTGTCTTAAAAACCTGACATAGTCATTCTGCACAGTGTTTGTGAGATATAGATTTAGTTCCCATTTATGTTACGTAATAGAGATCATGTGATTTTCCCCCACCCATCGCAGTTCATTCTTTATCATTATTCTGACATAGTATTGTAAGTATCATTTTTTTAGGAAATGTATAGTGTTATAGAAGTGAATGACCAGAATTTGAAAAATTTCGTCAAAATAATTTTTATATATTAACTAACTTTTCAAGATATATTTATCTCACATATTTAAACTGCTTTTTAAATTCGTGATTAAGTTCCACAAATGCATATGCTTCAACAACACATATTTTCTAAATGTATAAGAGAAATAAGTATTCACATAAAAATCACACTTACCTTTTACGAACACATCTGTTTGATACACTTTCTCGAAAAATGGAGAGGACAAGTTCTTATCTGATTCAAATGACTAACAAGTTATGAGTCATTCAGGGGTTTTTCCCAGGTAGATAACTTCACTGATTAGGAGTTCATTAAATTTTCAAGTATATATTTTTCTAGTTAGAATTGCAATTAACACATATCCTTTAATTGATTTTTATAATAATTAAAACAATAATAATTCAATTAATCTTTTAAAAATAAATTATTTTTAGTTTTTTTCATTCTTAACAAGATATATAAAAATTAACAAAGTCATTTTAAATACAAGTGAACTATTTTCCCTATTGTTATAGTCGACTTGCGCGAAATAAAATAGAACCTTATACTCTTTCTATCCATTTCTTTTAGACAGTTAATTTCTATGCGATCAAGCATGTCTAACTTACTCTGAGAGAAAGGAAAATCTGTATCCCACTTTAAAAGAAAATTTTTCTTTAAATTAAAGATGAATAATTAAAATTTTACTAAAATTTAAGATTTTTTAAAATTTTAAAATTATCCTTTCTCTTTATGGGAAAATTTTTGAATTTTCTGAGACAGAAAGAAAGTATTTTAAACATCAAACACAATTATTTTTCATCTTTTATCTGTTTTTAGTTCTTGAAAAATTGAACAGTTTTTTACAAGAAGAAAATAATGAACAAGTTCAAATATTCTTGTTAGAGGTTATATGAAACCTTTACCTTCATTGAAAAAAATCTTAGTTTGAACAATTCACGTACAAAAGAATATCGTTACTATTGAAATTTTCTAACGAATAGTTCGAGTAGTGAATCAGCCGTTATTATTATTAATGAAGATTAATTAGTCTTCTATTTAGACTTACTCATTAAGACTAATTCATTAGTCTTTCAACTCTTTAAGACATTGATTTGACACTCTAAAATTATTTTTTGATACTAAATAGAGAAAAAGACTCAATACTTTACAAATCAACATCTCATGTTTAACACTTAATTGGGGGAGGGGAGTAGGAATTTATTCTAAGTCAAATAATTATAATTAAAAATCCTTAATGAATACTATTTGGGGTAGACTATGATATCATTTGTATTCATACTTGTATAAAATTCCCCTATGTTCGTATCAACCATGATTCATCGATAAGCAACCGTTTGGAAAATCCCTTATCGTGTTAGATAAGATGATTCACCGATCTTAGATATTAGCAGACTGCATGCGATACACAGCTCAGTTTATAGTTCTCAAGCTAGTTGTGTGCTCCAAAAGTTCTCAGTGATAATATAATTTATATATTTGTGTGTGTGTGTGTACCTACCTTTTTTCGATTTGACAAGTCTAACCTGGATTTAAGTGAAGACATGAAAGCCTCGAATGAAGCAAGTTCTTCAAGTTCTTTCTCTGATGATGTAAGTAAATAATTTTAATTTATTTAATGTGAAATGTTTATATTTTTATAACTTAGATTATTTTTTAATTTAATCGAGAAAAATGTATTCTATTTACTATATTTACATTGAAAAAGAAATTAGTGAAAATGCTTGTATATGTTATTAATAAGAAATTTAAAATATAACCCTTTTATTTGAAATTCAAAGTAGATTTTTATTTACTTGAATATTTTAATCAGCTTTTTATTACTAAAAAATTTTAAAAACTTATTACATGTCCTTTATTAGACTAGAGCAATTACCAAAATTCTTAATTTAATGTTATAAATAAGAAATTCAAAATATAACTCCTTTGAAATTTGAAATATATTTTCTTTTACTTAAATATTAAAAACGGTATTTATATTACTTCAAATTTTATAAGCTTTTTATTATATATCCTTCATTAGACTAAAGCAATTAACACAATTCTTAATTAAATTTTATTAATAAGAAATTCAAAATATAACTCCTTTGAAATTTAAAGCATATTTTCTTTTACTTAAATATTAAAAACGGTGTTTATATTACTAGAAATTTTATAAGCTTTTTATTATATGTCCTTCATTAGACTAAAGCAATTAACACAATTCTTAATTTAATAGATTAATAATAATAATATTTTATTCAAAGTATATTTCTATAAATAAGAAATTCAAAATATAACCCTTTTATTTGAAATTCAAAGTATATTTTCTTTTACTTAAATATTACTATAAATTTTAAAAACTTATTAAGTGTTCTAATTTAACAATTTTCCTTAATTTAGTTCGTTAGTAGCATTACCATGTAATGACTCGCCGTTGGGGAAAACCCAAGATATCAGAGATTTGATAAGGGGGTTTCCCCTAGATTAATTAGATAAGCGGCTGAGATGTGTTAGGAGGTTCATTCTAATATTACCTTTCTAGAGACAAGACAGAAAAATTTTCGCTTTTAGCATTTTTCATTATTAATTTAAAAAGTGAATTATTAATTTTTAAAAAGTGAATTCATCCCCCACGAATTTAAATTCAGAAATTCAAAATCATGTAAGTTCATTATTTTAAAAACTGTTTTGTATTATTATCTATTAAAATATATTTTAAAGCTATTTTCCTTTCTAAATGATTTAAACCTTAGACTTTTACATATGCTTTGTAGTTTAATATTGCTAAACGATTAATTTTTGAGATTCTCTTTTAATGAATCTATTCAAAGATCTTTTTTTTAAAGTATTACTCATTTTTCTTGTTGAATTGATAGTGTGAAAAAGTAAATTGATATTATTTGTGTGGAATGTTCTATTTTAAATGAATTTATAAAGTAAATTGATATTTTGAAAAGATATTATTTATGTGGAATGTTCTATTGTGAATGTATTTATATTATGTGAAAAATGTTTTATTCATTTCAAGTGTATTTTTGGTAGAAATTCTATTTTCATGTTAATGATGAGTCATTCTAAAAAATTCTAAATGTATCTTTTTAATTGGAGTGAATGAAATTTTAGTTTCACGCATAATTTAACTTAAAACAAAATTTAAACAAAGTTATTATTCTATGACTGAATTTTTAGAACTTGCTATTCATGAAATATATTTAAAAAACTCTTAATGTTTTTATACCCTTTTCAAAAATAATTTTCAATCGCAAAACTTTAAATGTTTATTTTAAATAAATCCTAAGGTGTATTTGTATGAGAATTAATTTTCATTTAATCTAACTTGGATGTGTAGTTATTCCCCCTTTTAAAGAAAACTTCTAAATTTGTTTAACCTAACGTGTAATGAGTTGTTATTCTCCTCTGAAATGAAAACTTCTAAACGTGTATATTGTTTTTTAATGAAAAGTTTTAAAAACATATTGAATTAGAAAATAATTCTGAATAGTATTATTGATTAATTTAAGTATACATTTATAAAAGCAGTGTATATACATTTTATCCTAATAGACACGTTTAAACATATTGGATGAGTCATACTTTTGATAAAAACAATGTATTCGAGGATTCATACTTTGAGTAAAATCATTTAATCTCAAAAAAATTATCTGAAAAACTTAAATTAGTGTAAAATTTAGAATTTTGTCAAAGTATTTTCTTAAAGTTTTGTTCGAAATATTCTTTTCCATTATTTATTTCGATTGTGTAATACTAAAAAAAAAGTCAATCTTTGTAAAAGCTAATGGTCTTATTTTGTAAATTAATTTAAGTGTATATGGATAGACATGTTTAAACATATTCGATGAGTCATACTTTTGATAAAAACAATGTATTCGAGGACTCATACTTTGAGTAAAATCATTTAATCTCAAAAAAATTATCTGAAAAACTTAAATTAGTGTAAAATTTAGAATTTTGTCAAAGTATTTTCTTAAAGTTTTGTTCGAAATATTCTTTTCCATTATTTATTTCGATTGTGTAATACTAAAAAAAAAAGTCAATCTTTGTAAAAGCTAATGGTCTTATTTTGTAAATTAATTTAAGTGTATATGGATAGACATGTTTAAACATATTCGATGAGTCATACTTTTGATAAAAACAATGTATTCGAGGACTCATACTTTGAGTAAAATCAATTTATCTCATTAAAATTATGTCTAAAAGTAAAATCTAAGTTAAACTAGTGTAAAATTTAGAATTTTGTCAAAGTATTTTCTTAAAGTTTTGTTCGAAATATTCTTTTCCGTTATTTATTTCGATAGTGTAATACTAAAAAAAAGTCAATCTTTGTAAAAGCTAATGGTCTTATTTTGTAAATTAATTTAAGTGTATATGGATAGACATGTTTAAACATATTCGATGAGTCATACTTTTGATAAAATCAATTTATCTCATTAAAATTGTGTCTAAAAGTCTATCTAAGTTAAACTAGTGTTAAATCTTCTTTTAAATATTTAGAACTTTGTCATAGTATTTTCTCAAAGTTTTAGTCGAAAATATTACTCTAGTTTATTTACCTAGAATTAGGGAAAAAAAACTATCTATTAGCTAAGTTTAATTAAAGGAGTAAAAACAAATGTTTCAGAGATCTCACTTTATTATGTGATTAGTTAAAAACGATTGTTTTAAATTAATTTCCAAATATTTACTAAAAAGAAAAATTTTCTTTTAAAGTGGGATACAGATTTTCCTTTCTCTCAGAGTAAGTTAGACATTATTGATCGCATGGAAAAAAATTGTCTAAAAGAAATGGATAAAAAAAATCAAACGAAGGAGTCTATTCAGGTATTTTTATTATTATTATTATTAAACAGGCATTTTTGTATACATAAAAATTTTAAAAAATCTTAAATTTTAGTAAAATTTTAATTATTCATCTTTAATTTAAAGAAAAATTTTCTTTTAAAGTGGGATACAGATTTTCCTTTCTCTCAGAGTAAGTTAGACATGCTTGATCGCATAGAAATTAACTGTCTAAAAGAAATGGATAGAAAGAATCAAATGAAGGAGTCTATTCAGGTATTTTTTATTATTATTTTGATAAAAATCAGTTTTTTCTTAGTAAACCATTTATTTATTTATTCTTCAAAAAGGTATCATTGTAAAAGCTTTTTTTTTTTTTAATTCTTTTTCAGCGAGGACTACCTATGCTATTTGAAGGTGTTAAAACCTCATCTAAAGCCAAAAAAGACTCTTCCAAGGTGTGTATAAAAAAGTTGTTTCAATATTTTTTTGAATAATTTTTAATGAATTATTTTTAACTCGAAGTTTTTTTACACTTATCATGTGTTAACAAGTAGTCTTTTTTTAACTTAAAAAATCGCATAAATTGGAATTAATTTTCTAAAGTTTCTTTCGAGTCGAATGCTTGAATCTCAAATTTTTCAACTTTATTTGTAGGGTAGTAGACCTTTTTAACTGAAACTCGATATATTCCTACTAGTAAAATAAAAACAAGTTTGGATTTATTTTCAGATTCAACATGTTTGCGAAGTGTGCGAGAAATCCTTTTCTCGTAAAGATAATTTAATTCGTCATCATCAACTAATCCACATCAGACAAAGTAGCCATCCTTTGAACTTTGAGGCAGGTCCTTCCAACGTTAAAGCAGGTCTTTCGAAGGTTGTTGTTAATTCATCTAATGCAGGTCGACCTAATATAGATTCTACATCTAGGGTAAGTCTCAATTCTTTTTGTTTTTACAAGTGCATTCTATGTCCTTTTTAGGTTTTTAAAAAAAGTTTTTTTTTACACAATTCTTTTTAAATTTTTTCTGCGAAATAGATTAAAAAGGGGAAAACTATTTTTTTAATACTTAGCAGGAAATATTTGTCAGAGAATAGTTTTCATTAAAATTAAATAAATTTACAATTATATTTTAAAAGGATTAAATTTAAAGAAGAGTTTTGTTTTAAAAATCTTAGAAAGTTAAATAAAAAAATTAATAAGGGTTTTTCTTCTTTTATAGGGCGTCCACATATGCAATATATGCGAAAAATCATTTTCTAGGAAAGATAATTTAAGACGTCACCAGCTAATTCATGATAGGGAACAATCATCTTTGAATACCACCTACACTTGTGAATAACAATAGGGAAAATAGTTCACTTGTATTTAAAATGACTTTGTTAATTTTTATATATCTTGTTAAGAATGAAAAAAACTAAAAATAATTTATTTTTAAAAGATTAATTGAATTATTATTGTTTTAATTATTATAAAAATCAATTAAAGGATATGTGTTAATTGCAATTCTAACTAGAAAAATATATACTCGAAAATTTAATGAACTCCTAATCAGTGAAGTTATCTACCTGGGAAAAACCCCTGAATGACTCATAACTTGTTAGTCATTTGAATCAGATAAGAACTTGTCCTCTCCATTTTTCGAGAAAGTGTATCAAACAGATGTGTTCGTAAAAGGTAAGTGTGATTTTTATGTGAATACTTATTTCTCTTATACATTTAGAAAATATGTGTTGTTGAAGCATATGCATTTGTGGAACTTAATCACGAATTTAAAAAGCAGTTTAAATATGTGAGATAAATATATCTTGAAAAGTTAGTTAATATATAAAAATTATTTTGACGAAATTTTTCAAATTCTGGTCATTCACTTCTATAACACTATACATTTCCTAAAAAAATGATACTTACAATACTATGTCAGAATAATGATAAAGAATGAACTGCGATGGGTGGGGGAAAATCACATGATCTCTATTACGTAACATAAATGGGAACTAAATCTATATCTCACAAACACTGTGCAGAATGACTATGTCAGGTTATTAAGACACACATAAGAAGGTATATATATTTCAAAGAGTGATATTAGCATTACTATTCATATCCCTCGATATTAATAATATATTTATTAAAACCCCCCGCTTGATTACATATAAGAACATAATGACACTTATGTGTGAAACTAATATTAAAGTCTAAGTGATGACTCATCATATTAAACGTTTGCAGTGTATTGCCTAATAATAACTTGCCTGTTTCTTAAAAAAATTGAAAAGAATTCCTCTTCTATTTGTTTTAATTATGAAAATCATTCGAAAAATTTAATTATGCATTAATTAAAATGAAAAATATTAAACGAAAGGCTTATTATTTTCATTTGAAAGTGATAAATATTTATTTAAATTTTGATGATTAAAGTTACAGGCTCTAAAAGCGCAATCATTTCTTTCGTGTATTAATATTTATAAGAAATGATCTAAAAATAATATTTATTTATATTAAGAAAAAATTTGAAGTTTGCGTGGCTTCACATATTTACTAGGTTAAAAATTAAATTGGAATTACAATTATTTTTACATTAAATTATACTTAATTAACATGTGTGAAGATCCTATATTTTTAATGATATTCTGTATATTTTCATACGTTCTAAATTCTTAGCAAAATATTTCTAAAAGGCTCCAAAATGACCATATATATGTGAATTCATTAATAACATTCACTAAAGCAATACGTATAACCGATAAATGTCCTCCTTTCAATTCAAAAACGTAACTGAAAAATAGGTAAAAAAAAAAACTACAATTTCTAAAAATTACCTTTAGAAAACATCTCATTTAAAAGAATAAAATCCTTAATCAAATTTCTAATTCCCTTTTAATTAATATTTAACTACTAACAATTATCTAATCCCTATTCATCATTGCGTTAGAAATAAACCCTCCAGAAAAGTGAGTCATGTACTTATCATACGAACTGTTGAGGTGCTTATCTACCAAAGGGTTTTTCCATTTGGGGAATACGTGCATACAGTAAAATTTGATGTTATATGAAACGAAATCAGCTAATATATATTCCTCTTTTAAAAAGTTTTGGAATAGTATTAAGTCTCTGAATACTTGTGGTGTGTTTTGAAATATTTGTTAAGTATAATTTAAATTTTATTTTATTTTTGATTCATACATTGACTAGATTAAAAGATCACTGAAAATTTAATTTTTTCTTCAAATATTCACCAAATTTCCTAGTTACATATATTTTTTACCATTCAATAAGTAAAGTTTAGTCAAAAAGCACATTACAAAAGTATAACTTCATTTATCTAACTAATGATAGTCTAAAATTACTAATCGACTAATACAAAACTTTCAATTCAATTATATAAAACCGAGAAATATTTGTGAAAACATGACTACAATTCAAAAAAATATCTTTAAAAACATGTCACTTAAAAGAATAAAATCCTTCCCCAAATTTTATTCTAAAAACATTCGCATTCCTATAAATATTTAAAAATTTCCACTGTTTTTTCAAAAAATTTCTATTTTAAATAAAAATATCTCATAACACTCAATTCGTTGACAAAATCAAATAAAACCCTCGAAAAATTTCTAAAGTTTCTTCATTAAATTATTGCCCAACTAGTAGCCAAGAGGTTCTGCTCTCGAAGCTGGTAGAGAGGAGGTGCTGGGTTCGAACAGAATCGCGCCCGTCGGCCTAATCGTTCGGAGTTTTCGTGGTTTTCTTCGAACCGTGGATTTCCATGCAAAAATACGTGTTAGGTTCCCTAAGAAAGACCCAAATATCTTTAAAAAACATGTCACTTAAAAGAATAAAATCCTTCCGCAAATTTTAATCAAAAAACATTCACATTCCTACAAAAATTTAAAAATTTCCACTTTTTTTTTTTTTTTTTTTAATTTCCATTTCAAATAAAAATATCTCATACCACTGAATTCATTAACAAAATTAAATGAAACTCTCAAAAATTTTCTGAAGTTTCTTCATTAAGTTATTTTCTTATTTATATTTTTTAATTAGCATTTTTAATTAATTACTATTTTTAATGAATGAATATTTTTAATTCTAAAAATTCGCGACTGCATACTACAGTTGACTAAAAATAAATTTCAAACTCAAAAATTCTTAGTCCACTCATTAAAATTTCTAAATTAATTTTTCTTATTAATTATTTTTAATTACTTTTTAATTAATTGATATCTTAAATTAATTTCCATTTTTAATAATTCATTCAAACCTCGTACTATACTACACTAATAAAATTGTTCGAATAATTCTAAGTCGCTTCATTAAATATTTCCTCATTAAATTTTTAATTGCTATTTTTAATTACTAATTAGTTAACCGATCGAAAAATAACCCCTCGTACTATAACAGGTTAATCTATGAAACTAATTTAAATACTTAATTAACATGTGTGAAGATCCTATATTTTTAATGATATTCTGTATATTTTCATACGTTCTAAATTCTTAGCAAAATATTTCTAAAAGGCTCCAAAATGACCATATATATGTGAATTCATTAATAACATTCACTAAAGCAATACGTATAACCGATAAATGTCCTCCTTTCAATTCAAAAACGTAACTGAAAAATAGGTAAAAAAAAAAAACTACAATTTCTAAAAATTACCTTTAGAAAACATCTCATTTAAAAGAATAAAATCCTTAATCAAATTTCTAATTCCCTTTTAATTAATATTTAACTACTAACAATTATCTAATCCCTATTCATCATTGCGTTAGAAATAAACCCTCCAGAAAAGTGAGTCATGTACTTATCATACGAACTGTTGAGGTGCTTATCTACCAAAGGGTTTTTTCATTTGGGGAATACGTGCATACAGTAAAATTTGATGTTATATGAAACGAAATCAGCTAATATATATTCCTCTTTTAAAAAATTATGGAATAGTATTAAGTCTCTGAATACTTGTGGTGTGTTTTGAAATATTTGTTAAGTATAATTTAAATTTTATTTTATTTTTGATTCATACATTGACTAGATTAAAAGATCACTGAAAATTTAATTTTTTCTTCAAATATTCACCAAATTTCCTAGTTACATATATTTTTTACCATTCAATAAGTAAAGTTTAGTCATAAAGCACATTACAAAAGTATAACTTCATTTATCTAACTAATGATAGTCTAAAATTACTAATCGACTAATACAAAACTTTCAATTCAATTATATAAAACCGAGAAATATTTGTGAAAACATGACTGCAATTCAAAAAAATATCTTTAAAAACATGTCACTTAAAAGAATAAAATCCTTCCCCAAATTTTATTCTAAAAACATTCGCATTCCTATAAATAAAATTTCCACTGTTTTTTTCAAAAAATTTCTATTTTTAATAAAAATATCTCATAACACTCAATTCGTTGACAAAATCAAATAAAACCCTCGAAAAATTTCTAAAGTTTCTTCATTAAATTATTGCCCAACTAGTAGCCAAGAGGTTCTGCTCTCGAAGCTGGTAGAGAGGAGGTGCTGGGTTCGAACAGAATCGCGCCCGTCGGCCTAATCGTTCGGAGTTTTCGTGGTTTTCTTCGAACCGTGGATTTCCATGCATAAATACGTGTTAGGTTCCCTTAGAAAGACCCAAATATCTTTAAAAAACATGTCACTTAAAAGAATAAAATCCTTCCGCAAATTTTAATCAAAAAACATTCACATTCCTACAAAAATTTAAAAATTTCCACTTTTTTTTTTTTTTAATTTCCATTTCAAATAAAAATATCTCATACCACTGAATTCATTAACAAAATTAAATGAAACTCTCAAAAATTTTCTGAAGTTTCTTCATTAAGTTATTTTCTTATTCATATTTTTTAATTAGCATTTTTAATTAATTACTATTTTTAATGAATGAATATTTTTAATTCTAAAAATTCGCGACTGCATACTATAGTTGACTAAAAATAAATTTAAAACTCAAAAATTCTTAGTCCACTCATTAAAATTTCTAAATTAATTTTTCTTATTAATTATTTTTAATTACTTTTTAATTAATTGATATTTTAAATTAATTTCCATTTTTAATAATTCATTCAAACCTCATACTATACTATAGTTGAGTAATAATAACTCTCGAAAAATTCTAAGTCGCTTCATTAAATATTTCCTCATTAAATTCTTAATTGCTATTTTTAATTACTAATTAGTTAACCGATCGAAAAATAACCCCTCGTACTATAACAGGTTAATCTATGAAACTAATTTAAAAATACCCCCTCGTACTATAACATGTTAAAAAAAATTCAATCTCTCGAAAATTCCCACTTTTACTCAAAAAAATCCTTATCTCACCAAAAAAAATTTTTACCCCCCTTTTACCCCTACTCTTACAAGACGCTCTCGAAAGAACACCTCCTCCTCCCCCTCCTCATTGCCTCATTCCTCATGCCTCCTCCCTCCTCCCTCATTCCTCATTCCTCATGCCTCCTCCCTCCTCCCTCCTCCTGGCGTGAAACTCTCACTTCTCCCCTACTCAGGTGCTATCATCTTTAGTAATTTTTTTCAAATAAAAGGACTTATAATAACTATTGAAATATTGCGATGTTCACATCTGTCCCATGTTCACATGTGCCCCCATCATCCCTATACCTGAAATTCCATGAGTTGCAAAACAAACTTTTAAATAATCCATAACTTCTTGAGATGTAGCATATTTTATCTCTTTAAAATCAAAGTAATTGGAAAATTGTCTACAACAAGTATTGCCAGAAAATTTGAAGAAAGCTAAAGATAATTTCACGAGCACGTTGTAAAGAAAGATTAGTTCCAAGATAATCTTAATGGATGATCTGCAAATATTTACCTGTAAAGACTTTTTTAGTAGTATCAAACGATTTGATTTGAACAACAGATAATGAAGATAAAGAAAAGAAAATTAAATTCATCTCGATAATTTCAATACTTTCTAAGATGATGTGGAACTTCTTTGATAGCATTTAGCATCCATTTGGAAGAAAATATTTAGAAATTTGCAGTACTTCATATTCCTTTATAACATCTACCAGTTCTTTAAAAGTCAATGTTGGAAGGAGGACATCTAAAACGACTTCAAGAGTTTTATTCTCTTTATTAAATATTTATAGAGTTTTCAGTATGTGGCCGCGACTCAGTGCATCATGTGTAGGTACAGTAGAATTTCCTTACAATGAATGTCACTTTAACGAATTTTCCAGTTTAACGAATACTATTTGGATGGTTAAAAAAATCCTATTTCCTTATTTCATAATACAAATATTAACTTTAACGAATTTTTCAGTATAGCGAATTTAATCATTGCTCCCCAATAATTCGTTATAACGAGATTTTACTGTATATCAGTATCACATCTAAAAGTTATATGATTAGACTACAGAAGACTATCAAAAACAAATTGTTGTAAATGAGGAGGAGCTAACTGGAGGGACATTTCAGCTATGGCTTCTAAGGGGGCCGTCTCTATTAGAACGTAACTTATTTCCCATAAATACGAGTATATTCCTGGAATTTCTTGCAGCCACACGGAATAGCTAAAGCTCTTTCCCAATTTAAGGATAGCCCTGCTCTGCATGTGTTTGTCGAAAAAAGCAATAGTCCTAACTTCTTGAAGAACAACAGCTCAAATTGCATACGAGCTGGCTTGTACGGGAACAACAACAGGTTTGTTAACCTTATAAGCCTATTTTAGCATGCTTTTTAAGGCCAGTTTTAATTTGACAAAGGCATTTCTTAACCACTGAAGAACTTAAAAAAAATCATTCTGTAATAAACTACGCAAATGTTCTGAACTTGTTCAATGATTAGAAGTGATTTTCGAAACATAAGTCATCACACCAAGAAATCTCTGTAAGATACGTTGGAGTTTTCCGCACACATAGGGGAGATGGGGGCACATGTGAACAGTTCGCATAAATATAGCTTTTTCTCATAACTGGTTTAATTTCTATAAACAAAAACTACTTCATATAGTAAACAGAACTTTCTTTTACACATGGTATTTTTTTAAAAAATCACCTGTATAGTTCTTATTATATTTTTTAATAGTTTTATAAATTCAAAAAATTGTTCACATGTGCCCCATCAGCGGGGTAGTTGTGAACACACGTGGGGCATATGTGAACACAAGGAAAAAATATACTTTGACATGCTTTTTATTCTGTTATTCATTTGTCGTCGTAATCATTAGTTATATTACATGTTAAATTCACCATAAAGGAAAATTTATATATATATTTCTCTACTTTCCTGGGATATGTTTAAGAAAAAGATTATAAAACAAAAATAAGTGAATTTGACGGGGGAGACTTAGGTGATTCATTAAGTATTGTTGCAATAAATTAAAAAAAAAGGAAGCAATTATAAAAAATAAGTTAAAACTTTTAAATTTTGCTTAGGGGTTTTTGTTTGGGGGAAATTTGAGGGAGGGGGCATTTACATGCTATTTATAGGAAACCTGCCGAAATACGAAAGATTTTCACTGCTGTATTTGCCTTATTTACTTGTAAATTGTAGATAAAGAAGGGTTTTTTAATGATTAAAAAATATCTCGACTATAACCCCCTCCCGCATAACTTCTTTTGCTTTTGAAAGAAGGGGGGGGGGGGGGCGTTACAATCGGAATTTTACGGTAGTTATCAGTTTAAAAACTTTACTTTCTTAAAACATTACTGATATCTATCGCCATTCGAAGCATCATATACATATCTGTTTTTGAGATGGAAGTAAGCCATCATTGCAAATTTAGAACAAATGTAATAGAAAAATTTGCAAAATTGTTCAAGGTTGTAAGGTGCAATGTTCAGAGTGCTCTTTTGTATTAACAATGCATAAAAAATATTGTTGTAAACCGTTTAGTAAAATAAATACATAACACTTATTCCATTTTAGAAAACATTAAATCTATTTAAAGTACAATTGAATGTAAACGAACTTGTTGCTCTTTATGTATTTGCTGAAAGATCTGTTTGTGGAAGTTTCAATACAAAAGCAACTTTGTGTGAGGAAAATATCTTGTATTTCAGGAAAATTATAGATAATGGATCTGACATTATTTCTCATTAAGTTAACTGAAAGGAACAGAATCACAGAATGATTATTGGGCACTTATGAACTGTTCATATCTCCTCCAACTAGTTTGTTCACAAGAGCCCCACATTGCTGCTTCTGTTAAATTGATAAATAATTAATATTTCTCAATTTTAGAAGAAAAAGAATTTAATCAAAAATATTTATTAGTGTTCATAGTATATGTTAAAACACTCAAATTCAAATAAATGAATAAATAAATAATGTTATTCGCTTACCAACTTGGAACAAAGATTTTACTTTTGACATCTAAAAACAGTGTTTTGGCTACAGAGGACAAATAAAATATCAAATAGCTTCAAAAATTTTTTACCATATGTCTACAGGTGCTATCATCTTTAGTAATTTTTTTCAAATAAAAGAACTTATAATAACTATTGAAATATTGCGATGTTCACATCTGCCCCATGTTAACATGTGCCCCCATCTCCCCTATACCTGGAATTCCATGAGTTGCAAAACAAATTTTTAAATAATCCATAACTTCTTGAGATGTAGCATATTTTATCTCTTTAAAATCAAAGTAATTGGAAAATTGTCTGCAACAAGTATTGCCAGAAAATTTGAAGAAAGCTAAAGATAATTTCACGAGCACGTTGTAAAGAAAGATTAGTTCCAAGATAATCTTAATGGATGATCTGCAAATATTTACCTGTTAAGACTTTTTTAGTAGTATCAAACGATTTGATTTGAACAACAGATAATGAAGATAAAGAAAAGAAAATTAAATTCATCTCGATAATTTCAATACTTTCTAAGATGATGTGGAACTTCTTTGATAGCATTTAGCATCCATTTGGAAGAAAATATTTAGAAATTTGCAGTACTTCATATTCCTTTATAACATCTACCAGTTCTTTCAAAGTCTATGTTGGAAGGAGGACATCTAAAACGACTTCAAGAGTTTTATTCTCTTTATTAAATATTTATAGAGTTTTCAGTATGTGGCCGCGACTCAGTGCATCATGTGTAGGTACAGTAGAATTTCCTTACAATGAATGTCACTTTAACGAATTTTCCAGTTTAACGAATACTATTTGGATGGTTAAAAAAATCCTATTTCCTTATTTCATAATACAAATATTAACTTTAACGAATTTTTCAGTATAGCGAATTTAATCATTGCTCCCCAATAATTCGTTATAACGAGATTTTACTGTATATCAGTATCACATCTAAAAGTTATATGATTAGACTACTGAAGACTATCAAAAACAAATTGTTGTAAATGAGGAGGAGCTAACTGGAGGGACATTTCAGCTATGGCTTCTAAGGGGGCCGTCTCTATTAGAACGTAACTTATTTCCCATAAATACGCGTATATTCCTGGAATTTCTTGCAGCCATACGGAATAGCTAAAGCTCTTTCCCAATTTAAGGATAGCCCTGCTCTGCATGTGTTTGTCGAAAAAAGCAATAGTCCTAACTTCTTGAAGAACAACAGCTCAAATTGCATACGAGCTGGCTTGTACGGGAACAACAACAGGTTTGTTAACCTTATAAGCCTATTTTAGCATGCTTTTTAAGGCCAGTTTTTATTTGACAAAGGCATTTCTTAATCACTGAAGAACTTAAAAAAAATCATTCTGTAATAAACTACGCAAATGTTCTGAACTTGTTCAATGATTAGAAGTGATTTTCGAAACATAAGTCATCACACCAAGAAATCTCTGTAAGATACGTTGGAGTTTTCCGCACACATAGGGGAGATGGGGGCACATGTGAACAGTTCGCATAAATATAGCTTTTTCTCATAACTGGTTTAATTTCTATAAACAAAAACTACTTCATATAGTAAACAGAACTTTCTTTTACACATGGTATTTTTTTAAAAAATCACCTGTATTAGTTCTTATTATATTTTTTAATAGTTTTATAAATTCAAAAAATTGTTCACATGTGCCCCATCAGCGGGGTAGTTGTGAACACACGTGGGGCATATGTGAACACAAGGAAAAAATATACTTTGACATGCTTTTTATTCTGTTATTCATTTGTCGTCGTAATCATTAGTTATATTACATGTTAAATTCACCATAAAGGAAAATTTATATATATATTTCTCTAGTTTCCTGGGATATGTTTAAGAAAAAGATTATAAAACAAAAATAAGTGAATTTGACGGGGGAGACTTAGGTGATTCATTAAGTATTGTTGCAATAAATTAAAAAAAAAGGAAGCAATTATAAAAAATAAGTTAAAACTTTTAAATTTTGCTTAGGGGTTTTTGTTTGGGGGAAATTTGAGGGAGGGGGCATTTACATGCTATTTATAGGAAACCTGCCGAAATACGAAAGATTTTCACTGCTGTATTTGCCTTATTTACTTGTAAATTGTAGATAAAGAAGGGTTTTTTAATGATTAAAAAATATCTCGACTATAACCCCCTCCCCGCATAACTTCTTTTGCTTTTGAAAGAAGGGGGGGGGGGGGCGTTACAATCGGAATTTTACGGTAGTTATCAGTTTAAAAACTTTACTTTCTTAAAACATTACTGATATCTATCGCCATTCGAAGCATCATATACATATCTGTTTTTGAGATGGAAGTAAGCCATCATTGCAAATTTAGAACAAATGTAATAGAAAAATTTGCAAAATTGTTCAAGGTTGTAAGGTGCAATGTTCAGGGTGCTCTTTTGTATTAACAATGCATAAAAAATATTGTTGTAAACCGTTTAGTAAAATAAATACATAACACTTATTCCATTTTAGAAAACATTAAATCTATTTAAAGTACAATTGAATGTAAACGAACTTGTTGCTCTTTATGTATTTGCTGAAAGATGTGTTTGTGGAAGTTTCAATACAAAAGCAACTTTGTGTGAGGAAAATATCTTGTATTTCAGGAAAATTATAGATAATGGATCTGACATTATTTCTCATTAAGTTAACTGAAAGGAACAGAATCACAGAATGATTATTGGGCACTTATGAACTGTTCATATCTCCTCCAACTAGTTTGTTCACAAGAGCCCCACATTGCTGCTTCTGTTAAATTGATAAATAATTAATATTTCTCAATTTTAGAAGAAAAAGAATTTAATCAAAAATATTTATTAGTGTTCATAGTATATGTTAAAACACTCAAATTCAAATAAATGAATAAATAAATAATGTTATTCGCTTACCAACTTGGAACAAAGATTTTACTTTTGACATCTAAAAACAGTGTTTTGGCTACAGAGGACAAATAAAATATCAAATAGCTTCAAAAATTTTTTACCATATGTCTACAGGTGCTATCATCTTTAGTAATTTTTTTCAAATAAAAGAACTTATAATAACTATTGAAATATTGCGATGTTCACATCTGCCCCATGTTAACATGTGCCCCCATCTCCCCTATACCTGGAATTCCATGAGTTGCAAAACAAATTTTTAAATAATCCATAACTTCTTGAGATGTAGCATATTTTATCTCTTTAAAATCAAAGTAATTGGAAAATTGTCTGCAACAAGTATTGCCAGAAAATTTGAAGAAAGCTAAAGATAATTTCACGAGCACGTTGTAAAGAAAGATTAGTTCCAAGATAATCTTAATGGATGATCTGCAAATATTTACCTGTTAAGACTTTTTTAGTAGTATCAAACGATTTGATTTGAACAACAGATAATGAAGATAAAGAAAAGAAAATTAAATTCATCTCGATAATTTCAATACTTTCTAAGATGATGTGGAACTTCTTTGATAGCATTTAGCATCCATTTGGAAGAAAATATTTAGAAATTTGCAGTACTTCATATTCCTTTATAACATCTACCAGTTCTTTCAAAGTCTATGTTGGAAGGAGGACATCTAAAACGACTTCAAGAGTTTTATTCTCTTTATTAAATATTTATAGAGTTTTCAGTATGTGGCCGCGACTCAGTGCATCATGTGTAGGTACAGTAGAATTTCCTTACAATGAATGTCACTTTAACGAATTTTCCAGTTTAACGAATACTATTTGGATGGTTAAAAAAATCCTATTTCCTTATTTCATAATACAAATATTAACTTTAACGAATTTTTCAGTATAGCGAATTTAATCATTGCTCCCCAATAATTCGTTATAACGAGATTTTACTGTATATCAGTATCACATCTAAAAGTTATATGATTAGACTACTGAAGACTATCAAAAACAAATTGTTGTAAATGAGGAGGAGCTAACTGGAGGGACATTTCAGCTATGGCTTCTAAGGGGGCCGTCTCTATTAGAACGTAACTTATTTCCCATAAATACGCGTATATTCCTGGAATTTCTTGCAGCCATACGGAATAGCTAAAGCTCTTTCCCAATTTAAGGATAGCCCTGCTCTGCATGTGTTTGTCGAAAAAAGCAATAGTCCTAACTTCTTGAAGAACAACAGCTCAAATTGCATACGAGCTGGCTTGTACGGGAACAACAACAGGTTTGTTAACCTTATAAGCCTATTTTAGCATGCTTTTTAAGGCCAGTTTTAATTTGACAAAGGCATTTCTTAATCACTGAAGAACTTAAAAAAAATCATTCTGTAATAAACTACGCAAATGTTCTGAACTTGTTCAATGATTAGAAGTGATTTTCGAAACATAAGTCATCACACCAAGAAATCTCTGTAAGATACGTTGGAGTTTTCCGCACACATAGGGGAGATGGGGGCACATGTGAACAGTTCGCATAAATATAGCTTTTTCTCATAACTGGTTTAATTTCTATAAACAAAAACTACTTCATATAGTAAACAGAACTTTCTTTTACACATGGTATTTTTTTAAAAAATCACCTGTATTAGTTCTTATTATATTTTTTAATAGTTTTATAAATTCAAAAAATTGTTCACATGTGCCCCATCAGCGGGGTAGTTGTGAACACACGTGGGGCATATGTGAACACAAGGAAAAAAATACTTTGACATGCTTTTTATTCTGTTATTCATTTGTCGTCGTAATCATTAGTTATATTACATGTTAAATTCACCATAAAGGAAAATTTATATATATATTTCTCTAGTTTCCTGGGATATGTTTAAGAAAAAGATTATAAAACAAAAATAAGTGAATTTGACGGGGGAGACTTAGGTGATTCATTAAGTATTGTTGCAATAAATTAAAAAAAAAGGAAGCAATTATAAAAAATAAGTTAAAACTTTTAAATTTTGCTTAGGGGTTTTTGTTTGGGGGAAATTTGAGGGAGGGGGCATTTACATGCTATTTATAGGAAACCTGCCGAAATACGAAAGATTTTCACTGCTGTATTTGCCTTATTTACTTGTAAATTGTAGATAAAGAAGGGTTTTTTAATGATTAAAAAATATCTCGACTATAACCCCCTCCCCGCATAACTTCTTTTGCTTTTGAAAGAAGGGGGGGGGGGGGGGGCGTTACAATCGGAATTTTACGGTAGTTATCAGTTTAAAAACTTTACTTTCTTAAAACATTACTGATATCTATCGCCATTCGAAGCATCATATACATATCTGTTTTTGAGATGGAAGTAAGCCATCATTGCAAATTTAGAACAAATGTAATAGAAAAATTTGCAAAATTGTTCAAGGTTGTAAGGTGCAATGTTCAGGGTGCTCTTTTGTATTAACAATGCATAAAAAATATTGTTGTAAACCGTTTAGTAAAATAAATACATAACACTTATTCCATTTTAGAAAACATTAAATCTATTTAAAGTACAATTGAATGTAAACGAACTTGTTGCTCTTTATGTATTTGCTGAAAGATGTGTTTGTGGAAGTTTCAATACAAAAGCAACTTTGTGTGAGGAAAATATCTTGTATTTCAGGAAAATTATAGATAATGGATCTGACATTATTTCTCATTAAGTTAACTGAAAGGAACAGAATCACAGAATGATTATTGGGCACTTATGAACTGTTCATATCTCCTCCAACTAGTTTGTTCACAAGAGCCCCACATTGCTGCTTCTGTTAAATTGATAAATAATTAATATTTCTCAATTTTAGAAGAAAAAGAATTTAATCAAAAATATTTATTAGTGTTCATAGTATATGTTAAAACACTCAAATTCAAATAAATGAATAAATAAATAATGTTATTCGCTTACCAACTTGGAACAAAGATTTTACTTTTGACATCTAAAAACAGTTTTTTGGCTACAGAGGACAAATAAAATATCAAATAGCTTCAAAAATTTTTTACCATATGTCTACAGGTGCTATCATCTTTAGTAATTTTTTTCAAATAAAAGAACTTATAATAACTATTGAAATATTGCGATGTTCACATCTGCCCCATCTTAACATGTGCCCCCATCTCCCCTATACCTGGAATTCCATGAGTTGCAAAACAAACTTTTAAATAATCCATAACTTCTTGAGATGTAGCATATTTTATCTCTTTAAAATCAAAGTAATTGGAAAATTGTCTGCAACAAGTATTGCCAGAAAATTTGAAGAAAGCTAAAGATAATTTCACGAGCACGTTGTAAAGAAAGATTAGTTCCAAGATAATCTTAATGGATGATCTGCAAATATTTATCTGTTAGACTTTTTTAGTAGTATCAAACGATTTGATTTGAACAACAGATAATGAAGATAAAGAAAAGAAAATTAAATTCATCTCGATAATTTCAATACTTTCTAAGATGATGTGGAACTTCTTTGATAGCATTTAGCATCCATTTGGAAGAAAATATTTAGAAATTTGCAGTACTTCATATTCTTTTAAAACATCTACCAGTTCTTTAAAAGTCAGTATTGGAAGGAGGACATCTAAAACGACTTCAAGAGTTTTATTTTATTCTCTTTATTAAATATTTATAGAGTTTTCAGTATGTGGCCGCGACTCAGTGCATCATGTATAGGTACAGTAGAATTTCCTTACAATGAATGTCACTTTAACGAATTTTCCAGTTTAACGAATACTATTTGGATGGTTAAAAAAAATCCTATTTCCTTATTTCATAATACAAATATTAACTTTAACGAATTTTTCAGTATAGCGAATTTAATCATTTCTCCCCAATAATTCGTTATAACGAGATTTTACTGTATATCAGTATCACATCTAAAAGTTATATGATTAGAATACTGAAGACTATCAAAAACAAATCGTTGTAAATGAGGAGGAGCTAACTGGAGGGACATTTCAGCTATGGCTTCTAAGGGGGCCGTCTCTATTAGAACGTAACTTATTTCTCATAAATACGAGTATATTCCTGGAATTTCTTGCAGCCATACGGAATAGCTAAAGCTCTTTCCCAATTTAAGGATAGCCCTGCTCTGCATGTGTTTGTCGAAAAAAGCAATAGTCCTAACTTCTTGAAGAACAACAGCTCAAATTGCATACGAGCTGGCTTGTACGGGAACAACAACAGGTTTGTTAACCTTATAAGCCTATTTTAGCATGCTTTTTAAGGCCTGTTTTAATTTGACAAAGGCATTTCTTAATCACTGAAGAACTTAAAAAAAAAATCATTCTGTAATAAACTACGTAAATGTTCTGATCTTGTTCAATGATTAGAAGTGATTTTCGAAACATAAGTCATCACACCAAGAAATCTCTGTAAGATACGTTGGAGTTTTCCGCACACATAAGGGATATGGGTGCACATGTGAACAGTTCGCATAAATATAGCTTTTTCTCATAACTGGTTTAATTTCTATAAACAAAAACTACTTCATATAGTAAACAGAACTTTCTTTTACACATGGTATTTTTTTAAAAAATCACCTGTATTAGTTCTTATTATATTTTTTAATAGTTTTATAAATTCAAAAAATTGTTCACATGTGCCCCATCAGCGGGGTAGTTGTGAACACACGTGGGGCATATGTGAACACAAGGAAAAAATATACTTTGACATGCTTTTTATTCTGTTATTCATTTGTCGTCGTAATCATTAGTTATATTACATGTTAAATTCACCATAAAGGAAAATTTATATATATATTTCTCTAGTTTCCTGGGATATGTTTAAGAAAAAGATTATAAAACAAAAATAAGTGAATTTGACGGGGGAGACTTAGGTGATTCATTAAGTATTGTTGCAATAAATTAAAAAAAAAGGAAGCAATTATAAAAAATAAGTTAAAACTTTTAAATTTTGCTTAGGGGTTTTTGTTTGGGGGAAATTTGAGGGAGGGGGCATTTACATGCTATTTATAGGAAACCTGCCGAAATACGAAAGATTTTCACTGCTGTATTTGCCTTATTTACTTGTAAATTGTAGATAAAGAAGGGTTTTTTAATGATTAAAAAATATCTCGACTATAACCCCCTCCCCGCATAACTTCTTTTGCTTTTGAAAGAAGGGGGGGGGGGCGTTACAATCGGAATTTTACGGTAGTTATCAGTTTAAAAACTTTACTTTCTTAAAACATTACTGATATCTATCGCCATTCGAAGCATCATATACATATCTGTTTTTGAGATGGAAGTAAGCCATCATTGCAAATTTAGAACAAATGTAATAGAAAAATTTGCAAAATTGTTCAAGGTTGTAAGGTGCAATGTTCAGGGTGCTCTTTTGTATTAACAATGCATAAAAAATATTGTTGTAAACCGTTTAGTAAAATAAATACATAACACTTATTCCATTTTCGAAAACATTAAATCTATTTAAAGTACAATTGAACGGAAACGAACTTGTTGCTCTTTATGTATTTGCTGAAAGATGTGTTTGTGGAAGTTTCAATACAAAAGCAACTTTGTGTGAGGAAAATATCTTCTATTTCAGGAAAATTATAGATAATGGATCTGACATTATTTCTCATAAAGTTAACTGAAAGGAACAGAATCACAGAATGATTATTGGGCACTTATGAACTGCTCATATCTGCCCCAACTAGTCTGTTTGCAAGTGCTCCACATTGCTGCTTCTGTTAAATTGATAAATAATCAATATTTCTCAATTTTAGAAGAAAAAGAATTTTATCAAAAATATTTATTAGTGTTCATAGTATATGTTAAAACACTCAAATTCAAATAAATGAATAAATAAATAAAATTATTCGCTTACCAACTTGCAACAAAGATTTTACTTTTGAGATCTAACAACAGTGTTTTGGCTACATAAGACAAATAAAATGTCAAATAGCTTCAAAAAAATTTTACCATATGTCTACAGGTGCTATCATCTTTAGTAATTTTTTTCAAATAAAAGAACTTGTAATAACTATTGAAATATTGCGATGTTCACATCTGCCCCATATTCATATGTTCCCCCCTTCTCCCCTACAAGCATAAATAACATAGCTGCGGAGTCGGTGGGAAAAATGGCCGACTCCGATCCAACTCCTATTCCGACATAGTACTCTGGCTGTGCGCTAGTGCTACCTATTGGTTAAAATAACGATGGAATATAAGAAAAATAAAGTTAAAGTCTCACTATTTCGGCAATGATTATCTTTTTAGGGCATTAAAAATAAAACAGAATTTTTTTTTCTGCTTTATTAATTTTATAATTTTGCGCCCCCAAACCCGAACAATCCAACTGTTGAAGTCTAAAGAGCGCAAAATGGAAATTTTACTATTTTGGATCTGCGAACTGAGAAGTAAAAGTGAAATTGTTATAATTTAATTCTTATTTTGCTCCTCCAGATTCGAAAAAATTATATGAAAAGGAGGAAAAATGAAGATAAAAATTTTATTATTTTGGAAATAATTCGGATCCTGTGGATTCTAATAAAATAATACAAAAAAATTGTATTTTTTTTAAATTAAGTTTACAATTTTGCCTTTTTTTCGATTCTGCAGACTTGAAGAATCCGAAATTCAAAAGGTGAAAGATAACGGAATTTCACTATTCTATTTTTATTTTGGGTACCGCCGATTCAGAAAAAAAAATTACAATTTCATCTTATTTTGACACCTGTGCATATCATGTGCAGGTCATAAAGGAAGTGTATTTTAGAATTTTGAATTTTGGTCATACAGACTGGAAAAATTTGAGGGGAAAAAACGGAAATAGGCTTCTATTACAATGCTAAACCTGGTTCTTAGTTCTTTTGTCTCCAAAAAAGCACAAATTTATAATTTTCGCATTACTTCCTGTAAGAGATCTGCACATGAACCGAAATTTTAAGGCCCGTGCCCTAAAACTATCCGCTGTGTTTTTATATTTATTCTCACTCCAATCATGGCTATTGTAAATTGCTCCTATTTTATCGGCGTAGTTTGATTCTTTCAAATTTTTTATATTGGTCTTGTCAGCCTGCTCAATTTTTTTATCAGTCTGATCTGGCGCATTAACATAAATTATCTTAATTCGACTTACACCGCCTGTTTGAAAAATTGCCTTCATTTTCCGGGCCTTGGGTCTTTCCAGACTTTTGTACTTCGGGTTTTATCCACAAACCTCAAAATACGAGTTGGAAGTACTTATATACTAAATGTAAAATATCTACTACAGTTATGAATTAAAACAGTTTACATCTACTCTGCACATCTGTAGCACCTTGACCCCTAAATCTACTTTTAGACCGCAGTAAATCGGTCCTCTTTAACTTGAGTAGCCTGATATAGTCCATAAATAACAATAATAATTCATTTTATAGATTTAAAATTACATATAAATTTGTTAAAATTCACTTTAAAATGTTTAACAAAAAAATCTGGAGTCGGAGTCGGCTTGTTTTTTAGCGACTCCGACTCCGTCTCTTTTTCTCAAAAATGGGTCCGACTCCGCAACCCTGATAAATAGAAAGAAGGTGGAGGGATAAATAAACATAGAAAGAGAGGGTTGAAAAACTTTTCTTAATTTCAAGTCATTGAAACTTGAGAGGTGCATGATTGAACAATGCACTGACGATGCTTATATTTAATACGCCTGTTAATAAGTGTATATTTTACTTTTAATACAAAATACTTCGCACGATCACATTTAGCGAAACAAGTCGAAGTCCCAAAGCGAAACAGTCGAAGATAGATATTTTATAAAGCCGTAGTTTTCTCAACCATTTACATAAGTGTAGCTTTCCTCTTATTAAAAAATCTTATATGAAAACTTTCCAACCACAAAAACCTCTCCTTTTACAGATAGGATCTCCTTTATTTACATTGCTTTTATAAAGAATTGTGAGATTTCCTTAACAGCATTTTATGTTAATTAATAAAATTATTTTGGTAAATATTTTAGAAAAAGAGCTATAACTACTGATTTAATAAGTCAGTTTTAATGAAAAAACTACTGAATCTGAATTTCGCATTATTATAATATAAATTTTCTATTATTTCTTCAGACATTAAAGAAGATAATTATTGGGGGTTTCCCCCAATAATTGGTCAATTGGGGGTGTCAATTTGTTGATTCATCATTTGATAGATAATTGGTTAAAAGTAACGATCGAGCGAGAAAATTCGGATCGTTTTTAAGACCAAAACCAAAACCGAATTTCGGTAATTTTCCTACTTTCATTCAAAAACGAAAATGTTCGAAAAAATTACTATTATTTTAAGTAATTAATACAGACATAAATATGTATAATTATTTCCTTAATTATACGCGTTTATTAAATATACATAATTATTAATTAATTATATGTGTTTATTAAATATACATAATAACTAATTAATTATACATGTGGCCCAAGTTCACTCTCTGTGCCTCTGATTAAAACTTTTTATTTTCATATAAATTAAAATGTAATTAATTCATCAACGATTCAAAATTTCTAATTATACAAATTTCACTTCATTACAAATTGTTTTAGGTATGCATACCTCAGTTTATCTTTTATACTGATGCTTTTTCAAAGAGTATTTGAAAGTTCTTTTTGATTTTTCTGCGGATTCAAACTAAAATTTTTCCTTTATTGTTAAATCTGCATCTTGTAATGAGCACGTGAAAAGCGTCTTCAAAGTTTAGTCCTATAGGCATTACTGGCTTCATAATTTGCACTCACGTGATAAGCCAGTCATGACTGATAATTATAAACAGTGAAGCACATAGCAATAAATAAAGAGTGCCTCATTTGAGCCGATACAGCTCAAATCAATGAGTAATGTTGAAAATCCCCGACAGAAGAAAGAAAAATTTTGGAATACAGATAGTTTCGGCCTGCCGAATTTGCGACAGCACTTTCGCCGAGAACGAATTGAATTTTCGGTCGATCTCTAGCTAAAAGACACCCGGAATCAAAAATGAAACTATTCAAGTCCTACCAAAATAGCAAAATCGTTACAGAAATAGTCATATGGCAGTCAAAGAAAGACACGTCCGGAGAAACCTTAACAAACGCTATGCTCCAAAAATCCTTTTTCATATACACTGGCCTCCAAAAGTTAAGGTACAGGGACTGGATGCTTTCGATTGCACACGTTTTGTCAAATATCTACAAAAATTATTGGCAAATTGTTCTTGAACTTCTGGGATGAAAAGAACATGTTTGATTTTATATTTACCGGTGAAGATTTAGTCGGGGGTACAATTAGGGGGCTAATAATAAATTTAATAATAAAATAATATTTGCGATCACCTTTGCAACAGGAAAGGCAGGAAATGGTTTGTCACTGTGGTGAATGACTAATTGGGTCCTGTTCAATGTTTGTATGCATTTGTGTAAGCATAGCACTCATATTCGTGAAGATGTTAACGTTTTTGTGAAAAATTCAAAAGGTTTTTTGTTTATAGCATACAGAGTTTTCGACCAAATTTAACGCAACTTTCCAGAAACCTGACAAAGAGTAGTAGAAACATTATACTGCAATTAAAACATGAATATATTGAATATTTGATGAGATATGAGCATTTTTATGAGATAATTTTTAACTGCGCATGCGCGGAAGATTTCAAAATTTTTATTTCATAATTTGGTAGTAAGCTATTTAGGTCAACTTATATAAAAAGCCCAGTCAAATATCGCGAAAATTCACAAAGATAGGGTCGATATAGTGAGTTGCTTCCTAAAAATAGCTTTATTATAAGGGATTTTCCACAACTTTTCAATCAGCTCGCTATATCTTTCTAAGTTTTCACAATATTTGATTGAACTTTTTTTTTAAGTTGCCCCAAAATACTGACTACCAAATTATGAAATAAAAATTTTGAAATCTTCCGCGCATGCGCAGTTAAAAATTATCTCATAAAAATGCCCATATCTCATCAAATATTCAATATATTCATGTTTTAATTGCAGTATAATGTTTCTACTACTCTTTGTCAGGTTTTTGGAAAGTTGTGTTAAATTTGGTTGAAAGCTCTGTATGCTATAAACAAAAACCTTTTGAATTTTTCACAAAAACGTTAACTTCTTCACGAATATGAGTGTTATGCTTACACAAATGCATACAAACGTTGAACAGGACCCAAATAGTCATTTACTACAGTGACAAACCATTTCGAACCTTTCCTGTTACATAGGGGATCGCAAATATTATTTTGTTATTAAATTTATTATTAGCCCCCTAATTGTACCCCCGACTAAATCTTCACCGGGAAATATAAAATCAAACATGTTCTTTTCATCCCAGAAGTTCAAGGACAATTCGCCAATAATTTTTGCAGATATTCGACAAAACGTGTGCAACGGAAAGCATCCAGTCCCTGTACCTTAACTTTTGGAGGCCAGTGTATATTAAAGCATACAAAAGTATAACACTTTTCAAGACTATTGTCATTGTCATTTTTTATTACCGTAGCATTTACTAATAAGATTATCGAGGGTTTTAATTAAAGATCCACCGAAACAGGTTTTTAAGACCGAAACCGAAATTCGGTAATCTTCCTGTTTTCGGCCAAAAACGGAAACGAAAAAGTTTATTTTTTTAAAATAACTAATACATAATTATTAATAAATTATACCTATGCCAAGTTGGCTCTCTGTGTCTCTGACCAAAACTTTTTATTTTCATATAAAATAAAATGTAACTATGCCATCACACAGTATGATTTTCTAATTATACGAATTTCATCTCATAAAGAAATGTTTTAGATACATATACTTCGATTTATCTTTTAGATTTATTTTTGTAGATGATCATCTGTTACTAGAACTTTCTGAAAGAGTATTCAAAACACTTCTGCGGTTTCAAACTAAAATTCTTCTATTGCTGTTAAGTCTGCAGCTTTTAAAGAGCACGTGAAAAGCGTCTTCAAAGTTTTGCCCTATAGCCATTACCTTTATAATTTGCACTCACGTCTTAATCCAGTCATGACTGATAATTATAATCAAAGATGATCATAGCAATCAATATAGAGTGTCACATTTGAGCCGATACAGCTCAAATCAATGAGTCATGTTGAAAATTTAAGAAAGAAGTAAGAAAATTTTTGGAATACAGATAGTTTCGGTCTGCCGAATTTGCGGCAGCATTTTTGCCGAAACTTAGATTTTGGGTCGAAAACGAAAACAAAACCGAATTGTCGGTCGATCTTAAATTTTAATCTCATAGAATTGGCTGTGATTATAACGAATTATATCGCAAAATACACTAGATATTTTAAGGATTTACATTATTCAAAATTACTGAAAAAAATATACAAGTAAAAGGATTATTTTGCTGACAACTTGTTAACTGTGTAATTTTCAGAAAATTTTCACTGAACATTTTATCTACTTCTATGTAATTTAGTGATCGAACAGATATTAATAGCAATTGAAGAAAAATCGATGGATTTGATGGGAAAAAAGTGGCTGTTAGCACCCCAGTAAAAACTATTAATTGTCATGAAAATCTACATTTTCACGAATTTTCTACTCTTTAATAGTCAAATATGGAAAAAGTTTTTAAAAATACTGATTCGTACATAAAAAACAACAACAACAACAACAAAATATCGGATATTTTATTTTCCCCAAAAAATCAACTTTAATTTTACTTATTTTTATTTTTTGAAGTGCTTTCTAAGATAATGTATGAATGTAAAAATTAAAGACAGATATAGATAGATACATATATACACGCATACATACATAAATAGAAAGAAGATAAACAGATATATAAAAAGAGAGAAGAGGCGGGTGGGGTAAAAACTTTCCTTAATTCCAAGCAATCGGAACTTTAGAGGTGTATGATTTAAAAATCATCTGGGATCAAAAATGAAACTATTCAAGTCCTACCAAAATAGCAAAATCGTTACAGAAATAGTCATTTGGCGGTCACAGGAAGACAGGTCCAGCGAAACCTTAACAAACGCTATGCTCCAAATATCCTTTTCATATATATTAAGGCATACAAAAGTATAACTCTTTTCAAGACCATTGTCATTGTCATTTTTCATTACCGTAGCATTTATTGATAAGATTATCGAGGGTTTTAATCCAAACCTTGATGACTTCGGTAACCCAGATAATCTCCTTTCACGCTTTCCAATTCTATTCCCAGTCACACGTTCTACTTAACTTCCATTTGGGAGTAGAACTTTTTAAAAGAAAACCACCCTGTCTTTTTTTTCTTCTTTCTGCTGAGAAAACAACGGTCAGTAAGTGAGTATTTGTTTATATCACGTTCCAGTTAGCCGGTTATTTTAAGTGGATATGACAAATGCAGTTTAATGAGGGTAAACGGGATCAGTCACATGCTCGCCCTGTTGGGACAATAGTGGATATAAGTTAAAATAATTACTAGAAATGAAACTGCAAATTTGTGATTGCTATTATAGGGCAATTCCACAGAAAATGATCACTTTATGGGTGGGGAGGGGGGGGGGGATAAAATTTATGTTTAATTTAAGAGTATGATTGGAAAACTTGATATTTTTATATTCTATAATAAAATCCTAATAAAAAGGCATTGTAAATGACTGTTTACAAACTAAGTTAAGTACCATTATTGTCTTTGTAAAGTCATTATGTTACATCAGTTACACAATAAAAGTTACGTCAGTTACACGTGTAAATGCCATTTTTTTTTCTTTTCTATAATTCAGAAATTAATTAAACATGTTACTGTTATAATTTGGCATTACTTAGTGTTGTTGAGAACATTAAATCCCTTTTTTTAACTGGATAGTTTTGATAATTTTTACATTTCAATGAAGGCAGAATAAATTTTGGTATATTTTATGTTACGTCAGTTACAGAATTTTGAATTGCAGTTTTTGGGACTAAAAGAGAGATTGAAATAATCTGCAGGTATATGGGTATTAAGTCCTTAGTAAGAAATATTTCAAATTGTAAAAATTTGTTCTAGCTTTATTAGTAAATTTTCTACATAGTTTTGGAAATAAAATTCGATGATCAAATGTTACGTCAGTTACGATGGAATTGCCTATATCTCTATTTACAGGTTTGGATCTTTTCTGCATGCTCATTAGCCCTTTCCTTCACGGAGTAATTCTGATTATAAACTCATGAAATGATGGACTGATACCAGAATTTATAAACGAATTTATTAGAAAATACGAACTTGCTTATTTTCACGTACGTTATAAAAGGAAAATTTGAATGAAATATTCTGGGTGCGAGTAAAAAAAAGAAAAAATTAGGTGTCCTTTTTAAAAGACACCGCCCACGAAAGTGTTAAAGAAGAAAGTTTTCAATCAGAAATACAAATTAAGTACAGTGAAGCATAGTTTGCCAGATGTACTGTCACAAAAAATCGGGACAGAGAGTAAAAAACAGCGGGACGTACAAAATGCAATAAATCTTAAAAGTAAACCTGCCTGTAACGGAATGTTATCTTAAACGTAAGAGGTTCACGATCATTACGGAAGGAACATCCTACCTGCAAAGATGGAGACCTGAGTGAAAAGAATTTTCTCTGGTCAATTGAGATTATGTCTTAACAGGATTTACTGAATTAAATAAAAACAATAACGCTGCACATTTATATACACTCATCTATTTTGAATCAGAAATATATTTCAAGTACTCAGTATTTAAGAAACATATAGGGATGGTCCTCTGTTGTTTCTTTTTTGAACTATGAATATTTCACAGGTTATTTGTGTCAGCTGTCATGTGTCATACATGTATGAACTGTTAAATGTATGTCATTTGTAATTTTGGACTCGTTGACAACACAACAACGGTGCAACGACACACACTGCTCGCCAAATCATTAACTTATTAAACGGGGAATTTCCAGATCGCGTCATTTCAAGAAATTCTGATGTGAATTGGCCGCCAAGATCGTGCGATTTAATCCCAATGGATTATTTTCTTTGCGAGTTTTTGAAAAGTAAAATGTACTCCAATGCCCCCCGCACAATCCAAGACCTCAAACGTAACATCCGGGCTGAAATGTTGGCCATGGATCCGCTCATTCTGGGAAAAGTCATCGAAAATTTTGACGTTCGGATGATGGCATGTAAGCGGAGCCCACATGTGCGATATTGTATTCCGTACATAAATGGCATAGACCCATCTTCCAGTTTCAATAAAGAATTTCGATTTTAACTCATAAAAAATGCGTTTTCTTTCATAATAAAAAAAGAACCAAGATGGACCACCCTTTATTTCAAGTTAAGCATAGTGTTGCAAGATCTGCTGCCACAAAAAGCGGATCAGAAAGACAAAAAAAAAAGTGATATATAAAAGTACAGTAAATCCTACAGTGAACCTGTCTATAACGGAATCTATCTAAAACGTAAAAAACTCATGGCCTTACAGAAGAAATATCATACAATTAGGTCTCCTAAGCCTTCATTTTTCTCCACGCAATTCATATTCCGTCATAGCACGTTTTACAGAATTAAATACGTAAAATAACATTATACAGCCATCTTTGTGAAAGTGGAATCACTAGATACCAAAATGAAATTCTGTTTTGGAGAATTTCAGACAGAATAGTTATAATTGTATATGTATGGTATTCCTTCTGTAAGGATTCTGTAATTTTTACGTTTAACCCTTCACTGCACGAATTTTTCTATTTTTATGAAGCAAAAATAATTTGAACTCTATGTATCGGTCTAATAACGGGAAAAGTCGTAAAAAAAAAAAAAAAAAAAAAAAAATTAAAAATTAAAAATTTTCGGCTAAAATTTAATATTTTATGGTGTCTGCCCTAAGTAAACAATTAGAGTTTTAAAATATTGTATTGCTATATTTTGCAACTAAATGAGCTTAAATCAATTAATTTTATCTGCTTAACACTTTCTGCAACTTTTTCACTTCTGCACTTTCTGCAACTTTACTGCAACTTTTTCTGTATTACTATTTTTAAGTAATCACTAAAAATAATGAAAGTAAATCTTACCTTAAGAGCTTGATCGAAATTTCTTTTGTTTCCGAAGAACAAATCCTATTTTTTTGTCTAATGCAGCCAACTGACATGGATAAAATAAGTGTTATTCCATTTTCTGGATTGTTCTTGAACAGGAACAGAGATCATATTGGTCAAATTCATTGCACATAATGAAAATTATAATGTTTTTAGGTATGTAACAGATATGGCACATGGTACAGTAAAGCGTTAAGGAGGTCCGGGACACAAAAAATCTTTAAATTTTCTAAAAAAAAAAAAATTATTGCATTAAAAATTTCTCCGTTCTTTTCGGCTTAAAATGACGTTTAAATCATGTTTCTATCTTAATTTAACAGGAAATATTAATTTTTTCGTTTTACATTGTTTTTAAAATCTAGCTTTTAAGCAATGGTTGTCATGGAAATGACTTCTTGTGAAAATGCGTTTTCCTTCATGATGGGTTTTTTCACCCTTTCTCGTATTTAAATTGTTACCGTTAAAGATAAACGGATCAAACTTGGAACATGTCGTTTTCAATTGTATTACTTTAATTTTGATTCAGCAACTTTGAAAAAATATTTACTGTTGAAAATGTGATTTTTTTTTTTTAATTACATCATTTTTTTAAATACTTTTACTTTTTATTTAAATTAATATTTTTAAAAATTCTGAATCACAATTCAAACTTATGTATTTCTTTTTATTTAAGTGAAAAAAATTGAAATTGTACAAATAATATTTCGAGTTATAACGATTTAAAATTACCCCACTTTTTTAATAAATTTTAAATTTTAATTTTTTACAAAAAAATATGGGAAGTTTTTTCATGCGATTTTGTTTTGACTTTTCTCATAGGGTCCTGTTTTTGTGAAACTATGAACAGTTTTTTATATCTGTGAAAAATCTAGCCATAATTTTATGAATTTGAAATGATCGTTATATTCAGGTTCTTGTTTATACGATTTTTAAGAAGATATATGTAATGTAAAATACATATTTTCTTTAGATATGTAAATGTGACAGGTCATATTTTACTTTTAAATGATTAAATTTGTGATAAGTTCAATTTGGAGATGGAAAAGTTTTGTGAAAGGTCTATTTTTCAGACAAAGAATTTTGCGAAGGGTCCTGTTTTATGAAGATAATTTTTGTGAGGGGTCCTGTTTTGAAATGAAATATTTTGTGAAGGGTTCTATTTTGAGATGAAAAGTTTTGTGAAGGATCCTTTAAAGAACCTAGTTTCTTTCTAAACAGATCCCTTACCGTAAAGAAAATTTCCCATTATAGACAGGTTCTTATCACAAGTTCCACTTGATGTAGACTAACGAATAACGTGGTACTAAAATAAATTTAAGAGAATTTTTGTGTACCACAAAAAATGAGGACTTTTGGCGTCCCGCGACGGTCCCGGAACGCATAAAATCCCGGACGTCCCGCATTAATCGGGACACCTGGAAGCACTAATGAAGCGCTATTTTTATGTTTTTCGAGAGCTATTTCTTAATATATGGGCGATTCTCAAAAGGTGAACACAGGACATACGTTATAACTTTAAGCCTTTCAAACATAGCTTTAATTACCATTGACTTTATTATTTTTTTTACACTGAGTTTTTAATTCTATTCAGAGACAGAAAATGACATAATTTATTGTAAAAGCTTTGTTACAAATATCTTAACATTTTATTATTTTATGCTAAAGAGGCCAATTTCGGACATTCATAACGTTAACTGCTCCAATGTACCACCAAGAAAAAGAGTTTTAACTTTTTTCCAGGTGGTTCTAATGGTAAACAACGAATGAATAAAGGAAACGGATGATTTTTTGTGATTTATTGCTTTTTTGGAGATATAAGGACTTTTCTATAATGAATTTTTCTGTATTTTGTTATGTCCGAAAGTAACGTACGTAACAAAGTATTTGATTTTATTATTATTATTACTGGATAACAAAAAGTTAATTACAGACACATTTACTACATTCTTAGTCTTAAGAATTTTTTTAAATACTAAGAGCAACGTCCAAAATCTGTAATGTACGTGCGAAAGAGTGTCCAAAATTTGTAACGTACGTAACTGCTAATTAAATGCTTTAATCATTAATTTTCCAGAATAGTTGCTGTTTGTGTATAATTTTGTAGACGTACTATTATAAAATATTTATATATTATATTTATAGACAAAATACTATACTATTAAAAAAATTGGCCTTAAATTTGAAAATTTAAAAAATTACATATAGAACGTTTAATGATCCCACCTTTTGAGAATCTCCCATATATAGTACATACAGGAAAATTAATTTTTTAAGTAATAAATTTTTAAACCGTACAATACAGTATATAAAACATTTAATGAGTACCCGCATGTAGTAAGAGGCCAGAAAAAATGAATAACAGCTAATTTTGGTACAAAAAATGTGTTTTGAATGGTATGGGGTTGGTAGGATATGGGTATTTATGGAGATCCGGCCTCCCCGGCTTTTTTCATTTTCCGGCTTGTTTATGCACCACATTAGGGCAAATAGTCGAGAGCGTACTGTATTTCGAGACGACAACGCCCTGTCTTAGAAATATCGTTACTAAAAAGAGATGAACGTAAGTTTGGAAATGCAATTTGGCAGTAATCTTTGCACAATGGTTACCTCACTCTGAGTGAGTTAGTATAGGCAACTTTTAGGCCCAAAACTCTGGGATTTTTATAAAAGTTACTAAAATTTACATTTCAGAAGATTTACTGATTTTGAGTGCTACTGCTGCCCTGGACAGTAGAAAGACGATCGCAATTTCATAGGTGTCGAGTTGGATTTTCATACTCAGCAGTGAAGCAATCTGTTTTTTCTGCACTTCAAAAAACAATTAGCAATTTCTTTTATATCAACAGAAAATATGTGTAATTATTTCTTTTTGTTTTCTTGTTTCTTCCTTTCTTCATATATTCAAGCAATGTGCACTTGTTTAAAACTAGCATTTCTCGGAATTGCTAGATTTTTTTCAATCAATTGAAGAAAAGCCAATTTTTCTTAATATACTGTTGGGAATCAGTTTATCAATTATACATTTTTAATCACTATTAGTAAAATTCTTAAAATTTAGAGATTAAGAAATTTTCTTGCACTTTTAATATATAAAAATAGGTATTTATCGGTTTTGTAAATTAATTACACTATAGATGTTGCATTCTATAATGCTAAATAAATAGGGCAGTGTAACATAATACGCATGTATTATATATTTCTTTCTTTCCCGTTCAGACAACATTATTTATTCTGTTTTAATATTTATATGATTTTAAAATGTTGTATTATAATGAATGTTAAATGTATGAATCATATGAAATTTTTAATGTAAATATAGTTAAATTTCTTAAGACCATAATATTACAAACACAACCTAAAAGAATCGTATTACCACAGCAATTCTTTCAAATATTTAGTAATTGCAAGATTATGCATAATGGTTAAATTTATAATAATTTATTAAAGAAAAAAAGCGTTTTAGATATTGTAAAACCTTATTATTCCACATATGAACAAGATATGAGGGTTATCTATCGGCGGAGTTCTTATTTATTTTCTTTTAGTATATGAGTTAACTCATTGAGCCTGAGATTAGTTTAAATAAATGTTCTATAGGAATAAGTTTATTTTTTATGTAGAATTATTAAAGTTGATTAGATAGTTTGTGATAAATTCGTTTCCTCTAGGAAGATATTATTTTGGTTTTATTATATCTACTTTATATTCCAATTAAACGATTTTACAAAATGAATTTTTAAAATTATTTTATAAATTAGTGATTAAATGAATCTATGCTAAATCCACAGTTTGTAAAATGCTGACTGTAATGTAATTTAAGTATGTTGTTACAGTCATCTACAGTATGTTTTTGCTTGAAGAGGGTGTATATTATTATCTATCATTTACAGTTGGGCCGCACAAAAGAATAGGAATATATAAAAGAAATATATATTAAATGCATGATTTGTAGAACGCGGACGGTAATGTAATTTTAGTCTGTTGATACAGCATATTTTTTTTCTTGAAGAGAACGTATATAGCATTTAAAGTTATTGTACACGGCCGGAAATAGAATTCGAATGTATGTAATGATTTTAGGAAACGAATATAAGTGAGACACGGAGTTTGGAGACCGCGGATGATAATGTAAGTTTCGTATGTTGTTTGTTATTATACTAGTACGTAATTATATTAGTATGTTAATATGCTAGTATTACTATATGAGTATGTTATTATACTCTGACTGATAAGGTAATTTAAAATCGACTTTCTTTAATGTCGTCAGCGTTCATAGCGAGAAATACATTAAACAAATTTAAATTAAGGTGTGTTTTTTTTCGTTTCGGTGTATATCAGCCAAGATAAAAATAGTTAGTATTGAGTCAATACAATTTTCTTTTACGTTTGTAGCAACAGGGAAATTGGCTGTCTAAATTTAAGTTGAGTTTTATACTTTTCTTCGTGGAGACATTTATGGTGATTAGCTAGAATTAAAACCCATTTTATAATGCAAACGCAATTTTAAATTATGAATATGGAAATTAATAAAAATGAGGTATTTATCACTGATACTAAACTATTAACAAAGCGGTTACATACAATACACAAACGCAAGGTATATAATCTATAGGTATGTAAAGACAAGTAATTAATTTAATTGCCGGCCTGTCCATTTATACACGATTTAAATTTCATAAGACTGTTTTAATCCAAGAAATTTTAATTACTTATTGTGATGGGTTATAATATGTTACAACCAATGGATGAATTAAGAACAACCTTGCAACGTGCAAGTATACAGTCCACCCTACTTAATCCTGTCACGGATAATCGAATACTCCGCTTATTGGAATAGAATCCACCGGAACCGAATTTATTTCCATTGGTTCTATGTCATTTTTCCCCGCTTAAATCAAGTACCTTTTACGAACGTCCCCGCTTAATCAAATAACAAATGTATGACCGATGTTTGAAAATAGGCTCGGAAAGCACGTTTCAGCTGGAACTTTCTTCCACATTTTGTCATTTTCGGTTCCTTTAAGCTTAAAACAAATTTTCAGTTCTTCCTGCAATGATTTCGGCCAGCAAGTGTATAATGGACAGGTCAAATGATTCCCCACCTTGAGCTCCCCACCATCACTTCTTGCTGTTAATCAGGCTTTAATGGCAATGCGCCGTCACTCGTGATCGTCGTTGTAATATTTTGCAATCATTCGAAAAATAACTCGATATTTATTCCTTTAAAATTCCACTTAAAAAAAATCACTTCCAAAGATTTTTTTAAGGCAGTATAAGTAGCGTAAATTAGAAGTAGCAAAGTTTTGACCCAATTCAAATGTGCTGCATCAAGTGTGATGTAAACCATATAAATGTATGTACTGACATTAAATTAATACATATTTACTTTATATTAGCATTTGTATTTATTTTATTTTATGTTGTTCTGTTAACGATTTATTGTGCTGTTAGTTAAATATACAATAGATAGTTATTGTGCCTTTTTATAACGCATTAAATATTACAGTTATGATTCCCCGTTTAATCAAATACCCCACTTAATCGAATATTATTCCTGGAACCGTCAATATTCGTTTAAACGGGAACGACTGTACTGACAATCCGAGGGTTGGCGCTCTAAGAGTATAGATGGCAGAGCCTCCTTGCATGTATATGTATATATTATCTTTATCTATTGATTTTATCTATTGAAAATGACTATTAAATCAAAAGATAAAATCGACACACAAAAAAAAATAATGTTAAAATATTACAATACGTTAGAAAATAATTTCATTCCAATAGTGCTAATTTCACAGTATCATAAAAATTCCAAAAACAGAAGGAAAGAACAATGCAATAAGAAAATGGAACATTAAATTGTGAAACTCGTTATTAATGGCAATATTCCATAATATAAGGACGTCTCAAAGATCTCTATTTGAAATAGACAGCGTTCAATTAGAAATGCCTACTCCAAATAGCTTCTTTGACTTCTATAACACATATAAAAAAAAATAGAAACTAAGAATGGATCATCAATGTCATATAAGAAAAAAAATCCCAATACAATACGAAAATGAAAATATTGACAATAATAAATATATTCATATTATGAATAAAAAAATATTACAAATACTTTCAATATGAGAAAAGAAACAACAGAAAATTTTCCTATACCCACACGAATTCTGCAAAACGGAATGGTAAAATGAGTTTTAGAATCAAAAGGAAAAATTACATGTTAACTGTTAATTGACTACAGTTAGGTCACCTAAACTATGAAATAATCATGAAGATAAATAATTTACTAAAAATAAAATATTAATAAACATTAAATAATTCAGTAATTGTAATATATATACGTACATATTTAAATTGAAATCACATCTGTAAAAATCTATGGAAAATGTAACACAAAAATTAAACCTAGAAAATTGACAATGTCAATATGAGAAACTCGGGGAAGAGAGCGCTCCGACCCAAATGGTTGATTTTCACCAATGAATTTTAATAGTATTCTTTGCTTTAATAAATTTCAGGTATTTTGTCACTGAATACGGCAAGAAGTACTATTAAAATTTAGTGGTAGTAATCAGTCATTTGGGTCGGAGCGCTCTCATCCCTGGAAACTATGAAAATCTTATGGATTTGTCAGAGGAGCTCCATAAGAATAATTCATAGTAAAGATAAATTATTTCGAAAGCATTAAAATGACAATATTAAGCTCCTTATAACATATCGAAAAACCAAAAATTGAAATAAATTAACATAACCAATAAATAAATGAAAATGTAACAAAAGGAGATAATAAATGTAAATAAATATATGTATATATATATATATATATATATATATATATATATATATATATATATATTTCTTTATTTATATATATACTAGAAAGGTAGCCCGTCAAAAATGACGAAAATTTAGATATAAAGATATATACAACTCATGTGCAAGAATATGAGTTTTCTCGCTTGTTCCGCAGTGATAGATGAAAATAACACATTTATGAAAAACTGTGTACAGTAGAAGACCACTAATCTGCACAGTTTGGTTCCAAGTGTTATGCAGATTTGAGGCTTTTTGCGGTCATGTCTATTCAATCTTTGTTTACATTTTTTTAAATTCATATATTGGACAATTTAGATTGTTGAGCCTTAAAAATAAATAAATAACACACTAAGGTTAAAAACTATTAAATTATCGTATACGATTTCATGAAATGGTATTATATGGTATTATATGTGTGTGCTTCACGATCTTGGTTACGACGTTGGCGAAATATGGCTGCAATTTGTCATAATCCTAATAGTGTGGGCCGCTATAACAAAAAAGTAACCAGTTTTTAGTAAAATTTCTGATATAAAGTAGCTTTCAAAAACGTGTGTAAAATTGCAAGCCGTTCTCGTGTTATGTCAGTCCTAGGAATAATATTTCTAACACTGAAGATTTTCCATGTATATATGGCATTTACAAATGCTTCTCCAAAAGAAAGGTCCTGAAATGACATTGTAATTCCTCTAACTTCAAAGTTTAATCGGGCCCTGATGTTGAGTACTGAAATCTAATAAATACAGTTATTTTGAACATTACAACAGAATTAAACAGTTAAATTTATTTAACTTTAAACCCGCTGTTACTTCCCGATGTTCTTTTTTTAGTATTAAGAAAGAAAATTATTTAAAATTTTCAAATCATGCATTTATGATTTTTTTCCGCCTTTAATAACTAAATAATGAAAAAATAAGCTTTTGTTCTGAGCTCATAAACATGACAATAAAATAATGTAACTAAGAGACATTGCAAAATTAAATCTTTGTGATTACAAACCATAAACAAACGATACCGACACCATTTTACCTACTATGACGTCATTAGAATATTGCCCATTGATTGTTGGAGAACTTACTTTGTGAATGATTACCTCAATGATTTAATATTTTTGACGTTTCACGATGAATGAATCACTTGTGTTTGTTTAGGTTTATGGAATGAGATATTAAGCTGTGAAACTAATTTCAATTGAAGTTATCCAAGGATATATGTATTTTTAATCGAAATTAAAAACAATGCTTTGATCTCGAAATAAAAAGTTTTAGTTTGTATAATTTGTTATTTCTGTTAATTATTTATTTAAGTACTTTTCCATTATAGCGCATTTTTAAAAAAAGCTTGGCGCGATTCCGGCATCAGAAAGTGAGATATGTTGCGAAAATATGTAAACAGCTATGAAAACAAATCTAATGAACTTTTATCTTTGTTTATATATGCACTTATATGCATAAAAAAATCGTTTCTAAATATATATAATTTTTTTTTTTTTTTTTGCATAGAAATTACGGCACAGATTTCAGATATGAACCGGGATACCTAACTGGCGCCAAAATGGTGTTATTTTGCCTGCTATGGTAACCCGGCTATTGTTTTTTATTTATTAATAAATTGTTTTTTTACTTTTATTTTCTGTTTTTTAATTATATAAACTGCTTTGTTCTATAGTTATTATTCAAACTTTTATTTATTTATAGTTATTTCCTTTTCAAAATGATAGCAAATAATTGAAAAATGTATAAGTAACTGGTATTCGAAAGCGAGATTTCTGCCAAATTGGCGTCCTAGAAAAATCACGCCAACCCCCATGCGTATATGACATCTGTGCAAAAATTACTTCTGTTTCTTTATAAAAATGGGTAAATAGCTTTTTTTATATTAAATTGTCGGCACAGATGTCATATACGCCCATATTGGCGCGATTTTTTTTTGACGCCGATGTCATATACGCACCGGGTACTTAACTGGCGCCAAAGTGTCGTTATTTTGCTTGTAATAGTAACCCGAATGTTGTTGATGTTTTCGCCAAATTGGCGTCGGAAAAAAATCGCGCCAATATGGGGCGTATATGACATCTGTGCCAAATTGTATACATATGGAAAAAATTGCTTGTGAGTATGAAGCAGTAAATAGGTTGCCAGAAAATACGTTGGCAAACTACTTTCTTGCCAAGAAACTTTTCTCCGAAGTATTGTACATAAGCAATGATTGCTATAAATGCATTTTTAATTATGATACGCGCTTTTATGTTTCACTATATTTATGCATACTATACTGTGTGCATAAATGCTACAGTTCATATGCAGGGCTACACAAAAGAATTCGTAAGAGTTACTGAGTATGAGAGTAAATTGCTTAAAGGTGGTTTTTAAAAGAGTTATGTATTTTTACGCTGAACTGCATTTAGTTTCCTAAGAAATGTTTGCGGAATATAGATAAAATGATATACAGGGTCACGCAAAGAATTGGATACATAACTGTCTATGGATGATAGATAATATCTGGAAATGTGATTTCAGTAGCTTTAAGAGTAGTTTAAATTAAATTTTAGCTAAATAGTGGCATGTAATAACGGTACTATTGGCAATGGACGGTAACTGCTGAAATCAATTCTTAAATTTTTTTATGCGTTTTCTAAAATGTTTACTTACTTATCTTGGTACTTCTTAGTTAGGTACAGATGTCGTATTCGCCCCATATTGGCGCGATTTTTTTCTGTCGCCAATATCATTTAGGCAACAGGTACTTAACTTGCGCCAAAGTGTCGTTATTTTGCTTGATGTGGTAACCCGGATTATGTTATTTATGCTGTTGATGTTTTCGCCAAATTGGCAACCGAAAAAAACCGCGCCAATATGGGGCGAATATGGCATCTGTACCCTTAGTTATCCCGCCGACCAAATTACTGTCGCCAAATTGTAAGATTAATTGCCAATAATGGTTACCATTATTTAATTAATTAAATGCCAAAAATGGCCAATAAAAACCATTAATTCGACGTTTTATTTGTATTTTTATTAATGTTTTACTATTGATTTGGCGATTTATATAATTTGGCGAAATTGGTCGACGGGATATCTAAGAAGTAACGTTATCTTATTTACCTTATTTCCCTAAATAACGAAGTTTTGTTAAAGCATTCAGGATATGTTGGAAAGTGTTTCATATTCTATGCTTAACGCATGATTTTTCTTTCTTCTTTAGTCTTGTTTTGCATTTATTTTATTCTTAATTTTTTAGTCTTATACTGCTTTATAGAAACTTCGGCACAGTTGTCATATACGTTATCATATATTGGCGCGATTTTTTTCCGACCCCAATTTGGCGAAAACATCAACAGCATAAACAAGAACATCCGGATTACCATATCAAGCAAAATTACGAAATTTTGGCGCCAGTTAAGTACCCGTTGTGTATATGACATTGGCGTCAGAAAAAAATCGCGCCAATATGGGGCGTATATGACATCTGTGCCGAAACTTTAATATTTAATGTTTAAACTTTTCGCTCCACTCCCCTTGCATATAGTACAAACTATAACACGGATAGCGCAAAATAATAGACAGTTTGGTACTTTTCCACTGTAGGGGCTTTGGCATTTTTTTAAAAAAAGCTTTGTGTAATTTGGGCATCAGAAAGTGAGATTTGGGTACTTTTCCGTTATGCGGACACCGTTGTCGCCAAGCGTAATAGTTGGCGCAAAATCGTGAATTGAAGCATCTGAAAAATAAAAGAAAAACCATTGTCGATAATAAAGTGAGCATTTAAAAAATATAACATTTGAAAATTCCAGACTTTTACGAACTATTTCATCAAATCACAAATATATACTTAAAATAAGTGAACAAATAATTGCTATAAAACAAAGCAATAAATTAAAACTCATATTAAACTGCTGGCATAAAATTACAAATATCTTTTAGCATTTTGAAATAATTGGCGCATTAGCATACATTTTGCATGGTGTCCGTATGACGGCAAAATATCGAGATTTGTTGTCAAATCATATAAACAGCTATGAAAACAAATTTGATGAGCGTTTTTGTTTGTTTTATATGTATATTATTGATGTTTTTATGTACAAATTACATCTGTTTCTGTATAAAATTAGAGAAACGGCTTTTTTATGTTAAATAAATCGTATAAATATCGGAAAAAATGCGTATGTATATAAAATGAAACAGTGAATAGGTTCCCGGAAAATATGTTACCAAATTTCCTTTTTCGCCAAGGCTATACTGGAAAAGTACCTAAAGCACATTAAAATCGCGCAGTTAGGAGCTCACACAGTACACCGTTGTCTATTGGCGGTTATTTTATTAGTGGCATCGGGAGGAAGATGTAAAGATATACTTTAAGTTCTCACCCATAGATTTCGAAAAAATATCTTAAAAGAGTGGAGTTTAAATTAAATTTCGGTGACCTCCATTATGAAAAATTAATGGTTTTAAATGGGAATTTCGCCAAATTAGTCAGCTATCGCCAAGTTGGCTAACATTTGGCGCTACTGTGGTAACCCTGCATTAATATTTTTCAACAATTACTCATTTCAATGAGGCGGTCCTACCGGAATAGTGAGGGACACACAGAGACTTGGATTTTATATAAATAGATATATATATAAAATGTAAAAGATGTAATCGAAATCCGGTCGAATGCACGTGCTTTGGAGAAGCAAGTTAGCATGTGAGATGGAAAAAGAATTAAAAGTGATATGGATAAAATAACATATGGTGCCATCTCGAAATGGTATGAATAACTACTTTACTTAAATGTAGACTAAAAGGGTAATCACGTGGTAAAAATTGACGAATGAAATTATATTAGCAAAAATCTATATAAAAGTGAAAAGAGGATAAAAGAAGTATAATGTAAAATAATAATAATAATAATAATTATTATTATTATTATAGTAATTAAAGAAAATTTTCTAATTATTATTAAATAGATTTTAGTTTATATAAATTTAAAAGTGTTGATAGGTAATTTAAATTTTAATATTGTAATGATTTCCTATTTTTATTAATTAAATGCATTTATCAAGGTACTTTAACAAGATTAACTGCAACCATTTGATATAATATTTGTTTTAACTTAACTGTAAAAATAACCTTATACTTATAGCGAAAAATACAACATGTGCAGCAGGTAATTAGGATTAAATCTTGCAAAATTATATAGGGTAAGCTGAGTAATAATACATATTTTCATTTATACATAATAATATAAATTATTTAAATAGTTATATATATTTTTTCCATTTCAAGGCCTTTCATATAATTCAGGATTCATTTTTCTTCTATTATTTTCTACATGTGATCGTTCGGGTGCAGAGAGAATAAATTATTCAGCGTTTAGCTTTATTCTCTACAGAAAACGACTGCCTTGCTTATATATGTGAATTCTGTACCCTTGATAAAGTAATTCAATATATAAGCATTTCATTTATTTATTTTTATCTGTATCCAAATTTTTCTTTTTTCTTCCATTATAATCATCATAAGATAGTACATAGGACTATACTTTTTACAAAGCATCTCGTTAATGAGGTGTTTGTGTTTTCATATTATTGGCCATTTTCATTATCTTTAAATGGTATTATTGTACAGAAAATTTAATATATATATAGATACACAAGCTTTTTTCGCTAACACACCTTTAAAATTTAAGTTTTTTAGAATAAAATTGTCAACCTACACTTAGCATGAATTTATGTTCCTAGTTTTAAAAAGTCTAGTCCGGCTGTTTAACGAACTTGAAAAGTTTTAAAGATATTGTTCGGTACTCAAAATAAAGTTTGACAGTTTTGCCACTTCGGAATTTTGAACGACATTTTTGCAAAAATGCACAATCAGCATTTAAATAAAACCGTTTTTTAAAGAAATCTTTCAATTCTATTCAAACTTTTTTTTTTCGAAATATTCATTAAAAAAATATTTAACGAATTCTTACATTTCTCATTTTAAATTTTAACGTAAAAGATAGTTAATTGACAAGTCTAATTTATTAAATAGTTGATTATTCATATGGATTTGCATGTTTACTTCCAGAAATATGAAAAAGTGTTGTTTCAAATCCATATGTGGATCAGGAAAACAACAAGAATTATAAATTACACTGATTTTAACACAATATAGCGGAAAAATATTTTTAAAATATTAGTCCCCAAGATGTCGACTTTAAGCAAATTAAAAAAAATTCAAAGGAAAAATACTCGAGACGCGATGACAACTATAAATCGAAATCGATTTCCATTTTTAACACTTTCCAACAAAGTTGAAAAATGTTTATGAATTCGTTTTGTTTGTCTGTTCGTCTGTCTGTCTTCCCACGCTCGAACTCGTGTATATAGACTAGGATTTTCATGCAATTGATATAATTAGTGATGTTAACCATAGTACGTTCTGTATTGAATTGAATTGTATAGCATTAATAGCTCATTTACAGGGCACTCAAAAGGATTCCGTTACATTATGGTCAATGGGGGAAAATCATTTGCAGTGTATTTTAATGACATTAAGCTATTTCAAATGTATCGAAATTGATATAAATCACTGAATTTTACTACAAGATAAATAATACAGAATAGGGCATTCTTAGCATTTATCGCTCATTTACAGGGACACACAAAAGAAATCGGTTTGTCTTTGAGCAATAATTGCTGGACATGAGTCTTCAATTTCGTATGCGCTTTTAAATTGAATTAATGTTTTACATCTTACTCGTTACGTATAAATTCTATACCTGATATACAGGGCTGCACAAAAGAATTCACGTAAACTTCTCTTTATGAGCGGAAATGGCTGAAAGGGTGGTTTAACTGTGGTATGTATTTCCTAACTGATCTAATTTTTCAATGCATGTACTTTATAGATACCAATCTATATTCATATACAGGGTAGCTCAAAGAATTCGGATCATTTTTCGACTGGGGAGGGGAATTGCTGAAATTAGGTTTTTAAATGTGGCATGCATTTGCAAATGGTTCAATTAGACAACTTATTTCAAGTTATTAAACGGTTGAGTTTTGTTAAAGTATTCGGAAGTGAAGAAAACTGTTTCATAATCTATGCTTGGCGCATGATTTTTCTTTCTTTATATATATACGTGGGGCATTCTCACAACCTTTTGACTTTTAAGTCCCTGAATAATAATTTTTATTTTAGTACATGTTCTTGTGGTTTTTTTTACTTCATATACTGGGGAACATTCCATTGCATGATTGCATAACAATATTAACTTGATAAATAAGTTTTGGACGATGTTGGGGGGTCCAAATACCAGGAAAACTCCTATAACGTCCCGTGTCCCTGATGCTGATTTTTAAGTTTGTTGCAATTGTTTTATATAAATATGTAGAAAAAGTTTAACCTGCACACATTTTTACCGTTGCTATTATTGTTTGAACTCTGTCGCTGGGTTTTAGATTCCTTACCATCCCTCTTCTAAAATAATACAGAAAATCACTTCAGATGCAGCTACAGAATTTTTTTCCAGATTTTTCTCATGCAGAAATATGCTAGAGAAAGAATGTCTAAAATTCTTTGACAGGAAATTTACTGGAGAATTTAAATCCGCATTTAAATATCAATTTCCAGCATCGTGGCTTTATTGGTAGTCTTACCGCCCCCAAGGTTTATTCCTGCACTTTTCGAGGTAATTTTTTTTCAGTTTAATCCAATGTAAAGAACTGTTTCTAAAAATCTATGAACATTGTGGCTATCACTTAGTCTTAACACGATTTGTCTAAAAATAGTGGTAATTTTCCTTACCGTCCCATCCTTACCATCCCTTTTTTTTCACATTGCCGTCCCTTTTTTCCTATACCATCCCTCAAGTTTAACTTAAACCTCAGTTAAATAAAAAAATTTTCGCTACTGACCATTTTTTCTTCATTAAGGCATTCGTCTATCAGATTAAAATGTTATTTTAGCAAGTTTAATTTCACCAAATTTTTATTCCTGAAAGTCAAAAGTTTGTGAGAATGCCCCATGTATATTATTTCCATTTTTAAGATTTATATATTTTGACGGGGTTCTGTGTAATTTTTACGAGAGTATTACCACAATACTAAAAAATCGTATAATTTTCTTCCATAAAAAATATTTTATACAGTATATTATATTTAATTCGAATTATTGGATAATTCGAAATGACTATTTTTCCCCCTTTGTAAGTAGAATTGAAAACAGTGTAAAAAAAATATTACCCAAATCAAATTTACAATCCACTATTTTGGATAATTCGAAGTATTATATATTTGCATCTAAATAATTCATAAAATCTAGTAATTCGAAGAAATTTTTAGTGCTGAAAAAATAAACAGTAAATGAAACGCAGTGTTACTCTTTTCCTCTTTTTCCATTATCCAGAAGAGAAAAATATTTTGTAATGTTTTTAATTTTTAGTCTTTCTTAAATAACATGAAATTGTTCACTCTTAATACTTGTTTTTGTAGAGGCTAAGAAATACCTCCCTTACTGACAAAAGTTTGTTAAAAACGTCCTTCCGGCCAGTGCCGGGAGGAAGAGGTAGCTTTCATATTCCTTATTTTAAAAAAGTCAACTTATATTATTCAAACACACGAAGCTCAATTAAGTGGAAACCGAATGTAGGAGATTCAATACTAATTTTTATCAATACTAAATCATTATGAATGAGAATTTCGCAAAATTAGTCAGCTTTATCCAAGCTGCTTTTATTTAAAGTAACTTATATTTCGCTGCCAAATTCGGCGATTTCTTAAAGTGACTGCCATTTTAAGACAACATGGTGGATGAGGCTAACCAGTGAACTTGGTCGAGACCTTAGTAATTGCTGTGCACATGCTCACTCACATCGGAATCGGTTGATACATACGAGTGCTGTCGCAGGCAAAAAATCAGATTTTTCAAAATATCACCCACGTTAGAAATTGAAACTGCTATATCTGAGCCATTTTTTAAGATAAAGACAAACAAAAAATGCTCCTGAATCCTTATATCAAGGTCAAATACTTAAGAAAGAAGCCTTTTTCAATTTCTAATTTTTTTGCACCTCACTTTAAATATATATTTTTTTAATTTAATGGCCGCCATTTTGAAACAAGATGGCTGATGAAGTTGGCCAGCGAACTTGGTCGAGATATTGATGTATACTATCCACATGCCTTCTTCCATCGAAATAGGCGAATACGTGTGGTATCGCGAGACAAATACAAGATCGTTTCAAAGTGTTAGCCATGATAGAAATTTAAAGTGCTATAATTCAACCACTTTTTAAGATATAAACAAAAGAACAAATTTTCAGAAACAAAAACTGCTCCAGAATCTTTGTATCAAGGCCAAACACATAAAAAAAATCTTTTTCATTTTGCAGTTTTTTAATACCTCATTTTAAATTTTAAATTACATTTTTTTTTAAATGGCAACCCTTTTGAAACAAGATGGCGAATGAAGCTGGCCAACAAACTCGGTCGAAACATTGGTATGTACTATGTACAGACCAAGTAACATCCAAATCGGTTCATAAATACGCCTGTTATCGCGTGACAAAAATCAGGGCGTTTCAAAATGTCAGTCACGCTAGAAATTCAAAATGCTATAACTCAGCCATTTTTTAAGATATAGACGAAACAAAAACTGCTCCCGAATCTTTTTATCGAGGTCAAACACATAAGAAAAAAATATTTTTTCAATTTTCAATTTTTTGGTACCACATTTCAAATTTAAATTTTTCTTAAAATTTTAAATGGCCGCCATTTTTAAACAAAATGGCGGATGAAGCTGGCCAAAGAACTCGGTCGAGACATTGGTCTGTACTATGTATAAACGAAGTTACATCCAAATCGGTTCATAAATACGCCTTTTATCGCGTGACAAAATTCAGGACTTTTCAAAATGTCAGTAGCGCTAGAAATTCAAAATGCTATAACTCAGCCATTTTTTAAGATATAGACGAAACAAAAACTGCTACGGAGTCTTTGTATAAAGGTCAAATACTTAAGAAAAAAATATTTTTCCATTTTCAATTTTTTGGTACCACAGTTTAAATTTTAAATTTTTTTAAAATTTTTAAATGGCCGCCATTTTGAAACAAAATGGCGGATGAAGCTGGCCAACGAACTCGGTCGAGACATTGGTATGTACTATGTACACACCGAATTACATCCAAATCGGTTCATAAATACGAGAGTTACAGTGTGACATACGTCAGATATATATATATATATATATATATATATATATATATTGATATATATATATATATATATATATATATATCAATTTTGAACGGAGGGTGGTTTCGGGGTCTGGGGGTCATGATCGATGAAAATATACCAAAATTTTTTGAAATCGCTTTCCTCCGAACGGCTGCAATAGGTAGCTTTTTGTAAAGAAAGCTACCTAATACAGGTAATATGTTTTTAGGAAGAAAAAGATTTTGTTTGGTTTTTAATTTTTAGTATCTTGAATAACACAAAATTTTCATACTTTTGTAATTCTTTTTTTTTTTTTTAAATTTAAGAAATATTTTCCTTACTGACAAAAGATTTTTAAAAATCCGGGTAATATATTATTTTCGAGAATAAATTTTTTTTTTATTTTGTAACTTTTAGTCCCTCTTAAACAACATGAAATTGTTCATTTTCTTGTAATACGTGTTTTTGTAATGTCTAAGAAATAACTTCTTAATTGACAAAAGATTTGTAAAACAACGGGTAATAAGTCATTGTGGAGAAGAAGATTTTTTTTTTTACTTTTAGCCCCTCTTAAACAACATGAAAGTGTTTTTTTTTTTTTTTTTTTTTTTTTTTTTTTTTTTTTTTTTTCTCTTGTAATGTGTAAGAAATAACTCCTTAATTGTTAAAAGATTTGTAAAAATGCGAGTAATAGGTCAATGGGGAGAAAAAAAAAAATACTTTTTGGGTAATTCGCAATATACTCTCCTTCGCCAATCTCCTTCGATAACTGCGCCAATGTGGTAATCGGGCTGCTCCTCGGACACGTCACAAAATATGGCAACCCTAAGATTTCTTCGGAGAGAGTTGATGGTTAAACTCCTTGTTTTCTAAGCTGCTTTCTAATTGGACCGAATTGGAAGCTTATTTTTTTTGTAAAAGGCTTTCTTATTGGACAAAGAAGAGAATCAAGGACCATTTTGAATTTGTTTAGAAAAACGTTGATATTGCTGCAGTGGATTTTCCGTTGAACAGTTGTCACTTTGTGTCGCAGTCGCGTGTTTTTATTATTTGTTTTCTCAATCTTGTATATTTTGAAACAAGTACTTATCTGGATAAATGCTTGATAGGTGAGAATTCGATCAGTTATTTTTCTTTTATTTTTACCTGTATTTTTGAGCATTGATTGAATTATGTACGAAAGAAAGTATGATTGTTCCAAGCTATGAATGACTAAAAGTGACAGATTGAGTGATGCTTTTGAATGACATCCTAGAGCACAAGGTAAAATTATGAATAAAAAAACGGGGGGTTCAGGGGGGCGGTAGCCCCCCTGATTAAAAAAAAAGGGGGGCCCCTCTGATAAAAAAAAAACATTGTTTTGCTCCCATTACTGTTAACAAACGCTCTTTTTTAATAATTTGGGTAAGTGAAAGTTTTGTTTTTAGGTATATTTTATAAAATGTATTTCGAAAAAATTTGAAATTTTATGTATTATTTTTACTCAAAAATACAGGTTAAAATAAGAGAAAAATGACTGATCGAATATCTATTTTCACATTTTAAGCATTTGTCTAGATAGGTACTTGTTTCAAAACATACGAGATACGAGAAGAGAAAACAAATAATAATTTTGCGTACTCTCTCCCGGATGTTGCAGCGCTCCGGGAGTTAGTACGCGAAAATGCGCCAATTTGGCGATTTTTGAAAATTGCGCCAAGAAGGAGAGTAAACTGCGATCGCACCACTTTTTTTAACTTTTTGTCCCTCTAAACCCGTTATCTACAGGCGGTACTTATAAGTACCACTCTCTTTAAATTTTCATCCCGTAGTGAATATTACTAATATTCTAATGGTACTTTGCCAAAACACTCTTTTAACTCCACTTTATCCGGATACATGGCAGCAGTAGCTCTAGGTTTGTTATTTTAGCGAGGGAGGAGGCTATGTTTGAAGCAGTCGCTGTGTTTTGTGCCGACATTTTGTACAGATTGTCGCGCTCGTCTTTTTATTGCTGCAAACACAGTAAAGGATATAAGATAAGTGTTGGATTTTTTTGAAGTGAAAAGTTCTTTAGGCGCGTTGAGCTTTTTTGAGATGGAGAAAAACCACTGATTTGGAGACACTGTTACGTAACCGACATGCTAGCATTTTGCTACATGGAGACTAGCGCGCCAAGCGTAATATAATTGTGGTATTGTATTCATTAATAAAAATACTTTTGGATAGTATTGAATTGGAGTATGGATTTCAATATTTGAATAGTATTGAATTGTAATGGTTGCCGTTTATATTTCACCGGATAAATCTTTAAATGCAATACGAGAATTTTTGTACTAAAATTTGTTTATTTATATGTACATGTATAATTTAATAATATAATTTAATATAATAATATATATTACAAATTATTAATGTTTATTTATATGTAATTTATAGTTAAATTATATTACTATGAAAATTGTAATATAATTTTGGTAGTAATAGTTTATAATAATGAATAAAAAACACTACATTTAAAAGTATTTCCTGCACTATAAAACATTTCCTGACGATTAAAAAAACACACACGTAATTGTTGAAGTTTTCACTTCTATTGGCACTCCCGGAGTGCCCCAATTTTTTTTTTCGTTTGTGCGTGTTCATAATGATCTTAGAATACAATTTGACTAGCTATTTTAGGTGAACGGTGTATGTATTTGATTTAAAAGTTGAATTACTCTTTGGTACTTATAAGTACGTCAGTGCACTGGTTGTTTTAGAAAACTTCTTGTTTACTTTTCGTCTGTGTAGTTACCCACCGTTTTCATCTGCTTTAAAATGTAATTATACGAAAATGTAGAGTAGTAATAATTTTCCTAGTATTTCTTTTCTGTTTTATTATTATTTTTTATAGTAAATCGAGAAAGTTGTGGCACCGGCTCTTTTTTGCTATGCTAGAAATGACATATGTAAATTCATATATTGCATATGTGGAGATGCGAGAGAACATGTTGTCCCTGGAATATAGACGTCGCATAACCAAAGGACTGCTAACAAGATGGAAACCTAAAAAACAAAATAGTTTTTCTTAACCCTTTCAGGGGCAAAGCATTTCCGATGTTAAAGTGTTGAAATAGATGATTGGCACCGGAATTTGTCAAAACATTTATTTGTAAATATGAAAAAGGCTATATTTCACATACTTATTAAATCGAAATTACATTACCACAATTCTGGTGTCATTTGAAATACCTTGTGGTTTTTTTGTTACGATATTGTACTCATAGTGTACAGACGTTACTTTAAGGTATCACTTTAATTAATTAGTTCTAATAAATTAAATTTCTCACGGGTGAGTATTTTTTTAACGAATATCCTTTAATTTTCATTGTAGTAACAAGAAAAAAAAAATACATGAAAAAACTGCTGTAGATTATAATGCAGATAAAGGGTTAAACAACATGAAGTTGTTCATTCTTTTGTATTCCGCGATAAAAGGTTTGTAAAAATGCGGGTAATAAGTCATTGGAAAAAAAAAAAAGATTTTATTTTGTTTTTAACTTTTGGTCCTTCTTCAAAAACATGAAATCGTTCATTCTTTTGTAATACATATTTTTCCAGTCTCTAAGGAATACCTCCCTAACTGACAAAATATTTGTAAAAAGGAGTGTAGTAGTGAAATTCTTTGCTGAACCAAAGTAAAATTGGCGTTTTTATTGAACGTATAAAATAAATGAAAAAATTTAAAGAAAGATTACAATTTTCTTCAAATGATACTATGAAATTTATATTATTGCTGATGCATGCAATTTCTGTATGTAGCAATAGAGTGCGCAAGATTTACTTGAGTCAGTGAAGGCTGAAATTATATTCGAGGACGTGTTTGTATTTGCTACGTGAGCTCCTTCTTAGTGGATAACAATTTTAAAGCTAAGAGCTTCTGCATGTTAACTGTATTTGGTCATATCATTTCTCTCTGCAGTTTAAATTAACACTATTTCTACCACGATTTTGTGTATACCTATTTCAACCAAAAGGGGATTTTTACACCTTTGTGTTTCAAAGCAAATAAATGCATTTCAATGCAAAAAACTGTTGGGATTTCAAATTATCAGTTAAATATAGACAATTTGAACAATATACGTATTTATTCATTGACGCGTATTTATTAGAGATTATTTAACTAATATTTAATTTTAAATTTATTGCAGGTTATAAATTATAGCTTAATTTAACAATTTACAAAATACAAATATACATAAATGTAATGAAACATGTTTAACGTCAACAAAGACAACAATTACGAAACATTATCTCCTTCACTATTTTTAAATTTTATTAGAAAATTAAACATTTTAATATTACTAACTTAACAAACTTTCAGTCGCATGAATAAAAATTCAATTTTTGTAACAACAACAATAATCATAAAGACAGGAGTGTAATAAAATTCTTTCCTTATTAAATACTACAGTTTTTACACGAATGAAAATAAAATTCATGTGTATTGAACTCACTACCAGAACTGGAGAATAAAACGCGTTATTAAATTTTTAGAACTAGTCACTGCAACGATCTACTCTAAAATGCAACATGGCGGAAAACAAGGGAATATCAGAGTTTTGCAGCAATTCTTGTATTTTCCGTTGCAACTGAAATCGAGATTATCTAATCTGATTATAATTGATATGATGCTGCCAGTGGTGTTCATATTTATGTGTAAAATTGTTTAAAACTCAGAAATTATGAAATCCTTATAAATTAGAAATTATGAAATCCTTAAAGTGTCAAAAGACACCTCATGGTGGAAATAGGTATATCATATGCATATTTTTATATCCGGGATGAGCTGAAGGAAAATGATATCTCTGAATTAATTTAACATCTGTTGTGCGAAAAGTCAAAACATTAATTGCGGAGAAATGATTAAACTTAGAGAGTAATTTTAAGTTAAAATCTGAAAGGTGTCTTTTCACACCTCTTGGTAGAAAAAGTGTTAAAATCGCGTCTTTTGGTAAAATCGAATTTATTTTAATTCGTAATGTGTTGCAGCTAAAGGGACTCTACTGTATATTCTCTCTCTATCCCATGTACAGAAAAAAAATTTTGAAAATATTTTAAATGAGACGAATTTTGTAACTTTTAATATACATTTGTAATTAATTATAAGCTCACTCAATAAGTCAATTTTTGAGGGATTTTTTTTTTTTTTTTTTTTTTTTTTTTTAAATGAAAACTTAATATGCCACAATTTAAACAGATTTCATGTCTTGAAATTATAAAGTGTTATTATTTTCACATTCACGTATTCGCGCAAAGCTTTTTTTTTTTTAATTTAGGTATATAGTTTTCGCATGTAAAACTTTAAAAGTTAAATTTTGCATCGAAGAAAAACGTAAGCGATTTTGGGTTCTAAGCTCTAGAATTAAATGGAATTTATACAGCTGGCATTAGACAATTCGTTTAGTGTGGTAAATTTTTTATTTGGAATAAAATGAATAAGTTTTGAAAAGAGTTATATCAAGGATCGCCAATTTTTAAGAGAACGTCGAGTATCATCGGGCATTTAAAGAAATGTTTAAAGCAAATTTTATCAAAATCCATGAAAATTTGCTAAAAGAACTCAAATATACCGAAGAGAGCAAAAACAATTTTGATGCAGGTGGATATAAAAATTTATAGGCTAAATAATAATAATAATAATAATAAAATTGCACGCGCTATATCGATTTTTTGGGGGAGGGGGAATGTTTAACTTGCATATTCCTTTTAGAAGTTAGTTCCTTATCGTATCAGTTTTTAGTGTTGTTAAATACATCATGAAGCGTAACCACAGTGAGGCAAAACGAGCTGAACAACCCCTAACAACCTCATGAGCATCTTAGCCCTCATAATTTTTCGATGGTATTAGCATATACAGGCATCCCCCGACTTACGTATTACGCGACTTACGTAAATTCGAAGTAATAAATCTCGAATATTAAATTTATGAACACACTATAGCGCGTTTGATATGTATTTGCATACATTTGATAATTATTTTATAAATAAAGTATTCAGATAAAAATCACAGTTATAATGTAATTTTATGTATCAGAGACAGTTTAATTTTTACTGGGATATACAATCAAACCCTCATCCTTCAATATCGAGAGTGATAGACTCTGTTAGAGAACAGCATTTGTCTTCACAACCATTCACCTCACGCGCTGACTCTCCCTCTACAGGACTAAATTAGTTGTTACACGTGTCAATTCATTTTTGATTTTGTGCACTGTATGTAGTATTGTGATAGCAACTTAATATTTATTGTTAGTTGTTCACAGCAGTCATTTAATTCATAAAAAATATTATTCTTATCAAGGATTATTTTATTTTGTGAGAGCTATTTATTTGTCTTGCCATCCTAAATTCATGGGGAAGACGGGATTTATTCCTCTTTAATTATTTGTTATTTTTATAGTCGTTCGATGTAGATTCAAAATTGTTATGAACCAGTTTATCAATGTTAAATTTATAAATACCGTATTCCAAAAGATATTTTATTTTTGAAAAGTGTTTTTCAGTTAGTTTTTATATTTTTCATACTTTTATAGTTTTTATCCCAGTAAATAATGCTGCGTGATGTTTTATTTATAAAACAATAGTACATAAATTATGTATATACCGTCGCCTCAGAGCAAAATTAGGACATCTAGTACTAATCGAAAATGAGATGTCTGACTTACTGCTATGAATAACTGTGTTTGCATCTAGTGGAACAACTTCTGAAACACAAAGTTATGTTTAATACTATATCTCATATGTGTTCAATAAAAATTCACTACTGTTCCACTAGATGCAGACACAGTTTTTCATAGCAGTAAGTCAGACATTTCATTTTCGATTATTACTAGATGTCCTACTGTTGCTCTGAGGCAACAATATATGTAAATTGCAGAATCTTACAAAATTTTAACTAAATAATTTACAAATTCGACTCACGTAAAATTCAAGTTACGTAAAAGTTTACGGAAAGCATTACAGTAGGACATCTAGTAATAATAAAAAAAAAATGAGATGTCTGATTTAGTGCTATGAGAAACTGTGTTTGCATCTAGTTGAAAAGCTTCTGAAACACAAAGTTATGTTTAATACTATATCTCAGAAGCGTTTTATAAAAATTCCCTACTATTCCACTAGATGCAGATACAGTTTTTCATAGGAGTAAGCCAGCATCTCATTTTCGATTATTACTAGATGTCCTACTGTTACTTTCAGACGACGATATATATATATATTGCAGTATCTTACAAATTTTACCTAATTAATTTACAAATTCGACACGCAAAATTCAAGTTACGTAAAATTTACGGAACGCATTACAGTAAGACATCTTGTAATAATAAAAAAAATAAGATGTCTGTCTCATTGCTATGAGAAAGTGTGTTTGCATCTAGTGGAAAAACTTCTCAAACACAAAGTTGATTTAATACTATATCTCAGATGCATTTTATAAAAATTCCCTACTGTTCCACTAGATGCAGATACACTTTTCATAGAAGTAAGTCAGCATCTCATTTTCGATTATTACTAGATGTCCTACTGTTACTTTGAGACGACGATATATATATATATATTGCAGTATCTTACAAATTTTACCTAATTAATTTACAAATTCGACACGCAAAATTCAAGTTACGTAAAATTTACGGAACGCATTACAGTAGGACATCTAGTAATAATAATAAAAAAAATAAGATGTCTGTCTCATTACTATGAGAAAGTGTGTTTGCATCTAGTGGAAAAACTTCTCAAACACAAAGTTGATTTAATACTATATCTTAGATGCATTTTATAAAAATTCCCTACTGTTCCACTAGATGCAAATACAGTTTTTCATAGGAGTAAGTCAGCCTCTCATTTTCGATTATTACTAGATGTCCTACTGTTACTTTGAGACGACGATATATATATATTGCAGTATCTTACAAATTTTACTTAATTAATTTACAAATTCGACACGCAAAATTCAAGTTACGTAAAATTTACGGAACGCATTACAGTAGGATATCTAGTAATAATAAAAAAATTAAGATGTCTGTCTCATTGCTATGAGAAAGTGTGTTTGCATCTAGTGGAAAAACTTCTCAAACACAAAGTTGATTTAATACTATATCTCAGATGCATTTTATAAAAATTCCCTACTGTTCCACTAGATGCAGATACACTTTTCATAGAAGTAAGTCAGCATCTCATTTTCGATTAATACTAGATGTCCTACTGTTACTTTGAGACGACGATATATATATATATTGCAGTATCTTACAAATTTTACCTAATTAATTTACAAATTCGACACGCAAAATTCAAGTTACGTAAAATTTACGGAACGCATTACAGTAGGGTATTTAGTAATAATAAAAAAATTAAGATGTTTGTCTCATTGCTATGAGAAAGTGTGTTTGCATCTATGGAAAAACTTCTCAAACACAAAGTTCATTTAATACTATATCTCAGATGCATTTTATAAAAATTCTCTACTGTTCCACTAGATGTAGATACAGTTTTTCATAGGAGTAAGCCAGCATCTCATTTTCGATTATTACTAGATGTCCTACTGTTACTTTGAGACGACGATATATATATATTGCAGTATCTTACAAATTTTACCTAATTAATTTACAAATTCGACACGCAAAATTCAAGTTACGTAACATTTACGGAACGCATTACAGTAGGACATCTAGTAATAATAAAAAATGAGATGTCAGACTTACTGCTATGAGAAACTATGTTTGCATCTAGTTGAAAAGCTTCTGAAACACAAAGTTATGTTTAATACTCAGATGCGTTTTATAAAAATTCACTACTGTTCCACTAGATGGAGACACAGTTTTTCATAGTAGTAAGTCAGACATCTCATTTTCGATTATTACTAGATGTCCTACTGTTGTTCTGAGGCGACGATATATGTAAATTGCAGAATCTTACGAAATTTTAACTAAATAATTTACAAATTCGACTTGCGTAAAATTCAAGCTACGAACAGCTCATGGAATGCATTATTTACGTAAGTCGGGCGATGCCTGTATATTACATTTAAGTTTTTTTAAACTTTTGATTTTAAACACTCCTTAACATCACTAAATGTTGAAAAGAAAAATTTTGTTATCTGGAGTGTTTTATTATTATTCATGGTAGAAGTTTTGAAGATTTCAAGCAATTAAAGTCTATAACATTTTCTACCTTCAAAAGATTATTAGGAAATAAGGCAAAGCTAACCAGATACTGCAACAGGTATTGCAAAATTTCTAAATATTTTTTCCCTCTTCTATTCTTCTTTTTACTTTTTTAAGCCATAATCAGTAATCAGGAAAAATACTTTATTTTTGTAGCGAACTAAAACTACAACTACTTCATAAAAAATGAATTTAACTAACTGCAGCTATTTGTTTTAAAAAGTAGCGGCTAAAAACTACTTTTCAAAGGTAGACGCTACTTCGCTAACTTCATACTTTTCCAAAGGATTCAATCTATACTTGAAATTAAGGACATATATTGTATAATACAAGGGCCCCCGTGTATGGAAAGATATAACCAAATAAATGCTAAAAACCATAAAAAATTAAGAAAGATAACATACAAGAAAATGTTATTATTGTTATTCTCTAAAATATTAGTATAACCACATTACGAATTATATGCCAACCAGGGCAGTTAATATTAAATTTCTGTGTCATAATATGAAAAAATAACAAATCTGTAAATACTGCAATTCCAAAAGAAAAAACGCAGCATTAAAATCTGAAGATCTAATAGTGAGTAAGTAGACAATGGTTTCCAGCAAGAAAATTGATTTCGTTTATTTGGATTTTGACATTTTGATTTACATGCTAGTGTCAATGAAAAGGTCCGCGACGTTATACAAAGCGTTGCTGAACGCTGCAGCTGAATTGCGCACTTTCGCAAACTGTTACGAAAAACACATTTTGTACAAATGAAGCAAGTTACAATCAGGTGACTAGAAATTGACACCATTTTTTTAATGAAATAACGTAATAAGTAAAGTGAACGTTCACATAAAACTACTGGTTTTTTCTATCGAACTCCCCGTTATAGTATATTTTTCAAAATGTAGCGCGCTACACTACAAACTAATGGAAAAAGTAGCAATTATGTAGTCCTCCACTTCCGATCACTGATTATATAACATTTGTTGTCATTAAATAGCAGGAAACCAACGTTTAAAAATGCACAAATAACACGTGAAAAGCAGCAAACAGCTGTTTGAACCTACTAGCGAGATTCTTCTTCAGTGCAAAATGGAGCAAGACACAGCGTGCTAGAAAAAGCAAAGCTGAGCAAAGTGACAGAGACGCGTCGGCTTATATACCCGATACGGGTAGCGAATGTGCCAAAAACAACTAATGAGACAAAAGCAAATGAAACGACTGAGTGGACAAGTAGCGACATCTACCGGAGAACGAGAGAAAAAGATACCAAAAAAAGGAAGTTAAATCAATGTTTTCCAAACACTTGGAAAATCAGGAGTACTAGATAAGTCATTTACTAAAGGGTGAGAATTTTTAATGATGTGGTAAGCTTCCCAAAAATCAAGGTGAAGGTTGGAAGAACATTTTTGGATAATGATGGCTGATCATCAGCAAACAAGGCCAGTACATCTACAGATGCCAGAACGTCTAAATTACTAAACAAAATAAAAAAAGATAAGATTCATAAAGATACTTACGTAATAATAAGAATTTGTAAATTTTATTATACATAATACATTAGTATATATTTTAAATTATCTGTAGGAGATTAGGTGCTACTGCTGTATGAAGATGAATAATATTCTGGAGAAGTTATAGCACAGATAAATGACGCATTTCAAATCAGTGCAATGCATCCCAGCATAAACCCCAGGCAATATAAATGGACAGCACCAAAACCAGGCATTCATATTTATCATATTTCATATAGTATTAAAAAAATTGTACCTCCAGTGCCCTATGGTAGAATGGCTACTCTGTTTACATTAACTAAATGAATTTATCCAACTTTTATGATTAATTTATGTGTAATGTTAATTTTACAATTATTTCGTGGCATTGTATTAACCTAGAAATTGAAAAATATTAGATTTGTGTGTATAAACTAGAAATTATAATAAAAGAGACTTATTGCTACATATCTGTATTTTTAAAAGAATTTCCTCATGTGTAAAGTATCTTTTCCTCACTTTACTGTCATTCCCTCACTTTTATAAAAATTTAAAATCTCCATAACTTTGTAAAATTTTCAAAACATTCAATGCTTATGAATTTTCTATGTTCATTTAACATTAAAACAAATATTTATGTGACAATTTTCAAAATAGTAATTAGTTCATATTTTCACTTCAGTGCTAGCCGGATAAGCATAGCGAAATGGCCCCCACAACCGATGTTTGAAATAACATGTTTGGTAATAAGGCTTACCATGAGAATACAATATAGAGTGTTTTTAATTAAAATAATAAAACTTTGTAAAAAATCACCATAAAATAAAACAATACACAGGACGCGTTTCGAGCTAAAAACATAACAGCTCGTCATCAGATACAACAAACACGTGTCTGCAAGCGAACATGGTCAAAAATGAATGGTCAGTTCATTTTTGACCTTGTTCGCTTGCGGACACGTGTTTGTTGTAGCTGATGACGAGCTGTTATGTTTTTAGCTCGAAACCCGTCCTGTGTATTGTTTTATTTTATGGTGATTTTTTACAAAGTTTTATTATTTTAATTACTTCTAATCGCCAGTTTTCGGTGCTATTTTGCTAGGGTGTTTTTTGCCTCTGACTTTGAACTGTCCTTGAGATAATCGGGGAAGTATGCGCCGGCGCCACTATTTTTCAAATAAGTTTTTCTCAAAAAGTACAAAAGTTAAAAAAATGAAACCAACGCCAATTATTGAAGAATATATTAGTTCACATTGTATATTTTTCCCCATTTTTACAAAAATTTTAACATAGAGAAATAAACAAAAATATTTAAAAAAATTATTAATGTAGTAATTTTATATTTACACCAACCAAAAAATTACAGAATAAGCCTCAAAGTATGTACTTTTAAGAAAACAAATTTCGTTAAAATCGAAGATGCGCTTTTTGAGTTATTAAAAAAAAAATAATGTTAGCAACTTGCTAAAATATTCTTAACTTTCCCTGTTTGCATTTGCAGAAATACGCTACTATCAATGCATTGGTCGATTCGTGACATTTCCACTCGGGCAGGATGCGCAATGCGCCAAAATCAGAGAATGTTTCCATGCATACCACTTCCCTATAGGTTTGTTTCGTATTTGTAAACATTCTGTTATTTTGGCGTACTGCGCATCCTTCTCTCATAATAATATCAAGTTGATGGTGTAGTCCATTGTGCAGGTGAAGCTATAGGGATTGTAAATATATAAGGTTATCAACTTTTTGGTAATTCCGGACCCCCTCTCAAACTTCCGATATAATGCGTTATCATTCCTCGAATCCCCCTCCCTCTAATATTATTGTTATCAGTGTTTAAAAATTCTTTTTATTTTTACAATTGTTTTCCTTTTTTTTCTTCTTTTTATACGTTTGCAATGATATACAGGTATGGTTGTACATTTTTTATTTGCATATTTTACTTATTTAAATAAAGAGAAGAAATTCATAAGATATCACTGTTATATTAGAAATAACTTTATACCAAATAACATTTTAAAGAAATATTATTTAAAAGTTTTTAATAATAACTCTTTGTTACATAATGTATTGAACAGTAATATTGTCTTCTTGCACTTCGCCCTTGCACGGGGCTAAACAGAACTTCTTGTAAACAAAACAGGCAAACAACATTCTTCCCCATCTTTTACTTGCAAAAATAACAAGTATAATTTCGAATCTGGCTTCTCAAACTTCCGATATAATGCGTTATCATTCCTCGAATCCCCTCCCTCTAATATTATTGTTATCAGTGTTTAAAAATTCTTTTTATTTTTACAATTGTTTTCCTTTTTTTTCTTCTTTTTATACGTTTGCAATGATATACAGGTATGGTTGTACATTTTTTATTTGCATATTTTACTTATTTAAATAAAGAGAAGAAATTCATAAGATATCACTGTTATATTAGAAATAACTTTATACCAAATAACATTTTAAAGAAATATTATTTAAAAGTTTTTAATAATAACTCTTTGTTACATAATGTATTGAACAGTAATATTGTCTTCTTGCACTTCGCCCTTGCACGGGGCTAAACAGAACTTCTTGTAAACAAAACAGGCAAACAACATTCTTCCCCATCTTTTACTTGCAAAAATAACAAGTATAATTTCGAATCTGGCTTCTCTAACAGCGAATTATATACGCATATGGCAGGAGAATATTAACGACGAACGTTGGGTTATTCCCTATTTTGGAATGAAATGTTTTATAATCATTCAATGGTTTTAATTATAACTTTGTATTTTCATAAAAAGAAGAAAACAGACTTAAAAAAATTAAGGTGACGGATGTAAAGAAAAAGATACCAAAAAAGTAAATTTTGTTTTGATCAAAAATGATAAAGATATCTAACGATATCAAATGATAAACACCCTTCCCCTACAGATATCGTACGAGCAAGTGCCAGAACCCCCCCCCCCGCACACACTCCCCCCTAAAGTGATACGTTGTATATGTACATTGTTCAGCCCCATAGCTTTCTTCTATGTAAAAATCATCGTAGTCAAATGTTACCATTTTGCTTGTCAATTCTTGATATTATTACGCGACAAGGATTCGCAGAACGCCAAAATAACAGACTATTTACAAACACGAAACAAACCTATAAGAAAGTGGTATGTCTGAAAATATTCTCTTATTTTGGCGCACTGCGCATCCTGCCCGAGTGGAAATGTCACGAATCGACCAATGCATTCATAGTAGCGTATTTCTGCAAATACAAACAGGGAAAGTTACGAATATTTTAGCAAGTTACTAACATTATTTTTTTTTATAACTCAAAAAGCGCATCTTCGATTTTAACGAAATTTTTTCTCTTAAAAGTACATACTTTGAGGCTTATTCTGTAATTTTTTAGTTGGTGTAAATATAAAATTACTACATTAATAATTTTTTTTAAATATTTTTGTTTATTTTTCTATGTTAAAATTTTTGTAAAAATGTGAAAAAAACATATAATGTGAACTAATATATTCTTCAATAACAGGCGTTGGTTTCATTTTTTTAACTTCTGTACTTTTGAGAAAAACGTATTTAAAAAATAGTAGCGCCGGCGCATACTTCCCCGATTGTCTCAAAGACAGTACAAGGTCAGAGGCTAAAAACACTCTGTATTGTATTCTCATGCTTGCCTTATTACCACACATGTTATTTCAAACATGCGCCGTGGGGGCCATTCCGCCTTGCTTATCCGGCTAGACCCTTTGTCTCTTTACGGAAAATCACTCATATATTAATGTTATTTACCACTTCACCGTCTGCCCCGAGATAATTCGGGCTAAAAGCACTGTTTCACCATACCTGTCGCCGGTGAAGTGGTTAAAATCTGGAAGGAGCCAGTGGCTCCGAAACCCAAAACATCCAGTGGCCGCATTGTAAAACAAACGCATAAAAACAATACCCAGCAATGAGGAAATTGCTGGCCAACAGCAAGATAGGTGCTGGCAATGATGGAGAAGTGCTGGCTAATGGTCTACCACTACTGGACAGCTTCAGTCAACTTTGCTGTTGGAAATCATCATATAAAATTCTGGTGGGCTTCCGTTTTATATCATGCGCTGGCCCACCCCTACATGGAAGTGCACGAACTTTTGCAGTATTATTGCTGAGAACCTTTACGCTAGGTGGCGTTGCGAATATCGAAGACACTGAGTATTTGAACACAAATCTGATATGAATATCTTAACACAATTTAAGCTGTGAAGCTATCTTTTTTTGAAAATGTAAATAATATAGCACCATTGCCACCAGCAAAATAAATAAGTAAATGAATAAATAAATAAATTCTTTATTTCAACGCACTTTTTTTTTCTCCTTAAATCTGGTTTTACTAAGTTACAAAGGATTTCGGTTTTCATAATTTACACAGTTCAGAATCAATAATAAAAAAAGCCTTTGAAATACATAGGATTTCTATACAATATAATAATTTCTATACCAGTTTAATGATTGGGAACGTAAATCACAAAAGAACAAACTTGAAATAGTGTAATGAGAGCTCGAAAACTTCGAGCTGTTATAGCATGCGCTGAAAGTACTTGTTCATGTCCGATCACGGAAACCAAACGGCATCGAGCGCGGTCAGTACTTGGGAGGGTGAACACATGGAAACCGCTGCAAGTTCAAATATTTCTATAGACACTTCTACAGATATTTCTGTAGCTCTTGGTGAAACTAGCTTATAGAAGAAAGAGCCATAATTGAATAATACTTTGTATTTTTCATAGAATTCTATAAGAAATTTTTGTAAGGGAAAATGCTGGGCCAGGAAAGTAATAGCAGTGGGATAGGTGCTAGCACTGCAGGAAAAATGCCGGATTGAAGTAATGTGATGGCATATCAATGCTGGCCTGCTGTTGGCCATCACTGATGGGCCAGCTGCATTCCGCACGGACACTTTTGTACAGGTTTAAGTAATGGCACCATTGCACTTTACCGCTGATGGCTGTGCTGGCTGCCATCTTTTTTCCAGCTGATGGCCCACTGTTTCTTTCTTTGCTGGGTAGCTTTTAGTTTTCCGAAAAAAGTAAACGAAAAAACTCAGGAATTAAAGTGAAAGCAATTTATTTAATATATACTAACACACAATCAAACACAGACTAATTACATCAAGTGAGCATATTTAATTTAATCATAAAATTCTTGAAATTTGAATGTTAAATATTATACAAATCTTAAATTATGTGTAGTCTTAAAATGTAGTTGGACAAGATACATTTAAAGAAAAATATGTCTAAGCTCAACAACCGTGATAGTGGTGAATATTAGGAAAATAACATTTCTTAATTCGATTTTGTCATTTGAAAGTACATATATAAAAAAAATGTGAATGTGTGAGATTATTATAATATATAAATCAAAATTCACTTCAATCATTTGTTCTTTCTATAAGAAAAATTATCTAAAAAAAAAAAAAGAAGAAGAAGAAGCATGGCGACTTAAATATAACCAGCTAGTGGCCACGGCAAAAAAATTAATCGCCATGTGGTGACTGGCGACCGTGAATCTGCACCTATAATATAATGTGTGCAGATATGTATGTATGTATGCGTGTACGCACCAATGTATAACACATAAGTTTCATCAGCTTTCGTTATTAGTAATACATAATTACTAGTGGATTAATTCCAACTCTTTCCATTTTGTCATATGTATTTTATCTTACTAGATGGCAGTAACGTAATTTATCTCATTCTAATGTTTCTGACTTCATCTTACATATTGTTTACACTTACTTAGTTATACAGTTGACGTAACATAATTATTTACTATATAACCAAAGTAGATTAGACAGAGTAGAAGAGCCCCCTACAGGAATTTCTAAAATGTTGTAAAGATATTTGGATTTTTAAGCTCTTGTTTCTACACATCACAAAATTATTGAAGCACAAAAGTTACCACATTTCTCATATCTCCTCAAAAATATCTTTTATATTATCATAAGCATTAACGTTTTATTTTTTATCTACAACTGTTTGCAATTTAAGTTTTTAAATATTATCTCAAAAGCTAATATACCTTTTTAAAATTGTTATACATTCATTCGACTTAAAGAATATAGGAGTACTTTAAAAGAACCTTGTTTAAATACTTAATAATTCATTTTGTTTCTAAACATTATCCAAACTTTTCTTTTTAAGAATTACATAGGATAAAATAACAATAGTATTTCTACACATATCCATTACCGTAAGGCAAAAGAAAAGCAGAAATTGTTCTGCAAAAGAATTCAGATTATTTTCCATTTCATGTAATAATTGTTTAACAATATAATAATCTATCTTGAAGCAATTTTATCGGCGAACTTGAAAAGACAACAAAAAGTTTTTGGGTGAATCAATTACCGCAAAAATCGTAGACTAACAATACTTTACACTAAAAGGTAAAATTTTCAATTAGACGTTTTATCTAATGGAATTTGGAACCATCCTTTCTGACCGAGATTCCATTTCTTGAAACATATATATATATATATATATTGTCTCAGCAAAAATACATGCTTTGCTGTTTTAAATAGAAATATAGTAAAATGGTCTTGCGAGAATGTTATCGCACTGAAAATGTTTTCATGTACTTACATTCACTTAGCGCAATGTAATTACATTTTAATAGAATTATGAATTTTACTGCCCTTTTTCAAATTAAGGATATACACTCGGATATATATTTATTTAATTTAATTTATTTATTAGTATGACATACACGAAAACGTCTCACATACAGTGCTTGTCAAAAGTTTAAGCACAACATAAAATTCCAAAATAAAATTTTATTATCTTTTCACATGGCCTATAAATTGTAGTTTTAAAAAGATATTTAACAGATTTATGCTTTAAAATTTATCTCAAATAATAGAATTTATCAAAAGAACAAAAATTAGTGCGCCAAAAGTTTAAGCACAGTAGTTCTTTAGTCTTTAGTAGAACAAGAATTAAAAAAAGTTAATACTTGATTATTGCTCCATTCTGCTGAATTACTTTAAATATACAGTCTTCCATCGATAAAATGAGGTTCTGTATTGTTTCTGGTTCAATTTTAAACAACGCGTTTTCAATGGGATCTTTCAAATCTTTAGCTGAAGAATACTGCTTGCCATTTGGATAAACTACATGAGTGAGAATACCTCACATATTTTCTATAGGGTTTTAATCAGGGCTAATTGCCGACCATTTCAAAACAGTTGAAGTTGAGTTTGAGGTATGGATCGAAGCATTATCATGTTGAAATAACCATTTTCTCTTCCCCCACCCAAAAAAATAAACCTCGGCAACAGGGAGCAAATAATTGGCAAGTGTCCCTTGATAGTTTTCAAAGTTTTCACGACCATTGATGAATGCTAGAGATCTCTGATCATTGAAAGAAGTAGCCCCATACCATTACACAACCACCACCATGGTGTCAGCTAAATATACTCCTAGGTTCTTTGCGGAGATCATGTCAATATTTCTTGAGCCCATCAGGACCATCAAGGTTCAATTTTTTTTTCAATCACTGAATATAATATTCAGCCACTTATCACCAAATGACATATGCTCTTTGGCCCACTGTAATCTAGCTTCTTTATGGTGACGTTTCAGACATGGTGAGCCATTTTATGGTTTTTCATGTATTCCGATTCCAAAACTCTTATATGAACAGTTTTTCGATATTTGTCCTCCAACTGCATGTTCTTTTTGCAAAAGAGACTAATTACCAGTTGAAACCAAGTTTCTGATGTGGCGGCCTTCGCGCAAATTTGTCCCCCATGGCCTTCCTGAACGGAATTTTTGTTTAAAATCATCACCACGAGCCAAAACTTGATGAATACCTTGTTTTGATCATTTTAATGCACTTGCAATTTCAGAAACAGACTTATGTTTTACCCTCATGCTCCAGATATTTCTCACCTCCTCCTCTGAAAATTCTTTCGATTTAGGCAATTCAAAAACAACAACTGACTGCTTCTTATAACACCCAGAAATCTTTTGCGTGCGCAACCGCTTACATTAGTTTGCAAAATTTGTATAAAAACAATTTTGTGCTTAAACTTTTGACACGATTATTTTTGTTCTATTCTTAAACTCCATGTTTTGAAATAAAATTGAAAAGATAATTTTATTGAATATGGTGTCGGATTCTGAAAGACAATTTTTTTCGCCAAATCTAACCACATTCCATCATAAAATAAAGTAGTTCAGAAGGCTAAAATTCATCTGAATAATACAATATAAAACAACCCTGATGGTGACTAGGTACCAACCGAAAATACTCGGTAGTATAACATATTTTTAATTGTTTAATAATATTTTAAGTAATGATATTCTTTCATTTGGCTCCAACCATGTATATTGGCATTGGTAATCTTGAAAGTCGATTTTTCCTGCAAACCTCGACAATTTTGGCAAATTTTGCCAACGTTACCAGTTAGTTTACTGTCAACTGCTCAACAACTTAATAACTGTTTCAATCTTTATTCCCATTGAACCGGAGTGATCCCAAAATGACACACTGATCAAATTTTCCCGATCATGTGACTTTGTTCCATGATCTTTTTGTACTCCAAAACGGTAAGATTGAAAATTTAGTCAAAATCGTTCGAGCTGTTTTTTAGATAAAATTTGCATATACACTCACACAAGGTTTGCTCGTATTATGATATATAATCATGTAACAATAGTAGCGCATAGTAAAAGAAAAAAAAACTGTATTTTTTTTTAATTTAGGAAAATATAATATAACCACAAACGAAAATAAATATACCATAACCTTTTCCGAATATAATCCACATTTCAGAAAAGCATTCTTTATATTTAGAAACCTAATAAAATAAGTATTTTCAAGATTTAAAAAAACATTCGCAAAAACTAAGTTTCTTCTGCTGTTCTACCGATTTTTAGAAACGTTTCCGAGTCGTTTTTACAGTGTGTTAATCAGTTTCCTCAACCTGGAATAAATGTTTTTTGGATGCTATTCATACTGAGTATGGACAGCAAAGACAACAGAAAATAACAAAATAATATAAATTTTAATGTTAATGTGTAATGCTGTTAATTTATCATGTTTGTCTGTGAAACATGTTTGTTGAAAATCAGAATGTTTAATTGAGTCTCAAGTAAACATTCTGATTTTCAACACATTAGTGTAATGTTGTTAATGGATCATGTTTCTCTGTAAAACTTGTTTGTTGCAAATCAGAATGTTTACTTAAGTCTCAAGTAGACATTCTGATTTTCAACTAACATGATTAATGTGTAATGCTTTTAATGTACCGTGTTTGTCTGTAAAATATGTTTGTGGAAAATCCGAATGTTTACTTGTGTCTCATGTAAAGATTTTGATTTTCAACAAACATGTTAATGTGTAATGCTGTTAATAGATCATGTTTGTCTGTAAAATATGTTTGTTGAAAATAAGAATGTTTAATTGGGTATTATGTAAGCATTCTGATTTGCAAAAAAACATTGTTAGTGTGTAATGCTGCTAATGGATCATGTTTGTCGGTAAAACGTGTTTGTTGAAAATCAGAATGTTTAATTGGGTATTACGTAAGCTTTCTGATTTTCAACAAACATTGTTAGAGTTTAACGCTGTTAATGTACCATGTTTGTATGTAAAATTTTTTGTTGAAAATCAGGATGTTTAATTGAGTCACATGTAAACATTCTGATTTTCAACAAACATTGTTAGTTTATAACGCGGTTAATGTACCGTGTTTGTTTGTAAAAATGTTTGTTGGAAATGAGAATGTTTACTTGAGTCTCAAGTAAATATTCTGATTTTCAACAAACAACGTTAATGTGTAATGCTGTTAATGGATCATGTTTGTCTGTAAAACATGTTTCTTGAAAATCAGAATGCTTACTTGAGACTCAAGTAAACATTCCGATTTTCAACAAACATATTTTACAGACAAACATGGTAAATTAACAGCGTTACACATTAACATTAAAATTAATATTGTTTTGCTAATCTTGCATGTATAAATTCAGTTACGCTGCTGATAAATGTTTAAATGAGAATGAATAGCGTCCTAAAAACATATATTCCGGCTTGAGAAAACTGATTAATACACTATAAAAAGCTATTGGGGATGTTTTTCAAAAATCAGCGGTAGCAAAAGAAACTTCGTTTTTTATAAATCGAGCTTTAAATTTCTAAAATACATTGGTTTCTGAGGTTCTAAAGATAAAGAATGTTTTTCGGAATCGTGGGTAAAAGGAAAGAGGTTATTGTATTTTTTTTGTTCATGGTAATATTATAGTTTCCTAGATTAAAAAAAAAAACAAAAAAAAAACATGTCGTTGTGTTACAATTCATAAGTATTACAGTACGGAATAAGAAAAGCGGAAATTCTTCTGCAAAGTAATTTATTTAATATTTTCATTTCTTATAGTTATTACTAGATAATTTTATCTCGTAGCAATTTTACCAGGAATCTTAAAGAAATAACAAACAGTTTTAACCCCTTCGCTTAATATTTGGAAAAATCATCAAAAAGTACCTATTTTTTTATTACAGAAATTGAATAATTATAAGGTATCTAAATAAAATATGCAATTAGTTTTTTTTTTTTTTTTAAGCGGAAAAAAAAGATGTTATAGAACAAATTCACATTTGTAGAAAAGACATCATGCGAGAATTTGTGTCTTCATGTTTGTTTTACACCGTACAAATTAATATGAATAAGACGTCTAGTTTTCACATCTTTGATCTTTATTTATCATCATCACACAAATTTTTACAAATAATATTTGAAATAACATACATACATTAAATACATTAAATTTTGTTTATTAATAATTTTTTTTGAGCGTGATATATTTCGAAACATGCAATACAAAGTCCAACATCGCAATCAAAACCCCAACGGTAATATTCAAAGACTTCACACGAAAATGACAGCTAAATTTTTCTGGTTTCAGAAGTTTTTTTCCAGCAATTAAATCTCCAGTCCGGAAATATGACGGGCACGAGAAATAATGAACGACACCTCAACCCGTGATATTGACGGGAGCGAGAATTAAGGGGTTAAGGGGAGTCGAAAGTTGCGGTAAAAACAATTTTTCATCAATTGAAAAGTATCAATCAATTGAAATTTTGTAATCTAACAATACTTTCCATCGAAACGTAGAATTTCCAATCAGACGATTTATCTAATGGATATTGGAAACACCCTTTTCGTCGGAGCTTTCATCTGTTGAAGATACTTTTTGCTGTACAAAATTTGGTGTTAATTTGAAATATGGCAAAAAGAACTTCCAAAATCTTATCGCATAGATATCTTTTGATCTACTTATTATTATGTATTATGAAATACTTATTTATTGAGCGAAATATACATTTCATTGCTCGTTTTAAAATTAGGGAGTTTCTTTTTAAATTGAATTAAAAAAAATGATAAATTTGTTAGCATTAAATATATATATATAGAAAAGCTGAAACAGCGCCGGAAAACTGTTACACACAAATCACAAATAAAATAATAAAACTTTATATAAATCACCATAAAATCAAAACAATACACAGGACGCGTTTCGAATTGAAAAAATATAACAGGCCGTCATCAACCACTGCAAACACGTGTTCATAAGGTGACAAGGTCACAAATGAACAGAAAGGTAAAAGAGGAGAGCTTGCAAAGAGTGCGACAGGTGGCGCTAGTTGTAAGATAAACACCAATCACAGAGGATACCATGCAGAATTGGAAAGTGTTGCCACAATAATAAAAGAATCAACAAAAAAGAAAAAGGAAATAAAAAAATAAGCAAAATTAAAATAAAATGAAGAAGTAAATTCAAAAATAAATAAAGAAATAATAAAAGTAATAAAAAAGAGAGAGATAGAAACAAAAGAAATAAAAGTTTTACATACACACACACACATATATATATATATATGTATGTATATATATATATATATATATATATATATATATATCATAAAAATGAAAAGATACAAGAAAAGAGTGAAAAGAATTACAAAAGTAATTTCCAGGCTGAAGAGAGAAAAGGAGATAATGAGCAATCACTGACAAGTTCGTCAGAATTTTTATAAATAAAATAAGATTCGTGAAAATACAAGTGACTGGAAGGGACGGGAGAATAAATAGTTATTTTAATATATAGTTAAGGCTGTTCTGAAATCAAAAACTTTATGACATAAGTTTTAATTTATTTTTATTGGGAAATGCATGGAACTAGCAGTTGTTGTCGTTCAGGAATTATGTAATCGAGCTGTTTTTCCGTTTTTTTGCAAACGCAATAGATCTTTCAGAAAATAGTGTCAAAATAGGAGTTTTGAACCGAATTTCAGCACGAAAGTAGAATAATCGCTCAAGAAAGGGCAAAAAACGTGTTTGCCACGTGATCAAAATCGCTTATAACTCAACAGGTAATTGATTGATCAAGAAATGGAAAACACAGTTAAATTCCAAATCGCTTCCATTGCCAGGCTTTCTAATTTTATATCTTTCCGTTAAAAAATGAATTTGTAAATGTGTCAAACCGTTTTGCGCTTGTTGAGCAGACCAGTTATTTGGTACAAATTCTGGCGTCATAAAAAACACACAACAGCATAAAAATGAAAATCAGATAGAGAAATCATATTCAACGATTATAAAGAATTAATAAAAACTATATGGATAGTATTCGTGAGTTTTATTTAGCGTGATAAGTTCTTGTATCAAATAAAAATGTAAACTTTAAAAAGTTCTACAGTTTTGATGAACTTTTAAATAACATGACATACATGATAATATTTTCTAAAGTATGTATAACATATGTAAAACGAACAGGAACTGGGATAAAAACGTATGTATTTATTGTGAAAACGACTTCCTATGACCTTTTATAAAAATAATAAGAAATACTGGATTTATGAAGCCCTAAAAAAGATACGTATTAAATTTTCTGAGTGTTTGCCCTTTTTCTACAGTTTTCTTTTTGTATGTTTGCTTGCTGCATCTCTCCTAATGCCTCTAAAACATGCTTTTATATAACCGTAAGCAATAATACGTTATTTAAATTTATAACCTGCTTTCAGTCGTTATTTTCAAACTTTATCTAAAAAGTTAATCAAACTGTTTTAAATATTTAAATAATTATTCTTCTTCGTAAAAATCGGAGCATTTTGAATTAATCTTTACTTCAAATATTTAATAATTTATTTAGTTACCTAACATTATTTTTTCGTTTTAACAATTTAATACGATAATAAAGAAATCTTACACATATGTATTATAGTATGAAATACTGTAGCGCTCAAAAGTATTTCGAGAACCTTATATTATCTCTTATTTTATTTAATATAAAAGAAATATGTTTCCTATAATTTAAAACACTATGCCTACAGTTATTCAAATGTATCAAGTTTCAACTTGTTTATAAACTTTATAATATATTTATAACTACTTAAAAGGTGACAAAAACATATAAAAACATATAAAAATATTATTCAATGTAACCCGAGATCTTTCGAACACACACGCTTTCATTTTCAAAGGGATAAAAGATGATTGACTGAATAGAAATACATTTTAAAAACAAAAACAAAAATAGTACGCATGCGCAAGCGGAGGTCAGTCCATTTCTCTGCAGAGGGGTGAAAAGATCAGTTCATACTATCAGGAGGTCGTGATATATTTAGGATATTGTACCAAATTGCGGGAATATTATAGGAAAGGACATCGTTAGAAACATTATCACTTCTACGAAAAATTTCAATGTATTCACGGATTATTGATGAGTAGTGGTTAGACGTTGAAATGATAATTTTAGCTTTTTCGAAGTTTATATTAATATTTTCTGTTTGCTGTAATCTGGATAAAGCTTATACATTACATTATTACATTAAATAATATTTTTGTATGCTTTTATATGTTTTTGTCACCTTTCAAGTAGTTATAAATATATAATAAAGTTTATCAATAACAAGGTGAAAATTTCCTTCACGACACTAGTGTTTAAAACAGTGTTTTGACTCGATTCAACTTGTTTGCTTACATTCGGTGCAACCGAAGAAAAATGACTCATCCTTAGCTCAAAAGTATTTTGACAATTAGTTTGCATTTAATTAGCGTCAGTGGCGCTATAGTTCCGATTAGTGTTTATATTGACTTATTGTGATTATTTTTAAATTCCGAAACGTAAAGAATATTCCAGTGATTCTAGAAAAGCCGTTGTAAATGCACTTAAGAAAGGTAGACTGCAAGCAGAATTTGCTCGTTCTTTTAACATGTCTAGGCAACTTGTTATTACATGGAATAAAATTTTTAATAAACAGAAATACATCGAAAATAAGCCTCGAAGTAGCCATCCGAAAAAAAAAAACAACTTGCAATGTTGACTGTATTAAAAAAATGATATCTACAAGTCGTAAGTCCGCTGTAATAATAAAAAATGAATTGAAAGAAAATTACGGCATATACATACAAGTTTCAACTGTCAAACGACGTGACGCGTAAACCTCTATGGTTTACATGGCAGAAGACAAAAAAGCGTAAGTACAGCAAAAAAGCGTTTGTTATCTACTAAGAATAGAAAGGAGTTGCCTTTGCAAAACGACATAAATAGTGGAGAAGTGTAGAATGGTCTAATGTTTTATGGAGCGATGAAAAGAAGTTTAATTTAGTATCATCTGATGGAATCAAGTGCATTTGTCATCCAACGAACAAAAAATGTGATGTTCAATACCAAATACCCACCGACAAACACGAAGGGATGATACATTAATACGTTCACGTCGGCGCGGTGGGTCACACTCGACTATCCCAGAGTTGTCAAATTTCCGGCTTTTTGCACACCACTGTTATTTTAGAGAAAATGCTGTTCCTTTAAATCGCACATTTGTTCTAATTAAATAAAACAACATTTTCTGTATTAAAATACTGGTATCCAAAAAGCCGGAGACTTGGTAGCTCTGAGACATTCGAGTGTGACCCAACGCCGGTGTGAACGTGCTAAGGACTTATATGCAACCGTACGCTAAACAAAGCATGCCTGCTCAGCAGTATTTTCAGCAAGATAATGACCAGAAACACAAATTTAAGTACGTAAGTGATTTTATGAAACGCAAAAAAGTCAAGGTTCTAGAGTGGCAAAGTGAAAGTCCGGATTTAAACCCCTAGAGCAGCCATAGTCAACCTTTTTTTCTCGCGGGCCGCAAACACAGGTTTGCGACGTTAGGCGGGCCACAACACATGTATATAAGTGATAAAAAAGAGTAATTAAAATAGTAAGATAACATAAGTAGCATAATAAAGTTACTATTTTCAGTAAGTTTGAACATTTGTCGTCGGAGAATTTCAATTTGTGTGTTACGAAAAGGTTCTAACACCATTATTTCAAAACAATAAACTTCTTGGTAAATTTCTATGGCAAATGTTGCAGAAATGTACCGGAAAGTTTGTTGTTTGGAAATAGTGGTGGAACGAACAAACATTAAACCCTAAAAAGCAGTTTTAGCTATAAAACAAGTACAAAATTAATAATATAATAATGCTGAATTTTCGATTTCTAAAGAAAATAAATTAGGAAGTTTTCCCTTATAAATCTTTTGCTCAATGCAAAAAAAAAAAAAAAAAAAAAAAAAAAAAAAAAAAAATAATAATTTGCAGAAATATAGTGCAAAATTAATTAATTTGGACTAATATGTTTGATGAGTGTTGACGATTAACAAATGTAGCACAAATAAGATTACGAAGACATATAAAAAGAACTTTTGACTAAAAAAGCAACATTTAAGATGTTTTAACATGATTATTTTAAAATTAATTGTAAATAACAGGGCAGATTTTGCCTTCTCATGAAAATATATAAAACAACAGCGAAGGTGATTACTTTTTATAAATATGATACATATAATTTTATAAATATGAATTAATCATTATGTGTAACGGGCCGCAGGTTGAGTACGGCTGAACCTAGAGCATCTGCGGGAGGAGTTAGATCGTACAGTAAGATGACAAAATTATTCAAATAAGACTTCTTAATACAAAGCTCTTAAAAATTAGTGGGATCGAATACAAGAATTAGTCGACTCAGTGTCCACGCGTTGTGAGGCAGTCATAAAGGCTAGAAAATATGCTACTAAATATTGACTGACTCATTACTATATTTGATAATTATTGTGTTAAAATAATTTTTTTATTTTTATGTTAAAATACTTTTGATTTATCATTTTTCTGACTTTTATTGGGTTTCGTTGTTATTTTTCATCAAATGACAGTTAATTTACGAAAATTCTGCAAAACATTACATGCAATAAAATAAAATAAATGATTAATTTTTGTATTTTATTATTGTTTTTTATTAAGTCAGTTATTGTCTTTGTCAAAATACTTTTGAGCGCTACTGTAGTAGAAGCGAAAATTCCTCTGCAAATGGAAATTTATTTGATTATATTTTCCATTTCCTATATTTATTATTTAATAACATGATTCTTTCTTGAATCATTTTTAGCAAGGAATCTAAAAAGACAACAAAAGGTTTTGGAGGAAATTACAAGTTACGGCTAAAATAACTTTTTATCAATTGAAAAGAAAAAAAGGCAACTTTATAGACTAACAATGCTTTCCGTTGAAAGGCAGAATTTCCAGTCAGACGATTTACCTAATGGATATTGGAAACATTCTTTTTGTTGTTGAAGACACTTTTTGCTGTAACACTACGTGGTGTTATTTGAAATATGGCGAAAGGAAGTTCCAAAATCTTAATGCACAGCCTATGTTTTGTTGTATTTCTTACAATGTACTGTGAAGTATTTACTTTTTGAAAGAAATATACATTTCACAGCTCGTTCTGAAATTAGGGAGCTTTATTATTATTATTTATTTGTTACCATGGAACAGGTATATGGCATTGAATAGAAAATAAGTTTTTGGTGTAAATTGTGGTCGCATAAATAAATATCATGAAAATGAAAAAATCGTATTCAAGGATTTTAGAAAATCATGCAAAACCAGTAGCCATACGAGGCTTTCGCACTGCCCTTTTATGAAGTTTATTTTCTGATACATTTTTTCTCATTTTAAAATTAACTGCAATTTTTATTAATCAAACAACTCGTTTTAACTAAATATGAGTGTACTATGTCAGAAGCCTTTTGAAAAAAAACTGTGGTACAATACCTCATTCATCGTTTTGCGTTTTCTGTGTGCATAGAAAAGGGAATGAATGAAGATACTTAACCTAAACCTAAAAGTATAATGAAAATCCAGTATGGAATATCAGATGTGATTAAAAAAGAAATCCCATATAATGATACCTCATTCATAGTTGTACGCTACATATTAGTTAAATTGAGTATGCAATGTCAGACGTGGGCAGAAAATCATATACAATGATACTTCATTCATCGTTTTGCGCTACATATTAGTTGAGAAAAAGGGATATTGGCAACAACAATACTACATATGATCTATACAGATAGTATTCAGGAGTTTGATTAGCGTGTTAAATTCTTGTATGAAATAAAATTGCATAAATTTTACATGTTCTATAGTTGAGAAGAACTTTTCGTTAACATGAAATGCATGAAAATCTTTTCTAAAGTATTACATACGAAAAACGAAGAGGAAAAGTGACAAAAATATACATTTTTCTTATTGTAAAACCGAATTCCTATGACCTCTTATAAAAATAATTAGGAAGATTGGATTTATGATGCTTTAAAAAAGAGGCATATTAAATTTGCTGCTTTTTTGTCATTTTTCTACGCTTTTGTTTTTGTTTGTTTATTTGTTGCAACTCTAACACTATTTCTACCGGTGCCAAATGACTCCTTTTAAAAGTTTTGATTTATGTTTATTTTACTCACAATTTTTTAATGTATTGAGCATAATAAAAAGTTTTCACTATGTTAAAAAGGATTTATAATTGTTTCAATCTAAAAATTACAAACGAAAAACCATAAATTGAAGTCTTTTAACAGGTTTCATTTGACACCGGTAAAAATAGTGTTAATGCCTCTGAAATATGTTTTTACGTAAACATAACAATTAATATCTAATTTAAATTTATAACTGTTTTCTGTTTTAATTCACAAATATTATTCAAAAAGTTAATAAAACGGTTTTATAATTATACATCTATTCTTCATTGTAAAAATCGGAGCGTTCTAAATTAATCGTACTTCAAATATTTAACAATGTATTTAGTTACCAAGATTATCTTTTCTTTTTAACGAATGAGTAAGATATAAAATAATAATAGCACTCTCAAACATGTGTATTGCAGCACGAAATAAATGAAGCAAAAATTGTGATGCAAAAGAAAATTCATTTGATAATATTTTTCTATTTCAAATAGTTATTATTTAATAATATAATTCTATTTTGGATCAATTTCCGCAGGGAATCTAAAAGACAACAAAAGGTTTTGGGGGAAGTCACAAGTTACGTTAAAAATCATTTTTTATCAATTGAAAAGGAATATAGCCAATTTTGTAGACTAACAATACTTTCCATTGAAAGGTAGAATTTCCAATCAAATGATTTAGGATTTTGGAAATATCCTTTTTGTTCCGGATTCCATAGAAGACAGTTTTTGCTGTTTTTATTTGAAATATGGCAAAAAGGACTTCCGAAACCTTATAGTACAGCAGATCTTTTGATGCACTTATCGTGTATTGTGAAGCATTTATTTTTTGAGAGAAATATACATTTCACTGCCTTTTTTTTTAAATTAGAGAGATAGTTTGCTTGAATTTTTTTTTTTTTTTTTTTTTTTTACTTGAATATCTATAGGGCTTTGAATAAAAGATAAGTTTTTGGTAGCAATTATGGCTCCATGAAAAAAAAGAAAAAAATCCCATGAAAATGAAATCACATAGAAAAATTATAATGGAGTAGTCTAAAGAATTAAACAAAATCTATACAGATACTAAACGCAAGTTTGGCAAGCGTGCTTGTTAAGTTTTTGTATGAAATAAATGGAATAAAATTTAAGTGTTCTATAATTTTAATGAGGTTTTAGATAATGCAAAATGCATGAAAATTCTTTCTAAACGGCAACATATGAAAGAAGAAGCAGAACAGTGACAAAAACATATATTTTTCCTTATTGTAAAAACGAAATTCTATGACTTCTTATAAAAATAATAAGAAGGTTTGGATTTATGATGCTTTAACACCTTAAAGACCATCGGTATACTATATATAGTGCTTAATTTTAATTTCCAAATGCCACATTTACACGAGAATTTAGAAATTAAATTTTATTCCATATAATGAAAGCGGAAAAAAGCTTTTACTTAGTTTCATATAAAGTCGTTCATAAATACTGGTATACATCAAGCATTTTAACAATTTAGCAACAGCAGTGCTATGCCCCTGAAAGGGTTAAATAGAAGCATACAATATTTGCTGCTTTTTTGCATTTTGCCTGCGCTTTTGTTGTTGTGTGTTTATTTGTTGCAAATCCCTTAACACTATTTCTACCGCTGTTCCCAATTTATGAATGTAATAAGCAGAATGAAAAGTCTTCACTATATTAAAAATGATTTATAATTGTTTCAATTTAAGAATTACAAATGAAAAACCATAAATCTAAGTATTTTAACGGGTTTCATTTGGCACAGGTAGAAATAGTGTTAATGCCTCTAAAATATGCTTTTACGTAACCATAAATATTAATATCTAATTTAAATTTATAATTGTTTCCAGTTTTAATTCACAAATTTTATTCAAAAAGTTAATAAAACGGTTTTATAATTATACATTTATTCTTTATTGTAAAAATCGGAGCGTTTTAAATTAATCTTACTTTAAATATTTAAAAATATATTTAGTTACCAAGATTATCTTTTCTTTTTAACAAATGAGTAAGATGTAAAATAATAAAAGTCCTTCCGGCCAGTGCCGGGAGGAAGAGGTAGCTTTCATATTCCTTATTTTAAAAAAGTCAACTTATATTATTCAAACACACGAAGCTCAATTTAGTGGAAACCGAATATAGGAGATTCGATACTAATTTTTATCAATACTAAATCATTATGAATGAGAATTTCGCGAAATTAGTCAGCTTTATCCAAGCTGCTTTTATTTAAAGTAACTTATATTTGGCTGCCAAATTCGGCGATTTCTTAAAGTGCCTGCCATTTTAAGACAACATGGTGGATGAGGCTAACCAGTGAACTTGGTCGAGACCTTAGTAATTGCTATGCACATGCTCACTCACATCGGAATCGATTGATATATACGAGTGCTGTCGCAGGCAAAAAATCAGATTTTTCAAAATGTCACCCACATTAGATATTGAAATTGCTATATCTGAGCCATTTTTTAAAATAAAGACAAACAAAAAATGCTCCTGAATCCTTATATCAAGGTCAAATACTTAAGAAAGAAACCTTTTTCAATTTCTAATTTCTTTGCACCTCACTTTAAATATAATTTTTTTAGGTAGCTTTCATTACAAAAAGCTACCTATTGCAGCCATTCGGAGGAAAGCGATTTCAAAAAATTTTGGTATATTTTCATCGATCATGACCCCCAGACCCCGAAACCACCCTCCGTTAGAAATTGATATATATATATATATATATATATATATATATATATATATATATATATATATATATGAACTATGTCACACTGTAACTCTCGTATTTATGAACCGAGTTGGATGTAATTCGGTGTGTCTATAGTACATACCAATGTCTCGACCGAGTTCGTTGGCCAGCTTCATCCTCCATTTTGTTTCAAAATGGCGGCCATTTAAAAAATTTAAAATTTGAAATGTGGTACCAAAAAATTGAAAATGGAAAAATATTTTTTTCTTATGTATTTGACCTTTATACAAAGACTCCGGAGCAGTTTTTGTTTCGTCTATATCTCAAAAAATGGCTGAGTTATAGCATTTTGAATTTCTAGCGTGGCTGACATTTTGAAACGTCCTGAATTTTGTCACGCGATAACAGGCGTATTTATGAACCGATTTGGATGTAACTTCGTTTATACATAGTACATACCAATGTTTCGACCGAGTTCGTTGGCCAGCTTCATTCGCCATCTTGTTTAAAAATGGCGGCCATTTAAATTTTTAAGAAAAATTTTAATTTCAAATGTGGTACCAAAAAATTGAAAATTGAAAAAATATTTTTTCCTTATGTGTTTGACCTTGATAAAAAGATTCGGGAGCAGTTTTTGTTTTGTCTGTATGTTAAAAAATGCCTGAGTTATAGCATTTTGAATTTCTAGCGTGTCTGACATTTTGAAACGTCCTGATTTTTGTCACGTAATAACAGACGTATTTCTGAACCGATTTGGATGTACCTTGGTGTGTACATAGTACATACAAATATCTCGACCGAGTTCGTTGTCCAGCTTCATCCGCCATCTTGTTTCAAAATGGCGGCCATTAAATAATTTAAAAATTTTAAATTTAAAATGAGATACCAAAAAATTGGAAAATGAAAAAATTTTTTTCGTATGTGTTTGACCTTAATACAAAGATTCAGGAACAGGCTTTGTTTCGTCTATATCTAAAAAAATGGCTGAGTAATAGCATTTTGAATTTCTATTGTGCCTGACATTTTAAAACGACCTGATTTTTGTCACGCGATAACAGGCGTATTTATGAACCGATTTGGATGTAACTTGGTCTGTATATAGTACATACCAATGTCTCGACCGAGTTCGTTGGCCAGCTTCTTTCGCCATCTTGTTTCAAACGGGTTGCCATTTAAAAAAAGATTTAAATTTTAAAATGAGGTATTAAAAAATTGGAAAATGAAAAAGATTTTTTTATGTGTTTGGCCTTGATACAAAGATTCCGGAGCAGTTTTTTTTTCTGATAATTTGTTCTTTTGTTTATATCTTAAAAAATGGTTGAATTATAGCACTTTGAATTTCTAGCGTGGCTAACATTTTGAAACGATCTTGTATTTGTCACGCGATAACACACGTATTCGCCTATTTCGATGTAAGAAGGCATGTGGATAGTATACATCAATATCTCGACCAAGTTCGCTGGCCAGCTTCATCAGCCATCTTGCTTCAAAATGGCGGCCAATTAAAAAAAAAATATATTTAATGTGAGGTGCAAAAAAATTAGAAATTGAAAAAGGTTTCTATCTTAAATACTTGACCTTGATATAAGGATTCAGGAGCATTTTTTGTTTGTTTTTATCTTAAAAAATGGCTCAGATATAGCAGTTTCAATTTCTAATGTGGGTGACATTTTGAAAAATCTGATTTTTTGCCTGCGACAGCACTCGTATATATCAACCGATTCCGATGTGAGTGAGCATGTGCACAGTAATTACTAAGGTCTCGACCAAGTTCACTGATTAGTCTCATCCACATGTTGTCTTAAAATGGCAGGCACTTTAAGAAATCGCCGAATTTGGCAGCCAAATATAAGTTACCTTAAATAAAAGCAGCTTGTATAAAGCTGACTAATTTCGCGAAATTCTCATTCATAATGATTTAGTATTGATAAAAATTAGTATTGAATCTCCTATATTCGGTTTCCACTAAATTGAGCTTCGTGTGTTTGAATAATATAAGTTGGCTTTTTAAAAATAAGGAATATGAAAGCTACCTCTTCCTCCCGGCACTGGACGGAAGGACTTTTTAATTTAATGGCCGTCATTTTGAAACAAGATGGCTGATGAAGCTGGCCAGCGAACTTGGTCGAGATATTGATGTATACTATCCACATGCCTTCTTACATCGAAATAGGCGAATACGTGTGTTATCGCGTGACAAATACAAGATCGTTTCAAAATGTTAGCCACGCTAGAAATTCAAAGTGCTATAATTCAACCATTTTTTAAGATATAAACAAAAGAACAAATTATCAGAAAAAAAAACTGCTCCGGAATCTTTGTATCATGGCCAAACACATAAAAAATTCTTTTTCATTTTCCAATTTTTTAATACCTCATTTTAAAATTTAAATCTTTTTTTAAATGGCAACCTGTTTGAAATAAGATGGCGAAAGAAGCTGGCCAACGAACTCGGTCGAGACATTGGTATGTACTATGTACAGTCCAAGTTACATCCAAATCGGTTCATAAATACGCCTGTTATCGCGTGACAAAAATCAGGTCGTTTTAAAATGTCAGCCACAATAGAAATTCAAAATGCTATGACTCAGCTATTTTTTTAGTTATAGACGAAACAAAAACTGTTTCGGAATTTTTGTATTAAGGCCAAACACATACAAAAAAATCTTTTAAATTTTCCTATTTTTTGGTATCTCATTTTAAATTTTAAATTTTTTTAAATTTTTTAAATGGCTGCCATTTTGAAACAAGATGGCGGATGAAGCTGGACAACGAACTCGGTCGAGATATTTGTATGTACTATGTACACACCAAGGTACATCCAAATAGATTCATAAATACGCCCGTAATCACGTGACAAAAATCAGGACGTTTCAAAATGTCAGCCACGCTAGAAATTCAAAATGCTATAACTCAGCCATTTTTTAAGATATAGACAAAACAAAAACTGCTCCGGAATCTTTGTATAAAGTTCAAATACATAAGAAAAAAATATTTTTTCATTTTCAATTTTTTGGTACTACATTTCAAATTTTAAATTAAAAAAAAATTTAAATGGCCGCCATTTTTAAACAAAATGGCGGATGAAGCTGGCCAACGAACTCGGTCGAGACATTCGTATGTACTATGTACACACCGAATTATATCCAAATCGGTTCATAAATACGAGAGTTACAGTGTGACAAAGGTAAGATATATATATATATATATATATATATGTCAATTTTGAATGGAGGGTGGTTTCGGGGTCTGGGAGTCATGATCGATGAAAATATACCAAAATTTTTTGAAATCGCCTTCCTCCGAACGGCTGCAATAGGTAGCTTTTTGTAATGAAAGCTACCTAATAGCACTCTCAAACATATGCATTACAGCACAAAATAAATGAAGCAAAAATTCTGTTGCAAAAAAAAATTCATTTGATAATATTTTCTTATTTCCAATAGTTATTGTTTAATAATATAATTCTATCCTGAATGAATTTCCGCAGGGAACCTAAAAAGTCAACACAAAGTTTCGATGGAAGTCACAAGTTACGTTAAAAATAACTTTTTATCAATTGAAAAGGAAAATAGCCAATTTTATAGACTAACAATACTTTCCATTGAAAGATAGAATTTCCAATCAAATTACTTTAATGGATTTTGGAATCATCCTTTTTGTTCCAGATTCCATCTATTGAAGGCACCTTTTGCTGTTTTTACTTGAAATATGGCAAAAAGGACTTCTGAAAACTTGTTATACAGCAGATCTTTTGATGCACTTATCATGTATTGTGAGAAATTTATTGTTTGAAAGAAATACATTTCACTGCTTTCTTTTTTAAATTAGGGAGATATTTTTGTTTGAATTTTGAAATTTGATCAATTTTTTAGACTTTAACATTTATATGGCCTTGAATAAAAGATAAGTTTTGGTAGCAATTATGGCTGCATGAAAAAGAAGAAAAAACCCCCATGAAAGTGAAACCAGATAAAAAGTTATAATGAATTTGTCAAAAGAATTAAACAAAATCCATACAGGCAGTAATCGCAAGTTTGACTAGCGTGCTAGCTAAGTTCTTGCATGAAATAAATTGCATAAATTTTAAAGGTTCTATGCAGTTTTGATGAACTTTTAGATAACGGGAAATGCATGAAAATCTTTTTTAAAGCATAAAAAATTAAAAAAAAAAAGGAAAAGTGACAAATCATGTATTTTTCCTTATTATATAAAAACAAATTCCTATGACCTCTTATGAAAATAATAAGAAGAATTAGATTTATGCTGCTTTAAAAAAGAGGCATAATAAATTTGCTAGTTTTTTTTCCGTTTTCTACGCTCACAGGCTATCAAAGCCTATCATTTTAATGTTCCCGCGAGTTCTGTATGTACGTATGTACGTAACGCGATAACTCTTGATAGAAATATCCGATTTGCTTAAATTTTTTTTCTAGGTTCATTCTGATAAGACGCTCTCTTCATTAGTTTTGGCGGTCATTGTTTAAGTATAAGGAGGGGAATGGAAGGCTAATTCCCCCCTTAATTTAGATAAATGGGTTTTTCATACAGAGTTATCCGATTTGCTTCAAATTTCGTACACAGGTTTATTCTGACAAGGCGCTGCCCTGATTAGATTTGGAGTTTAGTACAAAGTTAAGTACAAAGGTGGGAAATGGGGGCTAACCAGGGTTCGCAAGGCTGGGCCCAGTTCGAAAAAACCCGGTGGGTTTTTTCAGAATGGGCCCACTTGAAAAAACCCACTAAAAAACCCATAATGTGGGTTTTTTCAATTTTCAGAAATATTTAAAATTTTAAACATATACATTTAATGAATTTAAGTCATTTCAGTTAATTTTGAAAAAAATTAATATATAAAAGCTATTACATAAACACCCGAAGTAAAATAAAAATGTATTTTAGCACACTGAAATACTTTACTAACAAACATAGAACATAGTAGGCAACATACATACCTAGTACATAATTATAGGTAAAAGCAATATCATAAGAATGTCTTTATATAAAAAATTCAAATGAACTATATTCATGAAAATAAAAGATATGTATTTTTACTTTCTTCTATCTTTACAAGAAGTATTTAATTTGTGAAAAATTTCAACTTCCAGTTTACGACAGATTTATACGTTTTAAAAAGGTCCTGAAGACGATTTGATGGTTTTTAGAAAATATCTGTGACAAAAATTTTGTGGGTGCTGCTCTATCTCAAGAACTAATGCACAGAATTTCACAAAACTTTAGATTCAGTTAGACCTTGATGTAAACTGATGCTGATTAGCTTTTGGTGCATAATGCCCATTAGGTGGTTCTGCTACGCTGCATTTATCTCAAGAACTAATGCACGGATTTTCATCAAACTTCAGATTCAGTTACAAGTTAAGTTGTTGCTTATCAAGTTTTGGTGTATATCGCCCAACAGGTAGCGCTGTTATGCTGTTTTTTTTTCATGATTTTAGCAATAACTCTTATCTCAAGAACTAATGTATGGAATTGAATAAAAATTTAGATTCAGTTAGACCTTGATATAAACTGGTGTTGATTTGTTTTTGATGAATATCACCCAACAATGGCTCTGTTGTACTGAATTTTGTATGATTTCCGCAATATCTCAAGAATTAATTCATGGATTTTCTTCAAACTTCAGATTCAGTTAGACGTTGACGTAAGCTGTTACCAATTAGGTTTAGGTGTAAATTGCACAGCAGGTAATGTTGATATGCTCAATTTTTCACGATTTTTGCAAAATCTATATCTCAAAAACTAATGCACATAATTTAATCAAACTTAATATTCTGTTTCATTTTCATGTAAATAGATCCCTATTAGACTTGGATGTAAATTGAACAACAGGTGTTGATTTTATACTGTTTGGGTTGGAAATTTTGGTTGTGGACATCTAAGAGGGTGGGTTCCAAAATTCAATGATTTGTCTGAAACAATTGATACTTACATCTCCTTGTTAAATGCATCCAATTCAATGAACCTATATTTTACAATCCTCGTGATGGGCATAGATGAGGCACTGGGATAGCGAATTTTGAATTATTAACATGTATGAGATAGAGGAAAGTTTTGGAATTGGCACATCTGACTAGTTTACCCCTTTTTTTCTTCCTGCTTATATATTTTAAATATTAATATTCTATTCATTATTTGATTTTAAAGCAAATTAACAATTTTTTATCTTCTATTATATTTAAAACTAATTTGTGAGAAACACACACTTAATTTAAATTCATATAATTTATGCAATTTATGACAATTTAAATTCATATAATTTATGCAATTTATAACTTGTAAAATAGTATTACAATTATATTGTATACGAGGGGACAATGTATAGTAAATATAATATATAAATAATATAGAATACATATTACATATATTGTACTTTTGAAAAAATCCGATTTTCCCCGGGGAAAATTGGGTTTTTCATGAAAAAACCCGAAAAAACCCATGTGGGTTGGGTTTTTTGAAAAAAAACCCGGGTTTTTGCGAACCCTGGGGCTAACCCCCCTCCTTAATTTACTTTTCGAGGGACATTATTCTTTGAAACAAGAGTATAATGTACAATTAGTGTGAATAGCCTGTGAGCTCAATGCCATCAGTTTAACTGGGCACTTTTCTTTTTTCTCGTGTGTGCTTATTTGTTGCAACTCTCTTAATGCCCCTGAAATACGCTTTTACGTAGCCATAAGAATTAATATCTAATTTAATTTTATAACTGTTTTCTGATTTAATTCACATATTTTATCCAAAAAATTAATAAAACCGTTTTAAATAATTATACATTTATTGTTTTCTGTAAAATTCTTCTTTGTTTTAAATTAACCTTACTTCACATATTTAATAATGTATTTCCTTGCCAACATTTTCTTTTATTTTCAACAATTGAATAAGATATAAAATAGTTATAGCACTCCAACACAGGTGTATTAAAGTTAGAAATAAAAGAAGCAGAAATTCTTCTTCGGAAGAAAATTCATTTGATTATATTTTCAATTTCCTATATTTATTATTTAATAACCTGATTCTATCTTGAATCAATTTTAGCAGGGAATCTAAAAAGACAAGAAAAAGTTTTGCGAGCAGTCATAAGTTACGTTAAAAATCATTTTTTATCAATTGAAAAAGCAAATAGCCAATTTTATAGACTAACAATACTTTCCATTGAAAAGTAGAATTTCCAATCAAATTACTTTAATGGATTTTGGAATCATCCTCTTTGTACCCGATTCCATCAATTGAGACAGTTTTCTTTTCTTTTGTTAAAAGACACGTCTAGCTGTTTTCATTATTAGAAATAGGGTGAAAAAAAGCTTACAATAGTCTTATAGCATAGAAGATTTTGATGTAAGAAGTTTTTGATAGTGTTACACGTTTCATTGCTTGTTTTACAATATCATTATACTTGAAATTTGATTCCTTTATTAGTCTAAATAGGTATATGATATCGAACAGATAATGTTTTTGGTATTCGTTGAGAAAAATAATAATCTATTATTTGGGGTGGGGGTGGGGGAGATTCCGTCTATTGAAATAGATTTATTATTATTATTATTATTATTATTATTATTATTATTATTATTATTATTATTATTTTGATTTTGAAGTAGTTGTGCTTTTCTTTTACAAAAGGCATTTTTTTGTTTCTGTGAGAAACTGAGGTTACCGAACACATATGAAAAAACATTTTATTTTATTAAAAACTCTAAGAGATTTTTTACATTTAAATTTTTTAGGAAAATAGCCAATTTTATAGACTAACAATACTTTCTATTGAAAAGTAGAATTTCCAATAAAATGTCTTTAATGGATTTTGAAATCATCCTCTTTGTACCGGATTCCATCTATTGAGAGAGTTTTCTTTACTTTTGTTAAAAGACACGTCTGGCTGTTTCCATTATTAGAAATATGGCGAAAAAAGCTCACAACAATCTTATAGCATCGAATATTTTTTGTTGTACTTATTTTCACGTATTGTGATGCAATAACTTTTTGATAGCGTTATACATTTCATTGCTTATTTTACAATATTATTATGTTTGAAATTTGATTCCTTTATTAGTCTAAATAGGTATATGATATCGAACAGGTAATGTTTCTGATATTCGTTGAGAGAAATAATAGTCTTTTATTTAGAGTTGGGGTGGGGAAGATTCCATCTATTGAAACAGATTTTTTTTCCTTTTTTTTTTTGAAGTAGTTGTGCTTCTTTTTTACAACAGACCTTTTTCTGTTTTTATGAGAAACCGGAGTTACAGAACGCATGTCAAAAACATTTTATTTTATTCAAAACTCTAAAAGATTTTTTATAGTTATTTTTTTTTAGATTGTCTACTATCAACATTAAAAAGGATTTTTATATAAAAATATCAATTATGTATTCAAATAAAGTTTTGAAATTAATTAAAAGCAATTTAATTGTATTATCCAGCGGATAATAGTAGAAGAAATCGCCAAAGCTGTGGCTAATTATAGCAGCTCTTTTTATTCTGATTATTTCAGTATTTAAGCATGTAGTTCGAATACATATCTGTTAAGTTTATGTTGGATTTATATTATTTAATTATTTTATTTATTTATTGATGACGTGATATATGATTTCGTTATGGAGTATTAGCCGGAAACAAATGTTGCAATATTTATATTGTTTTAAAGGCAAATGGGTAAAACAAGATTTATCTTCCGTAATAGAACTGCACGCGATATAGATATATTTTTAAAAAATTCATGCTTTAAAATTATTTTTAAGACCTACAAAAAATCATTAAAACGAGATCTAGTTATTAAACAATTTGCATTTGAAAACACATTTTCTCCTTATTCGACGGTGAAAAGATTCAAAATATGCGACATTTAGAAATAATTAAATTTGCGAAAAAAGGGAAAATCGGTTGTTTAGATTATTGTTAACGTCGGTATAACGTCAGAGTTACATATTTTAATTTTAGCTTTATAATAGTGGCTTTTTAAAAACATATGGAACACTTATCACATAGCACATTTTTTCACGTCTTACTATTTGGATATGATTTTACATTTTAATGATTTTTGTAATGATAGAGATATATTTTTCTTTGGGCTCAGAAATGGAATTCATTCATGAGTATTCACTGGATATAGGATCTTGAATAGAGGATGAGCTCTTGTTACAAATCGTGGTTATTAGTCGATAAAATAGTTAATTTTATATACTTATTACTTTATTATATATTTATTATACGTCTTAATATTTTGATATAATTATACATTTTAATGCTCTTTGTAATAATAGAAAGATATTTTTCTTTGGAAAATAGATAATTTTATATACTAACAATACTTTCTATTGAAAGGTAGCATTTGCAGTCAGACGATTTATCTAATGGATTTTGTAACCATCCTCTATGCCCTAGATTCAATCTTATTGAAACTGCTCCCCCCCCCCCCCCTATAAAAAGACACGTTTTGCTGATTTTATTTGAAATATGGCGAAAAAGACTTACAGTAATCTTATCTCCTAGAAGATTTTTCGTTGAGCTTATTTTCGCGTTCTGTAGTCTATATTTACCGTTTGATAGAATTTACTTTTCGATAGAACTTTTGACGGAATTTAGAAAATTGATTCCTTTATTAGTAGTGATTGATTACTGGAGTTTAAAAATAAAAACAAAATGCTATTGTATTAAATTGTGATACAACGTAAAATAATGGACCATTTTTTGTAAAAGATTTCCTCCATTGAAACATTTTTTTTTCCTTTTGAAAAAGGTACGTTTTGGTGTTTTTATAAGAAATGTGGCAAAAAAGATTTGCGCACGAAAATATCTTATCGCACTGAATACTCTTTTGATGTACTTACTTTCACGTATTGTAAAGTATATTTATATATATGTGAAGTTTGGTAACAGCTAATATCAGGTCGAATATTTTAGTTGTGAAATTGTGGCGTAGGATACTAATTTATTCAATCGATGTGAAGAATATTCGATGGTATTTCTCCAAGTGAGAAAACATGGTGGTTGTTTGCAGTCGTATTATTAATTCATACAGTCGTGACGTAAGTGTAAACAAGGCAACGAATTGAGGAATCCAGAGATTTCTCCATAAAGAAATACGAAGTCAACTCGTCGTTCGAAGACGTTTATTCATCAGGCATAAAAATTTAAACAAATCTCCCATTTTAATGAAAATTCCATGAAACCTTCAGGCTTTGGCATGAGACTCTATGCCATGCTGAAAGATGTTTAGGAGAACTACGAGATTAATAGACACCCTATAACATTTTCTTGACCACTTGGAACAAAGCAGAATCCGAGATACGAGTTCCGTGCATCGGCTTTTTGTTAAATTCGCGGAGGAAAACAAATACTGACGTAGCACGCAAACGAACAAATCAGTGAAAAGCGCACGTCCGGAGATGAGTAACTAAGCAAATGACGCGAGAGGGGGAGTGGCCTAAGGCGAAAGAGTTTCTTACATAGTAGAGTAATGTTTTTGAAGTAAAAAGCGTAGCGTCGAAATGCACGGTAATATGGGGGGTCCCACGCCCGGGACCTAGGCCCTCACAGGCCCATTTGCCTCCGCTCGAGACTACCCAGAAGACAAACCCCGCGACGCGTCCCGAAGGTCGCTGCCAGGAGTGCCCCACCAAGACAGCCCTCACGAAAGCTCCGGTCAGACCGGCACACTGCCCAGCGCACGTCACGCCGGTTATTCCCAAAAGAGAGATGAATCGGCCGCATACGATAATCCTCAACACCCAGCTAGAAGAGCCAAATGGTCCCTTCTCTTGGTTACCCGATACGGTACGCCCCGACAGCCCACAGGAACCGGACACCTATAAAGGAGCGGGGCCCATGAACCTACACGAGGTTTTTCACCCGGAGTTGCTTTACGGAGGGCTCATAAGATCAGATACCATTTTCCGGCAGAGACATTTATACGAGCCAACCGATGGAAAGTGAAGGTGCCCCTAGCGGAAGACCCTGGAGGGGCGGGGAAACTCCCTCCGGACGTAAAGCGTTCCTGCTCCGGGCTTTTCGCGCAATCTCCCTGCTCACCTGCGGAACCCCTCGCGGCTCGACGCTGGGAGTAAAAGGAAACCAGACTAGGTGCCGTTAGCGACCCCAGGCGGACACGGAAAGCTCCACCTATACGGGATAGAAGAGTCCGGAGTCCCGCCGCCCCCCCACAACTCGACTCCAGCCGCGGGAGGACGGCAAGTGCCCGGCTCCCTCTACCTTACCTCACGACCGTCGAGGGTACCGAGGCACGAATGCCCCTGACCCCGTGCAGTGACCGACCGCTACCTGTTAGTGCGTTCGAAAATTAGTTTGAGACACCGCTAGATCCTCACCACTGGGCGCGGAAAACTCCAGTAGCGCACAGACACGCAGGATCTTGTTAGGACCAAGAGTTCCCCCAAGGTTCGAAGCGTCGCCGCATTAGTCGGCAAAACTCCAGCCCGGTTCCCTGCGGAGATAGCGTTCAATGGCGGACCCGCCGGCCGACCCCCTCCCAGGATTTACGGCACGACATCGGACAACCAGAGCCATACTGGCCTCCCTCTGCAACCGCTCCCTGGTCGACGAGGGCACCACCAAACCCTACCCACCTTAGGGCCGGCTCCCAACTGCTCCAATTGCGGATCTTGGCGGGACGAGTCACCTGACGCAAAAAGTACATCAGGCGCTGTCTGAACCCCTCGCCCTTCGGTTGCTCCGGGAGATCCTGCACGGCGATCCCGCGAGCCCCGTCGTCACTAGCGAGTCACCGAGACCTTTCCTCTACAAAGCCCGCTCTCTCACCTTAGGCTCCCTCTTAGTCAATTTGTGGATGAGGTCCTATCACTTTAGCTATTCTTTGCCCAGCGACACCGTCCGGCCCTAAGACCGGCACCGGGATCGACCTATGGACCGTTGCTACCCGGCTTGCCCAGAGAACGCGGGTGCCGGAGGAGGGATCACGTCATTCACACCGTGGATCTCCTATACACAACGTCCGTTACCCGTGGCCACCGGACTCGAGGGGGTCGGTTTCGGACCACCCGGAGGGGCGGCCACTGAAATGCACGGTAAACCAGATTCGTGGAATTAAGATTAAAAATAAAAATGACAAAATGGCTTTTGTAAAACTTTCGAAAATATATAACTGGCTTCTCTCAGAATATTATAGATTGGATAGTTGATAAAATTTATGAATGGCCCTTAAGCTTAAGATTTAGATTTTGAATAAGGTAATTATTAATATACAGGCTTTAAAATTAAAAGGAAATTAAATAGGAACAAATAATAGATATTATTTAGAAATAGGGAAATTGTGAATGTGCTGGAAAATTAGAATAATTTAAAGGAATATCGCGAAGTAAAATTTTTATATAACATACATATATTTTAAAGAATTTTGCATTTCACTTATCTTTTTTAATTTGGAAGCTATTTTTGTTTCAATTTTGAAATTTGATTACTTTATTAACATTGATTAAGTGTAGCAAGTTAAAAAGAAGATTAAGGCACATAAATATATATTGCGGATCGATGGAAAAAGAAATTTATTCATCGTTGTGACGTCATCCAGTGCTATCTGATAGATGGACGGTGACGTTCCCCAACTTGATTTATTAGTGAGAAATTTCCAGGCTAGGACATCGGCCAGGGTATCTTAACGGTAGAGCAACAGCACGTTACGCTGTCGACCCAGGTTCGAGTCCTGGCCCCGGCTAATTTTTCACTCCAGTTGAGTTTATTGTATTTATTTATATTTATAATCTGTCTTAATATATGTGCACCTTTAATAATTAAAAAGAAGATTTTTTTTGAATAATTTTGACATAAAAGTAATGCACTCTCAGAAATACTTTCTTCGATTCACGGAAATATTCCTGGCAGCACTGCTACCAGAAAATATCCGCCATTTGAAGAAATTTCCGTTTTAGGATGGAAAATATCCGTAATTCGAAACAAAGAAGTTTTTTTTAAAAAAAAAAAACACCTCTCTTTTTCTTCAATGGGTGACCTTAGCGTCGAACCTGAGGCTGCGCGTTTCGAATCGAGTATCTAAACCACTCAGCAGTGGGCGCTTGGTACAGACCGAGTTTAAAATGACGACATGGGTTTCTTCAAATGAGGGGATTGGGAAAGGCTTGATAAATTTCTTGTTCAGAAAGCTCTCAAATTTAAACTTAATTGCAGGAACATTTCGTCGTTATGAAATAATGGTTGGTGTTTTAACACTTATAGAATAATATAGGATAAAACTTATTACATATTAGACATATTTTTAATAAGACATAATTTGATTGTTAGATGTAAAATATGAATATTATATTTTTAATTAAATTCGAGAAGAAATTTGTTGCTTTTGTTGAAATGTTTACTTTTTAAAAATAAAATCGATTTTTTTAAACTTAATTGAATTGTAATTTTTTTTGTATATTTTTGATAAATGTATATTTTTTAAATGTGTTCGTTTAGAATATATTTTATATGTGAATATTTTTTCAATACTCTAAAAAATAAATTGCGAATATGTTTAAATGAATGAGGAAATTGCTACTTTAATTAATTCGAAAGAATTACTTTTTTTTGTTTGTTTTTAAATAAATTAGAAATTTTAATTTATTGAACTTTCCTTTTTTTTTCATTAAAAAAATAAATTCAAACTTTGGTATTAATACAACCAATACGCCTGTAATAAACGGAAATTTTCCTTCTTTTTTCACACTTTCGGGAAGAATTAACGGAAAAAGCATGTTTTCTTATGGAAATTATTTGTTCAAAAATTACGAATAATTTGGTGTGTAAAGACAAATTTTTCTGACAGTGTGGTCAATTTTTGGTAAAGAATTTCATCGATTAAAACAGTTTTCTTTTCTTTTTGCAAAAAATACTCTGTGCTGTTTTTATTAGGAATATAGCAAAAAAGATTCAAAATCTTATCGTGCGTAATATTTTTTTGACACAATTATTTTCATGTATTGTAAAGTAGTTTTTTTCCCCTTTTATTTAGAGAACTTTAGATTTTACTTTTTTTTTTTTTAATTAGTGAGCTATTTTTCTTTGAATTTGGAAATTTGATTTCGTTATGAGCCGTAAGTATACCGAAACTTAAAAACAGAATGTTTTTTGAGTAAATTGTGGTACAACATAAAAATAATGGGTCATTTTTTGTAAAGAATTTCATCTATAAAAACACTTCTATTATTTTCTTTTTGCAAAAAATAAACTTTTCCTGTTTTTATTAATAATATAGCAAAAAAACACTTTTAATAATCTTATCGCTTAGAAGAATTTCATGCTGTGCTTATTTTCACGTATTGTGATGTATTTACCTTTTGACAGAATTACTAAATTTACTGTTCTTTATAAAATTAAGAAAATGCTTTTGTTTCAATTTTTCAATTTTATTCTTTTATTAGAATTAACTAAATAACTCCATTATTACCATTAAGCACGCATAAACTTGAAAAGAAAATGTTTTTGAAATAAATTGATGGCACAACATAAAAGTAATGAACAATTTGTTTGTAAAAGATTTAAACTACTGAAACACTTAAAAAAAATAAATTTTTTCATTGTTTTATTAGATATATGGCAAAAAGGATTTGCAAAAACCTTATTGGTACCTGAGAATAGTATTATCATTTCACAAATCTGAAAATGAATCGAATCGAAGTACAGTCCTCCTATGATAATTTGTCCGATGGGTAACTGGACTTTAGTTAAATATAAACTTATATATTAATTAATGTTGTAAGGGACTAGTAACACTGTTATAGAGGATATCTAGTTGTTTGAATGTGAACGTGGCGTAAAACATAACCTATCAATGTGATTCCCGTGTCTTTAAAAGTTAATTAGAAACGCACCTGGAAAAACGCGGCACGGACGAAGGCGGCGTTGTAATTTTGCAACCTCCTTTCGAAGCATGCTCAGCACAATGTCAAGTCAAAACTTTGAACAAGGGTTTTGTTTTAGCTACACTGTAAAATAAAAGATTATTACTATACTGAATTTAGTTTTATGAAATGCCAAATGAAGTTTAAATATGCATTACTTTTATTGTCAGTACCGAAATAAGTTCATCAGAAAGTGATTAGGATTAGATAAAAAAAAAAGAGTTATACGGAATAGCAATTTTTGATATTATTTAGTCTTCGTATCTCTTTGAACTTTCATGGTATACCCATTCATACTTTTCTAGTATATACAGCTATACCCTATCCTATGTTGTGTAGTTTTTTACTAAGTCTTATTATTCTTTTAGCAATGATTTTTTTTTAATAATACAGTTAATAATTCATGTATTTATTGTACGGAACCCTCTGAGCGCTAGTAATACTCAGCTAATTATTACAAATTTAAAACTCTGAGTATCAGGTGCACCAGGAGAGGCCTTCGACTAACATTACACGAATTTCTAGCCTTATACATGCGGTAGATTTTTATACCATCGCAGACACACAGACATACACACAGAGGAAAACTTTCATTATATTAGTATAAATGACTGAGTTTTTCTGCAATATAAAGTGTATAAAATTGCAATACTCATATACACTGGTGTTCAAAAATTAAGGACCAATCACAAAATGCTAATTTTTAAATAAGCAAACAGAAAATAATATAATTCGAGTAATTACTATCTATACAACATAGCTAGTCCATATAACATCTCATTCATGTCACACATGGTCACAAGTGTCACAGTCATTACGGTGAAGCAAAAGACTAGGAAATTCCATACATCTCATTATGAGTCTCAAATGATCACTATATGTGACTCCACTGAGACGTCAGTGTGACTGCTTTGTGACGAGTCACCAAGTGACTTAACAATGTAGTTAAATTGTGACTCTCGTGTGACTGTCATTTTTAGACTCAATTTCAAAGTCATCATGAACGTTGCATTGTGATAAGTTACCAAATAATATCACATTATAGTCACATGGAGACTTTTCCCAAAAGAGCACAATGGTGACGTTACAGTAGTCTCTCTGTCACCTGAAAGTCATCATGTGACTTTAATGCGACATTATTAGGTAACTTATCACAACGCAGCGTTCACGATGACTTTGAAATTGAGTCTACAGATGACAGTCACATGAGAGTCACAATGTAACTACATTGTAAAGTCACATGGTGACTCGTCACAAAGCAGCTGTCACAGTGACGTCTGAGTGGAGTCACATATAGTGATTATTTGAGACTCATAATGAGATGTATGGAATTACCTATTTTTTGCTTCACCGTAGTGACTGTGACACTTGTGACCATGTGTGACATGAATGAGATGTTATATGGACTAATTGTGTTGTAGAGATAGTGATTACTCGAATGATATTATTTCTTTTTGGGTGTTCGCGTATTTGAAAATTAGCATTTTGTGATTGGTCCTTACTTTTTGCACACCAGTGTATGTTCAAAATACTACGAATAAATAACAAATTTTTCTAATAGTCTATGACAGGTTAAGTAATTCCATACCATCAACTAGTATCACATTTCCGATTTCATTGCAAATTCTACATTTCAATTGCAGACACATTTGAATTTCTGAAATGATATATCTCCCACTGTTTTGGTAAACATGTATATACATTATTAGTCTTGTTATTTAACGTTTTGAAATGTATGATCCTAGGGAATAAGTTATGACTTTCAAATTCTAAGTATTATTTTGAAATATTTTAATTCTAAAACATTTATTGTACTTAGTATCTTTGATCTGAATGCATTAACTTCAGTTTCTAGAGGTTTGTAGTTAGGACATAGAACAAGTTCTGAATCTTTAAATCGTTTACGACATCTTTGTATGATTTATACAGCAGAGACCGAAAATGGAATTTTAAACATTTTAGTTATCTCGTGACATAAAGTGGAGCTGCATCATTCTTTTTTTTATGATTAAAATATTCCAGTTAGCTTTCATTGAAGAAAATAAGCATTTATTCTAGATACAGTACTTGATTTCGCATACTTAAAAATTTCAGTGGGATTTAGATGTAGAAGCATTTATATGTAAATTAAGAGTTTTTAAAAATATATATTAGTTATACAGGGTGTATCTAAACTCTTGGGCAAAACTTTAAGGGGTTTTAGTACACATCAAGACAAAAAATATTAAATAGGAAACTAAGTGTCCCAAACGTCTTCCGAAAGAGATAGGCGCCATTAGGGTTTTAGGGTCCAAAATTTCAAATTATTATAAAAAACGGAAAAATTGGTCGATTCATTTGCGGTTTTCACTAAAACTATTCCTTATGTCAGTATTTTCTTGAAAATAAATTTCAAAGATAAAGTTTAAAAAATGCTGATAGAGGGCGCTTTAGAATTTGGAGTAACGAACAACTATTTTTTACCGTCTATTTTTGTATCTCATTAAATGCTTTCAAAAGCTTAGACTTAAACTTAAATTTTGAGCTCAAAATCTGAATAACTGGGAGTGGTTAAGTAGCGCAAACTGAACAGTGTTCAGGTGTTGAAATTTGAACCCCCCTCCTGAACACAGTTCAGTTTTTATATTACTTACCTATTTTTTTATTTACTTGTATTGATGACTTTTAAGTTGTGTTTGTTAGTTCCTATCTATAAACACTGTTTTAATGAGACCTATAGATGTCTATGAAGGTTAGAGTTGCAGTAAAGCTAGAGATCCTACCTACACAACTTCAAGGTTGTGTAATATTTAAACGGAGCTTCTGACTGTAAAATAGTCAATGAAACATTGTCTTCATTTTGAAATAACTATCCAATGATATGCCACTCAATAGGGTGCGTAAATTTTTTTTCGTCTCTATCGCCATTTTGAATTTATAAAAACAAAACCTAGCCTATAAACATCGGACGGTTAAGACAAATTGATAGAGACCTCATTCATTAAAATCCATCCATCCGTTGGGATGTTTCGAGGGTATAAAGAAATCCACATACCCAGATACGCGTGAAACACATAACCCTTCTTGGCAGCCGGGTAAAAAAGTGCAATGGCCTGCAAATTTTAATGGATGGCGTAAATTCTTTAGAATTATTCAGAGAATTAAAAAGTTTCTCTGAGATCAACTATGCTGGATGAACGTCTCTCTGCTCTCGCTCTTATTTCGATTGAAAACGATTTGGCCAATACAATAAATTTTTCAGAAGTAATAGATAACTTTATGCTAAAAAAGCAAGAAAAATTGCTTTATGATGTATAAATAGCTGATTTAGTATATCCCACCAGTTTCGTTAATAAAATGTGTTTTACAAGTTCTGATGTGGAGTTACTTCATTTCAGTTTCGACTACTCGGGGCAGAAATGAAGTTCAGTTTATAGATTATCTGTAAATTTTTATGTGGCAAAAAATCTACTATCTTGCTAGGGGTAATGGAATAAAATAAATTTCAGATAGATGTATTATGTTATATTATTTACGATTTATGGTACTAAAACCTGGAAATTCAGATGAACTGAAATTTATTCTAAATATTTCATGCGAAATGAAGGTAAATTAATATGATTATTAATACTGATGTCACATGGGAATTTTTTTTTTGTAATAATTTTTAATGACGCATTTATTACATCTTTCTGTGTTAAAGGATGTGTATTAATCAACTTTTGAGAGACATTTTGTACAGTTTCTAACATTTTATAAGGTAAGCTGGGGTAACTGGACCCACGAGGTAACTGGGCCATAGGCTATTTTATAAAAAACCATTGATGTTTTTTTAAGTTTTAGTTTTGTCAACATTGCACTCCCATCTCTACTTCTTAAAACAACGTGCGTCAACTCAATAATAACTCTGCCTTTGCTGTGATAGGTTGCCGAAAATTTAGGTTTCTTTTTTTAAAAACAATATCCATTTGGTTGAATTCCCTCGGCTTTTTATTAAAATACGGTAAGTACTTTTATTAAAAAATCTTTTTATTTAAAGATTAGACACATAAATATATTAATATTATTAGGTATCTGTACATATTTACTTCAGGTTTCAAATGTAAGGCCGGTGTTCCAGTCACCCCACAAATCTATCAAGGATGTGGTAACTGGGACAAGCATCAGGGGCAACTGGACCATATGGGATCCAGTTACCCCAACAATTATAAATTTCTTTTAATTTCTCCATTATTTTTTTGCTTGCAATAAAGAAAATTACATAGTACCTTATTAAAATTAATAATAAAATTTAAAAAAAAGTATGTTGGGGTATCAAACCAAATTTCTTAAGTGTGATAACTATAGCTCGAAATTTTACGATACAGACAAAGAGGCGTACATAAGGCAAAGTGAGAGTATTAGAAAATTATCTAACGACTAAAAAATAGTTCTGTTCGATATAAAAATATGTTTACATTCTCCACAGGTTTATTGGACATATCGAGCTTCCATTGTGGTAAATAAAAAAGAGAATGAGATACTTAAGTACTTACGTAGCCGTTTGTTTAGATTTATTTTGTTATTTTTTTCCTTCAAATACCCATGTAACTTTTTATACTTATTACCTGTACAAAAGTACATAAGTACTTACTTAATTTTTATGTTTTTTGTATAAATAAATCTAATATTTTCACTTTTAGTGCTTTTTTTAAACTCATTCACAGTAAAGGTTTCCCTTACAACGCCCTTTAGTTGATATATAATATACATGATCTGCCTGGTTAAAATTTGTTTTAGCTGTTTACACTTTTTCAAACAGGACCTGATACCCAATGTAAAAAAAAAACTCATGTGGAACATAGACCCTCCTGGTCCACTTGCCCCATTTTTATGAAGACCCATGAAGAAAGAAAGATGAAATATACATATTTTTTTTATTTTTAGATATTAAAATGTAATTTTGAACATTTCTGTCTGATAGAGGGAACCTAACCGAACACATTTTCAAAAGTTCAGACTTTAATTCAAGTGAATATTAGCCTTTTGAAGCTGAATTGCCAGAATCTCCAGAGTCACATTGTAAAATCATGGCCCAGTTGCCCCACGTAACCTTATCCTTTTAAAAAAAATTCAGAATAAAAAGGTTGCCAAAATACATTTCGCCCAGGGCCGCCAAGTCCTAAGCACGGACCTGATGGTCAAAATAAAGTTAAATTACAGTTATGAAACTATTTTTTAAAAAAATTAAATGCATTACCTTCTATAGGACGTAATTTCTAAAAATGGGTTTTCAACTGCGTCATGTGTTCTCTAGACTGTTTATTTAGATATCACCTTTTATCTTACAAAAGAAATATGATGTTTTCCAACAACAGTCTGGTGCGGTTTTGGAAAGTGCTTCATTATGCGTTATGTATATTTTTTCTTTTTTATTCATTACACTGTTTATTTAACTTTTAACTTGTGTTTTGTATGTAAAAATGTTATTATCCTTCTTCCCATACGTTTTGCAACAGAATAACAACTTCTAATATGAGTTTTCTTTGACAGCGTATGCATTTTTCATGAGCATCAAAGAAAAATCATAAATTTTGATATCATTTTAGCTATTTTAATATAAATGCTAGTTCCGAAATGATAGCTCTGAGTAAAAGAAAAAGCAAAAATTTTATTACAAGCCTGAGAAAACACACTGAAAATGAATCTGTCTTACAAGAAAAACTTCCAAATTTTCTCCTACGAGAGTTTTCAAGCTTGCTGCACATTCTCGAAAGTTATAACGAAGAACAGATTTTTCTAAATTGCGTCTTTGTCCACTGGGATACAAGGACTCAAAGTATTTCTTTTTATTTATATTTACGGATTTGTTATAGTTTTAGAAATCTTTAAATGATGTTTAAACAATTTAAATTTGCGTAAAACAGCGGATTGTTATCATTAAAGGTTTACAACAATGAAATGCAGATACAAATCCTTTATGAAAATTGATATATCTTGAAAGCATTTTCTTATTTAATGTTAGCATTATTTTAAAGTGAATACATTCTTTATTTTATTTATGTATTTATTTATTTTTTAAGAAACTTAAAACCTGTATCATTTAAATGTAGGTGATAAAAAAAGCTTTTCATACACCTTTTGAAGTTAAAATGATCAACAAATTATAAAAGTCTACATAAGATATAGGCAAATTTGGTATCTATTAATATTTAGTCTACAATGATTTTCCCGATGGAAAATATATTTTCAAATAAAAATTGAATTTAAAAAATCAAAAACCCGACTGCGTAAAAAGCGAACTAATTAATTATTTCTCATCAATGTGAAACTATTTTTTACATTACTTACCTATTTTTTTTATTTACTTGTATTGGTGACTTTTAAGTTGTGTTTAATTGTTAGTTCCTATCTATAAACACTGTTTTGATGAGGTCTAGAGATATCTATGAAGGTTAGAGTTACAGTAATGCTAGACATCCTACCTACACAGCTTCCAGGTTGTGTAAGATTTAAATGGAGCTTCTGACTGTAAAATAGTCAATGAAAAATCGTCTTCATTCAGAAAGACCTATCCAATGATATGCCACTCAATAGGGTGCGTAAAAATATTTTTCGTCTCTACCACCATTTTTTATTTTACGGCCGCCATTTTGAATTTATAGAAACAAAACCTATCCTATAACCATCGGACGGTTAAGACGAATCGATAGAGATCTCGTTCATTAAAATCCGTCCAGCCGTTGGGATGTTTCGACGTTTCGAGGGTATAAAGAAACCCAGATACGCATGAAACACATAACCCTTCTTGGCAGTCGGGTAAAAACACGGGGGTGCTATGGTGATATTTTGCGCATGATAAATAGGGATTAGAACCCGCCTCATTTTGCCCAGTATCCAGACGACAATCAAGGTTCTAAATTACGAGACCAACTCGAGTAGCGAGAGCCGCCTTTCAGTTGCTCTGCACGGTATAGGTATGCGATGCAGCGTGAAATTAAAAAAGCAATTCCACTTTAAGTAACCGGCCAACATAGAACCAAAACAAAGTAATAAGCTGCCATTAAGACGGCATTAGTGCTTATCCAGCAAACTGCCGCCATGTGTTGAGCAGGCGATTTCGCCCCGTTTCCAGGCACTCAAATCCGTAAAATTGGGTTATATCACGGTAGGTAAGGGCCTGGTCAGCTGTTAGAATGAAAGCTGACAATGCAGTAACAGGTGGACGAAAACTTTTTTGTATTGCAGAAAAACATACAGTACGCATGCGTCAGACATCACTCGGGAACTTTGCAAAAAGTCGTCAGTTATCCGACAATTGTACAGAATTGATTATACAGATGTGTCCATGCAGTTCAGTTTGTTTAAACAAATTTATTTTTCCGTTATTAAAACAATAATTAAAAACTGAATGACCTGTGTGGGCTCATTACTAGCACGTCAACCTGCCACTTCTCAACGGAACGGTTTACAATTTCCAAATAACAAGCCAACTGCCTGTGTTAGAGGTCACAACTAGTGTTGTCAGGCCCAGACTGGCAAAAAAGCGGGACAAGGAGATAAAAAAAAAGGGACAGTGGCTTCTTAATCGGGATATACAAAATAGTAAATTCTGAAAAAACGGAACCTGTGTGTAACGGAATCTTGTCTATAAACTTAAAAATTTCACACTTCCTACAGTAGGAATACCATACATTTATATCTGCTAAAACGAATTCCTGTTCAAAACTGAATTGTTCTCCTGTCTATTGCACTATAAAAAAAATCTGTAAAGTTACTAAAGTTTTTCTGGGAAACTGGGATTCCTAGAACTTTTTATGTAACGGCAACAACAAAAATGTATGTACTTTTGCAACGAAAATTCAAAAATCTGTAAGGTTACTAAGAATTTTTTAGAAAACTGGGATGCCTAGAACTTTTCATGTAACTGCAACCCGGGTTACAGATAAAATTTTTTAGCAGATTCATTTGTAAAGCTACAGATTTCTGTAGCTTTACAAAAACTAGTTTGTAGATTTACAGCTTTTTTTGTACAGTTACAGATGAAAGTTTAGTAAGCATGTAACGTTACATCTGTAGAACTACAGAGTTATTTTACAGTGTGCAATTCCGTCTTAGCACATCTTATTATAGTGTAATGGAGGCCGATGTTGTTAGTTGGCGTGGTAGCATGTAATACTTCAACGACCAAGTCTCATTTAATTCGCAGAAATATTTATTGTAAACAAAAACAATCAAATGATGAATTCTCTGGATTAAATAAGAAATTTACAACGTAAATAATAGGGTTAGTTCTCACTTTTAATTAATTGCTAGTAATGTCAAGTCCAGCTTCCAAGCTGCTGAATGTTTGATCATAAAACAGTCGGAGGTAAATTTGAGTTCTATAGTTTCTCAAATAAAAAGATAATAGTGGAAGTTTCTTTCGGTCAGAATAATCCCTACTCTTGGGCAGATATGGTCTTTAACGTACGATAGCATGTCGTTCCTCTGTCTGTTGACAACCGAGGTTAAGGAACCTCCTGCACTGTAAAAAAAATTCTGTAAAGTTACTAAAGTTTTTCTAGGAAACTGGGATTCCTAGAACTTTTTATGTAACGTCAACAACAAAAATTCATGTAACAGACACACTTTTGGGCCGAAAATCAAAAAATCTGTAAGGTTACTAAGAATTTTTTAGGAAATTGGAATGCCTAGAACATTTCATGTAACTGCAACCAGGGTTACAGATAAAATTTTAGTAAGATTACTGTAATTTTAGCAGATTCATTTGTAAAGTTACAGATTTCTGTAGCTTTACAAAAACTAGTTTTGCAGATTTGCAGCTTTTTTTGTACAGTTACAGATGAAAGTTTAGTAAGCATGTTACTTTACGTATGTAGAACTACAGATTTTTTTTTACAGTGTGATTCCTCCGAGATGGAGGATAAATAAAGCTGCACCGGCTTTCATCTTTTTCGTACTTCGGAAAAGTTCAAAAACAAAAATCCCGTCAGAGAGTTATCTCTGCACAGCCAAAAATCGGCTTGAAGTCTCAAGTCAAAAATCTCCTGAGAATGCTCTTACATCTCTCTTTATCAGCTTGTTTCTATTAGTGATTATTAGGTTGAGCAAAAAGTTTTGGGAAATTTTAATTCTAATAGTTACCAGAATTTGTATCGTATATATGAGTACTAATGGTAAAGTCTAGACGTCGCTCCATCCAATTATGTCCTCTTTCGATCAATACAACACTTTTTCAAGGGCTGTCGGTTTGAATCCTTTAATGAAGTTGAAGAAGCATGTCAAGAGTTTTTCGATTCCAAGGAACCGTCATGGTACTTCCAGCAAATCCGGAATCTGGCAGAGTGATGGCAGAAAGTCGTGGACTCTGATGGTCTCTACTTTGAAGAATAGTCCTTGTTGGGTTGTCGTTAATTTGCGCATGACAACGCAACTTTCACAAATTTCCTAGAACTTTTTACTCAACGTAGTATTTTAAGATGAGACTAATGTGATATAAAAGTAATCACATTTAAATTATATATTAAAGGTAAGGGAAATCAGCTTACCTTCTTCTTCAGGATCGTCCACAGTAATTTTCTGCTTATCCATGAAAACTTAGTGGTTTATCCATTTATGAATTATCCATGGTGATTTCACCTGTAAATACCTTGTAAAGGTGTTTGTTAAAATTGTGTATTTTTCTCATTATTTGCATCTATCAAACAAATCGAAGAAAAATACTTAATGTCTGCAATAAGTTTTTTTGAAAAGCAATTAACTTGATACATGATAAGTTTTATCTATTTCTGAAGAGATTAGTATTTGTAACAGTTTCTTCACAAAGAACAAAGGCCATATTCTCTAGCCACTAAAATCTATAGATCATGATATCATAAACAAGGTTTCCCTCCATAGAAAGGAACGACGAACGTGACGTAGATGTAAGAAACAGTTTCACTTTTGTGTTCCCAGGGATGCTGGTGGTCTGGAAGTGACCGCGTGAGGGTAAAAGGAATATTTTCTCTCACTACATAATCTCTACTCTTGGGCAGATATAGTCTTTAACGTACGACAGTATGTCGTTCCTCTTGTCTGTTGACAACCGAGGTTAAGGCTCCTGTCCCTGCCGGCGAAGGCACTCACGAGCTAATGTTAATGCTATGGGAATGGATTTTTCTAATATCTCGTTTGCATTTCGACATTTTTAAATAATTTGTTTTGTATTGGATAGCCGAGATCCGTCTCTACATCGCACCTTTTTTACTTTTTCAATTTCGGTTGCAGATATTTTTTAGAATGACACTTTCATTTTCAGAACCGGTTTTGAAAGTGAAAGTAACTTTATAAAAAATTTCTGCAACCAAAATCAAAAAAGTAAAAAAAAAAGTGCGATGTAGAGATGGACCTTGGCTATCCAATGCAAAAAAAATATTTAAAAATGTCGAAATGCAAACGAGATATTAGATAAATCCCTCCCCATAGGATTAGCATTAGCTCGTGAGTGTCTTTGGCGGCAGGGACAGGAGCCTTAAGAATCCTCCTGATTCCTCCGAGACGGGGGATAAATAAAGCTGAACCGTCTTCCATCTTTTCCGTACATCGGAAAAGTTCCGAAGTAAAAATCTTGTCAGAGAGTTATCTCTGCACAGTTAAAAATCGGCTTGAAGTCTCAAGTCAAAAATCTCCTGAGAATGCTCTTGCATCCCTCTTTATCAGCTTGTTTCTTCACTAAGAACAAAGGCCATATTCTCTAACCGCTAAAATCTCTAGGTCATGATATCATAAACAAGTTTTCCCTCCATAGGACGGGCCCCACCAGTGGCCTAAAGGTTCTGCTCTCGAAGTTGGTAGACGGGAAGTACTGGGTTCGAACACAATCGTGCCCGTTGGCCTAATCGTTGGGAGTTTTCATGGTTTTCTTCAAACCATGGATTTCCATGCGTAAATATGGGTTAGATTCCCTTAGAAAGACCCCCCACGAAGGGAACCCCCCCCCCTGGGCCTATATCCCTTGAGTAGATAATTGGCCGTCAAAAATCAACCCAATCCATAGGACGGAACGACGAACGTGACGTAGATGTAAGAAAGTTTCACTTTTGTGTTCCCAGGGATGTTAGTGGTCTGGAGGTGACCACGTGACCACGTGAGGGTGAAAGGAATATTTTCTCTCACTACATAACAAAACACACTTCAAGTTAGTGTCATCTGTGAAAATCGAATAACATTGATCTTTTCGCTTCATGTTCTGCAAGGTTTTTCTGGACTTTGAAATAATTCTGAGCATCAATGGTTTTACATGGGATCCCTTATGCTGGTTTCTGCACCGTATACCGGGAATTTCAAGTGAGATATGGTCGAATTCTCAAAATAATTTAAAAAAATGCAAGAAACTTGCATAGAAAAACCTGTGAAAGCGGAATCGCTAGGGACTGAAACAAAATTTCAATTTATAAAATATAATTGTAGAGTATTTCTATCGTAAGGACAATGAAAGTTTTACTTTTAAAACAGAATTCCGTTATAAACAGGTTCCTTTTTCACAGGGTTTTGTGAACAAATTACAATAAAACTTATGTAAATAAAATCGCTAGAAACAGCAAAAAATTCCGTTTAATGCCGGATTTCGTCTAGACAGGTTTATTTGTAATGTATTCCTTAGGAAGGCCTACATAGATATTGCATTATAGACAGGTTCTGTCTTAACAGGTTTTACTGCATTAAGTTACACTCGATGCAGACTAAGGAATAGTATGGTAATAAAAGAAATTTAAAAGAATTTGCTGCATTATGAAAAATCGGGACTTTTGGGGTTCCGCGCAGTACTTACGCCGGACAGATCTTGGAGCAACTTAAAAATCGGGACACCTGGCAACACAAGCCACAACTCACAAATAGTTGCACCAAGCTCTGAATCTTGAAAAAGAAGATGCAGATTACTGCCCGGTATTTGGCTATCACTTTTTTCTCTCTCTCTCTCAAAAAAGAAAAAGGAAAAAAAATCCTTTAATCAATTAATCTACACTGTAAAAAAAATAAATAAATAAATAATAAAATAAAAAAATGGAACAGATATTATATATTCCTGCGGCCGCCATCTTGGATTTTTTCTTGGCATGAAAACCCTTTTCCGCCAAGTAGTAAATCTCGCCAAGCAGCGATTTATCCACATGTTAGACTTAAAGAAAATAAAATGTTGTCAACAAAAAATCGCCAAGAAATCTCAAAACATCTAAGATGGCGGCCGTGGGAATTACAGCATCTAAACCAAAAAAATGTAGGTATCCAATTTTTCTCTAAGCATATTTCCATACACAGTAGCTCTTCCCTACACCACACCGCGTTTCATCGTTCTTTCGGAAACCTTTATTTATGTATCTGCAGAAAAGTTACTCATATTTTGATGGGATTTGAATCCCAATAAAAAGGCGTGAGTAAGTGATAAATTGTAAATTGGGACCTACCCTTCTTCAGGATACTTATCCATTTCGGTGTAAATCCACACTTTGTTTTAATCCCATATATATTAGTTATCTTAATTTTAATCAACCACTCTTTATAACCTCCTTTGACAAAAAAGCTTGTACAATACTTGTTATATCAAATGAATAAGCAGCGGTAACACTTTAAGCTATTTAATTCACATTGTTTAAATTGTAAAAGAGAGAGCATTTTACAGGACTCTTCTCTAGATAAACTACATGTTGAGAATGAATAAGATGTTTACATTATAAGATAATAAATCAGTAATAATAATTGTAATAATAATATCATAATAATAATAATAAATCAGTTTAATGTAGTCTATGAGTCTTAATGCAGTCACTCAACAAGTCATTATCTTTATCAAAGGATTTTCAAGGTTGAATACATTTGAAGAGATTTATGGCTGAGTTGAAACGACGTATTATTTATGTAACTGAAGTTATTATCTTTAGCACAGTTATTTAGTTTGATTTATGTCCATCAACTCCTCCTTAATTTCTGAAGTTTCATTGTCACACAAATTTAAGTTCCTTCTATGGGTTTCAAAGACAGGTTTGGGAACTGGTTTCGTAAACAGGTCTGCTATCATCAATTTGGTTGGGCAGTAATTTAGGTTGATAGTCCCTTCTTGCTTTAGTTGTTTTATCAGGTGGAACCTAATTTCAATATGTTTAGTCTTACTTGAGTGCTTTTCTTATTCTATCATCTTGATCGTGGATTGGTTGTCTTCATATAGGTCTATAGGTAAGGTTTGCTTTAGGTTTAATTCTTCCAGTAGATTGACTGGCCACTTTATTTCAATTGCTGCATTTGCTGCTGACACATACTCGGCCTCTGCCGATGATAATGCAATGCAGGATTGTTTCTTGGTCGAACGAGGAAGGTGCAATATAAGCTGATAAGAGTATTGAAAGGAAGAGAGGGCGAGGAAACCTCGCACTTGGTGTTGCAGCTACTGGAGAGAGATGCACTGCAACTAATGGCAGGAAAATTGTGCATAGGATTTAACCGGTGCACGGTAAGACGGTATGTCTTCATTCAAAGGTGTTATCACTGTCAGGAAATAGGGCATACAGCAAGAGTGTGCCAGAATGCAGAGGCCTGCGCTAAATGTGGCAAAGGCCACAACATCAAGGATTGTGCCTCAGAAAAAGAAGAGTGTGTTAACTGCAAAAAAGTGCTCGACTACTACAAGGGGGACCATAGGAAAGCTGGACTATATGAAAAACATCCATCTTACGATCCATCCTGCAGCGTGTATCAGCGAAAGAAACAAGCAGCGCTAGCGTCATTGTCTTATAGAGGTAAAAATTCAAATTAATTCAACAAAATTTACAGAACAACAGATCACAAACCGCTGCTTTTATGAAATTCCTCTCAGACTCGGACTATTCCCTGGTTTGTCTTCCAGATGCATACCTTTATGAAAATAGGCCTCTATCACTTCCTCGAACAACACCATGCTATAGTTCAAGCTCTAAAAAAGCCCATATTTTAATCTTAGACCAAAACTTAAAACATAGTCTCTCATCTAAACACTATAACTCAGTTTTTATAAATTTAGACCTTAAGCCTTTAACCTTAAGCATTGGCAGCCTGTATAGCCCCCCGAGTGCTGACTTTGATGAGGATATTGAGAACTGGCTGGGTTCTAAAAATCAGAGCCCATTGCAGTTGGTTCTCGGTGATTTCAACGCTCACAGTCAGCTTTGGGGCTATAGGAGTGAAGACACCAGGGGAAAAGTTCTTATCGATAGAGTCATAGCGTATCAACGAGTTATTCTAAACTCTTCATCCAGTCCACCAACGTATGAGTCGGGGAAGAACCTGGGGAGGCCAGATCTGTCCACCTGCACGCAGGCTATGTTTTCACACATAAAACACTGGGAAGTAATTCCTTCCCTTTTTGGAGACCACTACCCAATAGAAACAGAGCTAAATTTCACAATACCCAAACTACCAAGAAGAAGATTCAAAACAAAGGGAATCCCTTTGACACAATTTTCCGAACAACTAACTCGAAAATGCTCACAGATTAACTTTAATGACATAGAAACTATAGACCAGTTTAACGAAGAATACGAAACTTTTAAACAAGAAATATTATTACAAGCCAATAAATCCTTTAAAAAGAAAGCCCCCTTCAAGAAATTTAAAATTTCCTGGTGGTCTCCACAATTGAGGGCCCAAAGAAATAAAGTAGCAGCTCTTTTAAAAAGAGCAAAAAATTCAAACTACGAGTCAAATATAAACCAGCAATACAAAAGGGAAAGGGCAATTTATCAAAAACAGATTTTATCGGAGAAGGAAAAAGTTTGGACAAACCTGTGTCGCAGAGAGACGGATCCTTTTGGTTTAACGAAAAAGTTGGCCTTCCAGCGACTCCAGGACTCACATATCAGTTACCAATTTGATTCTTTGTCACCCACTTCCAGGTCATCAACCCTTTTAAAACTAACGAGAGACATTTTTGGCGATGAAACTCCAAAGCAACTACCACAGCGACTAAACTCACACGACCAGGCAAAATTCACGAAAAGAGAGTTGCGAAATGTTGTTTTCTCATTCAATAGTAACAAGGCGCCAGGACCTGATCAAATTGATCACAGGATGGTCAGGTGCATCTTTTCAAAAATTCCTAATATTCTGTTGGATATGTACAACAGTCTTTTAAAGTTAAACTATTTTCCTGATGACTGGAAATTGGGAGAGCTCCTGTATTTTAGAAAGGAGGGAAAACCCTTGAATGAGAGCTCTTCATATCGCCCCATCACTCTATTACCAATATTCGGAAAAATCTTAGAGAAATTAATTCTAAGACGAATACATCACGCATTAGACAAAACGAATTTCCTATCGGGTAAGCAACACGGCTACACGCAAAATAAATCTACGGAAACGGCTTTGGAGCAAGTGATTTTATTAGTAGAACAACACAAACAAAATAAACAATACACATCACTGGTGTCACTGGATTTCAGAGAGGCATTTGACAACCTCCCTTGGGACCAGGTGATCCTAGCATTGCAAAGACTAGGTATTTCTAAACAACTCATTAATCTTGTCATTTCCTTCCTTTCGGGTAGGCGAGCTCAGGTGGACTGGATGGCACCATTTTTGTTGTACTTCTTTAGTAAGGGTTGCCAGCAGGGATCGTGTCTGGGTCCTTTTCTTTGGTTGGTTCTGTTGGAGACTCTGTTGGGGACTTTTGATGTACAGGACTGTGAACTGGTGGCATACGCGGATGACGTGATATTACTGATCCGGGCACAGTCGAGACAGCAACTTGAACAAAAAGGTCAGAAAGCTTTAAAATTTATTCAGAATTGGGCAGAAACCAACAAAATAGAAATTTCACATGAAAAATCCTCATCATTAACTTTTGGCAAACCCAAACATCTTAAGCGGGGCCCCACATTTAAACTTCAAGGTAAATCAATAAAATCAGAAACAACACTAAAATACCTGGTGGTAATATTAGATAAACAATTATCATTTCTCCCACATGTGGCACAAAAGAGAGTAGAAATCGGAAAAATAATTCAAAATCTTTATAAATTTTCATCAATCTCAGGTCGACTCCCTCCGGAATTTTTTAAGATTTGGTACTCGGCGATTTTACAAAGGAAACTGGCCTACGCGTGTGCTGTCTGGTTTCCGCGTATGGCGCAATATCACGGTCGTCGACATTTGCTCTCGGCACAAAGGAAAGCTTTGTTGCTGATAACGAGAGCATATCGCAATACGTCAACAAACGCCCTGCAGGTCCTCACAGGTCTCCCCCCACTGGATTTGCAGTTGGAGGCGGAAGCGGAGTATTCGGGGACGATTCGTCTCGGCAAGTCAACAGAAAAGGCTTTTGCTCCACTATACTATCCAAAATGCTCAAAATGCAAAACATCACCACTAACAAGTGAAATACAAATTTGTGAAATAAACGACTATGTAGGCAAAATTACAATATACACGGACGGTTCCAAAATGTCCGAAGGCATAGCCTCGGCATTTTGTGTGTACGAAAAAAACGAGCAAATCTATACTTGGAGAACGAAACTGCCCCAGGATAACTCCGTCTTCCAGTCAGAACTCTTCGCGATCTCTTCAGCATTAGAGTGGATAGAGTCGGACAAACATTCTCAATACTTAATCATAACGGGTAGCCTATCAAGTTTAAAAGCATTAAACAATTTTGACAATACAAACTATTTAATACTAAAAATTCTTCAACAATTACAAACAACAGTAAAAGACATATACTTCAATTGGACAAAAGGACATTCAGGTGTTGAGGGCAATGAGGCAGCTGACCAACTGGCAAAATCGGCAGTAACGGATGAAACACTAATACATACATTTTTACCATATCCAGCTTCTTCACTAAAATCACAGACAAAGCAGAATCTGTTAAAAAATTGGCAAAAACGCTGGACGGATTCAGACACACGCCGATATACGAAGGAATTCTTGCCATTGGTTGACCACAAGTATTTCGTAAACAACAGATACTTACACATATTTTTAACAAATCACGGCCCCTTTCAGGAACATTTATACAAAATTAACAAAAGAGACTCCCCACTATGCATTTGTGGCTTGCCGTCAACATCGTTACACTATGTATTACACTGTACATAACATCGCATTATCATCTCAAAAAACACACACGTATGAATTTAGCAAGTTGGTGGCGGGATGTAAAAGAGAAACCACAACTACTCAACAAGATCATATAATGCATGAGGTTTATAGAAACAAACGAGTACATCTTTTCAAATCCAGAGCCATTCTAGTCCGACTCCATCACTAGGGTGTAGCATGGAGGGAGAAACGGGTTATTAGCGGGTGCCAGAAACTTCTATCACTCTTGAATTTTTATCTTGTGCATCTCTCCAAACTCTTGTATGCGCAAATTGTAAATAGTAGGTGTGTTGTAATGTGTTTCTAATTGTGATGTTCAATATTGTGTGTTTAATGTACTGTGAAATCCCTGTAAATCCATGAAAAATGTAAATAATTATGCAATCACATTCAAATGATTCTCATGTAATCACTACACACAGTCATGTAAATAGTAGGTGTTTGATATTGTGTTGTAATGTGTTTCTAATTGTCATGTTAAATATTGTGTGTTAAATGTACTGTGACGTATATATATCCAAGAAAATTGTAAACAATTATGCAATCACATTAGGTGAAATGATCCTCATGTAATCACTACATACAGTCATATATCTCGATGTGAAATCTTCGGTTCGCCCAGAAAAATTGGGTAACCAATTGTGATTGTAATTGTAAATCTCATAGTAACCGAAATAAATCTCAGCAGCTTGATCAGGGACCCGACGCTCCCTCTCAGACTCTGGTTGAGAGTCGGGAGGAGTGGACGTGGTCTACCCCTCGGGATTGCACTAACACTCTAAAGCGAAAGCTGAGTTCCCGAGGTAAGTTTGAACATACATCTGTCATTTCTGAATATAATTTCACATCCATTTTGTGTCCCTTTGCTAACCGATAATAAATTTGTTTCGATTTCAGGTATTAATAATACATCTTTAAGTGTTATTTCATGAACTTTGTTGTCTGATGTTCGCGTGTTTATATTTACATTACCTGACCCGTAACTAATAAGTTTTTTTCCATTTGCGATGGTTACATTTGTTTTTTCGCATGATTTTATTTCTGTAAACATTGATTCTGAACATGCAATATGGCTTGAGCTGCCACTGTCTACTATAAATGTTTTGTTTTCCATTCCTTGGGTTATAATGGCGTAATTTTTTATTTTCGCTCGCCCTCCATGTATTGTTTTCATTTTCAGAGTTACTGTACCTACGGTTTGATTTCGCTGTTTGTTCACTTCTAAAATTGTTTTCGCTCTTTTGAAAAACTAGTGATGTAGAGTAATGTTTTCTGTTTGGTCTAATGTGTTGATTTTGTGGTGTATTTTGTGTTTTGGCTTTGTTATGCCAACATTCCTGGGTATAATGGTTTCTCATCCGACAATTGGAGCAGTATTTATTACTTGTTTTGTTGTTGTAATTTTTCTGTGCTTTAAATGCTCTGGCAGGATTTTCTGTTCTCTCATCATTATCATATCGTCGGCTATATTCGTCAATAAGTTTAGACTTAATAAATGATGGTATAAGTTGATTTTCTTCTCTCGATTCAAGGGCAGTAATAAGAGTATCATAAGATTGGGGTAGGGAGCATAATAACAGTGCAGAAATGTGGTTATCATTTATAACTTCTCCTATGGCCGCTAATTTGTCTACTAATTCCATTATTTTTGTAATATGATTAACAACGTTGCCACCTTCTGCTAATTTAATCCCGTAAAGTTTTCTTAAGAGATAAAGTTTGCTAGACAAATTATGTCGCTCATGGATTTCACGCAAAGCTTGCCAAGTTTGTCTGGCTGTCTGTAAATTTTTAACATGAGTAATTTGATTATCATCAATTGTTAGATTAATTAGTGCACGGGCTTTCTTATCACTTTTGGACCAAGCGTCCGTAATTGGATTAGGCGGTTCTTCCGTAATTACGTGAAATAAGTCTTCCTTAGTTAACATAATTTCTGCCTTAAATTTCCAAACCGAATAGTTCGTAGCTGTGAGTTTTTCAATAGCTAAATTATCTTTAGAAGCTGCCATTTTCTTAACTTTTGATTACTTACGTGTTACAGTAAAATTTTTTTCCCACTTTTCTTTTTGAAAGTTTAAAAGTTTATTTATCAAATATCTGATATTTCAGATTTCAGTGGAGGCTACTTAATTTATTTATTTTTATTCAGTGATCAGTAATCATAATCTTGATGGGATTTGAATCCCAATAAAAAGGCGTGAGTAAGTGATAAATTGTAAATTGGGACATACCCTTCTTCAGGATACTTATCCATTTCGGTGTAAATCCACACTTTGTTTTGATCCCATATATATTAGTTATCTTAATTTTAATCAACCACTCTTTCTAACCTCATTTGAGAAAAAAGATTGTAGAATACTTGCTATATCAAATGAATAAGCAGCGGTAACACTTTAAGCTATTTAATTCACATTGTTTAAATTGTAAAAGAGAGAGCATTTTACATGACTCTTCTCTGGATAAACTACATGTTGAGAATGAATAAGATGTTTACATTATAAGATAATAAATCAGTAATAATAATTGTAATAATAATATCATAATAATAATAATAAATCAGTTTAATGTAGTCTATGAGTCTTAATGCAGTCACTTAACAAGTCATTATCTTTATCAAAGGATTTTCAAGGTTGAATACATTTGAAGAGATTTATGGCTGAGTTGAAACGACGTATTATTTATGTAACTGAAGAAATTATCTTTAGCACAGTTATTTAGCTTGATTTATGTCCATCATATTTTAACTGCGATATGTAAATAACTTATATAAACAGTTTTAGATACTGCCTCACATGTGTGACTCTGGGTTATAGATTGAAATTTTCTTTTGTAGACAACGTCTGATAGTATATGTGCCTTGTATGTGTGACAGTACGTATATGGGGCATTCTCACAATCTTTTCGCTTTCGGGAATAAAAATCTGGTGAAATTAAACTTTATAATAACATTTTTATCTGATAGGCAAATGCCTTAATGATTCAAAAAAAAAAAAAAAAATGGTCAGCAGCGAATTTTTTTTTAATTTAACTGAGGTTTATGTTAAGCTTGCGAGTTCAATTTTCCTTACCATTTTACTACTAAAACTTTTTATTTTCTTCTAAATTTTAACTTATAATGAATTTGCATAACACCCACAGGACATTCAAATAAGAAATAATAACAATGTAGTATTTTAGTACCAAATTTTGGTATAACACTGTCTTAAAGGGGTGTTAAAGAAGGGGCGGAAGGGAAAAAAAAGGGAATGGTACAGGAAAAAAGGGACGGTAAGGATGAAACGACAAGGAAAATTACCGCATATTTTAGGCAAATCATGCTAAGACTAAGTGATAGCCACAATGTTCATTGATTTTTAGAAACAGTTATTTAAATTGGATTAAATTAAATAAATAATAATAATTTACCTCGAAAAGTGCAGGAATAAACCTTGGGGATGGCAAGACTGCCAATAAAGCCACGATGCTTGAAATTGATATTTAAATGCTGATTTAAATTCTGTAGTAAATTTCCTGTCAAAGAATTTTAGACATTCTTTCTCTAGCATACTTTAGCATGAGAAAAAACTTAAAATAATTCTGTGGCTGCATCTGAAGTGATTTTCTGAATAATTTTAGAAGAGGGGTGGTAAGGAATCTAAAACCCAGGGACAGAGTTTAAAAAATAATAACAACCCTACAAATATGTGCAGGTTAATTTTTTGCTACATATTTATATAAAACAATTGTCACAGTTTCGGAAAAAAATGACATCGAATTACTTTTATTGAAACAATTTTATACAGACAGCTCCAAACTTAAAAATCAGCATCAATCAGCAACGGGACGGTATAGGAGTTTTCCTAGTATTTGGACCCCCAACATCGTCCAAAACTTATTTATCTCTTTAATATTGTTATGCAATCATGTAACGGGATGTTCCCCAGTATATGAAGTAAAAAAAAACACAAGAATATGTACTAAAATAAAAATAATTATTTAGGGACTTAAAAGTCAAAAGATTGTGAGAATGCCCCATATGTAAAATTGTTTACTTCACTTGATTTGAATGTTTTAAATGTGAAGCGATGAATTTCAAAATGCGCCTTATCCAGGAAAAATGTTTTGTAGACCAAGTTTTGTTCCCAAACTTCAAGTATAAAAGGCGAGTTTGAAAACAAATAAATATTTTAAAATGTCAGAAATACACGTCAAAACTATTTTTGTGAAAGTTTACTAACAGAAGATGAGAATGAAATGAAATTCTTCTTCTTTTTTATGATGAAACGTCTGGGATCGAGGGGTCGATTTTCCTCTTAAATTTTAGTTGTGAAATGAAGATGTTAAAATGCGCATTTCTTTGATATAAATATCCATTTGATTAAATTTGTATTGTAAATAAACCTGTTAGCCAACCAATTTCCTAATTCCCCTCGCTAATGTTAAGTCTATGGACCTGTGATACATTCGTATATTTAAAATATCTCCTCAGGAAATTAACATTTTTAACATTTTTTTATTTGTACTCTTAGGATCTCTCTACTTTTCGTTGTTGTCAAGATATTTCTAAAATATATAATTAATTTTATATGAAGTGTTAAAATCTTACTCACAGTTCGTCAGATTTTAATACATAAAACTAGCTGTTTAACCCGTTCTACGCACAGGAGTTCATGAATTTAATTCTAAAACCAAAATTAAAAATAACTATTCGATTTAGAAAAATATTTTTTACTACTGTGCATTTTTTTTTATGAAATTTAATTTATCATGTTGCTATGGCAGCAGACGATAAAACGATATCTTTGTAATAAGGGAATAAATAGAATAAAAAGTTTTGTAGATGTTTGTGATAAAATGTTTTTCTTTATTTTTTAAAAAAAGGTAATAATTAAGCGCAATTAAATAATCTCTAATTATTCGCATTTGAAGTAAAATAATTATCATAATAACCACTACAGCTTCGTAGTATTGCAGCGTGGCGTACGTAATATGTATATCTCACACTATAGTAAACATTTAGAACTTAAAAGGCAAAAATTCGTCAAAAAATAAAAAAATATATCTAAAATTTTCGTTTTTTTTACCCCAATCGTACATGGGGCCCCCTACTAGCAACCCGTGTGCCAAATTTCGTAACCCTGCGCCCTGTGGTTTCCGAGCGTTTAAGGTTACATAGATACGCGCACGGATTTTAGTAGGGTAGATAATAAATTAAGTATAAAATTTAGAAATATTTTGAAAATTTAGGGTTAAAAAAAAAACATCTTTTAGGAAGAGTACACACAAAAAAAGGAGTTAAAAATATTAAATTCCTCAGGAGATATTTCAAATATACTAATTCTACACCCATAGTCTTAACATTAGAGAGGGTAATTGAGAAATTGACTAACAGCCTTAAGTACTTTCCTACTCTAACAAGTTACTTACTCGACAAATTAAAAAATATATACATTTACAATAAGATTCTTAATAAACTAAAATGCACATTAATATTAAGAAATAAAATTACTATTGACATTTCAAACTTTAAAAGCCATTCTTTACACATGTTCATTTTCAAAACAAGCATTTGAAATAATAAAATTGACTTGAGAAGCTTATTTAATACTTGAAACGTCTACAATATTTTTTTTTAAATTATGTATTATGAATGTCAATTTTAATTAATTAAAAGCCTGATTTTAAATATTTTTTAAATATACATTAATAATACAAAATAAAATAAATTATTGTAGACATTTCAAGCTTTAAACATGCTTCTTATCACTACAATTGTCAATAGAAAACTAAAGCTATTGTTTACATATGCTCACGTTTAAAATATGCATTTGAAATAATAAAATTGATAATTGTACTCGCGAGGAGCTTGTTTAAAGCTGTAAAGGTCTACAGTAATTTATTTTATTTTGCAATATTAATGTCGATTTTAGTTTACTAAAAATCTGATATTAAATGTCTTTTTTTTTAAATACACATTGATAATGCAAAATAAAATAAATTATTGTAAACATTTCAAGCTTTAAATATTCACCTCATCAGTACAATTGTGAATCAAAAACTAAAACTGTTGTTTACATATGCTCACGTTTAAAATATGTATTTGAAATAATAAAATTGACAACAGTACTGTCGAGGAGCTTGTTTAAAGCTGATATAAAGTCTACAGTAATTTATTTTATTTTGCAATATTAATGTCGATTTTAGCTTACTAAAAATCTGATATTAAATGTCTTTTTTTTAAATACACATTGATAATACAAAATAAAATAAATTAATGTAAACGTTTCAATCTTTAAACATGCATCTCATCAGTACAATTGTCAATCGAAAACTAAAAATGTTGTTTACATATGCTCACGTTTAAAATATGCATTTGAAATAATAAAATTGACGATTGTAACTGATGAGGAGTTTGTTTAAAGTTTGAAATGTCTACAGTAATTTATTTTATTTTGTAATATTAATGTGTATTTTAGTTTATTAAAAATCTGATTTTAAATGTCTCTTTTTAATTTTAAATTCTGATTCAGACGCATTATGCTTAGTTATCTGAAATATTTTTAAAAAATAAATTCAATATTTTCAAACATTAACATGCACTTCGTGTTTCACAAGCCAACATTCTAAATTTCACTGAATCTTCTGATCAGTCTACCCTATTTGGCCCCTGTGGTGGCACAGCTTCCAACTTACAGAAACAGGTGGACCCTTAATTTTCGGAAATAGCCTTGAATGAACATACAACATCCTCTGATCACGACCTATAAAACAACTCATGAGCAAGAAGGCGTAAAAAGGATTTACGCTAACCCATCAAATTATTTTTATAAACTCTCCCATGTATTAAAAAAAGCGGAACACATTCAATGAGAATCGAGAAATCTGTGAAAAGCCACGCAGTAAAATAACAATGTTATACTTATTCTAGTAGAAAAACAATATTGTGTCAATATTTGTTTATATTGACAACAGGACCTGACTAATGCAGGGGCATGCGGGTCAGCTCAGAGAACAGCACGGGCCTGCCCGTGGCCCGAAGCCTGAGCCCGGCCCGGCCCTATTTTCATTCACGATCCTCGGGCAGGGCCATACTTTTCTCTGAAGGCTCGGACCGGGGCCTAACTTATTTTTTCTGTACAGAGTCTGGTTTCATTCCTAGTCATCACGGCCCAAAATTTTCAGTCCTAGTTTTGAGCCAGCCCGTATGAAAATCATTGTCTCAGCGGGGCCATTCAAAGGTTAGTTAAATTAGGCTTGGCCCAAAAATTTTTGCAAAAAATGCATACATTTTTAAATCGCTATTATTCTTCATTTAAACATTAAAATTTATTCTTATTAAAGAATAGTTGATTTCTACGCTTTTTAAAGTATAGCTAAATTAAAATATAGTAAAACGTGTGAATAGGAATCTGCCTATGGTGGAACCCTATTTTAAGCTGAAAAACGTATTGATTCATGCAAAATTGCTATACTAATACGTAAGAAAAGAATATATAATAGATTTACACTTGCTAAGAAGAGAACTTGTCTATAACGCATTATTTTTTTCTTTTCTATGCGCTTACATATCACTCTTTTATATCACTTCAATACATGGAATATGGATTAAAAATATTAATGATATAACTGAAACATTTACATACAAGAAATAGAGATTCATTAAAAAAATTAATTTCGCAGCCTTCTATAAATATGAAGATTATAAACATGAAAAAAAAAAGTTTGGTCAGAAAAGTTTGACAGTTTTTTGGTCAGAACTCCTCGTACAAGACAAATTTTTAACCAAATCGACGTAAAAATCAATGTTTTGTAGAAATTCACTCAAGCCAGGCCGGGCTCGGGTCGAACTTTTATGTTTTTTACCGGGCCGGGCCAATATTATTGTTTCTACGGGCCGGACCAGGCTCGGGCGGAACCTTTAATTTTTGTATCGGGCCGTCCGAATTTTTTTTCTATGAGTCAGGCCGGGCCCGGGCGTAGAAATTTTGGCCCGTGCAAACCTTTAGGCAGCTGACCCGGGACCCTTTCTTGAGGGGGAGGGGGCATGGGAATAATCAGGATTTTCATTAACAGGTGCCAAATGGATGAAATTGACAAAAAGTGATCAAAATTCCTGTATTTTCAAACTTTAAGGAAGGGAATGCGGCCCCCCCTTAAGCTCTCTGTTTCCCGTACACTGTAAAAAAAAAATCTGTGAAGTTACTAAAATTTTTCAAGGAAACTGGGATTCCTAGAACTATTTATGTAACGGTAACAACAAAAATTCATGTAACAGTATCTATTGCATGAATGTTTGTTGTTACCGTTACATAAATAGTTCTAGGAATCCCAGTTTCCTTGAAAAATTTTAGTAACTTCACAGATTTTTTTTTTTTACAGTGTACCCCCTTCCATGCACGCAAAAAATGAACTATATCATTAATGATTAAAATTTTATTATAACAACTTGACATTCTATTATTTTGAAAAGAACTCCTTTATTGACGTTTTCCTCGTAACGTGGCAAGTTAAACTCATTAATGATGGCTCATTGGGGTCATTTTCTTTTAGGCATCTTATAACATACGTAGATAAGCAAAGTAAAAGTTTGCGAACAAATACTCCTGTCAACCAACTCATCATGTTCTCTACTACTATCCTGCTTGTACTTTTTCTTAAAAGTTGTGACCCTCTTTTTGTGATACCCTGTATACAGATAGGAATAGTATATCTGGTACGAAATTTATGCATACATTCAATATGAATGAATTTAAGTACTAGCCACTTCCCCATTATTCCCGAACAATTTCTATAGATAGATAGAAGGGTTTCCCATAATGATGCTTGCCCCAGGGCCCTGTATAGTTGAAGTTGGGCCCTGATTGACTATATCAGCTTTTAATATTGAAAGTGTACACGTGAAAGTTCGTCATTTTATGAAACAAAATTAGTTAAAGCTACGAAGGTGGTTCTATAATTATTGTCCTTAGTGTATATAAAATATTTGTACTGTGATGGTTGTTGTGGAATATCGAAGCCTAATGTCTTAGATGCCTATATGTTCAATTTCAAAACCGTATCTGCTATATTCACATAGTTTTGGATGGAGGAGTGAAAGAGGGGGAGTGGGGGTGAAAGGCTGATTTTTAGTTTATAGGGCTAGATTTGTGACAGTGGATGAGACGTAACTATTGTCGTTTGGACTCGGGATCATAGTGATGTAGCCCCATCTCATCCACTGTCAAAAATATAGCCTCATAAGCTCCAAACCAGCATTTCACCCTCACCCCCTTCCTTAAAAACTTCCCCAAAAATAGGTCTTTAAAACGTCACCCCTCCCTCCAAAACTATGTTAATATAGCAGCTACGGTTCAGAAATGGAGCATATAGGCATTTAAGAGATTAGGCTTCGATATCCCACATCAACCATCGCAGTACAAATATTTTATATACGTTAGGGACAATAATTATTGAACTACCCATGTAAATCTTATTGCAAATTAATATAAAATTTAAGCTTTTTAATCCTTTCTCAATAAATATCTTTTAATATCAATATAGATTTGTTACTAATCATTTATTGGCTCTTTCAAACGCGCTGATTTTAACAGTGAGTCAATTCTGCTTTGAATAAAATTATTTTTTCTGTTGCATACTATTAACAAGAGCAATCAGAATTTCATCACGAATATTTAAAAAAATCTTTCCTATCTAAATTATAAAATCCGAGTTGAAACCCGTCGAATTTCGACGAAGGAAAATGTATCAAAAGGAACGGTTACATTGATTTATAATAAACTTACAGAATCAATTACAATAAAAAATCCATCTTATGTTGCTTAATGTAAATCTTAAAGCACATTCATATCTTTTAGACACATTCGTAGTAAAATATTTAATTTTATCAAAGAAAATGATCGTTTTCTTTTAATATGACGTCATTTTTAGTCACTGGAGCATTTCTCGCCTATCGTCTCAAACTCAGTACCGGTGGAATGAAAAAGCATTAAAATGTAACAGCTTATAAAGAAAAGTGTGTGTTTTTTAAAGAGTGTCGTCATTCTTTGTTCATATATTTTTTATAAGTTATTTTTAATTGTAATGATGAAATGGAGTCATAAAAATATAATCAATAAAGATAAATTCGATTATTTCTCTACAGTAATGGAAGTAATCCGAAGAGATTCCATAAAACGAAGAGAAACATTTTGAAGAGAATTCATAAAAATCTTTTAAAATTAAAAATATTTTTTTTTCTTTTGAAAGTAGCTAGTGTGGGCACATCTACGGAGGGACAGCTTTCATTAAAAAATAATAATTAGTAAAATTGGTTCAGTAGAAAGCTCCCGACAAATGATTAAATAAACAGCCTTCTTTTTTAAATATATATATATATATTTCTCTTCAGCAACGGAAGTAATCCGATTGCCTCCATTTTTAAGAAATTTCATAAAAATCTTTTAAAATTAAAATATAAAAATATTTTTTTTTGGTAGCTATTGCGGTCACAGCTACATATGAACAGCTTTCATTTAAAACAATAATTAGCAAAATTGTTTCAGTAGAAAGTTCAGGGCAGATGACTAGAAAAACAGTCTTGTTTTTGTAAATATATACAGTGAAACCTCCCTAAAGCGACCACGTTCCGTTCCAATAAAAATAGGTCGCACCGAGAGGTGGTCTCTTAAGGGAGGTCATGTTTAAATCTAGAATTTAATTGTTGGAAAAGGGTAACAATTAATGTTACTAAAATTTATTTTTCACATTAGGAAAAAATATGAAAATTTAAGTATCAAAACAAAAGTTTATTAAATAAGTTTATTACTATAGAGTTTAAAAAATGAATACATTGACGTTTTCTTTGATTTTACGGTTTTATCTTTTATAATTTTTATTTCCAAGTCCTTTCGAAGTTCAGTAAATAAATACAATTTTTTTTCGGACGGGAACAAATAATGACGATTTCATTCATTTATCTATTTCTTTGAGAGTTTCGGGACAGAATAGGGCAGGGGAGATTATTGACAGTCATTGTTAATTTGTTATCAGAGTTAAATCCATTGCCTAAAAAGGCACAAAGGGATTTAAACACTTAAAAGTTACTGGAATAAAAAAAAATAAACTTAGTTTAGAAGTTTGATGAATAATGCGCTCTCCGGAATTATTTTTCTAATAAAACCTTCTTCAAGCGATCAGGAAAAAACGGAATTTGTTTCATTTCCTTCAAAGAAATGGGTCGCTCATGGAGGGAGTTCCACTGGGATGGTCTCTGAATGGAGGTAAAATTAGTATTGAGCCTATAGGAGTAAATTTCGTTCCATGAAAAAATGGTCATTCAGGGAGGTGGTCGCTCAGGGAGGTTTCACTGTAGATTACTATATAAGTTACTACTGAATATTTTTTCCACGTTGCACCTTAGTGATATATATCAATTTCAATATGTTTGAAGTAGTATAACATCCTTAACATAGGATTTTTCTTCATAAACCGTAATGTAACGGAATTCTTTTGAGTATTCCTGTAACCAAACTTTAAATGCTACACACTTCATTGTAAATACTGAACATGATATAGTAAACCTCAATAACTCATATCAATTGCATAGCAATCCGAGTATACTTACTCGAGTTAGAGTACGGAAGGACAGACAGAGGGTAGATAGACAGACAAACCGAGTTCATAAATACTTTTCAACTACTTAATACAAAAAAAAAAAAAAAAAAAAAAAAAAAAAAAAAAAAAACCTTTTAAACAAAATCGAAAAAGTGAAAAACGGTATTTGTAGAAATAGGCCTTAGCTATTCGAAGCAAAAAAAAAAAAGTCATTTAAAAATACTGAAGTGCAAACGAGATATTTTTTTAATTTTATTCTCTAAGATGAACATTAGCGAGCGGGTCGCGTGAATGAAGTAGCCTCTTAAAGTGATTAGGAACACTGGAAACTCAAATGTGTTATATTTTTACTTTGAGTAGAGCAAGTAAAGTAATGTAATCATGAGTTGCGTATGTGCGCGTGCATGTGTGTCATTGAACACGATAACCTCAAAACAGTACTGCTGATAGAGCTTCAATGAAGAAATAGATGGAAAATCACAAAAGTTCTGCATTAATAATCTAAATATTTCTAAATATTGAGTTTATGCATGAAGAATAGCGTATGTAAATACATGCTGGAAGAAAATAATAATAATTAATAAAATATTTAAAATATATTCTTTTGTACAATACTACATCATTCAATATTCAATTCCAACACTGCGTAAAATATTTGCATAATCTGGTATTAAATGTAAAAATTTTACTAAATAGACGAAAGAAATATCATCGAAATTTTATTTCGCTTTTAATAGCGCACACTGAAAAAAAAAAAAAAAAAAAAAAAAAAAAAAAAAAAAAAAAAATGTTGTTACCATTACATAAACAGTTCTAGGAATCCCAATTTCCTAGAAAACTTTTAGTAACTTCATAGATTTTTTTTTTTACAGTGCAACAGCAATATTTATACATGTGCATTTTATTCGTGAGTATGAGAGTTAGAATGTTTTATAAAATTTACCACACAAAAACAGTAATAACGTAAATTTAAAGTATGCATACAATTTTTCCAGTTTTAAAGTAATTAACATTTTTTTTAAATCTCTAAGCAGAAAATGCTACAGGTATGAACATCTTGGAAACTATGCATCGAACGTAACAAATGAGGTGTGTTCGTACTATAACTAGCTTTATAAATATTCAGATCTTGGTGCAATAGCTGTTGCACTCTTAAGCAAAAATGCATGAATACAAAATTTATTACGAGTCCATATATTGAATTCATTAATACGGAAATAATAGGACTCCATCTTAAATAGGACGCCATCACCATAGAGAATAGATAGGGGTGGAGAGTGCTTTGGTAATCCTAAAGTGGAGCCAGCATAATAGTCACGTGTTTATAACAGTCACGTGACTTTTACCGCCAATGGCTAGCATATGTTTGCGAAAGGAAAATAAACAAATTACCGTATCGTTAAATTAAAGTGAGAATCTTCTTTTACTAATTTAAAACAGATTTTAAGTTGCTTTGTTTTACTTCGTTTATATTTTTGCACTACTTCACATGCATAATGTGGATGCTGAGTATATATATATATATATTTTTTTTTTTTTTTTCACGATCGGCAATAATTTTCAAATTGCAAAGCAAGCGATAACGAGCGAAATCTGGAAACCTTTACATGAGTAGGACCGGTCCTGTTGATGCCGCTTTTCAAGGGAATTCTCCACGAAAAGCATACCATCACCATATAGGTGCAGATTCCCAAATTTTTTAAGGAGCCAGTGACTCCTAAACCCAAAAGCCCCACCAGTGGCTGAGAGGTTCTGCTCTCGAAACTGGTAGACGGGAAGTGCTGGGTTCGATCCCAATCGCGCCCGTCGGCCTAATCGTTCGGAGTTTTCGTGGTTTTCTTCGAACCATGGATTTCCATGCGTTAATACGGGTTAGGTTCCCTTAGAAAGACCCCCACGAAGGGCACTCCCCCTCGGGCCTATATCCCTAGTGCAGATAATCGGCCGTCACAAAATCAACCAACCAACCAACCAACCAACCTAAACCCAAAAAATCCAGTCGCCACATTGTGAAAAAATCGCATAAAAGCAATAACGTTTATATGGTAAAAAAACTCAGGAATTCAAAATGAAAAATAATTTGTTTAATGTATACACATGTACAATAAAACATAGACTAAATATAACAAATGCGTACATTTAATTTAAGCACAAAATTCTTTTAATTTGGGTATAAATTAAGTGAAATATAAATTTTAAACTATGTGCAATTCATAATATAAAGTTGGGCAAAAAACAGGTTAAAAAAATATGGATAAGCTAAGCAATCACGGTAGTGGAGAATATTAGGAAAACGATATTTCTTATTTTCATTTAGTCCTGAAAGAATATGTATAAAAAATTTGAGAATGTGTGAGTATTATTATTTGCACTATATAAAAATCAAAATGCAATTCAAACCCTTGTTTTTGAATTACACACAAGAAAAATTATCTTTAAAAAAAATCTTCTGTTCCGAATTTCCCAAATGCCCCACCAGTGGCCGAGAGGTTCTGCTCTCGAAGCTGGTAGACGGGAGGTGCTGGGTTCGAATCCAATCGCGTCCGTCGGCCTAATCGTTCGGAGTTTTCGTGGTTTTCTTCGAGCCGTGGATCTTCCATGCGTTGATACGGATTAGGTTCCCTTAGAAAGACCCCCACGGAGGGCACACCCCCCCCCGGGCCTATATCCCTCGTGTAGATAATTGGCCGTCAAAAAATTGGGCAAACTCAACCCAACCCGAATTTCCCAAAAATTTAAGGCACTCGGTTCAGAAAATTCGGACATAAAAAAAAATCGCGAATTTCGACAAATGGTCGCCGAAAAAATCAATTTCGTCAGTCGTTTGCAGAAAAAATCGCGAATTTCGAAAAAAAACGAGAAAAAAAAAGTTAATTTCGTCAAAGAATCGCAAAAAAAAACCCGCTAATTTCGTCAAAGAATCGCGAAAAAAAAACGCGAATCCCCCCCCCCCCCCATGAGAAGTGCATTCCTACAAGAAGTTTGGCAACTTAGACACCGTAAGTTAGTCGCCAAAGCAAAAAATGGCGACTGGCGACAGTGAATCTGCACCTATACATCACCATGGCAACCGAGAATCATTACATATCACAGGATATCATTGAATTAATTACGTATAATAGGATTTAATATAGGATGTAAAAACTTTTATTAATATCTTTTTAAGTTTTGATTCGATTTTCATAAAATTTGAAATGACTCGACACAATTCTGCCCCGATTGTATAGATTAAATTTCAAATCATACAGTTGGGTAGTTTTTGCGCTGTTATATGCGGACAGGACAGACGGACAGACAAGCAGACCAGGTGACGACTATAGGTGCTACGTATTTATATAATTACGAACATACCTAATAACGTAAATTTAAATTATGCATACAATTTATCAAGTTTCAAAGTAGCATTTTTTTAAAAATCCCTCAGCAGAAAATACTACAGATACTCATTATATATTGACAAAAGTTTTCAGAAAAACTATTCCAGTTGTCTTCGTTATTTCAATAATTGATTGGTTTTTTTTTTCTGAAGGAATCGTCGATTTTAATTAATTAATTAATTGAGATAATATTCTTCATTATATTTGTTAATTTTGTCGCCATTTGTTGTAAGTTATTTTAATTTTAATTAGTCATTAAGAAAAAATACCTAACGATTGCAATACAGATTACATAGTTTCATTAATTGCAGAAATTCGCGGTAAGTGAATTAGCAAACAGAAGAATTATTAATTTAACACAATCAAACTGATTGGTAAAGTTATCATACGAATTGAATATTTCCAACTGAGCGAAAAAATGCCCAGGCCGGGAATCGAACCCAGATCCTTGGCTCAGGGGCGTGCCTAGCGGGGGGGTGTTGGGGGTGTAACACCCCCCCCCCCACTTATTTGGAAGAGTTGGTAAAATTTAGAATAGTCGGAAAGTTAAGAACACACCCTGCAAAAAATCCCCTCTCCTGTCGTCAGTATCATTTCAATTCTCTGTTGTCCGTCATTTAAAGGGGAAAAGAAATAACTTCTCACGGAAGATTGTGTATGATTCTGTGTGGGAGGGAGGGGTTGTCAGAGAGCGGAGGTGATAGATAGAGAGAGAGAGAATCGCGTTTCTGATAATTTGAGACTTTCGGGAAAGGAGGGGGAGGAGGGGGTTGTTGCAATCTCTATTGTAAGTTTTCCCATGTAGCATCTTTAATTGCTCCCTTCTGCTATGGACTTATTCTTAGAATTTGGTGACCTCTTGGCTCTGGATTTGGCGCTAGTTATTTGAAGTTGTTGCATTTAAAAGATGAAGTCACGGACACAGAAGAAGAGCGATTTGCGAAAGTTTGTTTTTGTCGCATGATGGCGAATAATTCAGTGAAAAGTTTATGCACACACTGTGATCGTGTACACACACATTTCACAGAAAAAAATAAATTTATATCGCCATATAAGAATATTTCATCCGAATGAAAACATCAACCTCCAGAAAAGAAAACGGATTCAATGTACAATATGTAGATATTTCTGCATTTCTATTAGAGGCCTGCATAGTCATATTCAAACAGATCCTCCAGATGTAAAATTCAGAGCTTCGTAAAAATGTTTCCGAAACATCATTTTCATCACAAAATTTTACTGCGAATGTTAAGGCTTTTGCAGACCGGGTTCGGCACTACAGCGAAAGTTTGATTGAGGAATGCGATAAAATCCTAACTAGCAATTCTATGGAAAATGTCAATGTTTCTGAAAAGGAAGATTCCTCGATTTTTCTAAGTTGTGATCCAGCCGATCGTATTGGAAAGAATTTAACCGAAAACCAGAAACTTTTCATCCTGTCTCGTGGACCTTATCAACCTCAGAGATCATCTTACCCTGTGAATCATGACATAGATCCTAAGAAGCAGAATAAGTTTAGCTCCTGCTGGTATAAAGAATATCCATATTTAGAATACAGCGACCAACTGGATGCCGCATTTTGTTTTGCTTGTTCACTTTGCTCTGATGGCCCGGGGCCTGAAAACGCAGAAGAAGCTTGGATCAGTGTTGATATTCGTGTATGGCATAAGATGAAAGGCCGAGGAAAAAACCGTAAAGGCAAGTTAATGGTTCATTTTACGAGCAATGCTCATAGAACCGCAGTGTATAAATTAGATAATTTGGTCCAAAAAAGTAAGCACGTTGACAACTTTCTATCTAGTCAACGTAGAAAGGCAGCAGCTAACGCGGAGCAAATTCGTCTAAGAAACAGAGAGATTATTAATATACTTCTAGACTGCACCAGATATCTAAGTCGTCAAGCATTTGCATTTTGGGGACGAGAAAGTGTCAGCGGTAACTACATTCAGCTCATTAGATTAATGGCCAGGTGGATTCCAACTTTAAAAAACTGGATTGATGATAATCGTCTTCGCCCATACCATGCCAACAAGTCACAAAACGACTTTATTGGGGTTCTTGGATCATGTGTCCGTGAAAAAATAGTTGCAAATGTCAAAAATTGTGGATTTTTTAGCATTATGGCTGAAAGCACACCCGATATCTCTCATCTTGACCAGCTCTCAATTGTAAGACGATACGTGACCCAGTTTCACCCAGAAGAAAGGTTGTTAAAACTAAAAGATTATCTAGCTAAAACAGGCGAAGGAATGGCTAAGCTTATTTCTGAAATTCTACAGTCAGTTGGAATATCGCTTTCCCAAGCTCGTGCACAGTCTTACGACACCACGTTATCTATGTCCGGCGCATTTTAGGCTGTCAATCAAAACTTTCAGAAATAGCTGGTAGATCTATGTTATACATACCCTGCCTCGCGCATAAAGTGAATTTATGTGTTGAACATGCGTGCAAAGAAAGCAATATAATAAAATTGTTCTACGACAGTATTCAGGATCTCTATAACTTTTTTTAACTGAGTACAAAGCGATTCGGCATACTGACAGAGAAGATAGAAGTTCTTCAGAAGAGTCTTACTTTGAAATTTTTGTCAAAGACAAGATGGACTATGCGAGCGGATTCAGTCAGAGCTATTTTATCGTCCTATGATGCCCTCATTCATACTCCGCAAATTATTTCTGAAGACATGAAGGTTGACAAGGATGCTCGAGCTAAGGCGGCAGGGTTAAGAAGCAAAATGATGTCATACGATTTCATTGTTTCTTTACTTGGAATGAAAACAATTATGTTTCAGACCAAGTTAGCAACAGAGCAATTGCAACGTGACGACCTGAACATTTTAGAGGGAACCGACATAATGTAGAAAACTTACGAAAGCATTCAGAAACTCCGGAATGATGACACGGCGGCAATAATGAACATCATTAAGGAAACTGACAACATCTACGAGATACATGGAATAAATCAAGATTATGAGTTCAATTTGCGGCACAGGAGACGGAGGCGTCCATCGAAGATCGACGAAAATCCTAAAACTGCAGTTCTATTTACACGAGAGAATTATTTTAAAGCAGAAATTTTGAAGGTGGTAGATCGGCTTACAACTGCATTTGTAGACATTCATAAGTTGGTATTTGAGAAAGTTAAACCACTAGCCTGTATCCTTCCATCTAGGATCAAGTATAGCTCTACCGAGGACATTTCTAAACTATGTCAACTATTTCCTGGTGATCTCAAAGATGTAGATAACTTGGAATGTGAAATTGATCTCATGTCCTCAGAAATAGCTAGTTCTGAATCGGATACAATTGGCGCAGCAGCGCAAAAATTTGTGGGGAAGGCTCATTTGTATCCTAACCTTTCTTTGGCCTACAAGTTGGCCTTAATTATTACAGTAACTGTAGCAAGTAATAAAAGAAGTTTCAGCAGGTTAAAGTTAGTAAAAAATTACTTGCGTACCACCATGTCGGAAGAGCGAGTCGACGAACTAATGCTATTAACCTGTGAAACAGACATAACTGACATGTTGGATTTAGACAATGTAGCTGGAAAATGGGCTATTCTGAAGGATAGGCGGGTGATAATTTAAAAATGTAGAAGGATAATTTTTAGTCTCTTATACTAATATATATCTTATTTTTAGCAAGCAAGATTTGTCTTTTTTATGTATCTTAAAATTTATACACTTACATTACACAACAGCATGCGGTTTTATTTATAGAAACATAAATTCCGAAGTACTTCAAAATTCTTAAATTGTTACTTTTGAGAACTGGTTAATGTACAGTACATCCATACACATTTCCTTTTAAATCGTAAGCAGAATCCTAATTAATAACAGGATTCTGAACTCTACTTATATAGTAAAATAATTTTAAAAAAATTACACATATTGAACAACAACATTTAATTTCGACTGTGGTTAAAGAGAATGCAGGTGAACACATAAGACTTTTAGTGATTTTTATAAATTCACAGTATTGTAGAACAGTTGACTCCGTCGCTGAGAGGGGGGGGGGGGGGTGGCTATCACAAAGTCTTTCTCACCCCCGATCTTGCAGTCGGCAAAATTCAGTTCACACCCCCCCACTAAAACAGCCTTCGGCACGCCCCTGCCTTGGCTTACAAGGCCAATGCTTTTCCGTTTAAGCTAACTGGGCCGACAACCAGCCAGCATATTTCGCTATAAGATATAAGGTTTCTGAGCGAAATATGCTGGCTGGTTGTCGGCCCAGTTAGCTTAAACGGAAAAGCATTGGCCTTGTAAGCCAAGGATCTGGGTTCGATTCCCGGCCTGGGCATTTTTTCGCTCAGTTGGAAATATTCAATTCGTATGAAAACAGAAGAATGTTTTACCTCTATCAAAAAATAATTAGGAAAGAGTGTATATAAAAAAGGAAAATGATCTAAAGGTTAGCAATAAAAAACTGTGTAATTTACTAATGAATTTCGAATTGTTAATAAAAAATCCCTTAAAAAAATCATCATATGCATCAATAAACTGCAAATGATGAAATCAATTAACTGTTTATTCTAATGAATAGAAAAATAATTGGAGTCGTGTTATTTTAAATTATTTTTAAGCAGAAAAATTGTCAATTAAAAAATAACTTAACAGCGATTATGAAATCGACTTAATGAATTTCTTTAGTGTCTATGTTCATTGCAGAAAAAAAAAAAGTACAGGGTGCGGCAACAAGCATTTTAGGTAGCTTTCTTTACAAAAAAGCTACCTATTGCAGCCGTTCGGAGGAAAGCGATTTCAAAAAATTTTGGTATATTTTCATCGATCATGACCCCCAGACCCCGAAACCACCCTCCGTTCAAAATTGATATATATATATATATATATATATATATATATGTATATATATATATATATATATATATCTGACCTATGTCACACTGTAACTCCCGTAATTATGAACCGATTTCGATGTAATTCGGTGTGTACATAGTACATACCAATGTCTCGACCGAGTTCGTTGGCCAGCTTCATCCGCCGTTTTGTTTCAAAATGGCGGCCATTTAAAATTTTTAAAAGAATTTAAAACTTGAAATGTGGTACCAAAAAATTAAAAATGGAAAAATATTTTTTTCTTATGTATTTGACCTTTATTCAAAGATTCCGGAGCAGTTTTTGTTTCGTCTATATCTTAAAAAATGGCTGAGTTATAGCATTTTGAAATTCTAGCGTGGCTGACATTTTGAAACGTCCTGAATTTTGTCACGCGATAAAAGGCGTATTTATGAACCGATTTGGATGTAATTCGGTGTGTACATAGTACATACGAATCTCTCGACCGAGTTTGTTGGCCAGCTTCATCCGCCATTTTGTTTCAAAATGGCGGCCATTTACAATTTTTTTAAAAATTTAAAATTTGAAATGGGGTACCAAAAAATTGAAAATGGAAAAATATTTTTTTCTTATGTATTTGATCTTTATACAAAGATTTCGGAGCAGTTTTTGTTTCGTCTATATCTTAAAAAATGGCTGAGTTATAGCATTTTGAAATTCTAGCGTGGCTGACATTTTGAAACGTCCTGAATTTTGTCACGCGATAAAAGGCGTATTTATGAACCGATTTGGATGTAACTTCGTTTATGCATAGTACATACCAATGTTTCGACCGAGTTCGTTGGCCAGCTTCACCCGCCATCTTGTTTAAAAATGGCGGCCATTTAAATTTTTAAGAAAAATTTAAATTTGAATTGTGGTACCAAAAATTGAAAATTGAAAAAATATTTTCTTCTTATGTGTTTGACCTTGATAAAAAGATTCGGGAGCAGTTTTTGTTTCGTATATATCTTAAGAAATGGCTGAGTTATAGCATTTTGAATTTCTAGCGTGGCTGACATTTTGAAACGTCCTGATTTTTCTCACGTAATAACAGGCGTATTTATGAACCGACTTGGATGTACCTTGGTGTGTACATAGTACATACAAATATCTCGACCGAGTTCGTTGGCCAGCTTCATCCGCCATCTTGTTTCAAAATGGCGGCCATTTAAAAAAATTAAATAATAAAAAAATTTAAATGAGATACCAAAAAATTGGAAAATGAAAAAGATTTTTTTTTTGTATGTGTTTGACCTTAATACAAAGATTCCGGAACAGTTTTTCTTTCGTCTATATCTAAAAAAAAATGGTTGAGTAATAGCATTTTGAATTTCTCTAGTGGCTGACAATTTAAAACGACCTGATTTTTGTCACGCGATAACAGGCGTATTTATGAACCTATTTGGATGTAACTTGGTCTGTACATAGTACATACCAATGTCTCGACCGAGTTCGTTGGCCAGCTTCATTCGCCATCTTGTTTCAAAAGGGTTGCCATTTAAAAAAATTAAATTTAAAATTAAAAATGAGGTATTAAAAAATTGGAAAATGAAAAAGATTTTTTTTATGTGTTTGGCCTTGATACAAAGATTCCGGAGCAGTTTTTGTTTCTGAAAATTTGTTCTTTTGTTGATATCTTAAAAAATGGTTGATTTATAGCACTTTGAATTTCTAGCATGGCTAATATTTTGAAACGATCTTGTATTTGTCACGCGATAACACACGTATTCGCCTATTTCGATGTAAGAAGGCATGTGGATAGTATACATCAACACCTCGACCAAGTTCGCTGGCCAGATTCATCAGCCATCTTGTTTCAAAATGGCGGCCATTAAATTAAAAAAATATATATATATTTAAAGTGAGGTACAAAAAAATTAGAAATTGAAAAAGGTTTCTTTCTTAAGTATTTGATCTTGATATAAGGATTCAGGAGCATTTTTTGTTTGTCTTTACCTTAAAAAATGGCTCAGATATAGCAGTTTCAATTTCTATTGTGGGTGACATTTTGAAAAATCTGATTTTTTGCATGCGTCAGCACTCCTATATATTAACCGATTCCGATGTGAGTGAGCATGTGCACAGCAATTACTAAGGTCTCGACCACGTTCACTGCTTAGCCTCATCCACCATGTTGTCTTAAAATGACAGGCACTTTAAGAAATTGCCGAATTTGGCAGCCAAATATAAGTTACTTTAAAGAAAAGCAGCTTGGATAAAGCTGACTAATTTCGCGAAATTCTCATTCATTATATTGATAAAAATTAGTATTGAATCTCCTATATTCGGTTTCCACTAAATTGAGCTTCGTGTGTTTGCATGATATAAGTTGGCTTTTTTTAAATAAGGATTATGAAAGCTACCTCTTCCTCCCGGCACTGGCCGGAAGGACTTTTTTTTCATGCGCAAATTCATCAGCGCATTCAAAAACCATAAATGGCGTTGGAATGATACACGTGCGATAATTGCCGGAGTAAAACGCTTGTAGAAAAGACCATCGCGAGGAACGAGGGAGTGGCTACAAGACATGTTTTTCAGTAGCCGATTATTTTTTTCACTTGTGAACTGAGTAATGTTGTAAGATTTGTTTTTAAATGTGTTTTTGAGTTGTGTTTGTGTACACATAGTGAAAATAAAAATGTAATCATTTGTTTTAGAGTGATGAATATTACGTTACATAGGAAATGATTAGGATTGAGTGCCACGATATTACATCGGCAATTTTAGCCATACGTGTATCCTTCCAACGCCATTTATGGTTTTTCAATGCGCTGATTAATTTGCTCCTGAAAAAAAAAGGATGTTGCTATTAGAAAATTTCAATTTTTTTTTTCACTTTAACCGTAACCGTGAGAGCTCTATTGTTTTAAATCATCACCATCTCGAGTGCATACCTTCAAATAACTAAATCTGAAACTTTCTTTCAATTGGTTAAGCGGTTAGGTCGCTAGGTGTACATATATCGGGGAAGTTTTTTTAGACCATCCTGTAGATATACGGGCTGATTTTATATAAAATTTCTGCCTCTTAATGGAAACTTTCCGTTTTGAGCAGAAATCGTAAGTTTTCCCTGAATAAATGGGAAATATTTTGAATGCGAGTAGAAAGTGTTTCATAATCTATGCTTGATGCATAATTTTACGTTCTTGTTTAATTATGTATGAAAAAAAAAAGAGTTAATTAAACTGTTTCAAGAATACTCATGCTGAATAATATTAAGATATAAATAACTTTTTCCAGTTCTAAATTGATATTTTTTGCATAAACATAGAGAGGAAAATACTATGACATGAAAATGACTTTACTATATTGACAATGTTTCATAATAACTTTTTCATTGCCTTTTAACAATAATTATATTACATCAATTCAGCAACTGAATAACAAGCAAGTGATTATATTTTGTGTAGGAGACTTCAGTTTTAGATATTTAATTTAGAAAATATTGACAATGTATTTTATTAATTTTATCTTCATTTGCTGTAAGCGATTTTAATTTTAATTGGTCAGAAAAAATACCTCGTTATTTATTAAAATATGAATAGTTTAATTAATTATAGAAATTCAATTAATAAATAGGGGAAAGTTTTTCCTTTATCAAAAAATCATTAAGGAAAGAATGTAAATGAAATAAATGTAAATGATTTAAAGCTTATCAATAGAAAAGATACAATTTTGTTAATGAGTATCGGATTGTTTATTAATAAATGCTTTTTTTTTTCTTATTAGCAAAATAATGTGACATATGCGTATCAATAAACAGTAAATAATGAAAACAATTAACTATATATTCGTATGATTTGTAAAATAATTGGAAACGGACTGCTTTAAACTCAAATTATCAATTAAACAAATTTCTATAGGTATTTTAAACTGGACTTAATGCTTTGGATCTAAGTATTAACGCAAATGCCATTTTAATAACATTCTTGGGAACATTATAGAATACCATGAATGGATATCGTTAAAATAAAAATACTGGAACCAACGTTTTGCAATGCATGATTCCTTGAATTTTGATTGATAATCTTATATTACATACGAGCAAAAATTGTGCGTGTGTATGTAAATTTTATCTTAAAAACGACTCTAACTAAATTGTATTTTACCATTTTGGGGCACGAGAAGACCATTCCGCTAGGTCACATCTTCGAGAAAATTTTATTAGTGGGTCATTTTGGGGTCACTGCGGGTCCAGCTAATTTTATTTAAAAAACGACTCAAACGATTTTGAATAAATTTCATATCCAACCGTTTTCGGGCACGAGAAGACCATTAGGATAGGTCACGTGTTCGAGAAAATTCTATTAGTAGGTCATTATGGGTCAGGGTCAAGTTTATTATACATAGAAAACGGCTCAATTAATTGTAACTAAATTTTGTATCCAACCATTTTCGGGTACGAGAAGATCATTGGCCTAAGACACATGTTCGAGAAAATTAGATTAGTGGGTCATTTTAATGTCAATGCGGGTCAAGCTAATTTAATCTAAAAAACGACTGAATCGATTTTGACTAAGTTTTGCATTCTACAGTATTTATTACGAGAAGACCATTGTCCTTAGTCACATTTTAAGGAAAATTCGATCAGTGGGTCATTTTTGGGTCACTGCGGGTCAAACTAATCTTTTTTAATTATTTTTTTTTCTTTAAACGGCTTAAACGATTTGACTAAATTTCCAATCCAACCGTTTTCAAGCACGAGAAGACCAATGGGATAGGCCACGTTTTCGAGAAAATTCCATTAGTCGGTCATTTTCGGTTATTTTAAGGTCAATGCGGGTCAAGCTAATTTAATCTAAAAAACGGCTGAATCGATTTTGACCAAATTTTGTATTCTAAAGTATTGTATTACGAGAAGACCATTGGCCTTAGTCGCATTTTAGGGAAAATTCGATCAGTGGCTAATTTTTCGGTCACTCTAGGTCAAACTATTTTTTTTTTTTTTTTTTTTTTTTTTAACGGCTCAAACGATTTGACTAAATTTCATATCCAATCGTTTTCGGGAACGAGAAGACCATTGGGATGGGTCACGTTTTCGAGAAAATTCCATTAGTGGGTCATTTTCGGTCATTATGGGTCAAGGTCAAGTTTATTAAATGTAAAAAACGGTTCAAATGATTTTGACTAAATTTTGTATCCAGTCGTTTTCGGGCACGAGAGGACTATTGGGCTAGTGGGTCATTTTAACTCACTATAGATCAGAGTCAAGAATGGCTCTAAAAATCTAAAAATGGCTCTAACGATTTTGACTAAATTTCGTATCTTTCCGTTTTCGGACAGGAGAGGTTGGGCTAGGTCACATATTCGAGAAAACTAGAATAGTGGGTCATTTTTGAGTCAGTGTGGGTATATATATTTTGAATGGGAATAAAGATTGAAACAGTTATTAAGTTGTTGAACATTTTGCAGTAAACGGAGCCGCAAAGTTGGGAACCTTTTGCCAAATTTGGTGATAATTGGCGAAAAATTGGCGAATATTTGGCCGGAAAATGAACTTTCAAGATTATCAATGCCAAAACATATACTTGTCACTAAATGGAAAATTGTCTCAAGATTTGACAATTTTGAAAAAAAAAAAAAGAAAAGAAAAGAAAAGAAAAGAAAAAAGAAAAAGAAAGGCTTTCAGAATGTGAAAGATTTTTTTAGAAATTCCCAAAAGGAGCCATAATACGTGATTCAACCAATCGGAGACCAACTAAAAATGTAATTTGGAACGATGCCCTTTCAATGCAAATATGTAAGTAATGTAAAATTTAGAAATATGTAAAAAACATAGTTTTCATATTGATTGTTTCTGTAAATAGTATTGTTATAAAATAAAAGGCTTTCTAGCAATAATACAGCGAAAATGATATATTGAGTTGAACGCGAAGCTAATTTTAATCGAGCTTAGCTCGGTCTTCCTGCTGGTTTTCTTTGAATTTTTCAACAGGACAAAACATTAAAGAGGAGTTCGGGATCTTTTTTTGAAGCCCGAACCTGAAGAATTTTGTGTTATCAGAGCCCGATCACGATACAAAAAGTACGTATTAGAAAATTTTTGATAACATTTTAAAATTGCTTCAAGATTATTTTTTTCACTTAAGAATCTCTTCTCACATAAAAGTAAGTATCAATGCTAAGTACCCTCATAGCTATATCTCAAGAACTAATGCACATCCAATTTCATAATCTGTTAGACTTTCTCTTGTATAATTTTTATTTTGTTTGATAAAAATTATAGGATTTGACTAGATTAATTTTAACACAATTATTCCAATTGGTAAACAAATCATATTAGATGTAAATTTCCAACTGGGCGAAAAATGTCCGGACCAGGATTCGAACCCGGGACCTCCTGGCTGAAGCCGCCAGTGCTCTGCCATCTGAGTTATCCCGGACGATTCTGGTCGAACTTTTTCACCCAGCTAACCTTGAAGATTACAGCATCTGGTCTGAAACCTGGTTCAGCTCAACAGAATAAATCTCAGGTAATGTAAACTCCAGAAATTGCTGGATACGCCGGGTTCGAATCCTGGTCCGGACATTTTTCGCCCAGTTGGAAATTTACATCTAATATGATTTGTTTACCAATTGGAATAATTGTGTTAAAATTAATCTAGTGTATTTTCGTATCCAGCGATTTCTGGAGTTTCATTACCTGAGATTTATTCTGTTGAGCTGAACCAGGTTTCAGACCAGATGCTGTAATCTTCAAGGTTAGCTGGGTGAAAAAGTTCGACCAGAATCGTCCGGGATAGCTCAGATGGCAGAGCACTGGCGACTTCAGCCAGGAGGTCCCGGGTTCGAATCCTGATCCGGACATTTTTCGCCCAGTTGGAAATTTACATCTAATATAGGATTTGAGTCTATATTTTTGTTAATTATCCACTAGAAAAATAGTGAAAGAAATTGCTTATGTTTCTATTGGACATAGTGTCATCCTGTGAATCCTGGGGTTGCATAACAAAAATAGCTCAAAAAATTATTATTTTAAATTAGTATATACTTACTTTAAAGTGTTTACACTGCACAATAACAATTAGTGAACGATAGTAATTTTTATAATGCTTTTAACACGTTGAATGCCACGGTGACTGACACTGAAGCTGAAAAATTTAACAATGTTTTAAGTAATTTTTAAGACAGTATAATCCTGTAATAAATAAAAGGTACGTAAATTTTAAATAAGTTTTCAGTAATTACTTAAAACAATATATATATATATATATTTAGTTTTATATGATATTTTAGACGTCGTTCAGTGCCAGACACCGGTGACTGAGGTGGCGCTTAACGTGTTAATAGCTTGCAGAATTAATAATGATTATAAAGATAGAGAAAGAATGAGAGTAGAGCCCATTGCAAGCAGTATCAACGAAATATGTATGCATTTAAGGGTTAACATAAATAGACGCTGATTCAGTTTGGCTGTGAATCATCCAATAGGTGCTGTTTACAGGAGCTGTTTTGATTTCCGCGATAGCTATATCATATGAAGTAATAGAATGTCATTTAATTTTAGTTGCAGACGATTCGGTTTATATAGCATAATTTTTTTATGGCAATAACAGACTAGTTTTCTAATGTTGCTGCGAAATTTTCTATAGTCCTCCTACGGTAATTTGGCAGATGGCCTTGAAACAGTTCGTGATGCTGTGGGAATAGAACCCTGTTGAAGCGGTTCTTAAATTTTCTGTTCAACAACGCGAAACTCTCTGATACATGTTCTGATTCATTTTTAAATGTAAAGGGATAGGCAGGAGATTGGCACAGAGATTGGCAGGCCTGTCTATTAAAGTGACTTGGAAACGAAATACGTTTTCCATTTTTTTTCATAAATAAATGAATTATAGAGTTATAAGCAACCGTGGTCACGTGACGACCGTTTTTTTTCTCTTTTCTCGCTGTTCGGTTTAGCGTCCGGAATTTCGGTTCAAAACGCCCACACTTTATGAAAGACCTTCTGCCTTCACCAAAAAAAGGAAAACGTCTTTTGGTTACATAGTTTCTGAATAACAGCACCTACAAATTTCATACGCTTCCGAACAAAAATGAATTAAAAAATGTGTCCGAAAATAGCTCCTTTCGATTTGAGAACAGCCTTAAGCTCCTTAAATGCTGCAGTAAATGTATTATTAAATTATAAACTAGATCCTTCTGATTTCTGGTAGTGATTTTCCACTTAAATGACGAATAAATTATTCTAAATCTGCATTACTTATTCCTCCAAATTATCGCAGATAGACTATATACTTTCTGATACTCAATTATTAAAATAAAAATTTGGACGACTGTTTGTTAAAACTTTGACATTTATCGTTTCATATGTTATAACCGTAGACTTGAACTTCATTTTTTATAACACATCAAATATTTGAATTAACGCATCATTTTTTACAGAAATTCAGAAAAAAATATTAAATATTGATAAATTATTAATATTTATAAATAAATTAATATGAATTTAAATAAATGATACGAATTTAAATAATGTGAATAATATGAAAATAAATAACATGAATATTTTTAAAATAAATAATATGAATTTAAATAATAGGAATGATATTGATTTAATATTAATAATATGAAAATAATTAATATGAAAATTAAAAATACGAAATACGAATTGAAGTAATATGAGTACTATGAAAATAAATAATATGAATGCTATAAAAACAAATATAAATTTAAATAATATGAATAATATGAAAATAAATAATATTAATTTAAATAAATAAATGATTTTAAATAAACGTTTATAAATATTAATGAGTTATTTAAATATTCTTCAAAAATTTACTACAGCCATATTTCTAATTTTGTCTTTAAAAATACTTAATTAATTGAGTTTAGTTGAAAAATTATTTTCCGAAATATTAATGATTATTACTATCAAGATTTTGATATGTAGATCTGAAAAAGAATCAATATGAATTTTGATCAATATGAATTATATTGTCGTAGAGTCCATCACCTATATATTTTTTAATGCACTAAAAACTTAATCAAAATCTAAAAAAATGTTTTACCACTAACAGATTAAAATCAATGTTAACATTTCGTTAGAGCCTTTATTTTTATTTACGATTGATTTATTCAAATTTCTTGTTTTGACCGAGCATGTTACGAAGTTCACGCTCTGTTTACTTCTTTAGTTAAGGGAGATTAAGTGGCATCAACTTGATCTTAAGTAACATAAGCAGCTTATTTGCACAAGTTTCGAAGTGAACTTTTATCGGTGGCGCTTTCTTTCTAAGAAATTACAGAGTTTCTCAAAACGTTAACTTTCCGTCCGATGGTATACTTTTCTAAAAAAAGTTGTTGAGAAAGTATTAAACTTGACAGAAATTGATAATTAACATATGTTCAGTGGAGGGTATTCATTTTTATCTCATAAGGGGTCTCAGGACTCTTAGAGGTTCAAAATTTTCGAAACTTTAATTTTGTTAGATGTTAAACTCCTATCTTTTCTGATATTATCACTTATTTTGATAGAATTTTTTCCGTGAAAATCTGATTAGAATAGAAATCATGGCTTTTAGAACTACGCCTGCTCAATAGCTAAAGAGGCGTTTCCGAAACTCCGAGGACATTTTTCTGCGAGTGACGTTTTTAGGACTAACGCGCATGATATCTCGTAAAACTTCTGAATATTTTCTCATGAAATTTTCTAAACATACGTTTCATGTTAGTCTGTATAAACTGAACCTAAAATTTCCTTTTTATTGTTAAAAAAATATTTTTTTAGATGATTATAGTGTTGAAATTTTCTAAATTTTGCATTAGCTAAATACAATTCAAGAGCTAAGAGGAAGAACATGTTAAGTAACAAAAAATTACATTTGAAGAAATTTGAAGTAAAAGTTTTTGCTGTCAATTTTAATGATTTATTTTCTGTTTGGTACCATGTGTTTAAAATATTAACAGGTATGGTACTAAACTCTCTCAGAAAAACTTATCCATATTTAATTTTCAAATATTAAAAATTATTAATATTATTGACATTATTAAATATTAAAATATTAAATATTAATGAATAATGTCTTAAATCTTCAAGACTAAAGAGAATCTTAGTATTTTAGCTTCACCATGTGATAGGATAATACCTCATAACGCTTTCATCCAAAAGATAAACATTTTTGTTTAGAAAATGTAGCATAACATGTTCATCCACTCAACTCTTTAATTGTATTAAAAATATAGAAATACTTTCAATACAAATTTATTTAGGTTCAAGGTAATTATTGTAATCTGACGTATAAGTAAGCACCAAAATGTTCATTCTAGTTGCAAAATCTATTTTGTAATCTTGCAAGTTTTCTGTTATACCAATTTTCTGCTCGTCAAGTGTCTGGCAGTTTGGAGCCCCCTACAAATGCTAATTCTGCATCTTGCAATTTTTTAAATACATAAAATGAAAGAACATACTTTCATCCCAATAAAAATTGTGTTTTAAAATCACATACATTTTAAGATATTAAATGTTGAAAATGGTCTTTTTTTTTTTCTTCCAATATTAAAAGTCCTGAGATCCCTTAAAAGGCTCAGTCACAAAAAAAATATTAAACAAATTAGATAAATGTACACACTATAGAAAATGACGATTGTTTCTTAATCTTCAAAAATATACTATAACCACGAAATAAAATATACAATAACCTCTTCCGAGTTACCCATGATTCCGAAAGGCATTCTTTATCTTGAAAAGCCTTGGAAACCAATGCATGTTTGAGATTTATAGAAACATTTATATATATATATATATATACATATATAAATATGTGTGTGTGTATGTGTGTATGCATGTTATAAAATTAATAAGATCCTCCATAACCTTTATAATAATTTAAAAAGTTATGGAGCATCTTATCAATTTTATAACACATGCATATAAAGGTTTCTTTTGGTGCCACTGATTTTCGAAATAGTAGGATTTAAAGTGTGAGAAAATCATTTTTCAAGAATAATTAGATAAATTAACAACAACAACAAACTATTATGGAAGTCTGGCAATTCTTATAAAAAGAATGTAAATAAGTATATTTTGGTCCTATCTCTAAATGGAAAGCTTTTTCTAGTTGCAATTTTTTCATGTAAAATTTTTTAATCCTTCTATATATATATATATATAACGATTTGGAACTGGGCCAATGAAAATCTGCGTAGATACCGCGAAACGCATGGTCAGAGCTTTCTGCCTTTTCTTAGCGGGAATTGTGCTTGGCGAACACCATGAAAGTAGACAATTTAGATGGAATGTGCGGGGAAAGGGAAGAATCTTCTGCATTTCGATAGACTTTTGCTTTTTTTTTTTTTTTTTTTTTGTAAGGAGTCGATGGCAAAAGTGATTTTTACAGAAAGAAGACAATTTTCATTAACTAATGAGAAAGGGGGGAGGGGTCATCTGCGTTTGGAATCTAAAAAATTGAATGCATAGAAAATAAGGGATCACTAAGGGATCCACAATGGAAACGCGAAACAATTACGTCTGGGGTTGGCTATAAAAGGGATTGCTTAGCGATACCGAACGGAATCGCGAGGCGATTACACGGGGGGGTTGGTGAGCGTAGCGAGCAAGGGGGTAGAACCCTTCTAGTAAGATTAAAAAAAAAGCTACTCCTACATAAATCATTGAGAATATCTGGGTTCGTACGCTTCAAGGACTTTCAAGGACCTTTAACCAGATTTTTCGTAAAGTAATATTTTCTTATTTAATGAAAAAAAATATCTTCAGATATACCGACATGTACTTTACGAAATTTCTGGTGCACATAAAATTCTCTAAATCCTATGATGTGTACGAACACTGGAATATAACCGCTTAAAAAAATAAAAGTAGTTTCTGATGCTGTTTCGCCGCTTAGACCGCGGGAGCTGGCAACACAGACAATCACCTCATTGAGTTCACGGATGAATTTCGAGGATTAGTTAAATCTTGATTCGCATATTAAAACGCAATCGGTCTGCCAAGTCATATCTTGGTGGAAAAGACCTGAAAACCCGATTTTAGCGGTTGACTCGTAGGTTTACCATTGTGTTTTCCTGCTCCCAGTCCTCCATATTTTCATACCTTTGGGTACAGGAAAACACAATGATAAACCTACGAGTTAGGCGCTAAAATCGGGTTTTCAGGTGTTTTTCACCAAGGTATGACTTGGCAGACCGATTGCGTTTTAATATGCGAATCAAGATTTAACTAATCCTAGAATATCATCCGTGAACTCGATGAGGTGATTGTCTGTGCTGCCGGCTACCGGTCTATGTAGTCTAGCAAAGTATTTTCAATAAAAAGAAAATTTACTTTCATTTATAAACAGACTAAATAAAATTAAAATAAATTTTTCGTTACTGTTGCTTAAAAGTCCCGTCGGAGCACAAAGAGTTAATAAACAATAATGTCGAATAACCTCAAAATGTGGAAAAGAATCCTATGCGTAAATAGGGGGAAAATATCATTCTGCTGCTGAGAAACAAACAGTTAAATACTTTGGACCAGTCATACTCAACCTGTTACCCGCGGCCGCATGTGGCCCGGCGACCTTTTTTTGTGTGGCCCGAGGCATATAATCATTAACTCATATTTATACAATTAATTGAGATGCGCATAAAAACGTGATTAAGATTTCAGCGTTGCTTTTTCAATTTTCATGGAAACATAATATATGTCCTGTTATTTATAATTTACTTAAAATTATGCTAAAAGCTGTTTCCTTAGTCAAATGTTCTTTTAGTATGTAGTCCTATTTGTCCTACAGTGATGCATACATTTCTTAACCTGCAACATGAACACTAAAGCTACCGCGAGGTGTCAAATGACCCTTTTTGAATTTTTTCTTTTAATTTCTTAAACTAAAACATTACGAAATTTATTTATATTTCACGACTTTTATTAAAATATAGGATCCTATTGTTCCTTAAAATGCCTCATATCCGAACTACTTTTTTTTTTGCCTAGAAAAAAAAAATTTAGGCTTAACTACCACAAGTGGTGTCATTTGATCCCTGGATAAATTTACGTGTAATCATAAAGATATAAATGTTTTATTTTGTAAGAACATTAGTAATTTTCGTATGCTTCCTATTACATCATTTATTCTACTGTATTATATCATATTTGTTAACCCATCCGGCGCGGAGTAATTACGTTTATAAACTGATGAAAAAAATGGACTGACACCAGAATTTATAAATGAATTTATTAGGAAATGCGAGCTTGCTTATTTTCATGTACATTATAAAAGGAAAATTTTAATTAAATATTCTTGGTCCCGATTGTTAATTTTGGAATTAAAATTAGGTGTCCCTTTTTAAGGATACCGCCCTTGTAAGGGTTAATGTGTGATGGTATAAATAGAAATCGGCTTTACACCGAATGAGATTCTAGTTTGAACATTTCAGGTTATATCGAGAACGAAATAATCTTAAAAATATGTAGTGAACATAAAACAAATTCGCACAATATTTGTTTATTAAATTTACAAATTTTTTGAAATCATCAATTTGTCTTAAAATTTTTGCGTAATTATATTTTTTTTACTTTAATGAATAAACAATTTGTAAGAATTATTTGAAAAAAAAAATGTTTATTCATATATCAAAATGTATTAACTGGTATATTTTTCGCAAAACATCGTAAAATACAATAAAATACGTTTAGCACGAAATCGAAGGGACCGAAAATTTTTTTCGTGTTAAAAGAATTTTTTGTTAAAATATTCACCAAAATAAAAGAACAAAACTCACTAATATTTTCGATGTCGTTAAATTTTACTTCGATTTCTTGTTAAACTACTAGTAGATTGCATTCATTAGGATAAAAAGCAAGAAAAAAAAATATTGTTTTTTTTTTTGGGGGGGGGGGGGGGGGGAAATCAGATATAATTTTTTTAAGTGTCTTTTTAAACACTATAATATTGTCCAGAAATTTTTCGAGATAATCCATTATTTTATTCATCTCTCTATTAGAATGCGCATCTAAATAACTGCGCATACTTTTAAACATTTTTTGCATTTCTGAAGATGAGGGGACAGGAACTGCATCGTTGATTCCGTTGCCAGATTCATCGTCGTAATCTATGTAGGTGGAATCATTTACGTTATGAACATAACTCCAAAATCTCTTTGTCTGTCAGAATCGGTGCTGTATACACATCATCATTGACTGCAACATATTCATTTAATGATATTGTAGGACAGTCTAGTAATGTTGAGGTTTTCTCAAACATTTCATTAAATGTCGGCTCGGTCTCAATTGTTGTCGCTGATTCTTGAGGTGCCAAAGAATTTGCAACTTTGGAGAATCCCACATGGCGAAAACAATTTTCAATTGTCGTAAGGCTTTACTAAATTTCATGCTGAGAAATCTTCTTTTGCTTCGAATTTTTTCTTGTTAAACGATTTTTGTTTCGTGTTAAAAGAAAATAAACGCATTAATTTACATAGTGTACTGTCCGGACCGCTTTATCATTTCGTGTTAACCGACTTTTCATGTTAAGCGTTTTCGTGTTAAACGTATTTCACTGTAGATAACTTTTTATAAAAAGGTCGTTTGACCTCTCCCGGTAGGAATAGGTATAAAAAATATCGGTAACTTTAGTGTTAATCAAACATAATTCCAAATTAAGTTTACACTGTAAATTTCAACAATTAATTTTTCTTTCTTGGAGCAAAAGACTGATTTATTAGGTATCCCCCTTTTTTTCCTTTAGCATTTGGAAATTTTGCATTGTTATATTATTATGTTTTATACTTATTATATAGCTGATACTGCTTTTTAGGGTTGCACATTTGTCGCGAAAAATAGCAACAAAAACATTTTACAGCAGTATTGCCAGGCAGGAAATTTTGACGGCATATTTCTACAAAATTTGCAATAGAAATCCACTAAGAAGTTTATTATTTGAAAAAAGTGGTGTTAATTTCCGGCAATATTTCTTCCGCGACAAACGTTCAACCCTACTAATAATATTAACTTTGTTACATTGCATTGTTGTACTACTTATGTTATTTTAATTACTGTTTTTTTTAATTCTTTATAAGTGTGTTGCGGCCAGCCTAAAGTCAGAAACTTATGTTTGCGGCTTGCGAGAAAGAAAGGTTGAATATGGCTGCTTTAGCCTATGATGGAAGACTTCATTATACTTTTTCTATCTGTATGGTAATAGGTAATAATCTAATTTCAAGGTAAGATGAAAAACTAAACATTACATGCCTAAGATGCCCTATAATCATTCCCATTATATCATTAAATCATCACCTACATTACTTCATATCATTTAACATATGGCTTCTCACACAGCATAAACGGGTTTGAAATAATAAATAGGCGCAACAATTAGCCACAGCCGGGATAATACACAAACTTCAATGTTCCTAACAAGCCTTTTGGCTTGCAGAAGTGTAAATCACGAAGAGTCATTTATTTTTACTCTAATTGCAACAATCAGAGGAATGACTCTAAAAGCAGCTTTGCTGTGAGCGGTGCATCATTTCCCTTGACACACATCCCTTGTCCTTACTTGGCCTTCTTAACACCTGCCGTAATTTTCTCTGGTCACTTCATTTTTAGATTTAGCTCGTTTTAATTACGAAAAGGCTATTTATTCATAATTTATACAAATGGCATTTGGTATTAGATTTTATTTTATTTGACCCCGTAAAGATTTTTGATAGAGTAAAAAATGTTCTTTCTTAAAAAAAAAAAAAAAAAAAAAAAAAAAAAGACAGGTGGGAAAATGAGTGTTGAGTGGTCTGGAAGCTGCTGTGGTTCCAACGGTAATAGTCGTTTACTTAACGAATAATTCTTTTCAAATTAACGATGTGTCCTTCATAGTTAGGGTTCACCTTGGGACGAGGCACTCCACGATTATTGTTGACTGTGGTCATCGGAACAGAACATACACTGTAAAAAAAAAAAGGACTAAAATACGGAAATGCTACTGACGGAGACGCCAGTACTATTTCCGTATTTTAACGGAAGTTTCCCCCTCCCCGTAAATGCAAAAAGAAAACGGAAATTGTTCTGTAATTTACCGAGAAAAAGTTCCGTTAAAATACGGAAATAGCACTGGCGTCTCGATTGCCAGTAGTATTTCCGTATTTTAGTCCTTTTTTTTACAGTGTATATTTCAAAGTTATGTGTGGAGATACATAAAAAATATAATGTACAGTCGTGGAAAAAGAAAGTAATCACTCCCTACTAAGTCTGCAAAAAAGTATTGTAGCAGAACATTACTGGTAGCAAACGATTGGTTGGTTGTATTTATGTCGGCCAATTATCTGCACGTGGGATATAGGCCCTAAGGGGGGGGGGGGTGCCTTCCGTGGAGGTCTTTCTAAGGGAACCTAACCCGTATTAACGCTTGGAGAACCAAGGTTCGAAGAAAACCACGAAAACTCCGAACGATTAGGTCGACGGGCGCGATTGGGATCGAACCCAGCACCTCCCGTCTACCAGCTTCGAGAGCAGAACCTCTCGGCCACTGGTGGGGCAGCAAACGATTGGAAATAAAGACTACTTTTAAATGATGTATATAAAATTTGCTTAGCGGGAGGTCATCTACACATCAAAACGAACACAAACTTTGTTTTTTCTATGGTATAATAATAAAACTATGTAATTGAATATTAATAAGTACACGTGTGTTCATTTTTATACAAAAAAAGATAAATTTGATATTAGAGATACATTTCTTTCAAAATTGTATTAAAATATGGATTAATTTTCTTTCACTTTGGATTCGTGTCGGGTTCGGAATGAAGTGTATATGGTTCGGGTCGGGTTTTGGGTTGAATTTAAGCAGAAAATCCAGTTTCTACTCTATTCTATACACGAAAAGAGAAACAATCGAATTCAATGTGTTGAATAAAAAGTTAAAATTTCATTGCAAAATTCACCTTGATTAATAATTAAAACTCATAAAGATACAAATAAATGTGAATACATTGCTTAAAGGTGCGTCAAGCATAATAAAATCGTTTACAAACACATTAAAGTCCTTTTAAAAAGCCAAAATGTTTTCAACCGAAACTTGCTCGGCCTTCATCAGTGAAAAACTAATAGCTGTTGTCTCTTTGCGTCTTCTAGTTTTGCCCGGAACAGACCATTCTACTTCAAGCACTGTTAAAAATCTGCAGCATTTGCTGCATGTCACGCCGCCACTATTATAGAATATCTCTGCATGTCACACCGCCACTATTATAGAATATCTCTATTCTGACCAACGAGAATGCTCCATAATATAGTCAAGTAACCGTTTTCTATAAAAGCGTTGGAGTGACTATGCAGCAAATGCTGCAGATTTTGACAACAGTGAGGGCTACTTTTGAAATTTTAAATATAGTTTTCCATCCTACCTTATATTCCATACCACCCTTTCAGTAGAATGGTCTGTTCCGGACAAAGCTAAAAGACGCAAAGAGACAACAGTCATTAGTTTTTCACTGATGAAGGCTGCGTAAGTTTAGGTTGAAAACGTTTTTTTAAGTTTAATGTGTATTTAAATTATTTTATTATGTTTGACGCACCTCTAAGCAATGTATTTACATTTATTTGTATTTTTATGAATTTTAATTACAATGTGTTCTACGTCAAGTTATAATTGAAAGACTTTTTTAAGAATAGTGATATGAATTCTAATTTTTCAGTTTAAAAAGTTTTCATTATTTTCACTCATATGTAAAAAATTAAAAGAAATATACCTTAAGGGGTTCAGGACTCTTAAAATTGTAAAAAATGAAAAAAAAGACCATTTTCAACATTTAATTTCTTAAAATGTATATGATTTTAAAACACAACTTTTATTGGGCTGAAAGATAAAAATATGTTCTTTCATTTCATGTATTTAAAAATTTTAAGACGCAGAATTAGTATTTATAGGGGGCTACAAACTTTCAGACATTTGACAAGCAGAAAATTGGTATAGCGGCTTACGCGCAGGATTGCAAAATAAGTTTTGCGACTAGAATGGAATTTTTTGTGCCTAATTATAATTCAGATTGTAATAATTGTCCTGAACCTAAATAAATTTGCATTTAAAGCATTCACATATTTTTAATACAAAGTTGTATTTAGCTAATAAAAAGCTTTGAAAATTTCAACAGTAGTATAATCACATATTTCTTTTTTTCAAACAACAAAAAATAAATTTTAGGTTCAGTTTATACAGACTAACATGAAACATATGTTTTGAAAATTTCAGGAAAAATCATTCAGAACTGTTTCAGATAGGGAAGACCGGGGCTAGTTGGCTACAGGGGTAAGTAGGCGCAGTCCCCATAAATCGCCTGTTTGTGAATAGATTGTGCAACCAGTCACAGAATACATTTCTTCTTGCGTTTTACAATCCTCATTGTAGTTTTGCAGCGTTACCTACGTGCAGTGGACATTTATTACGATTTTTCTGTTTTTTTTGCGCTCATAAGTAATTTTTTGTTGCTTCATTCTTTTTCTAAATTCTAATACTTATCTTAATAATTGCGATTTAACTTGTGCAATTTTTCTTACAAGGAGAGGGCCAACCTTGTTCATCACAGATTTTGATTATTTTAATATATGTTGTAGAGTACAGACCCCTTAGTGTCAGGTTCAACGGATTTTATCCAACGCTCCTTAGTTCTTGAGAAACCGGGGGGGGGGGGGGTCTAATAATAGTACACAACTTAAATACTTACATTGCATCCGCGATGACAGGTTGGTCGTAGCTCAGTTGGTACGGCGTTCGCTGACTGATCTGCGGGCCCGTGTTCGGAACCCAAACGCGCTATATTTGTTTTTCTCGTTTTTTGTTTTATAAATATACTTGTAATTATAATTTAATAATTTCAATTACAAATTTTAATATCATACATTAATTATAATGTCAACAAAATTAAATGTATCATTTTTTATTTTTAAACTATTATTTCTCATCCTTTAAAGAGGTTTAAAAAGAAATTGGATCTATTATTGAATGATAAAAATTCCGAAATCGTGACAAAATCTGTTGTGGTGCCATCTAGTTATGATAAAATAAAAGAATATTCAAATAAAATAAAAATAAAACAGAAAGAAGATAAAGGTGAAAGCGAAATAATTGAAAGCGCAAGCATACGTATTATAAATTTAAAAATCTTTAATATGCAAAAAATCGGTTGTAATTTAATTCTGATGCTAATTTTTAATATAATTATGCTTGTTACTTTAAAAACAGAATAGTAGTATTATCGCATTGACTTCCTTTGTTAAAGCAATGCTTAAATGATGTTTCTTTAAAATCACGAATTGACACAATTGCTCAATATCATTGCATCTATAAAGAATATATGAAATGCATTTTAAAAGTGATTTTTAAAAAATTAACAGTTTTATGATGATACAACTATTTAGTTAAAAGTTAAAAATTAAATAGGTTAAAATTATAATTGATATACAATATTATAAATTTTTATTGACAATGAGATTTTTAATTATACTTACAAGTATATTTATGAAACAAAAAATGAGAAAAACAAATGTAGCGCATCCAAGTATCGAACCCGGGCCCGCGGATCAGCCGGCTAACGCCATACTAACTGAACTACGACCAACCTATCATTCTTCTTGCGAAGTAAGTATTTAAGTTGTGTACTATTATTAGACCCCCCCCCCCCCGGTTTTTCAAGAACTAAAGAGCGTTGGATAAAATCCGTTGAACCTGACACTAAGGGGTCTCTACCCTACAACATATATTAAAATAATCGAAATATGTGATGAACAAGGTTGGCCCTCTCCTTGTTAGTGTATGATTAACTGTGCCTACCCCATATGTGATATACTTGGATTATTTATGCTTAGATGGTTATGTGTCCCTTTTGTGAAGAAATTTATTATGGGGCTAGTAGGCGCATTGAGCACGGGGCAAGTTGGCTCGGTGTCTGGTGTATGCTGGTAGCTTGAAAAACAGCAAACACCGAAAAAATTGGTTGCAATGCAAGATTTTGGGCACACGGGGCTTGCCCAAACGGAGACACTCGACTTTTTATTTGTGACAACTGTAATTCTGATGTTATCAAGTAGGATAGAAGTTACTCAATGTTAATGTTTTATTCATTATTTTTATGTCTGTATAATTTAGAATTTACATTGTACGGCGATAACGCTTTTGATTAAACCTACTAGTAATAAGGAAATTGATTTCTCTTAACTGCGTGTATTATTTAAATTTTTATAAAGCGTGTGCCAACTTACCCCATAGGTATAGGCAACTTGCCCCGTGACGGGGTAAGTTGGCGCACAATCTTCCTTTTACTTTAGGCTTCCGCTAAACATAAACTACAAAAGCTACAAACTCAAAACTCCGGGTATTTATAGCCCAATGCTTGTTCTTTAAAAGTACAGTTAAAGTTTAATAAAAAACTTATACAAAAAATTAATAAAAATCAATAACTAAAAACTGCGCCTACTAGCCCCAGTCTCCCCTATCCTGCGCGTTATGCACAAAAACGTCATTTCGAGAAAAATGACTTCAAAGTTTTGGAAACGAAGCTTCAGCTATCGCGCGGGTATAAATTTGAAAGATATAACTTCTGTTCTAATGGGAATGTGAAGGAAAACATTATATCAAAATGTTCAGAAAAGATAAAAGTTTAACATCTAGAAAAATTAAAATTTCGAAAATTTTGAAATCTTAAGAGTCCTGAGACTCCTTAATTAATTTAAACAAATTCTTTTTGAGCTACTGTTATTAGGCAGATTTCGTATGAAATACTACCTATTACATTTTCCCCTATGTTGGAATTTCTGAAAAATGTTTGCAGATCTACACCGATCATGACCCTAGAACCCAAAACCACCCTCAGCAAAAAACTTTATCTATCTATCTATCTATCTATCTATATATATATATATATATGTATATATCGCTTTCTTCTGGACACGATAACTTCCACAATGCTACGTAAATCTCTTCCAAACTGATACATAAAATCAAGGGGCATAAAATCTTAGTCAAGTTCGTTAATGGGCAAAATCGGACCAAGGGGATGGAAATAGGGAGGGGTTTTGTGAAAACCGAAAAAAACCCGTAACTTTTTAATTTTTGTACATATAAAATCAGTTTAAAGTTTTTATTACTTCTAAAAATAGGGCCAAAAATTTATGTATCACAGATTTTTGGTAAAATTAAAAATGGGCTCAAGGGGCGCAAAAATAGGGCTTTTGGGAGAAAAAATTTCATAACTTCGTCAATTCTCAAGATATCAAATCCAATTAATTTTATTATAAATCTCCTTAATATTATCTACAACTTTTATATTCACAAGTTTTTGATAGGACCAATTCATACCGCAAAAAAATTTAAAACGAAAACAAAAAGGGGGTGTTGAACAAGAAAAAAATACATAACTCCGTCAATTCGCAAGATATAAAATCCCCATTAAATTTATCATATATCTTCTTAATATTGTCTACAACATTTATATAGACAAGTTTTTGATAGGACCAATTCTTACAGCAAAAACAAATTAAAAATACATAGCGGTTGAAGAAAAAAATAATCTTATTAAGGGTGTATTCAAATCCGAACTGCTTATTTTCTGACTCATTTTTAAATTCATTTTTGCTCTCAAACGCATCCAATTGGTAGATTCTCTTATTCAGAAACTATATAATGTACCATAACGAATTTTTGATAGAGGCAGAATATATTTCAAAAAATGATGTCAAAGTGGGCATTTTGAACAGAATTTCCCGAAGCGATTGTGTTAGAAACGAAAAATTGTGTCCTACTGAGAGAATAATTGTTTATAAATCAAGTTTTAATTAATTGAACGAAAAATAAAAACACAGGTCGCTTATAAATCTCTTCAAAATTCACGTCAGCAAGTTTCATATTTTTTCTATTAAAAATGAATCTGAAAATGTGCAAAAAATTTCGAGTTGTTGAGCATGGAAAAGTATTTTTTTTTAATACCGCCTTAACATGATTCTGATAAAACCAGCTATTATGTGAAAATGAAATAAAAACTCGTCAAAAGCGGCCAGATAAAACTGTTAAAGTGGGTTTATCTCTAATCATGATTTAGTTTTTGTTGATGAAATTAGTATACTTAACTTCGAAATCTACCTCCACCTGTAGGCCGGGCCGGCAGGGATTTTTTCAGTTTATCATTTTAAGGCTGTTCTCAGATCCAGACTGACTTCATTTTTACACATTTTTAAATTCAGTTTTATTCTCAAACGCATGAAATTAGCAGGCGCTCATATTCAGAAACTATGTAATCAAAAGCAATTTTTCCATCTTTTCATAAAAGTAGAAAATCTTTCAAAAAATGCTGTAAAAATAGGGTGTTTAGAATCGAATTTCCGGATACAAGATCGCAGGTAAAAAAAGTGATGTCGCAAATGCTACACTTTTATGTTTAAAAATGAGTCGGAAAATGTGTCAGAAATTTTCACGTTGTTCAACGGGAAGAATATTTTTTCGAGAACCGCTTTAGTAAAAAACAACGATGAAAAATAACACATCGAACAAAGATTATGAAATATTTTCCCATACTAACAGAATGTTATTAAGAAATTTAATTTTTTCTTTAGACATAACTCACTAAAAAATTATTTTCTCAACTCCTGCCCATATCCGATAATGTGTGTGAATTGTTTCTCGCTGTCCTATAAATGAAACGTTCAGTGCACAAATCGATTAACTCCATCAAGTGAAAATGTTCAATATAAACAGTTAAAGTTATTGTAACTATAGCAATATTGTATCTATATGATATTTTTTCTCGAAATATTTTGATTGAACTCATTTATTTTCTTTTCATCAAGGATAGCTTTTTACTTTCTTACACAGTGGTGCTACAATCCATGTAGGGATTTGACATCCCTCAATATACTTCTCCAGACCTTCCGATCTCTGGCCTTTACTTTATAATTTATAATTTGGTTTTCTGCAAGATCTTTCTCTATCTCTTTTATCCAACTCTTTCTGGGTCTACCAATACTTCTTTTCCCAATTAAATTACCACTATAAATCTTCTTTGTGCTTCGCTCATCCCTCATTCTGATTAGATGGCCTAACCATTGCATTCTTCTTATTTTTATACTATTTATCATATCTTTTTCCATATATAACTGTTCTAACTCGATATTTGTCCTTATACGCCATGTATTGTCTTCTTTAACAGGTCCAAAAATTTGCCTTAAGATCTTCCTTTCCCAAGTGATAAGTAGCTTTTCAAGGATAGCTTTTTATCACTGTATAAATATATAGAAAATTTTTAATGTTCCTTTGTTTAAAAAAAACGCCACTTAAAATGGAGTTCGTGGGATTGTCTTATGAACGCCTCATATGATCTATAGAATTCATACACACACCTAATACGCAAAAAGTTTGATAAGTTTAACACGTTGGAAATTGCACGTCAAACGTGGCGAATGACGCGCTTTAGTACTATACCTAGTTTTATAAATATTTTTTGCACCGCATATTGCACTGGATGTATATTTTAGTGCACGTCATAAGTGCATATGAATTTATTCTGCTCGAAAAGTTGTAACATCATTAAAATGCACTTGAAATATTTTTTTCCCATTAGCCGTAATGTAACGGAAAACTTTTGACTGTCTCTGTCATTAAACTATACATTCAATTTTCATAAAATTTGAAATGACTCGACAAAATTTTGCAATAATTACATATTTAGAATTTCAGACAATTCGATTGGGTAGTTTTTGCTCTTTTATATTCGGACAGACGGACGGACAGATAGACAGACAAACAGACGGACCGAACGACGACTATAGGTGCTACGCATTTACATAATTACGAACGCACCAAAAAATGAAATTTGTGATGAAAAATTAAAAGTAGCTATTGTAAAATAAACGGAATAAAATTGTTGAACAACTAATGAGTTTTGAAGCATTTTAATTATAACTAAATCCCGCACGTTTTTATTGGATAATAAAGCTTAAAAATTCGACAAGGAAGAACAGCTATTTGAAAAATAAATACTATTTGTCCAAGTAACATCAAATTTAAACTTTAATGAATGAACATGATTGGATTTTAATATTTAAAAGGAAACTTTTAAAACAAGTTATCTTAAATTTAACATTAAATTGGTTTTGTTCACTTTTGAACATAATCGAGATACAAGATGACAGACTCATTTACTATAGTTATAATCACTTTACATTACTGCAGTCAAAATTTTCTAATAATTTTGAAAAAGATAACTCATTTGCCTAAATAAATACTTTAAATTCATTCTGCCTAATATTATAATGTACTTCTACATGCATTTCAGTATCATTTTGAAAATAAGTTTTGCTAAAACCGGAGTTAATTATAAGATTAATTAACTATCTAATTTGTTTTTTTAAGGGAAAAAAAATATTACAGTAATCCCTTAACATTCGCGAGTTTTGATTATTCGCGAAATGAAGAATATATAGAAATATATATAAATAATATATATATAAAAAATGAGGAACATTTCAACATTCGCGAATACTTAACCTGATTATTCGCGAATTATGGTCATTTTGACACGTGCGAATGATCCCATTTCAAATATTGTGACGAGTTCTTCTAAAACAAACAAGTTGGAAATTGCACGTCAAACTTGGCAAATGACTGTAAGTTCGTACTGTGATTTGTTTTATAATTATTTTTTTCACCGCATATCGTACTGAATGTATAATTTAGTGCACTTCAATAACTGCATATCAATTTCAATCTCTTCAAAACCCTGTAACATCATTAAATTTCACTTGAAATAATTTTTTCCCATTGGCCGTAATCTAACGGAAAACATTTTGACTGTTCCTGTCATTAAACTATACATACATTCGATTTTCACATAATTTGAAATGACTCTACAAAATTTTGTAACAATTATATATTTAAAATTTCAGTTGGGTATTTTTTGCTCCGTTATATGCGGACAGACAGATAGACGGACCGATCGACGACTATAGGTGCTACGTATTTATATGATTACGAACGCACCTAAAAATGCGCACCACAGCGGAAAACTCTCTTTCAGGAATTATTGATCACTGTCAGTAATTGTGAATCAGTTCATGCCACAACCTATAGAAAAGTTGTTGTAGTGCACCTTAGTGGTCCTTTTAAATTCCATTACGTTTGAAGCGCCATAACATCATTAAAATGCACAGCAAGCGATTCCCCTTCTCATAGATTATAATATAATCGAATTTTTTGTGCGTCCCTGTAACTATAGATAGTACTTATTCTACATTCCTGAGAATATCCCATCCAATATTTAAAATAAAAGATTTGAGTAGGGTTATAAATACTGCACAAAATCCCTACAAATTCAAGCCCCACCAGTGGCTGAGAGGTTCTGCTCTCGAAGCTGGTAGACGGGAGGTGCTGGGACCGATCCCAATCGCGCCCGTCGGCCTAATCGTTCGGAGTTTTCGTGGTTATCTTCGAGCCATGGATTTCCATGCGTAAATACGGGTTAGGTTCCCTTAGAAAAACCCCCACGGAGGGCACTCCCCCCTCGGGCCTATATCCCTAGTGTAGATAATCGGCCGTCAAAAATCAACCAACCAACCCTACAAATTCAAATTTAATTAATCCTTCTAAATCCTTCAACCTTTCTAAAATTTATTAAATGATTACGTAAATCATCTAATGTAGTTTCAAAAATTCACGAAAAAGGCTTTAGAAGATAAAATTGTCATGAATCCATAATTCAGTACATAAAGGGTTAAACAAACTATAAATGCAACGTACTTCATTTTCAATACCGAGTATTCCATAGTAAATCTCAATATCATATAAACAATTGCACGGTAATACGAGTACATTTACGAGAGTTACCAGCCAGCCAGCCAGCCAACCAGATAGACAGACGGCCAGACAAACAAATCATAAGCACTTTTCAACTATGTTTGAAAGTGTTAAATAATAGGGACATAAATGTAGGTACTGACTATTTTTATATAATTTTATAGAGTTAAAGCATGACCAGACAGACAAACAGAATTCATAAACACTTTTAAACTACGCTGGAAAGAGTTTAAAAAAGAATAAAAGATATATGTATTTTTTCATTATTTTAACAGTTCAAATATATAAGGTGACCGAAAAAAATAAACATTTGCTTTTCACTACAAAAATATGCATTATATAAAGCCTCCCATTGAGTTACAACATTTCACTGTTTACTTTAGTGTCGTCTTTGAACGAACGCGTATATGGTATGACCGTGGGTGTATAGACGGAAGAAAATCGATAGCGCTGAGAAATTTCGCATTTTGATAGATGCAAAGTTACATGTGTAAATATCAGTGAATAGAGATTGCAATGTGCGAATATGTGCAGTGAAAATCACACAATTTAAAATAAAACTTAGTTTTTAGATTATTTTGTTAACTATTAAAAACATTGAAAGTGTTCCTACACAATTCTGGTAAAAAAATTCCTTGACTTTTCCCTGACCTCTTTCAAAAATTTCTCTGACCTTTCTCGATAAAAATTCATCTTATATATTGTTGTAAAATAGTATCGATAGCGCTGAGAAATTTCGCATTTCGATAGACACAAAGTTACATGTGTAAATATCAGTGTAAATAGAGTATTAGAGTGTAAATAGAGATTGCAATGTGCGAATATATGCAGTGAAAATCACGCAATTTAAAATAAAACTTAGTTTTTAGATTATTTTGTTAACTATTAAAAACTTTGACAGGGTTTTTACACAATTCTAGTAAAAAAATTACTCGACTTTTCCAGGTTTTTCCCTGACCGTTTTCAAAAATTTCTCTGACCTTTCTCGATAAAAATTCATCTTATATATTGCTCTAAAACACTATAGATAGCGCTGAGAAATTTCGCATTTTCATAGACACGAAGTTACATATGTAAATATCAGTAAATAGGGGTTGCAATGTGCGAATATATGCAGGGAAAATTACGCAATTTAAAGTAAAACTTAGTTTTTAGATTATTTTGTTAACTATTAAAAACTTTGACAGGGTTCCTACACAATTCTGGTAAAAAAATTTCCTGACTTTTCCCTGACCTTTCTCGATAAAAATTCATCTTATATATTGTTCTAAAACATTATCGATAGCGCTGAGGAATTTCGCATTTCGATAGACACAAAGTTACATGTGTAAATATCAGTAAATAGAGATTGCAATGTGCGAATATATGCAGTGAAAATCACGCAAATTAAAATAAAACTTAATTTTTAGATTATTTTGTTAACTACTAAAAACTTTGACAGGGTTCCTACACAATTCTGGTAAAAAAATTCCCTGACTTTTCCCTGACCTTTTTCAAAAATTTCCCTGATTTTTTTCCATAAAAAATTCATCTTATATATTGTTGTAAAACCCTATCGATAGCGCTGAGAAATTTCGCATTTCGATAGACACAAAGTTACATGTGTAAATATCAGTAAATAGAGATTGCAATGTGCGAATATATGCAGTGAAAATCACGCAATTTAAAGTAAAACATAGTTTTTAGATTATTTTGTTAACCATTAAAAACTTTGAGAGGGTTCCTACGCAATTCTAGTACAAAAATTTCCTGACTTTTCCAAGTTTTCCTGACCTTTTTAAAAAATTTCCCTGACCTTTCTCGATAAAAATTCATCCTATACAGTAAAACCTACCTAAAGCTACCATGTTCCGTTCCAATAAAAATTGGTCGCTCCGAGAGGTGGTCTCTTAACGGAAGTCATGTTTAAATCTAGGTTTTAATTGTTGAAAAAGGGTAACAATTAATGTTACTGAAACTTATTTTTCATATTAGGGAAAAATATGAAAACTTAAGCATCAAAGCAAAAGTTAATTACATAAGTTAATTACTGCAGAGTTTAAAAAATGTATGCATTGACGTTCGTTGTCATTTTACGGTTTTACTCGTATTTTTTATAACTTTTATTTCAAAGTTTTTTCGAAGTTCAGTAAATAAATGCAATTTTTTTGGACGGGAACAAATAATGACGATTTCATTAATTTAACTATTTCTTTGAGAGTTTCCTGACAGAATAGGGCAGGGGAGTTTATGGACCGTCATTCTTAATTTGTCATGAGAGTTAAATTCATTGCCTAAAAAGGCACAAAGAGGTTTAAATACTTAAAAGTTAACGGAATAAAATAAAAAAAAACAATAACTTAGTTTAGAAGTTTGATGAATAATGCGCTCTCCGGAATTATTTTTATAATAAAACCTTCTTCAAGCGCCCAGGAAAAAACGGAACTTGTTTCATTTTCTTCAAAGAAATTGGTCGCTTATGGAGGGAGCTCAACTGGGATGATCTCTGAATGGAGGTAAAATTAGTATTGGGCCTATGGGAATAAATTTCGTTCCATGAAGAAATGGTCGTTCAGGGAGGTGGTCGCTTAATGGAGGTGGTCGCACAGGGAGGTTTCACTGTATATTGTTGTAAAACGCTCCACAATGGACAACTTTAATCTAGATTATGGAAAAAAATCTATGTACTGTTTGAATTTCCGATTTTTAATTATTTTTCATATTATGCTATTGTTATATAGTTTGTATAAATTTTATGTAAAAATTTTAGATTGGATGAATAATTAATTCAAAATTTCTTCTTTTACATTAACCGAGATTCTAATGGAAAGTAGTACATCAAAGATCCCCTGGCTTTTCCCTGACTACTTCAAATATTTAAAATTTTCCTTGACATTTCCCTGACTTTTCCCCCAAATTTTCGAATTCCCTGACTTTTCCCTGTTTTCCAGGACCCGTAAGAACCTTGTTTGAGTAGTGTGGATTTAATGGAAAGTTGTTTAAGAAATTTCATTTATATTCGATATTCATATTATTTTCTATCAAGGATTTTTTTTTTTCAAAAATGTTACTTTTGTTTTCAAATCAAGCTACAATTGATAAATTAAAAATTACTATCGATATAAATAAAATTACAGTGAAACCTCCTTGTGCGACCACCTCCCTGAACGGCCATTTTTTTCATGGAACGAAATTTATTCCCATAAGCTCAGTACTAATTTTACCTCCATTCAGAGACCATCCCAGTTGAACTTCCTCCATGAGCGATCCATTTCTTTCAAGAAAATGAAACAAATTCCATTTTTTCCTGGTCGCTTGAAGAAGGTTTTATTATAAAAATAATTCCGGAGAGCGCATTATTTATCAAACTTCTAAACTAAGTTTAGATTTTTTTTTAAATTCCGGTAACATTTAAGTGCTTAAACCGATTTGTTCCATAGGCAATAAATTTAACTCTGATGACACATTAAGAATGACGGTCAATAAACCCCCCTGCCATATTCTGTCAAGAAACTCTCAAAGAAATAGATAAATTAAGGAAATCGTCATTATTTAATCCTGTCCAAAAAAAAAAAAAAAAAAAAAAAATTGTCTTTATTTACTGAACTTCGAAAGGACTTGGAAATAAAAGTTATAAAAGATAAAACCATAAAATCAAAGCAAACGTAATCAAAGCAATGTATTCATTTTTTAAACTCTGCAGTAATTAGCTGGAGTAATTAACTTTTGTTTTGATACTTAAATTTTCATATTTTTTCCCAATGTGAAAAATAAATTTTAGTAACATTAATTGTTACCTTTTTTCAACAATTAAAATCTGGATTTAAACATAGCCTCCATTAAGAGACCACCTCTCGGAGCGACCAATTTTTATTGGAACGGAACGTGGTTGCTTTAGGGAGGTCTTACTGTAGCAGGATGTGAAAATCCCAAAACTGTCTTCTTTATTAGAGATGTTAATATTTCAAAAAGTTGTTACACATGTTAATACTTCAGTGTTATTACTTCAATACTACACCAACTTCAATTTTCGTCTTAAGTTTCTGCTTCATTTTACTAATCGGAGTTAAGACGAGATAATTTCAATCATAATGTTTAATAATATCAATATTTTTACCCGACTGCCAAGAAGAGTTATGTGTTTCGCACGTATCTGGGTATGTGGATTTCTTTATACCCTCGAAACATTCCAACGGCTGGATGGATTTTAATGAATGAGGTCTCTATCGATTCGTCTTAACCGTCCGATGGTTATAGGCTAGGTTTTGTTTTTATAAATTCAAAATGCGGCCGTAAAATATAAAATGGCGGTACAGACGAAAAAGAAATTACGCACCCTATTGAATGGCATATCATTGGATAGGTCTTTCAAAATGAAGACGATGTTTGATTGACTATTTTACAATCAGAAGCTCCATTTAAATATTACGCAACCTGGAAGTTGTGTAGGTAGATCTCTAGCTTTACTGCAACTCTAACTATCATACACATCTATAGGTCTCATCAAAACAGTGTTCATAGATAGGAACTAACCATTAAAGACAATTAAAATGTCATTAATACAAGTAAATAAAAAAATAGGTAAGTAATATAGAAAATAATTTCACATTGATGAGAAATGATTAATTAGTTCGCTCTTTACGCAGTCGGGTTTTTTCATTTTTTAAATTTAATTTTTACTTGTTCATTATTCTGTTCTACAACAGCTGCTTGAGAATCGCCGGGTTAGCTGGATGCGAATCGCCCGTTGCTGCATAACAGCTGATGTACAACAGATCTGAGAAAAATCGCTATTACACCGTCCCCTTCAGGGGAAATATTTCCAAATTCAAGGAGGACCTAGCTGGCTATAGCCAAAAACATACACAAAAAAATTTGGTTCAATTCTATGCATAACTTCATACACTTTTTGGTGGTACAATAATGCAAACGGCACAAAAATCGCTATTACTGCGCTCCTTTAAGGTGGAATATTTTCAAATTTAACATTAGGCTAGTCGCGTGTTTTTTTTTTTTTTTCCAAATAAGTATAGTCGCTCTATATCCGTCAGATACACCAGTATATATTTTTAACATTAATAAAGAAAAAAGATAAAAAACACATTTTAAAGTAGAAAAAAAACATTAAATCAAATTCTTTAATATTATTAATATATTTTATATTTACAAAAGAATTAACGTATTAAAATACACATGAGAGTTCAGTCGATTCTGTCGTGCATCTGTCAAGTAAGGCGCGGCAAACAGAGTGTTAAGGAGGACCTGCAGGCCATGCCAAAAATATACACAAAAAATTTGGTTCAATTCTTTGTATAACTTCATACCTTTTTGATTATACGAAGCGGACACACGGGAACACAGTCATTTTGTATAAACATGGTTTCCGGGATCTTTGACCCCTAAAACATGCAAATCCGTCGAAACTGGAAGTCTAGAAGGATTTCGATTACAATACTTTCTTCTTTAGAAATAAGAAAGTAAAAAAGCATAAGAAAATCAATAATAAAACAGCAAGGCAATGATTACTTACAAGCAATTTACTAAGCAGTTGTTTTTTTTTAATTATTATTATGCTGTTATTTTTTTAGTACTCCTTTTTTTCATCTTAATTTTTTTCATTTTTTTTTATACTTCATAAAAAAAATATTTCATTTTAACGGGTAAAGCAATACATTTTCACAATTGTGTTATTTCGGATTCTTAAACGATATCCACTTAACAAGTAATGACAATAATATTATCACCAAAAAGCACCGAATAAAAGTACAAAAATTCATTTCTTACAACAATTTGAGATGACAACAATACTTTAAACGGAGTCCACCGGTCATTTGCCCTTAAAATACCGAATTTTACGAAAATCAAATTATATTTTTTAATCAGTCTCTGGGCAACTGGGGTAATACATTATAGTACTCATTCCAACACTATCAGAATATTGTTGAGTTTTTTTTGAAATAATATAATATATTCAAATAAGCGATATATATATATATATATATATATATATATGTGTAGGATTTGAATTTATACATACTTTGTTTTCTTTATAACGTGCATAATCAGCAAATTAACTGACGCTCTGGTATTTTTATTATCCATGATTTGAAAACACGAGTTATGAAAATTCACGATCACGAGATGAAGGTTTGGACATATTCAAAATTAGAAAAGAGTCAGTCTATAAAATTATATTGTTCACGAAGCACCGGCTTATGACATGCCAAGGAAGGCACTGTTAGGCCTAATCAAATTGTTCCAAAGAAGTATATTATAGGTTTTAAGTGAGAAATGTATTGTATTTAAAGAAGGTATCAACGAAGTGGTGTAACATTATCTTTATAGAATTGTATTAAATTGTATGTGTTGTTATTCCAACGTCTAGTTATTCAAGTCATCTATAAATTAACATTTTACATATAATCTTCCTACAAATATATGTTACATTATTAGATCTAATTCTGCAATTTCCTTATCTTATTCTAAATTACTACTCTATATTCACTAAATCCTTATTCTTAAATAATCCCTATCGTTAATTCTGTTAAATTCCCTTTAATTTAATGTCTCACTTGTCTAATTTACTTAAATATTACGTTTTTAGTATTCTTAAATTAAATGTTCCATTTCTGATCTTTTTTTCTTTTAGAATGTTCTTTTAGCAGCCATATTTTTTCTCCTTCTGAGAATTTACTTTCCCGCGCTTATTCCGGGATTTTCCTTTTTACCTCGAAATTCATCCGCTACTCTGTCAGCGCTCTTCCCATGGCGTGATATCATTAATTATTAATTGGTTGAGAGCGCGACCTACGTCATATTTGTATTACTACGCTAAACGCACAAAAAGGAGATACTAGCAACGTTTCCACAGAATTTGTCGTATTTCCAATTTGATAACTTCCCCTGTTCACCATCTGATATTTTCTATTATCTACAAATTTGCTCACCCATAATTAAGAACTACGTAACGATGGCTTGATTAAAACGAATCTGTGGAAACTGCACCGCCGAAAGCTGTTTAAATAAAATCCTGAGTTAATTTACGTATTGTCTCATTTATTCCGGAGAAACCTACACTGGATAAATGTGTTACCTGGCCTACCACTCGATCACTGCAACTACCGTCCAATATCCATGTTGATTTACTACAAAAACATTATCTTTCAGCTTAATCTAATGCACGGCTTCCAGATTGATTATTCATCTACTATTACATCGAAGCTAACCCACACTTTCGAATCACCATATAACGTAATAACGTTATATTAGTTGACAGGATCGATTTGACCTGTTCTGAGTATCGTTATATTAATCAACGAGAATTCAACTGTACCTGTGTTTCTATTATTTTCAACATTGCACTACTGGTAACATTACAGCCATTTATTTCGTTCACTAGTTAAGACTTCCAATGTTAGAATAATCTAATACACACACATATATATATATAAACATACAGCAGTACAAAGACATTTTCAGCAGTTTAAGTCCACAGCCTATAATCTCTACGAATTCTTTCTTGCAACCCTGTATATGAGGTGGACGCCTCGTAATACACAAAACATTATTTCAGATTAAAAATACATACAACAGCTGAAAACGTGCTTCTAGCAATTATCTCCTGTAACTGAGTTTTTTTAGTGTCCCTAATAAATAAAACAAATTCTACGCATTCAATAATCAAAGACAAATATGTTGTTGTGCACCACAGTAATGTATATCAACTTCATTATGTTTGAAATGGCGTAACATCATAAAAGTATACTGCAAACGGTTTCCCTCATTGATCATAATTTAATAAAAAATTTTGTGCTTCTCTGTAAACGAAGTATAAATGCTAGTTACTCTATACTCTATTGAAAACATCCTACTATCCATATCAGTGATGCATATGAATTTCATTATGTTTCAAGTAACATAACATGATCAAAATGTGTCGCAAATTATTTTTCCCAGTAGACCATACGTTCTTTTGGGCGTCTTTGTAAATTAAATGTAAATTCAACACACTTTATTTTCAAAAGAGATGATTCTATACTAAACTTCTATAACATATATCGATTAAATGGCAATCCAAGTATATTTATGAAAATTAGAGGGCGGACAGACTACCAAACAAGACGGCCAGATAGTCAGACAAACGGAAATCATAAACTCGTTAAAAAATAGTGACATAATTGTATAGACACTGATTAGAACAATAACGACAGCGAAAATGATTATTTGTTTGTGGTTGCTGTTCCTCAACAAATGAATTACATGCTAATTTCATGTTCTTTCATACTAGAGGTCATACCGGTTGCCCCAAAAATGACCGATGATTTTAAATTTCAATAACTTGCAAACGGTGACAAATATTAAGAAAATTCTTGCAGAAGTGTTATGTAAGATATCAGGAGTTTGTATGCTGCGATTCTCAGTTTTAGTGACAAATAGCATCGATACATGGCGCTGCAGGCAATAACCGCTAAATCCAAGCTCGATTTTTCGGCCTCTCTCTTCGTCCATGCAAAAAACAGAGATTAAAATGTATTGAATGGACCCCGGAGTACCAAAAATTGGGTCTGGATTGAGCACCCATTGCTCTCAGCGCCATCTATTGATTGAAATTTGAACTAAAATAAAGAATCACAGTAAAAAGAATCTGACATCATACATAACCTTCCTGCAAGAATTTTTTAAATATCTGTCATCGTTTGTAAGTTATTGAAATAAAATCATCGGTAATTTTTGGGACATCCGGTATTAGAAAGAATGTTGTATGCATGTTTATGTACAGTCGTGGAAAAAAAAAAATAAAACACCTTTACTAATTCTTCAACAAATTATAGTAGAAGAAAGTTACTGGTACCAAACGACTGAAATACAGTCTATTTTTAAATGGTGTATAGAAAATTTAATTAGAGGGCCATTTACAAATCAAAACCAGACCAAACGTTGTTTTTTCAATGGTAACAACCAATTTTGACAACATATGTTAAATCTTCAGTTCAAACTATGGATAGATACGAAATTTGAAATCATTTGGATGTAAGTTTTTGAATTATAAAGATTCAAAATTTAGAGCTTCTAATGCTAAATTATATTTTCATATTTTTATTATTATTTTCTGAAATTATGATCCTAATGTGATAATTTTTTGTGTGGTTATAATATTAAAAAACCCATACATAAATACATTGAATTTGTAATTTTAAAAATTTTATAATATGAATTATAAAATTCATATTCGAAAAAAAAATAAGAACTTCAACCGACAATTTTTTTTTGCTAGATCTATTGTGTCCGGCTTTATGTGAATTCAGAATTTCAAATTTTTCTTCCAAGGACTTTTAAAATTATGTTTTAAAAACGTCAAAATGATGGTTTAAGAGGACGCCTGTGATGTGCAGAAAAGCATAATTAAAAAAAAATATTTTTTACTCATTTTATTGATACATTTGGGTTGGCAATAACGGAAACATATTAAGGCTGCTAGTCACTCAGCTTCCGAATTCCCCTCGGTAATGTTGAGTCAATGGTCGTTCGATGCATTTTTATATTCAAAATATCTCCTCAGGGAATTAATATTTTTAACTTCTTTTTTCAATATTCTCTTCTTAAAGGATGCCTCTTTTTTTCTTAGTTCTGAAAACATTTCTAAACACTATGCTTAATTTAACATTATATGTTTTAAAGACTGAAGAAATGGGAGTAAAATTTTAACACTTCATATAAAATTAAGCGTAGGTTTTAGAAATATTTTGAAAACTAAGAAAACTAGTATGTTGTGGCCATCACAAAACTTCCTTCTGTATAAATAACATCAATTAATTCATTTAAATAATATAAGAAATTACATCAATTTAGCACAATTCATATCAAAGTATATCTTAATTTGAAGTTTGATGTAAATTCGTGCATTAATTCTTGAGATAGAGCTATAGCGGAAATTCTGAAAAATGTAGCATAGCAGCACCACCTGTTGAGCGATTTACACCAAAACATAAACAGAACTAATTCATATCAAGGTATACCTGAATCTGAAGTTTGATGAAAATTCGAGCATTAGTTATTGAGATAGACCTATAGTGGAAATTATGAAAAATAACGGATAGCAGCGCCCCCTGTTGAGCGATTTGCACCAAAACATAAACAGCCCTAATTCATATCAAGGTATACCTGAATCTGAAGTTTGTTGACAATTCAAGTATTAGTTCTTGAGATAAAGCTATTGAAAGATATCGCAAAAAATGCAGCATAGCAGCGCCACCTGTTGAGCGATTTACACCAAAATGTACAAAACTACAATTCATGTCACAGACTAACTGAATCTGAAATTTGATCAAAATCCTTGCATTAGTTCTTGAGATTGAGCTATTGTGGAAATCGTGAAAAATGCTGCATAGCAGCGCTACCTGTTCAGCTATTTACACCAAAAACTAATCAGCACTAATTTATATCGGGAACTAACTGAATATGCATTTTTATTATTCTGTGCATTAGTTCTTGAGATAGAGCGCCCACAAAATTTGTGTCACATACATACAGACGGGTAGACGGACAGACAGACAGAGTCATAGACAGACATTTTGTAAAAACATGTTTTTCGGTATCTCTGAACCCTAAAACGTGTAAATCCGTCGAAAACCGAATGTCGAAAATTTTCACGAATCCAATACTTTTTTTCTTGTAAAGATAGAAGAAAGTAAAAAGAGACATCCTTCGAAAAGAGTACACTGAAAAAAAGAAGTTAAAAATATTAATTTCCTGACGAGATATTTTGAATATAAAAATGCATATTGATATAAAATGCATTTGAATATAAAAACTTGCCCATAGACTTAACATTACCGACGAGAATTTGGAAGCTGAGTGACTAGCACCCTTAAGTGGGTGAAATGGTCATTCATATTGGCAGGAAATCATACATTAACCTCTTGCGGTCTGTGACGTACGCAGTGCACGCCATGCTATTATGGTCATCTCCGACAATGATGTACGCAGTTTAAAAGAATTAATCTCTCTGAAACTAACCGTACGAATTTCATGAAAATTTGTATTTAGGCTAATTGAAGGGTCTAGAATTTATTTATTGGGTCAAACTTGAGTTACATATATATATATATAAAGTTTGGGTTTGTTTTGATGTGTAGATGCACCCCTAAGCACATTTTATATACATTATTTAAAAATAGATATTATTTCCAATCGATTAGTAGCAATAACTTTCTTGTGCAATAATTTGCTTCAGATTTAGTAGGGAGTGTTTACTTTTTTTGCCATGGCTATACACATTTTAAAATAAAACATTTTTGAGATATATGTCTAGAAGACATGGAGTAGGGTATAAAACAATAACGAAATTTATATTTAAATGAAGCCTCGTTAAAAAAAAATAAGGTAGATTAGAATGAAAGAAAAAGTTGGTTTAAGTAAATAATGATTGTGGGAGAAAAAAACATTACATTTAAAAAAATATATCTCTGTAATTATTAAACCGAAATAAAGTTCTAAATATTCCACGAAACAAATATGCAATATCACAAATCGTTTTTACAAAACAGAAAAAAAAAGATCTTTGGCCGATACATGAAATTTAGGGCTGACACGCACCCCCCACCCCCCTCGTGTCTGCAAAAAAAAATATTAAGCCCAGCTCAGACCCCACTTGAGATTAATGAGGAAAAATTAGTCCACTGTTAACTTTTTCTAATAGCATTAATAGCAAAAAAAAATTAGGTGTGAGTAAGCATAGATTAACGATTATCTGTGAAGGAAAAAATGTTCAATGTAAGCATAGCTTAATAGTAAGTAAACATAAAGATTATATCTTAGCTAAAAAAATATTCGAAATAAGCATAAATTCCGGATCATCACTGAAAAAAAAAAAATTCGAGGCTCTCTCTTCCAAGAATATTATATAAATATCAGTGGCGTGGCGTGAAAATTTTCGGTGGTCATCGCAATTATTTAAGTTTGTGGTGAAAAATTATTAACTCTAAAATTCAATGGTTGAATGTTCAAAAAAGAAACTTTAAATCTTACCTTCACTTATACATGAACTCCAAATGTTCTGCTAAAACTGGATCGTAGAGTTTTAAAAGCTTATTAAGAGTTTTAAAATATTGCTTGGTCATCGCCGCATCCAGCGATGACCGGACGCCACGCCACTGATAAATATATATATATATATATACACTGGTGTCCAAAATTAAGGACCAATCACAAAATACTAATTTTCAAATACGCGAATACTTCAAAGGAAATAATATAATTCAAATAATTACTATATCTCTACAGCACAGCTAGTTCATATAACATCTCATTCATGCCATACATGGTCACAAGTATCACAGTCCTTACGGTGAAGCAAAAAATAGGAAACACCATACATTTCATTATGAGTCTCAAATGATCACTATATGTGATTCCACTGAGACGTCACTGTGACCGTTGCTTTGTGACGAGTCACCATGTGACTTTACAATGTAGTTACATTGTGATTCTAATGTGACTGTCATCTGCAGACTCAATTTAAAAGTTATTGTGAACGCTGCATTGTGATAAGTTACCAAATAATGTCACATTAAAGTCATATGACGATTTTCAGGTGACAGAGACTACTGTGAAGTCACCATTGTGATCTTTTGTGAAAACTCACCATGTGACTGATAATGTGATGTTCTTTGGTGACTTATCATAATGCAAAGTTCACGACGACTTTGAAATTGAGTCTAAAAATGACAGTCACAAGAGAGTAACAATGTAACTACATTGTAAAGTCACCTGGTGACTCGTCACAAAGCAGCAGTCACACTGACGTCTCAATGGAGTCACATATGGTGATCATTTGAGACTCATAATGAGGCGTGTGGAATTTCCTATTTTTTGTTTCAACGTAGTGACTGGGACACTTGTGACCATGTGTGACATGAATGAGATGTTATATGGACTAGCTGTGCTGTAGGGCTAGTAATTATTTGAATTATATTATTTCCTTTTGAGTATTCGCTTACTTAAAAATTAGCATTTTGTGCCTGTTCCTTAATTTTGGACACCAGTTTATATATATATATATATTACCATTACAAATTATCAACAAAAATTGTGAAATTATAAATAGAAAGAAATTTATTAATTCATTATTAAACTGTTCCCCTTAACATATTCAACATATATATATTTAAAAATATAATAATAATAAAAAAGAACAGACAATGAATAATGGATATTTGTATTACCTAGACACATTCATCAGGTCCCAAATGCCTAGACTTCCACAAATAAAGCGCGTGGTTTCATCTTCATATTAGCCATAAAAAAGCTAAAGAATATGAATTTGGGACTGCCAGACACAAAAAATAGCGAAATAAATTAATGAAAACAAATAAGTTTAAAATAAAACATCATTAAAAATGATTGAGAAATAAAAATCACTATTACCATATTGAAAGCATTGCTTACTAAGAATTTATGTATGTATGTATAAATATATATATATTTATATATATATATATATATAAATTTGTTTAAAAAAATTCCATTAAAATGATAGGCTGATAGACTCAAAATATTTTAATTAACTTTAATAAACAAATTTAATATAACAAATTAAATTAGAATTTAAAAAAGAAGAAATTACATTAAGTCATTTTCCTTCTCACCAATATTTTATAAAATTAAAATTTTCTTTTTCACATATTAACTATAAATGAATCTTTAGTTAGCATGTAAAAAAGCTGATATTTAATTAGACAGAGTTATTTATCCAGTTTTTTAAAATTCATATGCAAGTTAACGAGTTACAGAAAAAAAAATAATGTACATTTCTATTCATTAGAAAATAATTATATGAAACACGTTCCTTATTTATTCTATCTTAAATTAAAATTTAATAAATTTGAATCTACAGATATAGAAATGTAATTATTAATGAGCCATTAGTATACACTATTATTGCACGAACTTTCAGAGATATGTTATTAAAAAATCAATTATTATAAACATTAATGCATTAAATAAATTTTTACGAAATAAATTATTTTATGATGTTTGTTGAATAATATTTAATGTAATATTTTCTGACGTGTATTACTATATTGTAATTATATATTTAATTATATAACTTTTAAATTGATTTCCTATCTTTACTAATATTATAAAGAAGTAACGTTTATGTAAGCGTTTGTAGGAGGTCTCTGACACTACCATGGCGATTTGAAAAATAATGTGGGTAAATGCTGTTGACCACCTCTCCTCCAAAATAGGCTTTTTACTTTCTTCTACCCTTACAAGAAGAAAGTATTGGAATTGTGAAAATTTTCGAATACCGGTTTTCGACAGATTTACACGTTTTTGGGGTCGGAGATCCCGAAAAACATGTTTTTACAAAATGTCTGTCTGTATGTATGTGACACAAATTTTGTGGACGCTCTATCTTAAGAACTAATGAATGGAATTTAATAAAATTTTAGATTCAGTTAGTTCGTAATATAAATTGGTACAAATTACTTTTTGGTGTAAATGACCCGGCAGGTGGCGCTGCTATGCTGCATTATTTATGATTTCCACAACAGCTATATCTCAAGAACTAAAGCGCAGATTTTTAGAAAACTTCAGAATCAGTTAGTCCTTGATATAATTTGGTACTGGTAACTTCTTAGTGTAAATCGCTCAGTAGGTGGCGCTGCTATGCTGCATTATTTATGATTATTGCAATAGCTCTATTTTGTGAACTAATGCACGAATTTTTATCAAACTTAAGATTAAGTTAGTCCCAGATTTAAATTAGTGCTGTTTGGTGTTTGGTGTAAATCACCCAATAGGTGGCGCTACTATGCTGCATTTTTCACAATTTCTGCAATAGCTGTGTCTCAAGAGCTAATGCATGAATTTTCTTTAAACTTTAGATTAAGTTAGTCCTTGATATAAATTGATCCTGATAATTTTTGGGAGTAAATTAACCAACTGCTACGCAAAACTTTTCACGCTTTCCGCAATAGCTCTATCCCAAAAACTAATGCACGGATTTGCATCTAACTTCAAATTCAGTTAGAAGTTGACATAAGTTGTTGGTGATTAGATTATGGTGTAAATCACCTAACCCAGTGTTGAATTCAGACACTTTTCTCCGGGAGGGATTTACGTGGCTCCGGGGGGGACATTATAGAGTTCCAGGGGGGGGGGGGGATTGCACTTTTTGACCATTGAAAACACAAAATCTCAGACCTTCCGGGGAGGGGGACATCTCATTGCTCCGGGGGGGGGGGAATGTCCCCCCCCTGGGCCACCCCTGAAATCAACGCTGACCTAACCGGTGGCGCTTATGCTGCATTTTTCAGGTAGTATTAGCATGTATGCGATACATGAAAGTTTCGGGATTGTCACATCTGACAATTTTTTTATGTCAGTATATCAACCCACAAGGAACTAAAGGATCAAAAAACTTTATAAAATTGCGAATTTTGTGTTATTGTTAGGGTTAGAATCTTGAAGTGTAATATAATATCGATCAAAGAACTAATGTAGGTTCAGGGATTTCTTTAGATAATAATACGACTTCTGAAGAAAGTGATACAGGAAGTTGAAGAAGTGATAATACAATTAAAAAATGAGGTGATTTTCAACCAATAGGGCATAGTATTACAGATCTTCAACCAGCTGACTCTCATCTGATACATCTAAATACTTTATTTTTTACATACATATATTTTTTCCATATGATCGATTCCAAAAGTGTAAGTTCTATGGAAAAAAAAACAATTTAATACTTTGAGCAGAAAGAACGTGTGCTACACGTGCAATTTTCAAAACACAAATAGAATCACACAGCTGCCAATTTGTACGGATTTGTTACCTTTAAAATTTAATACAAAATTTTGTCATATTTAAATTGCTGACAATAGTTATATTTCGGTGATTGAATTAGGCAAAATTTACTGATAAGTTTTAGTGTTAAGAAAAAATCTTATAAAACTGGTAGCTATGCAATAGCGTAATACTGCAGAAAAAAAAACTGTAGCAAAATTGACATTCAACAAACAAAGAAAAAACTATTAAGTGCTTTTTCAAATAAACAATTTCTTTCCCTTTTTTCTTAAAAGTAACGGAAATATACATGAAAGAAATGTTACTAGTACCATAATAAACGGTCAAGTGCGAGCATTACTCGCGCACAGAGGGTTCCGTAGAATAAATATATGAATTTGTAATTGTATTATTTAAAAAAAAAAGTTGCTAAAAGAATACTAAAGATTTTGTAAAAAACTATACATCGTAGGGTTGGGTATAACTGCATATATTAGGAAAGTGTAAATGGGTATACCATGAAAGTTCAAAGAGATATGAAACCTAAATAATATCAAATATAGCTATTCTCAGGGTTCGTAAATATCATGATATTTTCGAAAATATCAAAAATATCCGATATTTTGATATATATCCGATATTTTCGATATATATCCGATATTTTCAAAATAGTCAACTTACTGCTGATGCTGAAAATAAATATTTTCAAGCATAATATAAATTAGAAACTAAAACATATTGCACTTAACATGAAAACTTAAACAATATACTAAAAGCACATCCTTCTTTTTTTTTTTTTTTTTTTTTTTTTTTTTACTTAGAACAAAATTGAAGATTAACTAATTGAAAACAGAAACAATTTGCTTTATACACTAACATAAAAAAAAAAAAATGCTACAGGATTCAGTATCAACTATCAAGAAATCAGAAATTTATAAAACAAAATTTTAAATACAAAATATTGTTTTAATTGAAAATTTTTAACATAAATGTAAACTTATCTTATTTTTTATTCCCTAACATGCTGTACAGTTGAAACTGAACTAAATCAATACCAGAACAGATTATTTTCTAATGAAGCTGTATATATGACTGAGTATCTACATTAGTTTATCTTTCAGTGTCTGTTCTGAATTAATTATGTCCCGCATAATTTACAGTTAAAAGTAAAAATTCAAATATAGGGCTTGCAAACAATAGCTGTTTTCTTCTTCGGCTAAAAAAATCACTATCAGAGACAAAATTTTTTTATTTACAGAACAACACAGTCAATAACAGTTGGAAATTTCATTTGCACTTATTTTGACTGAAAATATAAAAAATATCTTGCACAGTGATATTTTGAAAATAAATATCAAATATAGAAAAATACTGAAAATATCACACATCTTGATATTTTGAAAATAACTATCAAGTAATATGAAAATATCAAAAATCTTGATATTTTGAAAATAAATATCGGATATATATCATGATATATATCAAGATATATATCGATTGATATATATCAACGAACCCTGGCTATTCGTATAACTCTTTTTTTAATATTATCCTAATATGTTTATGATGAACTTAATTCGGTACTGACAATAAAAGCAGTGCATAGTTAAACTTCATTTGGCATTTCATGAAACTAAATTCAGCGTAGTAATAACCTTTATTTCTACAGTGTAGCAAAAACAAAACCTTTGTTCAAAGTTTAAATTTGGCATTGTACTAAGCGCGGTTCGAATTGAGGTTTCAAAGCTACAACGCCGCCTTGGTCAGTGCCACGTTTTTCCAGATAGGTGCTTAATTAACTTTTAAAGTCACTCGAGGCGCATGGAGAGATACAATCAATGCAAACTATTGCGAATCCCACAGTATTTATGCGATTCATTCTAATTAAATCTTTCGAGGGAGATGCCCTTAAAAAACGGACACCTAATTTTAATTCCAAAACAGACAAACGCACCAAGAATATTTAATTAAAATTTTCCTCTTATCATGTACGTAAAAATAACAAGTTCGCATTTTCTAATAAATTCGTTTATAAATTCTGGTGTCAGTTCATTATTTCATAAGTTTATAGATAGAATTACTCCATGCCGGAAAGGATTAAGTGGTCGCAGGACTCTTAAAGCTTCAAAATTTAAGAAATTTTAATTTTTTTAGATGTTAAACTCCTATCTTTTCTGAATATTTTGATATAATTGTTTCCTTGAAATTCCCATTTAGAACAGAGGTTTTGGCTTTTAGATTTACACCCGCTCAATAGCTGAAGCGGCGTTTCCGAAACTTTAAAGTCATTATTTTCCAAATGGCGTTTTTTTGGGGCATAATACGCAGGATACCTCAAAAACTTCTGAATATTTTTTCATGAAAATTTCAAAACATATATTTCATGTTAGTCTGTACCTAAAAAACTGAACTTAAAATTTCCTTTTTATTGTTCAAAAAAATATTTTTTTAGGTGATTTTACTATTGAAATTTTCAAAATTTTGTATTAGCTAAATGCAACATTGCATTAAAAATAAAAATGCTTTTTATACAAATTTATTTGAGTTCAGGGAAATTATTACAATCTGAAGTATAAGTAAGCACCAAAATTTTCATTCTAGTTGCAATATTTATTTTGTAATCGTGCGCGTAAACGGTTATGCCAATATATTGTTCGATAAATGCCTAACAGTTTCGAGCCCCCTATAAATACTAATTCTGTATCTTGCAATTTTTTAAATACATGAAACGAAAGAACATACTTATATCTTTCATCCCAATTAAAATTTTCTTTTAAAGTCATATACATTTTAAGACATTAAATGTTGAAAATGGTCTTTATTCATTTTTTCCACTTTTTAGAGTCCCGAGACCCCTTAAATTAGTATGTTTTTAACAATTTGACGTTTATTGCTTTTATACTGTTACTGAACATTACATTACACATATATATCATTAAAAGTTGTTAACTAGGCATAGAGTACGCCGCCCCTGTCCTTCTGTATGTCCAAACTGACCGTACCTTTAAGGGTTAATATCTCGGCTAATTACTGATGATTTTTTTAGAAAATCATTATCAACAATGCTTTTATTCTTCTGCAACGATAGGTATATTCAGCAATGCTCAAAAATTTTTCTGAATGCCCGTAAATCGAAATTTGTGTGTAACAGAAAAATGCTAATTACTCAAAAACTATGTGACCTAGGGTAATCGCTATCATTTTCCGCCAAGGTTTATATTAACGTCTACTACCTCTAATTTTTTCATAATTTAAGTTTCAGTAGATTCGGAATTAGATGGGGGGGGGGGGGCATATTTTTGCGCTACATTTTCAACAATATCTTTGGAAATATAATACCTAAAATTAAAAGGAATGTATTTTTGAGTTCAGCGTTACAAAAGCTTTCACAGGGTACCCCACATGATATACAAAGAAAAGATTTTTTTTTCAAGTAGCATAATTAGCCCCTCTACTTTTTTACTAAATATATTTATGAATGTTTATTAATCTGAAAATATGTGGGTCAATAGTCTTTATTACTTCCCCGAATTTGAACTTTCCACGTTCCATAGTTTACGGGTAAAATGGCTGTGACAGACAGACAGACAGGCGGACAGAGACAGGAGTGATGTTATAATGGTTCCGTTTTAACTTTTTAAGTACGGCACCCTAAAAAGGAATGAATTAAGTGAAAATTTATATTTCATCTCCTTAGTGGGTGATGGTTTGTGTAAACTCTGTTTATCCGAGTTTTTTGCTTATACGAGGTGAGCTTGGTCCATATTAACTCCGATCATCGAGACTCTACTGTACATCATAACAAATTACGAAAGTCAAAGTCTAATCCAGACGACTAGCTGCTGTTAACCCCTTGAAGAATGAGTTTCGACTTATTATGCATATTTTAGTACTCTATCCTCCATACATTACTATCATCTATTTCTATGTGAGTAAGACAGAGATGACGACATTTTTATATTCGCATTCCAAAGTTTTTGAAACAAAATATTTTACATGATCATGATGTGGCAAGAACCAAAATATTAAGTGGATCGAATAATAATAAATCAAAATTACTTAAAATTTGTTTTTTTTTGGATTAGAAAATAAATTGGTAACATTAGGTGTTATACTTTAATAAAAAGGAAAGTGCCCAGTTAAACTGGTGGCATTGAGCAGACAGGCTATCCACACTAATTGTATATTATACTCTTATTTCAAAATATATAACCCCCTGAAAAATAAATTAAGGAGGGATTAGCCCCTCCCCCTTTTACCATCTTTATATTTAATCAATGAGCCTCCAAATCTCATCAGGGAAGTGCCTTATCAGAATAAACCAGTATGCCAAATTTGAAGCAAATCGGATAGAAAGGCCAATTTATCTAAATTAAGGAGGTATTTGCCACCAATACCCCCCCCCCTTTATACTTAATCAATGGACCTCCAAATCTAATCAGGGAAGCGCCTTATCAGAATAAACCGGTATGCAAAATTTGAAGCAAATCGGATAGAAAAACCAATTTATCTAAATTAAGGAGGTATTTGCCCCCAGTACCCACATACTTAATCAATGGACCTCCAAATCTAATCAGGGAAGCGCCTTATCAGAATTAACGGGTGTACCAAGTTTGAAGCAAATCAAATAAATCTGCATGAAGAACCCATTTATCTAAGTTAAGGAAGGGGGGGAATTAGACCCCCACCCCTTTATAATTATCCAATGAACCCTCCAAAATAATCAGGGAAGCGGCTTATCAGAATGAACCTAGAAATTTTTTTTTGAAGCAAATCGGATATTTCTATCAAGAGTTATCGCGTTACTTACATACGTACGTACATACATACATAGATACAAAACCTGCGGGCACATTAGCTCACAGGCTTTGACAGCCTGTGAGCTAAAAAATATTTTTTAAATTGCTATTTCTATTGTTACATTTTAGTTTCGAAATAATTGATATCAGTTGCGTACTTAGTTATTTTTAAGAGGATGTAAGTTGAACTGGAGTCGTCTAAAAAGGAATTTCTATTTGAGTTTTTCGTATTATTCATATCCGAAAATAACAGCTCACTTGCACAATTGTCAAAATGTACTGTAGAAAAGACAGATGTTTCTTAATCTAGGAAAATTTAAAATAATCACAAACAAAATTATATAAGGAGCTCTTCCGAATTACGCACGGTTCCGAAAAATGTTTGTTAACTTTTGGAATATTTTCGAGATTTAAAAAGCACAATACCTTAAAAATGGTCATAGATTTTTTTAATTATTATTATTTGCTTAAAGTATAACTACATTTAAAAAATATATACTGGTAAATTTCAAACGTGTACCTTTAATAATAAAGAAGTTATTAAAGATTTTATGAGCGATGACAGCATTTAAAGGGATGTCACGCCTACTCAATAATCCTGGTTACTTTAGATCACTAGTGAATAAACCCAAGGACACAGCGAATTATTTTATTTCCTCCATAGCGAAAAGTCAGGGTATAGTTTAACTGTAATAGTTCGAGTTAACTTGGCCATGTGAAAAGAGTACAGGTGCAAGTACCAGAGAAGGAGGAATACAAATGCTGTTTATGAATTCGCGTGAAAAAAAAAATCTTGCTCGCGGTTGCAGAGATGCCTCAAAAATTAAAAATGAGAGGCTTACATATAAGGCTGGCTGTTTTTAAATTTTCATTTTAAATGTATGTATATGAAACTTATCCATGTTCTCGCATTGTATATATTATCAGTACGTAATATTTTGTATAAATAATGACAAATGAGACAATTTTCTAATTTTTAATTTTTCGGTGATTGATGATTTTAAAACATTACCTCACTTATTAACAAAATTATATGCAAGTGTACTTTATACTTATATATACTTTATTTTGTATGCGTTTGATAAAATTGTGCATAAACTTCGCACAAGTTAGATGTTATATTTGCAAATGGAAACTTTAAACTTATTTTTCTCCGTGTTAATATTTTCATAGCTTGCTTGTTCAATAAAGGCTAATGCTTTTTTCCTACTTCAGATAGAGGTTTCAAAAATTTTTTATTAGTTTTCCATGGTGTATTTAATATTTCTGCACATGGACATTCAAGTTTATAGATATATATATATATATTAATTAATAAATTAAGAATTGTTGAAATTCCTTGATTTTTTACTGTACACGAGAGAGAAAAATTCATTTTAAATGTAATATCCCATACATCTAAAACTTCATGCACAGTTTTATTTATTATACTCTAAGGAATGTGGAAAACATTTTTGAAACAGAAATATCCATATTAAAAAAAGTAGTAGGGATTTTTAAAAACTTCATATATTTTTTAATTAAATTTTAATTATTTACGCTTAACCCATTTATGCCTAGCGTCCCATTTTTGGGACGTTTCGAATTTTAATAAATTTTTATAATTTTCTTCTTTTTTACAACATGAAAATTGTATGAAGTGATTGTCTATATGAATGTCTTAATTTATTATCGAGAGATGACAGCTTAAGATCAATATTTATTTGCTTAAATGAAGGACTTTTTTCGTTGTTTATAGATTTTTCATTTTTCAAGATAGCGAAATATAAAAAGTAAGTTAATTTGTATTTTTTGTATCAATGATCCAAATAAATAAGTCGTAATCTTGGCTTGTAGATTTCTTTGAAATACTCATTTTTTTAAATTGCGAAATTATATGTTCAAGCCTATTTTTTATTCATTTTTGTTACGTACAACATATAGGGCACTAAGAGCAAATAGGTACAGTCGTGGAAAAAAAAAAGTAAATACCCCTACTAACTCCTCAACAAATTATCGTAGAAGACAGTTACTGGTACCGAATGATTGGAAATAAAGTCTACTTTTAAATGATGTATATAAAATTTGTTTAGGGGGGCATCTACATATTAAAACGAACCATAACTTTTTTTTTCAATAGCAGTACACAATTGTGATAGCATAAATGAACCCTACATCCTTCAATTAGCCTAAAAATAAATTTTTACGCAATTCATACCATAAGTTCCTGAGAAATTAATTATTTTAAAACAAGTGTATTTTAAGGGCTGTATCCAAATTGAAGCTCGGTGCTGGATTGTTAACCGAGAGAGCCACCTTCTTGATCAAGGCATCTTCAGCGCCACTCAAGCAATCAATGAAGACTGTTAGATTACAGGACAGCAGAAGAAATTTCAAAATATCTACTCACTTCTATTATAGACGGCCCCTTAAACCATCATTTTTCCATTTTTTAAGCATAGTTTGAAAACTATTTGGAAGAAAAACGTGAAATGTTAGATTTCCATAAAGCAGGACTTAATAAATCTAAATCCATCAAAATAATTGTAGGTTGCAATTCATAATTTTTCCGAATAATAATTTCATAATTCATATCATAAAATTATAAAAAATGCAAATTCAGCGTATTTATGTTTGGGTATATTAGTATTATTGCTACACAAAAAATTAGCACATTAGGAGCATAATTTCAGGAGATATAAATAAAAATATGAAAATGTAATTTAACATTAGAAGCACTCAATTTTGAATGTTTATAATTCAAAAACTTATTATTCAAATGACTTGAAATTTGGTGTCTAGGCATAGTTTGAACCGAAGATTTGAAATATCTCGTTAAAATTGGGTATTGCCATTGAAAAAAATGAAGTTTGGATTCGTTTTAATATGTAGATGCCCCCTAAGCAAATTTTATATGCATCATTTAAAAGTAGATTTTATTTCCTATCGTTCGGAACCAGTCACTTTCGTCTACGATAATTTGTTGAGGAGTTAGTAGGGGCTGTTTACTTTTTTTTCCACGACTGTACATATTTCTATTAGCCATTTAGGGGACAGTCATTTATGTAAAGTTCTTTCCAAGATGATTCTGAAATAAATTGTTTTTTAGCCTCAAATACGATTACTCTTATTTTATCATTAATTATGCTTATAATGTTATTAGCCTCTGTAAAGAAATAAATATATATTTTTAATAGTTTAGAAAAATACCAATTATAGTATATAATATACAATTTAAAAGCTTAATTTACATAAATTTAGACAAACCTATAATTATACATTTTTCCACATATGGATATTCCCATATTTAGTACGTGCGTAATTTTTTTTTAGTATTTTTTCTGTTCATTTTGCAACATTTTAAAGTGATTTTACTAACAAATTTGAGAAAGCAAAAATTCAGGCATAAATGGGTTAAGATTTTTACAGTATTATTCAAAATTTAAAAAATAGTTTAAAAGGTACTGTGTACCCTTAAAGAAGGATTTATAAAATCAAAGTTTCTTTTACTGCACATTTTTTAGCTACTTTTTTTTACTAATAATCTGTTTTTTATTTAATCACAGAATGTATGTCATTAAATACAGCGAAGATTACTATTTTGAAATAGTGGCAGATATTTTGGAAGAAAAAAAGTCTCCAACTTGGCAACACTGCAGCTACGATTAGTACAAGCGTGCAAAGTGTATTTTATGCACCAAACATGAACTGAATCAGACATAGAGAAAATGACAAAGACTTGGCGTCCCACGTGTTTGACATGCCTGTAGTATTAGATTACACTGGTCAACAAAATTGAACTTTTGCTCTGCCACAAAACCGAAATTAGTTTTTTCTTATTCAATTTTTTGTGCTGAGGTGTTTGAGGTGTTTGGATGTTTCGATTTATGAAAATTTTGAAAATTTTTTTACAATTATATGCAAATTTAAAGGATAAAGCATTGTTAGACTTTTTTTTTTTTTTGGTCTTTTGTAGGATTTCGTTTATCTGACAAAACCCTATTCGTCTCACTCCTCTGTCTGTCTGTCACTGAGCTCAGATCGTTCTCATAAACTATATATGTTGGAGACTTGAAACTTAACTCAGTCCCTAATTAAGTAGGAGATGTGAAATTTTGCATACTTATATCAATATTACAATATTAAACTTTGCATATTATTTACCCCTAGGGTTCTAACTTCTGTATTTTTAGCAATTTTTCTAACCTCCACCCTTTTCCCCCGGGGTGCACTTTTCTAACTTTTGCCAACACTCCTTTGACCACTCTTTCATATTATGACCCATAGCCGTACATATTTTAGCTCCAATTTTAACCGCCAGGGGACGCCTACCAATCTCGGGTACTATGGGCCCGATCCCCTCATCTAATATATCTACGGATAGTTTGTCAAACAGCGTTTCGTTCGGATAGAGGTTTGTTTAGAATAGAGTGCGCCCCCTGGTTGCGAAATCTGGAACTAACAGATTTTGCAAAAGGATAAAGTGTTTCGAAAGGAATATTAAACGAAACCCTCTGTGCGATCTGTGATCACACGTACCCACCTGTGTTATGATTACTGTCTAGTTCACTTTAGAAAAAAGTTGTTTCTGAGATTATACTGTCACCTTGCCGTGAAATACAGTGCCTAATTTTAATATTTTTCATGTTTTTATACTAATGTTTCTTGACGTCCAAATTCATCTGTCATATGAATAATGTAATATGTTTCTGAGAATTGGGTGAGGCTTGTGAGTACTTAAGCCATTTGGTAGGCCTCCCCACCCCAGCTGATTCTGTTATATATTTCTAAACCAGTGTTTTGCGCTGATTTTATATCTTTTAACTGTTTTCTTCTATCACGGCTAGGTTTTGAAAAAAGTGGAAATTTATTTTTAGGTCAAAAAAGCCAGAAAATGCTTTTTATGCAACTTTCTGATGTACTTCAGCTAGTTAGGATATATTCCACTTCTTTTTTCAGTTGTTTTTTCAATTAAACTCATTAGTGATTACGTTTCTGACTGGAATCTGACACTGTTCAACCTTTTGACAATGACGTACACACCTCTAAAAAGCCCTTTATATAAAATTTGTGCAAATACCATACAAAAGTAGAAATTCATTTTACTCAAAAACTATATGTGATACAAGGAAATGGATTACAGATTTGATTTCAGCATAAAAATCTTGTCTAGAAAAACACTACACAAATTTTGGGGCAACTACTTTAAAGTTAACAGTAATGTAAACATTGCATCATTAAAAAAATATGCAAAATAGGCTTAATAACTGACCAATACACTTTAAGAATATGTATATTGCAACATTTATCTAAAGAAAATAGCCCAGTAGCTATTATATAGAAATGGTAATTCTATGTGACATTTATTGTACCTAAAATTTGTGTAAATGGCACAAAAAGATTAAAATTTGCATAAACTTAAATATGCAAATTTTTCAGAGATTGTGAACAGCCTACAGAAAAACGAAAAGCATATAAAAGAGAATTAGGAATCAGCGTGAGAAACTGGACTAGAATCGACTATTTTCAATTCTGTGGCAGAACCACTGTTGTCCAGTGTTATCAGATATCGTTTAAATATAGTAAAATTTCATTAGCCCAATTGCTTTTGTTACGCCGAGTGAAATTTAAATAAAATAAAGTGAGAGGAAATGACACAAATAATAATAATTCAGAAATAGATATTATCTATCTATCTACCGTATCTACTCGTGTATAACGCGCACGCCTGTATAACCCACACCCTTTCTTTAGAAGAAAAAATGGCGAATTTCTTTTATCTCGTATATAACGCGCACCATAAACTTGACATGCAAGTGAATGAATGACTAAATGAATTTAGTAAAGAAAGTGGAAACAAATGTTACGTCAAGCCAGGAAAGAAGGCGAACATCTATTTTTTAGACTTTTGATAGAGAGTGAATGACGAGGGTAGGAATGAGACTCATACCATGTTGTATTGACGTCACTCACTTAACGAAATACTTGAGAGCGTCTTTTGACAACGCGCGAGTGATATGGAGAATCTATGTAGCTATACTACATAGATTCTCGACATTTAAGTTGAAAATAGTTCTGTATCTAAAAGAAAACGGCGACCGTGCTTTAAGACGGAAGTTTAGGATTGGTGAGTCAAGTGTGTGAGAGTGGATAAGGAAGAAAAACTGAAAAAAGCCCCATCCAATAAGCGTGCTTTTCGGGGAAAATCATGTAAATATCCGAAAATGGAGCGGCAGCTTTTAATTCATGGAACGGATTTGCGGCTTTCGGGGTACTAGGTCTCGACGGAAATTTTGGCATTCGAGGCCTGTAAAATAGCTAGAAACATGAATATTCAGAGAGAAGATTTCAGGACAGTTATGGATGTTGTACGACGCTTTATGATCTGTAGTAGTCTCTGTATCAGGTAAACAACAATACTATCGCAGAAGCTGCAGGAAGAATACGAAGAACAGCGTATCAAGTTTTTCCAGTACGTTATAAGACTGCAAAAACAAAAGGGATACCAGCTATCGCAAATCGGCAATGTATATCAAACTCTATTGTGGTTTGATATGCTGGAAACTACAACCGTTCATCCCGTTGGGTATAAAGCATTGAAGTGTGCACAACAGGAGAAGACAAGCAACAATTCGCCATTATGTTGCCCATTACGGCTGACGGTCGCAAGTAGACACCATATGTGATTTTAAACGTAAAACTATCCCTAAAGAAACTTTTCCAGTCAAAATAATTGTAAGAGGGCTGGAAAATGGGTGGATGACGGATGAACACATGAAAGATTGGTTTAACGTTGTGTGGGAACGTCGTCTATGTGCTTTACGTCAGCCGTCGATGCTGGTACTGGACAGCTTCTGTGGTGGACACACGACGTCGGGAGTAAAAGAGAAATTCGTCGCTCAAGTGATTTGGTTGTGATACTAGGTGCGATGACGAAAGCGCTGCAGCCCTTAAATGTTGTCATCAACCGACCATTTGAGGTTTCATTTCAGCATGCTTACAATTGGTGGATGACAACAGCAGACCACAACTTCTCTCCAAGCGGCAGAATGAAGCATGCGTCACTCCCACCTGTATGTGAGTGGATATGTGAAGCTTCGAATTTCATCTCAGCCTAGATTATAATAAAGAGCTTCAAAGTGACTGGAATTTCCAATCAGCTGGATGGAACTGAAGACGATGATTTACGAGGATATCGACTGTGCCAGTGCTGACTTGGAAAACATCAGTAGCGGTAATGAGAACTGCTAATTAGCGTTTAAATAACGTTAATAGCGCTATTGTATAAAAAAGTTCAAAGAGTGAAATAAATATACAGCAATACTTCTATTAAGTAAGATTTTTCCAGTTTTCGTTTCTTCTTTGAATACATTTCTTGATTCATATGTATATCGTGTGATTACATCTAATCATTGTGATTATCGCGTGTATAACGCGCACCTAGGGTTTTTGCCTTAAATTTTTGGAAAAAAAGTGCGCGTTATACACGAGTAAATACGGTATATTATAAAGGACAAACATATCTGTGCGTAACGCATACGTCATTTTTCGAATGGCAACACTTTGAAATTTGAAATAAAATTTTGGTTTTGCAATTTTCTCTACTGCAAATTTGTAAACTTCTAAATATCGCACATTTTAAATTTTTACACCGTCATATAAGGAAAAAAATGCTCTTTTAAATGCAATTTGTTTGAAAGCTGTATCTCAATTTAATTTTAAAATATTATTTTTTTTGTAGTTTTTATTACTTTTTTGCAATTGTGGCAACTGAAGTACTCCATATCTGTTGAAGGTTAAGGGGAAAAAAGGATTTTTAGTTTATTGCAATTTAACTTTACAAACGATACAACACTTTTTCTTTACAAAAATGTATTTAAAAGAATGTTTGTGTGATTTATTTTCTTCGCATTTACTTAATTCGAATCAAAAATCTGAAAGAATGCAATTTTAATAATCCGTGTGCAATTACATTTTCCGAATTTTGAAAAAATATAAATGAATGACTTCTGATAAAACACGGAGCTATTATAAACAAAAAAATGAAATCATATGTAAATCATTAGATACCCTAGATTGTTTTGCCGAGCTCCTTAAATGACGTCATTTCTTTCTGCTTGGTTTGTGTATTATTACGCGATAATGATGTCATTTGCATACAGTTCTATCGATGTTGTTTAAGACGGGATCGTAAAAGTGAGATGCTGTAGCGGATGCAGTTGACGTCATTTTAAAAAGAAAGCGTGTATTTTAATTCTTAAAACTGAAATATATTTTGTAGAAGTGCGTCATTTTCACCCTAGCTGCTTTGAAATTCTTCACAGGTGAAAATACTTTATCTTTGAAAATAACGTAATCGAAATCACACACCGATAAAACGTAATGTTTTATAAACATTTAGAGTGCCTTTACGGAAGAGCAGTAACATACAGTAAGTTCTTTGTCCGAAAAATAGCGATTTATATTACAGAACTTGCTGACTCTCTCTTGGATGAATTCGCTTCAACGAGTTAAACAACCAATCAAAGAAGATCTTGGCAATAATTCGAGGTTTAAAATAATATCCCCAAGTTTTTGTCCAAAATTCTCTCTACTAATAAAATTTTATTGGTATTCTTTAAGACATGTTACTGTAATTTTATCAAAATAATTTAATTTGCTTAATTTAATTTTTCATAATTTTATATAATCTATATGTTTAAAACACAGGAATGTTTTTTAGTCATCTGCCCTAAGCTTTCTGCCGAACCAAATTTACTAATAATTTTTTTTAACTGAAAGCTGTTCATTTGTAGATGTGCCTGCAATAGCTGTTTTTTTTTAATATTCCATTATTATATTTTAATTTTAAAAGTATTCTATGAAACTTCTTCAAAATGATGGTAATAAGATAGCTTTCATTACTGCACAGAAGTGAGAAATAATTAGGTTTATTTATCTTTATTCATGTGATTATCTGATAAAAATTCAAAATTGTTGATAAAAATTGTTGTATGGGGTTTAATGGCGCAAAATCCGATTAGGGACATAATATTTTAAACGGAAAATTACGTACTACTTTTGAAAAACAAGCATTTTTCTCATAAAGTTTCCATATTTTTTTTTTCCTTCTGTATGCGTAACTAAATTTCAGACACTAGGTGAAATGCTTATGTAAGTGAAAATGACGTCATATTTAAAATAAAACGATGATTTTCTTAGATAAAACTAAACTTTTTAATACAAATGCGTCAAAAAAAAAACCTAAATTACGGCAATTTTTACTCTCCGGTATTGAGATTAGAATAGTGCGATTATTCACATGTAAAGATTTTGCTGTCAATCGTGACTTCACGTTTTGAGTTAAAATGATCAAATTAAAATACTATTTTTTTTTAAAGCGTGATTGCGGGTGTGACAGATTAATTTTTAAATTTATATCTATCGCGTGGAACTCGATTAAGGAAGATTAATCCGTTTGCCCTTAAAATAACATAAAGAGTTCATAATTTTCTTACAACTAATATTCCGTAAACAAAAATAAAACTTCCTCTGTGATTAAATAAATAAAATAATGTAAATAATACACAAATTTAACAGACATCTAATTGAACTACGTGCTTAAAGCTCTGAAATTATCAGAAAAAAAGAGGATGCCGTAAGCAGCAAAATCTTAGGTTAATAACTCTTAGCATGCGGCTAATACGAAAAAAATCACTTTCGATAAATTTCAAAAGTTTATTTGATTGTATAATTCATATTTTCCACATGAAAAATGGTTTTTTACTTTCAGTGGGCAATCTAAAAAATATATTGAATGTAAATTATTACTTTTCAGTAGAAAAAAATGGTTTTCATTCCGTAACCCGGGAAGCCCGGGTACGATCCCCTAGTATACTATAAAGGATTTATATACATGAATTTGTCACAAGATATTATCATGCATTCAGAGGATAAGCTCAACATTTATATGCATTTACAATTACATTTGCAATTCAATGTGATCACTAAATCGATCGTATCATTAATGATGGCATAATTAAAATACTCTCTGAATTCTAGTATTACTATTGGCTATTTTGGATACCCATAATTTTTAAACAATAATCTTTGTGTTAGGTTACAACATTTGTAAGAGAAATCGATCACGAAGATTATTGTTTTAAAATAGTGGTGGCCAAAATGTTCGCCAGTTAAAAGTAAAGACATGTAAGATCAAAGTGATGGTGTAGTTCACAATTCCAATTTTCTGCCAAAAACGTAAACAAAAATGCTCAAAAAATTTTTCTATGTGATTTATACATGTATGATTATTAATTAATTATATGTGTAATTAAACGTGCGGCCCAATTTGGCTCTCTGTGCCTCAGACCAAAACTTTTTATTTTCATATAAAATAAAATGCAATTAATTCATCTACGACACAGACTGATTTTCTAATTAACGAATTTCATCTAATCGAAAAAAATGTTTTAGGTATACATACCTCGATTTAGCTTTTATAATGAGTTTTGTAAATGATCGTCTGTCATACCAGAACTTTCTCAGAGAGTAATCGAAACATTTTTGCGGTTTCAAACTGAAAATTTTCTATTACTGTTAAGCCTACAGCAGTTAATAAGCACGTGAAAAGCGTCTTCAGAGTTTAGCCCTATAGATATTTCTTGCTTTATAATTTGCACTCACGTCTTGAGTCAGTAGTCAGTCATGTCTGTTAATAATAAACAATGAAAGTTTATAACAACGAATAAAGAGTGTCTCATTTGAGCCGATACAGCTCAAATCAATGAGTCATGTTGAAAATTCCCGAAGAAAGAAACGAGATTTTTAGAATACAGATAGTTTCGGTTAAGTTTCGGTTCGGCCGAATTTTTGTCAACAATTTCGATGAAAATCCGTTTTCTGCGAAGCTCAGATTTTGATTCGAAAACGATACTGGATTTTTTGGTCGATCTCTACTTAGAATTTTGATGTTTATCTATTAGATTACTCGATATTCGTTTGAATATTAAAATTACATTAGCATAATACGTTAGCATTTATTAGCATACATTAACATTCATCAGACTGTATTAAAATTACATTAACATAGCAGTTATTCCATCTGATTTCCCAACCACTGAAACTACATGAAAACGCGAAACCAACCCGACTCGCGGGTCGAGTCGGTTTCGGTTAAAATCGGGTTACTCGACCCAATCGGGATGCTAGTACAAATAAAAAGAATTGAGAATATATATATATATATATATTACGCTATCGTACGTGGCACAGAAATCGCGATTATTTGTTAATTGTTTAATGGCTACGCTCGAATGAAACGTATCTCATTGGTTATTGAACAGCATTTAATGCATTTCCATACCTATAACGAGGGTTACCTTAGGGTGACCCTGCTCTGTCGCCAAATGCTGCCAAGTTTGTCGTCAACTTGGCGATATAATCGCCAAATTTGGCGAGCAAAATTAGTCGCCAAAAGCGATGCCAACTTGGCGGTATCTGTAATATTTCACCAAATTCCCATAGACTTCCATTCAGAAAATCAACAAATTGAGATATTTTAATGAAACAAAAATTAATAATAGCTTAAGGGATTATATTAATTATATTTAAGGGAGTCCAAGTAAATTAAATTATCAATAAAAGTAACATGATACAATGCTTAGCATGCTTTCCCAAACATAAATTTTAAGGGAGAACAAACTGGTCGCCAAGGGCGGCTAGTTTACTTGTATTCTTTTCCTGATTCGTATCCAAACTTTTTTAATAACCAAATCGATCTCCGGGATATGATTTCATGACATCATTAAAAGGATCTTTTTTACTGAATGCAATAATAATAATAATAACAGAAAAACAAATAGCCGTATGATCGTTTACGATCAGCTACAGAGCATAAATTCGCTCTTTTGCAACGAAAATTCGACGAAGAGGAAATAAATACAAGAACTCCAAGTATACAAGGAATACGAGTTAATGGCTCTTTAAAAATTTATGACCGGATAGAAAGCAAGTAAAAATGGAAACGAAATGGAACGTTATTTTTAAGGGAGAAGGTTAAAACTTTACGGGATATTGACAAAAAGGAGAAAGTTAAATAGTTGTTCCATCTGATTATTATTAACAATGTAAACAGAATCGGAGATAGTTTATTGATATTACATTAGCGACGGAAAACTGTTTGCATGTTGGGCTAGACGGTCTAATGCAGGGATGAAAAGCATTTCATAAATTGTATACTTAAAAGGTTTCAGCAGATCAAAGTGACGTTTTCAGGGAGTGGATAAATATATTTTCACGATAATTTAGGGGACCGAAAGTGAAACATCAAATGTAGCTTTAAAACACAAATCGATATAAATTTTAATAAAACGTGAAGATAAAAAGTATTGAATAGAATATGCGAAGCAAAATAATTCCTTCTCCCTTTTATTTTCCACATAATTAGTCATGTTTATATTTTTAGTAAACTATAATTAAAGCACATGTCCAACATTGAAATCACATCGTAGAAATTTACATTGTGAGTGAAAAAAGTACTGAATTAAAAAAGTTGAAAGGAATAATAATTAAAAAACGAAGAAGCCATAGCTTGAATTTTCTTCTTTATTTTCAAATTCACAAAACATAAATTTTAAATTTCTTAGTATAAAAAAAATGCAGTTCACAGTTCTAGTTTTGTACAATAGTAACTCACTATTTCAAACAAAATTCAAATTAATTAACTTCTTGTAAAAAAATACTTGAATCTTCTATAAAAGTTTATATGAGCTAATTAGATCATAAAAGATATCCCCAGTCGACTACTAGGAAAATATAATAAAGAAAATGTAATGAAAATACATAAACAATAGCACCTTCTATGCCTTGCCTAATCTCAAAATCAAAACTAAAATGTGATTTTATCATGTTAGAAGTTAAAACACTCTAAGGAGGTGCAGTGGCGCCCAATGTTGACTTTAGGGGGTGGCCCGGGGGGGGCATCCCCCCCCCGGAAGAATGAGATGTCCGTCCCGGAAGATTTGAGATTTTGTGTTTTCAGTGGTCAAAAAGTTCAATTCCCCCCCCCCCCCCCGCCGGAACTCTATAATGTTCCCCTCCGTAACTATCAACCAAACAACTGATTAAAACAAATTATATTGAACAAAAGTATTAGCAAAGATATAGCAAAACAAATAGTAATAAGCAAAAAAAAAAAAAAAAAAAAAAAAAAAAAATTGCCCTGTTAAATTAATGGAATTGAACCGGCTATTCACACTAATTGTATATTATACTCTTATTTCAAGGAATAATGCCCCCCAAGAAATAAATTAAGGTGGGATTAGCTCACCCAGTTCTCCCTTTATACTTAACCAATGAGCTTCCAAATCTCATCAGGGAAGCGCCTTATCAGAATAAACCGGTTTACCAAATTTGAGACAAATCGGGTAGAAAAACACATTTATCTGAATTAAGGGGGTGTTAGCCCCCCGCTCCACACCCTTTATATTTAAAAATGAACTTGCAAATCTAATTAGGGCAGTGCCGTATCAGAATAAACCGGTATACCAAATTTGAAGAAAATCTGATAATTCTGCGGGCGCATTAGCTCTCAAGCTTTGATAGCCTATGAGTTAATAACCCGTGGTCGAAACTGAAAAGTCATGGCAGTAATGGAGACGTCTAAATATGGGACGAAAAGTTATTTTTTTAATAAAGCAGATAAATGCAAGGGGGGTGGGGGAGATCGCAAAATTTTAGGACTTATTAAAGAACTAAATTTTATCCAATAACTTTCTTAAGTCACCAAATGATAATTTTTCAATCAGATGAAGCTAAAAGACTAAAAAGTTATAAAAAATGACGGAACAGCTTGCGTATTCGCCAGGTGTCCGCCATCTTGTTTTTTTGTTTGATCATTAATAGCCACTTTAGGCTTCAGAGATTAAACATAAAAGCAACAACAACAACGACAAAAAATCCAAATTCAGAAATTTGAAGCAGAAATCAGCACTCCAAACATTATTAAAAAAAAAAAAAAGATTAGGGGAGGGGGCGGGGAATTCATTATTAGCAAAAGGTAAATACACAAATTTTAAAACAGTAGAGTAAAAGCAAATATTCATTTCTAAAAGTGCATATTCCGAAAATACAGCCAAAAAAGATTCAGAGGCATAAAAAAAAAAAAAAAAAAAGAAAAAAGAAAAAAAAAAGAATCCGAATTAAGTATTTAAAATCGGCAAAAAAGAAAAAGGCCACATCTCCGGACGAATACTCAAGGGTAGCCAAAATCACATACATATTACGCACACAAAAAGAGAATCTAAGATATGCCAATTTATAGTCTTCCTTTTGTACATCATAACATGATCTTTTAATAACTAAATCGATCGTTGAGATATGATTTCACAATACCATTAAAAGCTCTTTCTTAATGCATTCAATATAAGAAAAATCTTTTACCCAGCTATTCCTTTACAACCAGGGCATAAAATCCCTCTTTTGCAGCAAAAACTCGACGAAGAGGAAATAAAGGCTTTACCAAAAGTAGATACTTCAGATAAAAACTCCAAGCATGGAACGAATTAATGGTTCTTTAAAAATTTATGACTAGATAAAATGCAAGTAAAGATGGAAGCGAAATGAAGTGTTAATTTTAAAAGAGGGGGTTAAAATTTTACAAGATATTGACAGAAGGGGGAAATATAAATACTTACTTTATATACTTTATAAATAGTATAAACAGATTTGGGGGTATTTTTGTTGATATCACATTAGGATAAATTTTCACTAGAAGTTTTAATGCAAGATACAAAATATGTATATCGGAAATAATGTTTGAAGTCATTCAAAAGATTTCAGCAGAATTTAGGGAAAAAATTCGTTGTACATCGTTTGAAGAAAATTTAATAGAGCGAAATAAAAATATTAAATCTAGCTTTAAAATGTAAAACGGCATGAATTTAGATAAAACATATAAACAGATATTATTGAGAATATGTTCAAAGAACGCTTTATGCTCTCTGTTTTTTTTTTCTTGTCTGGCTAAAAGATGAATTGTATTTGTAGATTTACGAATATAGAAATACAAACAAATTAGCGAAGCCAAAGCATATAAAGTTATAGGTTTATTAATCGAAATGGAAATTTTATGGCGTCACGGAACACTTTGTTACATTTGGAAAGTAAATAATGATGAAATAATGATTTGAATTCTTTCTATCGTAACAAAACGTTTTAATAATGAAATAGCAATTTTTATCCAAGAGGGTGTTTTCAATGTGCATAACTGTCATCTATGGGTAACCTCAAATCCACACCTTACATGTCCACATTCGTATCAACAACGATTCTCGGCGAATGCTTTTTCGAGTGTTGAGGAAAACTTCTAGATTAGCCCAATCTATTATCAACGCGACTCGATTGCAGATCCCATATAGCATGCACGTTTGCAGTAAGTTTGACTTTTTTTCGATATTTCCTTATCTTGACAAATTTGACACAACAATTTTCACTCAAAAGTACTGAAAGGCAGGTGAAACAAAATCGATTTCTCCCTTGCAATGCCATTTTGCTGTAAAACTGCTGCAACACTGTCATATTTCAACAACGTCAGCGAAAATTCCCTTTGTTGAGAGCAGAATAGATAACAGCGTATGACCGGAAATTCAGAGCTCAGAGTCAAAAGAAAAAGACGCATCGTTATTGAATCCCGTGATCAGCGGATCGTTGATTATAGTAGGAGAGCTGTTGAACATTTTTGAGTAGGTATTTGAGGCACCCTGAAAATTTGTGCAACACTTCTTTTGTAATGCCTGAATACAAAATCGAATGTCTGGCTGAAGGATCGTGGCCCAAAAACTGTGCCAGACACGTGTCAAGTGCAGGCCCTGACTATCGCACGGGCATCCGGGGCCCGTGCCCTGGGCACGAATTTCAGAGGGGCACGGAATTTTTCATAGTTTCATCTAGATTTCCATTAAAAAAAATCGTAGTTGTGAAAAAATGTCATATTTGAGATATTAATACGATAAAATGACAAAAATATACCTCAATATATGGTTAAAAGCACATTTTTATAAATAATAGAAAAAATATTTTATTTTTATTCCTGGAACAGTTTTTCACTTTTACAGAAAACTTAATCTTTTTAGTTGACCTTTTCGAATAAGAGTGTAATATGTAAAAAAACTAGCATCAGTAAATCAACTAATCTAAGGGGGCACGAAAAATTGAAAGTGCCCTGGGCACAGAAACTTGCTAGTCGGGCCCTGGTCAAGTGCCATTTTTGGCAAAATGCACTTGACACGTGTCTGGCACAGTTTTTGGGCCGACTAAAGAGTCTGTCATTTTCAAAATATTTTTTTCTAAGCATAAATATTATTCTGTCTCAATCTCAGCGTGCCTCAAATACCTTTTTTGGGTAGTCAAAAAATAGCACTTGACACGTGTCTGGCACAGTTTTTGGGCCGACTAAAGTGTCTGTCGTTTTCAAAATATTTTTTTCTGAGTATAAATATTATTCTGTCTCAATCTCAGCGTGCCTCAAATACCTTTTTGGGGTAGTCAAAAAATGGCACTTGACACGTGTATGGCCCAGTTTTTGGGCCACGATCCTTCAGCCAGACATTCGATTTTGTATTCAGCCATTACTAAAGAAGTGTTGCACAAATTTTCAGGGTGCCTCAAATACCTTCCCTAAAATGTTTAACAGCTCTTGGACTATTAGCGTTCAAGTAAAGGAACTCAGAAACAAAGGTATTTCTTATTTTAATTATTGAAATGTGGTTATTTTCTCTAAAGTAACATTTCTCTATAATCTACAACTTATGTCATACAAAAATTCTAATAAATTAAAAGTTATGTTAATTTTCTAAGTAATGCCTACGTTTTTCAATAGTTATGTTTTGAGCCATGTTAAACCAATGTTGAAAATCTTAATTTTTTAATGAATTTTTCTGAACTTTACAGGGGGTTTAAGATTTCGTTTGCTTTTTTTAATGTTGTTGTTGCCTTTCACGCTGCTGGAGCAGTGTTTAATTCAGACGCTTATCTCCGGAAGAGATTTCTGTTGCTCCGGGATGAGGTTGGGGGGGGGGAGGGCATTTTAGAGATCCGAGGTGGAAATTGCACTTTTGTCCATTAAAAAGCATAAAAATTCAAACCTTCCGGGACGACTTTTCAATGTTCCTGGGGGAATGTCCCCTCCCGGTCACCCCCTGCATTCAACACTGCGTTCGAGTGTATGATTTTAAACTTTAAATTATTTTTTCATTACCATTAACCTTTTTTTTCTCTATTTAAATATTAAGTATAATTTTAAACTGTTTCTTAGTTGGCTCTAAGCTTATCAACCTGGATTTTTAATGTACCTCTTTTTTTTTTAATTTTTATTGAAATTATTAAAAGTATTTCGTACCGACGTTCGTTTTATTTAATTCTTTAATAATTTCTCTTTTCTTTTGACGTAACTGCTTCTTAATCGGATGTGTATAAATCTTTTTATTTCCAAATTTTTGTAAAAATTTTAAATATGAATATTTTTAAATTTTTAGTTTTTCACGTCCGCAAATCAGGCATTTACCGGAGCAAATCGAAACGATATTCCGGTTCGTGAAATTATGACAGATATTGTTCTGGTTAGTGATCTGTGAAGTTATTAAAAACTCTTTTTACAATTTTATACATATGGCTTTTATTGTGCTGTCTATAACTTTTTTTTATTATTTAGAATTTTGAATGCAGTTTTTAAATTGTTTTTGTATGATTAGACATAAATTTGCTAAAGTTTAAAAAAAGAAAGTTTTTAGTCAACGATAATTTTGAAATAGCGTCCCTGTTCGTGGATTTTTCCATTTCGAGGCCTGACGCAAAAATTTTTTACTATTATTGATTGGTGCGTATTTTTGTAATGAATTGAAGCTAAATAACCACTTCAAAATCTCAATGTTATAGTGTTAATGTCAGATTTGAATATTGTTTATTTGTATTCTTACCCAGATAGCATGAACAATTGCAGCAAGATTAATTTTTTCTTGATATTTTCTTGTCACGAAAAATTTGAAGTAATAATATTGCCGCAAGGACATTACTAGGTACACGGAATATAATCAATTGCTTTCTTGCAACGCAACTTTGCTCTAAACCTGATACAACACTGTCATAAAATAACGACGTAAGCGAAAAATTCCTTTTGTTGGAAGGAGAACAGATATAAACGCGCATGCGCGGAAATTTTACAAAGACAAAATTACAACACTTCTTTATTGAATTCCATGAAGTAGCGCCATTGGATTAGCGTTCAAGTAAAGAACTCAGATATAAAGGTATTTATTATTTTAATTATTCAAATGTGATTCGGATATTTTTGTATTTTCTCTGTACAAACTACAACTTATTTCGATGTTTATTTACGGAGGAATGCTTACATTTTTTAAATAGTTTGGTTTTGGTCCATGTTAAGGCATTATTGAAAATTTTAATTTTTAAATGAATTTTTCTCAACTTTAAGGGGAATTTCTAAGATATCGTTTTAATTAATATTTGCCTTTTTTCTTGCTCACGCCGATCGAGCAGTGTTGAATTCAGATATTTTTCTCCGGGATTAATTTCTGCGGCTCTGGAGGGGGGATGAGACATTTTAGAGATTCGGTGTGAAAATTGTTTATTAAAAAGCATAAAATATCAAACCTTCCGGGGGGAATCCCCCTCCTCTTGAATTCAGCAGTGCGTTCGAATGTATTTTTAAATTTAAATTATCTTTTCATGGCCATTAAATCCCTTTCTATATATAAATATCAAGTATTTTAAACAGTTTCTTAGTGTGCTATTCTCCATGCTTCTTATCATGGACTTCTATTGTATCGCTATTTTCTAATTTTTATTAAAGTTATTAACAGTATTTCCTTCCGGCGTCGTTTTTATTTAATTCTTTAAAAATTTCTCTTTTCTTTTGACATAACTGCTTGTTAATCGGATGCGTATAAGTCGTTTTATTTCCTATTTTTCTTAAATTTTAAATACGAATATTTTGAAATTGTTAATTTTTCACGACAGCAAACCTGGGCTTGAAATGTGCAGAGCAAATCGGAACAATATTCCGGTTCATAAAATTATGACAAATATTGATCTGGTTTGCAGTGTTGTAATCGTAAAAAAAGTCAGAGGGTGTACGCTAAAGTCATGAACGTCATGTCTAGAGTATGTACGATATAGATTTATTCGAGAAACCGGGAGTATACGGAGCTTTTTAAAAAAATCCAGAATTTTTGCAATGAATTAGAGCTAAATAACTAAAATGCATTGACTAATTACTTGAACTCTCCCCCCCCTCCCCCCCCAAAAAAGTTATAGAATAGCTTTGTGTGATACTTAAAACCTCGGATACCATAGCACCAAAATATTATTTTAATAGTTACAAAATATATTTTTTTTTTATAATTAAAACTTTGGACCTTAAAACCTTAATTCCATTGTTATATTGTTAATGTCAGATTCGAAGACTATTTATTTGTGTTATTATTAAAGATGTTTCGTTTTGAATCCTTTTTCACATGTAAAATAGTTTTCAACTGCATCTTTATTTATTATTTTCTTCTATGATAACAATCTTTAATAAAATGTAATTCTTAAAAACCGACACTAGTCACCCGAAGTAAAATTTAACATTCAAGCTACTGTTAATTCTATGGACAGTTCTTTGCATATTTTGGGCTCACATTTTAATATTTTTTAATATTATTTTTTGCATAGGATACACCTGTTTGATATATATAGTTGTGCAATCGTACCTTTTCGAGCTTTTATGCAATTTTTTATATGCAGATACTTTCAATTTTGAAACCTGTTCTGAAAGTGAAACTGTACTCATATAAAAGAAAACTGTAACCAAAACCGAAAAAGTACAAAAGCACAACAATATATGGGGAATTCTCACAATCTTTTGACTTTTATGTCCCTGAATAATAATTTTTATTTTAATACTTTTTTTGTGTTTTTTTTATTTCATATACTGGAGAACATTCCATTGCATGATTGCATATAACAATATTAAGGAGATAAATAAGTTTTGGACGATGTTGGGGGTCCAAATACCAGGAAAACTCCTATGCCGTCCCGTCCCTGATGCTGATTTTTAAATTTGGAGCTGTCTGTATAAAATTGTTTCAATAAAAGTAATTCGATGTAATTTTTTTCCGAAACTGAGACAATTGTTTAATATAAATATTGTGCAAAAAATTAACCTGCACACATTTTTACGGTTGAAATTATTTTTTGAACTCTGTCCCTGGGTTTTTCATCCTTACCGTCCCTCTTGCTAAACTTATACAGAAAATCACTTCAGATGCAGCCACAGAATTTTTTTCAAGTTTTTTCTCATGGAGAAGTATGCTAGAGAAAGAATGTCTAAAATTCTTTGACAGGAAATTTACTGCAAAATTTAAATCAGCATTTAAATATCAATTTCAAGATCGTGGCTTTATTGGTAGTCTTACCGTCCCCAAGGTTTATTTCTGCACTTTTCGAGGTAAATTAAGAAAAAAAAATTATTTAATCCAATGTTAACAACTGTTTCTAGAAATCAATGAACATTGTGGCTATCACTTAGTCTTAACAAGATTTTCCTAAAAATAGGTGATAATTTTCCTTACCGTTCCATCCTTACAGTCCCTTTTTTTCCCATTTCGTCCCTTTTTTAATATACCTATTATTTTTTTTTTTTCAAAAAAAAATTATGGCCATTTTTTTTCCCATTCTGACCAGAAAACCAGAGTTCTAACTTTTTACGACTGCTATTTCATCTTCACCCAACACTTCATTTATAATGGCTGTTTCATAATAATGGAAGCCATCAGTCCATCAGAAGAAAATAATCCTTTCCAAAGATATAATCCTTCATTTGGCGCCCCTTGTTTCTGGCGCCCGGGGCACATGCCCTCTCTGCCCCTCCCCCTAGTTTCGGCCCTGACAGCAGGTCCTAAGCCTAGATCCTTGTGGACCAGGTCTGTACTTTCCCACTGGTATAATACAAAATTTAAAACTATCCCAGATGATGCTGTTACAACAGAGTGTGGTTTGTTTTTTATATACTGCTTTACCGAGGCACGTCCTAAAAAAAGGAATCGTCTGCTCATCTATGGAAAATTTTCCCTGATCTCCTGATAAATTCAAGCAGACACTACGGAATCTGTCGAGCATTTGCTGAACTTTCTATAATTTATTATTTATTCCTGGTGGTTTACTTGCTGTGTCGACAAAATGGAATGAATTTATCAAACTTAAAAATCAATCTCGTGGTATGCATATAACTCATATAAAACTTATAAATCATATATGGCATCTATAACTCAGAGCAGAAACATACAGTTCGTCACATGTGCATATTATATATCTAATACTGTCCATTTTAAATAGAAATCATGAATAGTACAAACCTATTAATTTAAAATTGGTCAGCTTTAAAAATGTAATTAATAAAAAATAAATTGCTAAAAACATAAGTTAAAAAAAATCACTTAAATTTTTTATATATATATATTAGGAATTGTATCTATTTTGGAAATGGTAAATGTCGGACCCGCACAATTGTGTGGTTCATTTGTTTTTCAACTTTTGTGAAGCCTAATTAAATTTATCAAAGACAAAATCAATTAAAATCATGAATAAACTATATGAAAAGAAATATTAAATCCAAGCAAACATTATAAATCATATTTAAATGAAATTACGACAGTTCATACTTTTTGTCTATTGCTGTCAGATGATATAGTCTTTTTAAAAGCAGAAAATATAACCCTGTATTGTAGATGGTACCCCCTAGTTGTGTCTTATCAAAACATCTCAAGCCAATTAACTCTTATAAATGTGCGGATTTGGTTTTAAATCGCACAAAAACAGGAGGTACTCATTCTCTTTTACTTTAGTAATCGCCCGTACAATTGTGTGGGTCAGGGCGTAAAGGGTTAAGAGGCTACTTCAGTCAAGCGGAAACACCAATTCGCCAGTGTTAATCCAATAAGATAATTTTTTTAAGGTAACTCGGTTGCATTTCAATATTTTTAAATTATTTTTTTTATATACTTTCACCTTTCGAGCCGGTATAAACAGTGAAAAGAGTGAAAGTGTCCGCACAAAAAAAAAAAAAAAAAAAAAAAAAAAAGAAAAAAAAAAGAAAGAAAGAAAATTAAATAAAAACTTCAACGAACTTAAAATAAAGTAAAAACCGCAATTGCAGAAATTTACCTCAGCTAGTGATGGGCGATAACGAGATGTTTTTCTCGATTTTCTCGATTGTATGGACATCTCGATATTTTTCGATTGTGTAAATTTTTTCTCGATGACTACAGTTTGCAAATTTCTTTTATAAATCATATATTATGTATTATATACGTCATACATTTATCAAGAATCGTCTGCGGGTGAACTGGAATGAGTCGATGTTAATAAAGACTGGGTGACTTCGACCGCTAGCGGGCCCCTCCTTTAATCGGGCCCCTAATTTATACGTAATCTTGTAATATGAAATCACGATCAGGTTACCCGCTATATAGGGCACTGATATATGATAGCAGGCGGGTGTGGTGTGCACGCACTACAAAATCTTGTAAAAAATATAATATCGAAACGAATGAACCTCGGACCAGATCTCTTGGGGGAGGGGTCAAAGCGAGCGGAGGAGCACATCAGCTGCATAATATGATTAAGTCGTCACAGGTCTTTTGGCCTTTCCAACCATATGTCACATGAGAAGTCTGGATCTGAATTTATAAAAATGCCCTCCCCGTGGGGGCAAAGGGGGGGGAGGGGTGCGGGAGGTGGATAACATGAGTAAGTGGTCATAAGCCTTTCCAACAATATGTCACATGAGGGGTCTCGGTTAAATTTAGAAAAACACCCCCGTGGGGGAAAAGTGGGGGGGTGGCGGTCACCGGAGGTGCATTACATCAATAAGTAGTCACAGACCTTCCCAACGATATCTCACATGTGGGGTCTTGGCTAAATTTGGAAAAGTGTCCCCCGGGGGTCAAAATGGGGTGATGGACACCGGAGGAGCATAACATCAATAAGTAGTCACAGACCTTTCCAACGATATCTCACATGAGGGGTCTTGGCTAAATTTGAAAAAGTGCCCCCGAGGGGGGGGGGCAAAATGGTGGTGGGGACACCGTAGGTACATAACATCAATAAGTAGTCACAGACCTTTCCAACGATATCTCACACGAGGGGTCTTGACTAAATTTGAAAAAGTGTCCCCCCCGGGGGGGACAAAGAGGGGGGAGACTGTTACCGGAAGTGCATAACATCAATAAGTAGTCACAGACCTTTTCAACGATATCTTGCAAGAGGGGTATTGACTAAATTAGGAAAAGTTTCCTCCGGGGAGGGGGGGAGTGTGTGGGGGGGGGCGGCCACCGGAAGTGCATAGCATCAATAAGTAGTCACAAACCTTTCCAACGATATGTCACATGAGGGGTCTTGGCTAAATTTGGAAAAGTGTCCTGAAATTTCATATATTATAAATAATATTTAGCGGAGGGCTCCATAAAAAAATCCGATCTAAAATGATAAAAACGGAAAAACACTACCCTCGCAGTGGGGGCCAAATTGGGGAGGGGAGGAAGAAAGTCTCATAATATGAAAGAGTCATCCGAGAGCTTACCGATGACGCATGACTGGTCAAAAAAAAGTTTGAAAATTGCTCCCCCTCCCTCCCCCCGTGGACCCACTCTTTCGCCCCGGAATTCACACAGCCGCCACTTTAAAATTTTTATGTTCAATAAATAATATTTCCCGGAAGACTGCATAAAAAACCCACATCTAAAGTGATATTTAAATTTATTATAGAAATCGGCTACGGTTTTAAAAATTTGTTCGCCCCTTCCCCATCCCCCTTTGGGCGAAGAAAGGTTCATAGTATGAAAGAGTGGTCAAAGGGCTTTTCGATTATATGCCACAGGAAGGGTTCGGTAAAATTTTTTTAATTGCACCCCGCATTACTCCACTCTCACGTCCTCCTCCCTCGAAATCACCCAACCCACCTTCTTCTTTGAAATTTTTATATTTAATTAATAATTTTTATCGGAGGGCTCCAGGTATGTGACATCTTGGTAGGGCTAAAATAAGAGATACTTTGAAAATTAGGGCTTCATTTCACAGCTCATTGTCATGCCTCTTTCTCTATCTCGTCCCTTGGTACTCTCGATAAATTTTCTTACTTTTCTTCTCTGCCGAGGACGAGAGAAATCCTCGCAAAGCTTCTCATAGCGAAATGTTGAAAAGCGCGAGAGAAATCCTCGAAAGACTTTTCTTTGGGAGATTTCGAAAAGGACGAGTAAAACCAGCGAGAGGCTTCCCATCGGGAAAGGTTGAAAACGGCGAGATAAACTCCCGAGAGACTTCCCATCCCGAAAGGTTTAAAACCGCGAGAGAACCAACCATCGAGCAGCTTCCCGTCTGGAAGCGTCGAAATGCTGGAAAAATCATCGAGATGAGATTTGCCGAAATGCGAGATGGAAATGAAGCTTTCAGAGTCAAACTTACCGCATTCCTGGTTTAAGTCATAATTTCTCAAAGGAGTCCATCTGCTTAACCAATCTCTTTTTAACTCGCAGTCTACCTAAGCCTGAGAGCTAATGTACCCGTCGGTTCTGTGTGTATGCATGTACGTACGTACGTATGTATGTACGTAACGCGATAACTCTTGATTAAAATGTACGATTTGCTTCAAATTTTTTTATGTTCATTCTGATAAGGCGTTCCGCTGATTAGTTTGACAGTTCATTGGTTAAGGATAAAGGGAGAGAAGGGGGGCTGCCCCCCCTCCTTAATTTAGATAAATAGGTTTTTCATGCAGAATTATTCGATTTGCTCCAAATTTCGTATACCGGTTTATTATGTTAAGGAGCTTCCCTGATTAAACTTGGAGGTTCATTAGTTAAGTATGAAGGGGGAAAAGGGGGGTAGACCCCCTCCTTAATTTAGATAAATGGGTTTTTCATGCAGAATTATTCGATTTGCTCCAAATTTGGTATACCGGTTCATTATGTTAAGAAGTTGCCTTGATTAGATTTGGAGGTTTACGGGTTAAGTATAAAGGGGGAAAAGGGGGCTGGACCCCCCCCCCCCCCTTAACTAAGATAAATGGACTTTTCATGCAGAATTATTCGATTTGCTCCAAATTTGGTATACCGGTTTATTATGTTAAGGAGCTTCCCTGATTAAACTTGGAAGTTCATTGGTTAAGGATAAAGGGGGAGAAGGGGGGCTGGTCCGCCCTCCCTTAATTTAGATAAATGGGTTTTTCATGCACAATTATTCGATTTGTTCCAAATTTGGTATACCGGTTTATTATGTTAAGGAGCTTCCCGGATTAAACTTGGAAGTTCATTAGTTAAGTATAAAGGGGGGTAGACCCCCTCCTTAATTTAGATAAAGGGGTTTTTCATGCAGAATTATTCGATTTGCTCCAAATTTGGGATACCGGTTTATTATGTTAAGAAGCTGCCTTGATTAGATTTGGAGGTTTATGGGTTAAGTATAGTTTTAGTTAAGTAAGGTTTAGATAAATGGGTTTTTCATGCAGAATTATTCGATTTGCTTCAAATTTAATATACCGATTTATTCCGATATGGCGCTTCCTTTATTAGATTTGGAGGTTCATTGATTAAGTATACAAGGGCGAAAAGGGGGCAAGTCCCCTCCCCTTAATTTAGATAAATGGATTTTCATGGAGAATTATTCAATTTACTTTAATTTTTTTTTTCTATGTTCGTTCTGATAAGGAGCTTTCCTGATTAGATTTGGAGGTTCATTAGTTAAGTATAAAAGGGTTAAATTGGTTAAACCACCCTTAATTTAGCGATATGTTTCTTTTTTTCATGCAGAATTATCTGATTTGCTTCAAATTTGATATACTAATTTATTATAGTTAAGGAGTTTTCCTGATTAGATTTGGAGGTTCATTGGTTAAGTATAAAAGAGGCAAACGGGGGGATATTTCCCTTCATTTATTTTTTGAGGGGCATTATTCTTTGAAATAAGAGTATAATATGCAATTAGTGTGAATAACCTGTGAGCTCAATGCCATCAGTTTAACTGGCACTTATCTTTTTATTGCTATTAACCGATGTGGGTTATGAAGCATAGTGGTTTATGCATTCAGTCCTGTATAGTCCTAGTTTCAAACTTTACTGTTAAATTTAGTGTCATTTTGCCCCGAATTTTCAATGTTTCTCTTATTTTAGCTCTGCCAAACTGCCCCATACCTGGAGACTCAGATAAATACTATTTATTAAATACAAAAAGTTCAAAGAGGAAGGTGAGTGAATTCTGGGGGGCGCGAGAGTGGACAAAGGGGGGGCGAGTAATTTTCAAACTTTTACCAAACCTCTCCTTGACATATCATCGGAAAGTCCTTTCACCATTCTTTTATATTATGAACCTTTCTCCTCCTAGAGTTGATTTCCTGAAGGGGGGGGGGAGGGGAGCTGTGCGGGGGTGATTTTTTTTTTTTAATTGTAGAGATTTCTACAATAAATATCATTAAATGAGGTTTTTTAATGGAGCCCTCCGATAAATATTATTTATTAAATATAAAATTTTAAAAGTGGGGCTGCGTGATTTCCGGATATATTCTGGGATAAAAGAGTGAACCCATGTGGGAGGGGTAGATTTCAAACTTTTTTTGGACCAGTCATTTGATATATCATCGGAAAGTTTTCGGTTATCATCGGAAAGTTACTCTTTCATATTATGAACCTTTCTTCTTCCCACCCTAGTTTGGCGCCCCGAGAGAGGCACTTTTCGAACTTTTTTGAAATCGTAGCGTTTTTAAACATTTTAGATCGGATTTTTTTACGGAGCCCTCCGATAAATAATTTTTAATATATGAAAATTTCAAAGAGAAGGATGGGCAGGGTATATTTCGGGGGGGTGGGGGGTGGGGGGGTATGATAATTGGAATTCTGGGAGTTGGGACTATTTTCTATCATTTGCTGACACCCCTCATGTGATATATCATTGGAAAGCTCTGTGACTACTATTTCATTTTATATATCGCCCGCGCCCATCCCCTTACTTTGCCCCCGCGCGGGGCACTTTTCTAAATTTAGCCGACACCCCTCATGTGACATATCGTTGGAAAGTCCTGTGACCACTTATTCATATTATGCACTTTCCTTGCCCCTCCCCCCCTACTTTGCTCCCCGCGGGTGTTCGTTTAATGTATTCCAGTCGAATCTAAAAATGGGGAAATTAAAGATCCAATCTCAAATGACGTAGAAAAATCAATAAAAATTTTTGATCCCTTTTATCATCCTTTAGTTCATGTTTTTGCCACTAGGGGGTGCTTTTGATTCTTATTTTTTGGCCATTTTGGTGCTAATTACCGAAAAATTCTAATTTTTTATACTTAAACTCCCCTTACCGCTTCATAGCTACTCGCGTTTTTTCAGCTTTTTTTCAACCAGGGGGCAACCTTAAGAGACTTTTCCAGTCTTATGGCTCCTTTATAGCCTCCCTTTGGTTTGTTGTTTTTTTATTCCATCAGTTTTCAGTTACCCTATATTTAATAAAATCTGCCTTATATATATGTAAAAACAATGATTTCAATAATCGATTCCAGAACATCTCCTTTGTAGATTCTCGAAAGTAATCGATGACTGTATCGATTGTGTATTTTACGATAACGATTTTTTTCGATTGGTAAATTTTCGAGAATCGCCCATCACTAAGCCCTATCACTACTATGAAATTGTCGGCCAGAATAATAGCTAAGTTTTCCAATAACTGTTTTTAGCTTTTCTCGTTATAATCGATTGTAAAACATCTTGATTGTAGATTCTAGGAATTAATCGATGGCTGTATCGATTGTGATTTTTTACGATGACGATTTTTCTCGATTGTCGAATTCTCGAGAATCGCCCATCACTAACCTCAGCTATCCAATGCAAAAGAAAAAGTCTTTTTAAAATATAAAAATACAGACGAGATATTTTAAAAAATATATCTCGTTGGATTAACATTAGCGATTCGGTCATTTTGCCTGAAGAGTTATAATTTGTGATCACCTTTAGAACTAAATCTAACAAAGACAGGGCCAACCTTGTTAATCACAGATTTTGATTATTTTAATATATGTTGTAGGGTAGAGACCACTTAGTGTCAGGTTCAACGGATTTTATCCAACGCTCCATTGTTCCTGAGAAACCAGGGGGGTCTAATAGTCGTACACAACTTAAATACTTACTTTGGTGCCAAGCTGGTAGGTTGGTCGTAGCTCAGTTGGTATGGCGTTAGCCGGCTGATCCGTCGGTTCCGGTTTCGATACCTGAATGCGCTGCGTTTTTTTTTCTCCTTTTTTGTTTTATAAATATATTTGTAATTATAATTTAATAATTTCAATTAAAAATTTTATTATCATACATTAATTATAATGTTAACAAACTTATATTTATCATTTTTTATTTTTAAACTATTATTTTTCATCCTTTAAAGAGGTTAAAAAAGAAATTGAATCTATTATTGAATGATAAAAATTCGAAAATCGTGACAAAATCTGTAGTGGCGTCATCTACATCATCATGGCGGTATCATCAAGGTATGATAAAATAAAAGAATATTCAAATAAAATAAAAATAAAAGCAGGAAGAAGATAAAGGAGAAACCAAAATAACTGAAAGCGCAAGCATACGTATTACAAATTTAAAAATCTTTAATATGTAGAAAATCGGTTGTAATTTAACTCTAATGCTAATTTTTAATATAATTATGCTTGTTACTTTAAAAACTGAATAATAGTACTGTCGCATTGACTTCCTTTGTTAAAGCAATGCGTAAATGATGTTTCTTTAAACTCACGAATTGACACAATTGTTCAGTATCATTGCATCGATAAAGAATATATGAAATATATTTTAAATGTGATTTAAAAAAAATTAACAGTTTTATGATATTTTATTACAACTAATTAGTTAAAAGTAAAAAATTAAATAGGTTAAAATTATAATTGATATGTAATATTATAAATTTTAATTGACAATCAGATTATTAAGTTATACTTACAAGTATATTTATAAAACAAAAAATGAGAAAAAAACGCAGCGCATTCAGGTATCGAACCCGGAACCTACGGATCAGCCGGCAAACGCCATACCAACTGAGCTACGACCAACCGATCAATTTGACACCAAAGTAAGTATTTAAGTCGTGTACGACTATGAGACCCCCTGGTTTCTCAAGAACTAAGGAGCGTTGGATAAAATCCGTTGAACCTGACTCTAAGGGGTCTCTACCCTACAACATATATTAAAATAATCAAAATCTGTGATTAACAACGTTGTCCCTCTCCTTGTAAGCAGGATTCTTGAAAACTGTGAAAATTTAACTTGTAACTTTTAAAATGCACTCTATTGTTTCTCTCTTTTAGGATGCAAAGACACGTAAATAATATATAGAAGAATGTTAAATAATTGTATGTTAATTTGGTAAATATTATGTTAATACTTTGTATTAGAAACTATTATTTGTAGCTGTGTGAAAATAAACTTTGTAATTTAATAGACTGTATTGTTTTATTATAACTTTGTTCTTTTTAAATTCTTGAAACTTTTCAAATATTTTGTTTTTGTGGAATTATATTTAATCAGATTTGTGAATAGGGGCCATCCAGAAATGATGTCACGCTTGGAGGGGGGGAGGAGGGATTCGTGAAATTGTGACAGTTTGTGACAAGGGGGTGGGAGGGGGTAAGAAGAAGTCTGACATCACACATTTTGGTTAAACATTAGAGGTCTTACTAACATTGCATAAATATTAGAGGACTTACTATTCCCGAGGATGAGTGCGATGCCAAAATATCTGTGTACTTTATGGACGAGCATATATTTTCTCCAAGGGAGGAAGAGTCGTTATAGTAAATGATTCGGAGTAATTTCTATTTTATGATTTAATATATAATTTTATAAATGTTCATATTAATGTGACAAATGAAATGTTATGGCAATTCCATTTAAGTAAAACTAATATTGAGGCTTCTTCTTCAAAATCAATCTGTTTTAAAGTATTTTGTGTTCATAAAGTAAATATAGGATTTAAAAACCAAATATATTAAATTCCATTTCAAATTCTAAAATACTACTGTTTTCAATTGCTCTTTCATATTAATATTTTATTATTATTGTATATTATGTTTTTTGTTATAAACCGTAATCTTATTTCATATAAAATAAATACACGAATCAGTTTTATTGTTATGCTCACAAATGTCATTAAAACACATAGTTAAAGTTCAAAAATAAAATTTGAAATATGACCTATAACATAGTGCTTTGTTTCTGAGCTGCAAGTATATATTTATGTAATATAGCGTGACATGTGACAAGGGGAGGGGAGGGGGTATGGTGAAGAGTGACATATTGTGTTAAAAGGAAGGAGGGGGGTTAAAAATGTTGAAAAAAAAGTGTGACATCATTTATGGATCGCCCCATAGGGAAATTTTAATTTTAAAATGAGTTTTTTTTTCCTTCTGGAATTTAATAAGTTTTAGCAATATATTCCACTCTGGCCAAAAAGAAATGAAAATAAATTACATTTTCTTTAATAAAATTATATATGAAATTAAAATTGAGGGTGTGTGTTTATACTCATCTAGGTTTGCTTTGCATTGGTTATGTACATGGACCACTTATTTTTAGATAATGTTTTTAATTACCTTCTAAGAATTAGAAGGGAATAAGCAACTAATTGAGAATTGGCGAGTCTAATAAAACTTCTAAACAAATTAAGGTATATTATTGGAAGTTATTGGAGCTTACCAGGTAGTTGAATGGTTAGCCCTGTGGCCTCCGATTCAACTATGTCGGGTTTAATTCCTGCGGTTGTGGGAGTATATTTGTGGTGATTTGGAATCTACTTTAAGCTATATGTACTTGTTACTCGGTCTTATGTAGCATAAAAATGTCAAGCATTTGACAAACCTCCGATTATGTGGAATCCTGCACAAAACTCGCACAACCTTCAAAAGTACGACTATTAGCGTACAGATAAAAAATATACAATCAAAACTTGAGTAGAAATGCCGCAACTAGTGACCATTCACCAAAGTTTGGGAAGAATTTCATTTTGATACTAAAAATGAATATTCGATGAGTCCTTAAAAAATAAAGTTCTTTTATCATGTTTTGGGGGCATTTTTAACTCAGGGAGCGGGAGGGGCAAACTAAATTTTTTTTTAGGTATGTTAAGAGACAGGTATCGTTTATTATTATTATTATTATTATTATTATTATTTAATGGAATGATTACCATTTGCAAATTGATACGATCATTTGTTACATAGTTACGACAAGTTTTATGAATACGAAGTCGAAAACTATAATTTGGTGCAGGTACCGTACGTTTTTACAGCAGCAACTGATAGCATTCAAGAAAATTTATCTGGTAAGAACTTCATTTTGGCACTAGAAATGTAGATACGATTTGTTCCCCCAAAATCAAGTTGAATCATCGTGGGGTTCTTTTTGAGGAGGGGGGGGGGGGTGACTTTAACACGTATGGGCGAACAGAACTTGTTTTTAAAATGTCAAATGGGGTATCGTTTGTTGTGAATTTTTTTATTCTGAATCAAATGATATCACAAGCAAGCCGATACAATCATTGTTTACAAAGTTAGGCCAGATTATAAGTAGTGGATTTTGGTAAATTTAATGACTTTGAAATAAACTCAAAATTATCCTGATTTTAACTATTGCTATTTTGAAGACATTTAATAGTTTTGAGATGACTTAATACAGGGCTCCCAAATAGTCCGCCAACTGGATACCAATATTATTTTAGAAAAAAATTCTTTTTAGATTTTTCTTACAAACCGCCCCGGAAACACATTTGAAAGTTAATTCTAGCGCAAACCTACCATAAATTTTTCTGTTAAAATTTATTGGTATTCAGTTAGTGGACCATTTGGGAGCCCTGCTTAATATGATATAAAAAACTCTTTTTAAACGTAAAATAAATGTGACAAAACTATGTAAAAAATAAAATATAATTTTCCACTTTGCATTGATAAAATCTTTTCTGTAACTTTCTTATAGATGTTCGTATCGACTTGCCGATAATGTTATTCAAATACATACGAAACGATATCCCACTTGACCTATTTAAAAAAAAAGTTGAATTTTCTCCCCTCGAGCTAAAATACCCATCAAAAAATGCCCCCCCCCCCCCAAAAAAAAAACACAGTAAAACAACTTTACATTTTGGAGACTCATCGGATCTTAATTTGTAGTGCCAAAACGAGGTTTGTCTCAAGCTTTCGTGAATAGCAATCACTTGTTACTGTAAAAACCTATTTTGCCTGCAAAAGACTTTGTATTAATAAAACCTGCCGTAACTTTGTAAGAAATGATCGTATTGACTTGCTGATGATTTCACCTGATTCGGAATTATAAAAAACACAATAAACAATATCCCATTTCCCCTACTTATTTATTTATTTTTAGTTACCCCCCTCCCTGAGCTAACAATGCCCTCTTTTGCGCAAAAAACATGATAAAACAACATTATTTTTTTAGTACTCATTGGATCTTCATTTTTAGTATCAAAACGAAGTTCTTCCCAAATTTGGGTGAATGGGCACCTGTTGTCTCAAAAAATCCTATTTTACCTGTGTACTACACGCAAAATTCAGAGAATTGACAACATTTCAATGAAATTACTACATATTTGCAGCTATACTTGTCATGACAAGATTCCGAGTTTGCAATTCATTTGCAGATGTTCTGACATGACAATATTGCAAATTTACAATGCGTTTGCAAATAGTCTGACATCGCAATATTACTAGTTTGCTATGAGTTTGCAGTAAGATTGATGCAACAAGATTGCAACTTGCACGACAACTTAGCTGCAAGTTCAAAGTATGGTGACTTCGGAGTTTGCATAATCTTGTTGCAGTCTTGTTATGAACTTTCAGACTTGTCATGCTGAGCTTGCTGCAACATTGCAAATCTGCAAAGTAAGATTGCTGAAAATTTTCTGCAAACTAAAATTGCTATCTGGGATGTTATCGTAATTTTGTGGAAGAGGTTTTATCAGAATTACTTCAAGATGTTTTGTTCGCCAATCCTAATCAAGTGTAGATTCAACATGAAGGAGTGGCTGCCCATTTTAGTTTAACACGATTGCTTGGATATCACTTTTGGGGTGCGATGGATTGGCTTCGAATTGACCAGTCCGTTGGCCATCCCGATTCCCAGATAGCATGAACATTAGCAGCAAGTTTGATTTTTTCTGATATTATCTTGCCGTGACAAATTTGAATTGAGAAATTCGCAGCAAATCTCCCGCAAGGTATAACATCACCCACTTACATGAGTAGTTTGTTGTGAAACTGATGCAAGACTGTCTTTAATTCACGAAAGTGAGGAAAGCAAAAAATCCATCTCTTGAAATAATAGACAATCGGCACATACGCAGAAATTGCAGAAATTTTATTCGGTAGGCACATCTTTATCTAAACGCTACTTATTAAATACCAAAAAATGCTCGAAATGAAAAGTACAAATATTACCTAAATTTGTTTATGGTGATAAAACCGATGCATGCACCTTCTGACGGCGCTTTCGCATCAATAGACTTGATCAGGTCTATGGACCCCTTCGAAGGGGTTAAGCTTATAGTATGACATGGAAAGATTACTACTTTGCAGTACGTTTGCAGTATTTTGGATTACTTGTTTGCCATTAGTTTGCAATAAATTTGATACAGTATAAATTTAACTTGCACGACAAGTTAGCTGCAAGTTCAAAGTGTGGTGACTTCGGCGTTTGCGTTATCTTGCTGCAGTCTTGTTATGAACTTTCAGTCTTGTCATGCTGAGCTTACTGCAACTTCGCAGGTTTTTAAAGCAAGGCTGTTGCAAATTTTCTGCAAACTAAAAATGCTATGTGGGTTAGAGTCCTGCATCAGGTCAGGGTGTGTTGGTTACTAAATTTTTTCGTTACGAGTTCGAGTTTACTTTGTTCCTGTCTCAGATTAGATTGACTCTAATTATATAAGATTTCAGTTTAGTTGAATTTTGTTAAAATTCTTTCTTAATAGGACTAGTTTTACGTGAAGAACCTGTGTAATTAGTATTTATTTATTCCAGAAAACGTTTATAAACATGACGTATGCAACTACATACACAATACTCAACAATTAATGTTTGTGATTAAAATATGCTACACTATACACTATACTCCGAAAAAGCTTGTGAATAAATGGTATGCTACATAATACACGCCTGTGAACAAGTGACAGATACCGTGTGTAAGTGAACTGTTAACACGAACTCCCGGCAGATGGAAGCACCACAAGTTTTCATCAATCCGGAACTTATTTCATCTCGACGCTCACAGATGGCCACACCATGCAGTGACGTTACGCAATTAAACTCTGAAGCTTCATTTAACAATGAAAACTGCTGACTTATGTACTATTTTCTGTCTCAACCCTTTGAACAGTTTTCGGGACCCCAGATTTTATCAGTCTGCTTTAAAATCTCAATGCAATAACAACACGCTTGTGGTGTTCGACGTCTTCTATTGTTCTTCGGAGGAAGCGACAGCTCCTACTTAAAAATGACACATAACAACGTCTTATAGACAGTTTGAACTGTCTAAATTTATCTATGTCACTCATATATTAACTAACCGTGTTTCTTCTCCTATTTTCTCATAGTAGTCCAGAATAAAATTGTGATTCTTCAAGATCTCGTGTTTTCTGAAGAGTACACGCACAAAACGGAATTGCAGGATTTCCGTTCATATACTTCAATAAAGCTTATTTCTTTCAGATAAAAAGCACGGAATAGATCCAGCTACTTACAGAGAATACAGGTAGCACCTTTCCATTTTACATCTAAATATATTTTTGTCTGCCTGAGTAAGTTGTTTTGGCTGACGCCATCGATAAAATCACTCACTGCTCCCTTATTTTTCATTAGATTATGAGAGACTGAGGCATAAATTAAGGGACGTGAGATGTGAAATATAAATATAAAACCCAGAAAATGAAAAATGAATATATATATTATTTAATGATATAAAAAGAGCATTCTATATAATTTTATGATATACAGAAAAAAAAATAGTTTTTTTTCATGAATGTTGATAAAACAAAAACATATAGTTTTTTCATGAATATTGATAAATGATATATTAATATGCACATATATGAAAGTGAAACATTTATATAGTATCATAACAAATTGAATATCAGAAATAATTTTTAACTGTATATTGATATCATATATAAATAACATTATGGCAGTCCATAAAGATTTAGCGTGCATAGAAAAACTTAATGATACCAATTATTTAAATTGGTCGTTCAGGTTAGAGAACATGCTCATTAAAGACGACCTCTTTAAATATTGTTTAGAGGCCCCACCCGCTACACCAGACACCGCTATACACGAAAAATAGCACTACGCCAAAGCCATTATAAACCTTTGTATTGAAGACAGTCAAATAGTTAATGTTAGGAATCTTCAAACCCCAAAGAGATTTGGGATAAGCTCAACTCCATACACCAGGGGGCAAACTTATCGTCGAAACTTTTTTTACTTAGGAAACTTTATTCCCAGAAATTGCATGAAGGGGGAAATATTATAGAGCATATAAATAACATTTTAATTATTAGACAAAAACTGTCAGGAATCGGCGAAGAGATAAGCGAGTCACATATTGTTGCTATTTTGCTATGCTCGCTGCCTCCATCATATGCAACATTAATTACTGCCCTTGAATCCCGAGATGAAGACGATCTCAAATTGGAATTCGTTAAAAATAAGTTAATTGATGAGTTTTCTCATCGCTTAGAAAACAAAATCAACGGTTCTCATACGAAACAAACAGCGTACAACATTGAGAGTAGAAACGCCAACTCACACCCCGTCGATACGGCATATAAAGCAATAAACAAAAACTATAAAAACAAAAAATTTTGCAGTTTCTGTTCCCGGTCTGTTCATTATAGAAATGAGTGTTTTCAATTAAAAAACAAAGAAAAATATAATTCGCAAAAGAGTAATTATAGAAACGAATACAACAGAAACACTAACTACAACAATAGCGGTAGTTACAGATCCAACACCGCCAACTACAAAGATCAACCCAAAAATAAAGACCACTCATCTAATTTTTGCTTTAACAGCAAAATAAATACATCTAGTGAGAAAAACGACTCAAATGTTCCTCTTCCCCCAGTTGAACATAAAATTGAAAATGAATCCACACTAGTTAACGAAGCACATACAAGAAACCCTAACACATATATCATTGATTCGGGCTGTACAAGACATGTAACATCCACAAAAGAGCACTTCACAACATTTACACCAGGGAATTTTGGTAACATCACAATAGCTAACGGGAAAAGATTAAATTCTCTAGGTTTGGGTGAAGTAACGCTAAACACAGATCTGAAAAATAGTATAACACTTAAGGACGTGCTGTATTGTCCAGAATTAAAGAGTAACCTTTTATCAGTAAAAAAGGCAACAGATAATGATATAAAAGTAATTTTCGAGAAAGAAACATGTTTTTTTGTTAAAGATAACACCACTATCTTAATTGCTAAACTGAACAACAACCTCTACGAAATAAATCCCAGAGATGAGTACGGTTACACCTTAAGTACACAAACCTCATGTAATAGTGATAACTGTATATTCAAATGGCACCGGAGACTGGGCCACAAAAATTTTGACGCGATTAAATATCTCGTAAATCATAAATTAGCTGAGGGAATAGTCATAAACAACTGCAAGCATGAGACATATTGCACTAAGTGTATTGAGGGGAAACTTTCGGTTTTGCCCTACCCTAAATCAGCTAAAAATAGAAGCAAAGAAATATGTTCACTTGCACATTCCGATTTATGTGGACCTATGGAGACTCAAATTCCAGGAGGAAAGCGTTATTTCACAACTTTTACGGACGGCTACAGTCGGTTCACTATGACGTATCTATTAGCACATAAATCTGAAGCGGTAGAGAAATTAAAGCAGTACGTAGCCCTGACAAAAAATAAATTCGGGAAGGTAATAAAAGCTATAATGTCAGATAACGCCAAAGAATATCTTGGGGAGAGTTTCGAAAACTACTTAGCCGAAAACGGCATAGAAAGACAGTTGAGTGTCCCGTACAGTAGCCCCCAAAACGGGGTTTCTGAGAGAAAGAACAGAACAATCGTTGAAATGGCACGTACTATGCTGTCAGATGCAAAATTGCCTAAGAATTTCTGGGGGGAAGCGGTGATGACAGCCACATATTTAACCAACCGACTGCTGACGAACGCAAATGAAAATCACGCCTCACCATACGAATTGTGGAATAATAGGAAGCCCGACCTATCAAACATTAAGACTTTTGGGTGTAAGGCATTTGCCTACGTAGATAAATCAAAAAGAACTAAATTTGATGAAAAGGCAATTGAAGGGGTCATGATGGGATATGATTTTCGAAGCAAAGGATACAGAATTCATACGGGGAATAACAACATAATAATTTCAAGAACCGTAAAATTTATTAAAGAGGGTACTAAATGTGAGGAAGTTAATGATATTCAAGAAAACAAAAATGACGCTCCAACACCGGCGGAAAACATCAAAATTGACTTAACGAATGATAAGGAAGATCAAATTGAAACCACGGTGGAAAATAATCCCGAACCGAGAAGGTCACATAGGCAAAACAGGGGCGTACCTCCGAATCGTTTTGGAATAACTGTAAATTTGTGTAAAATTGAGGAACCTAAATCGTGGACCGAATTACAAAACATTGAGGACACGGAAATAAAAAATAAGTGGTTGGAAGCGACAAATGAAGAAATGAATTCGCTACATCAAAACAAAACGTGGAAATTAATCAAAGCTATACCGGGAAAGCGCGTCATAGGGTCAAGGTGAACCTTTAAGGCTAAAAGAGGGGCCGATGGAACTGTAGAAAGGTATAAGGCCAGGTTAGTGGCCAAGGGGTACTCACAAAAATATGGATGTGATTACGACGAAACTTATGCACCCGTCGTATCACATACCACATTGAGAGCATTTTTAAATGCAGCCGTTTACAAAAATTTAAACGTGACGCACCTTGACGTCAAAACCGCCTTCCTACACGGCACGCTTGAGGAGGAAGTCTATATGTATCAACCGGAAGGGTATTTAAAGAAAGGGGAGGAAGAAAAGGTGTGTAAATTGAATAAAGCCATTTATGGCCTCAAACAAGCCGCCAGGGCGTGGAATTTAAAGATTAACCAATCCCTACGGAACTTAAATTTCACAGAATGCGAATCGGACCAATGTCTGTTTAAGAGAATCAAAAACGGGGAAATCGCATATGTTATCGTCTACGTGGACGATATTCTCGTAGCAGGTAATAAAGAAGATACGCACGAGATTTATACTCAATTATCGAGGGAATATGAAATTAAAAACTTGGGACATGTAACACAGTATTTAGGGATTAATATAACAAAAACAGAAAACGGTAATTTACAACTCGATCAGGAGCACAAAATATTAGAAATAGCGGAAAAGTTCAACTTAACCCTTAGCAAACCCACCTACACGCCGATGTGCACTAATTATTTTAATTTGGATCCAGAGGGAAAACTAATGGAAAATAACACAAGGTACAGACAAGCAATAGGCGGATTATTATACATCGCGACACTAACAAGACCCGACATCGCGGCGATAGTTAACCTCTTGGGGAGGAGGAATGAGTCGCCAAGACAAGTTGATTGGGAAGCCATAGAAAAACTGATCAGATACCTGATGACTACTAGAAAAATGAAATTCGTTATTGACAAGTCGAAGCCACCGATCCTCAAAGTATACAGTGACGCCGATTGGGCGAATGACAGGGTAGACAGGAAGTCTACCACAGGCAACCTATTTAAATTAGGGAATAACCCACTAACGTGGCTTTCTAGGAAACAATCCAGCGTAGCATTGTCATCAATTGAAGCCGAATACATTGCGGCGTCAACCGCTACGCAAGAGATCAAGTGGTTATTAAACCTACTTAGCGATCTCGAATTACCTCAACAATTACCAATAGAAATCTACGAGGACAGCTTGTCCGCCATAAAACTCACTAAGAATGAAAAAGCACAGACCAAGACTAAACACATTGAGGTGAAATATCATCATATAAGACACCAATACGAAAGTGGCATAATTAAAATTGTTTATTGCCCAACCAAGCAAATGCTTGCAGATATCCTCACCAAGCCACTTCCAAAAACTCAATTTGAGTTTCTAAGAAAAGAAATGCAACTAACTATGGGATAGATTCTTCCCGTAAAAAGGAGGAATGTTAAAATTCTTTCTTAATAGGACTAGTTTTACGTGAAGAACCTGTGTAATTAGTATTTATTTATTCCAGAAAACGTTTATAAACATGACGTATGCAACTACATACACAATACTCAACAATTAACGTTTGTGATTAAAATATGCTACACTATACACTATACTCCGAAAAAGCTTGTGAATAAATGGTATGCTACATAATACACGCCTGTGAACAAGTGACAGATACCGTGTGTAAGTGAACTGTTAACACGAACTCCCGGCAGATGGAAGCACCACAATTTTTCATCAATCCGGAACTTATTTCATCTCGACGCTCACAGATAGCCACACCATGCAGTGACGTTACGCAATTAAACTCTGAAGCTTCATTTAACAATGAAAACTGCTGACTTATGTACTATTTTCTGTCTCAACCCTTTGAACAGTTTTCGGGACCCTAGATTTTATCAGTCTGCTTTAAAATCTCAATGCAATAACAACACGCTTGTGGTGTTCGACGTCGTCTATTGTTCTTCGGAGGAAGCGACAGCTCCTACTTAAAAATGACACATAACAACGTCTTATAGACAGTTTGAACTGTCTAAATTTATCTATGTCACTCATATATTAATTAACCGTGTTTCTTCTCCTATTTTCTCATAGTAGTCCAGAATAAAATTGTGATTCTTCAAGATCTCGTGTTTTCTGAAGAGTACACGCACAAAACGGAATTGCAGGATTTCCGTTCATATACTTCAATAAAGCTTATTTCTTTCAGATAAAAAGCACGGAATAGATCCAGCTACTTACAGAGAACACAGGTAGGACCTTTCCATTTTACATCTAAATATATTTTTGTCTGCCTGGGTAAGTTGTTTTGGCTGACGCCATCGATAAAATCACTCACTGCTCCCTTATTTTTCATTAAATTTAATTGTTTCGGTTTCGGGTTAACCCGATTAAATCTCCCTTGCTCCCTCCCCCCCCAAAAGATCAAAATATATATATTTGAACATGAGTGATTTTTTTACCTGTTTATCTTTCAACACAAAAGATAGCGTCTATATTTGAGTTATGATTACAGACAATTTTTCCAAATTTACAATAATTCGTGGATAAATTTCTTTCTTCTTTTTTTAATTGCGAGATACGAGTCAGCGAAAAAGTTTTTGTCGGATTTGGGTTGGGTTCCAGATTGGCTTTAAGTAGACTAATGCGAGTTTGGAATGGGATCGGTTGGGTTCTGATCGTAGGATTTTAACCCCCACAGCCCGATTTATCGATCCTCGATTAGTTCTTATGGAGCCATCTGAACGTCCTATGAGAATCCAGTTGATTATGTTGAGGATCTCGCCGCTCGAATATCCATTCGGGCTACACGTGTGAGACGGGCAAGAAATACATTACTTTGAAGTACTACATCAATTACTCCATCGACGCTGTCGAGAATGTACATGGATGGTTCAATAGTTATTGTCCCTTGTGTATATAAAAAGTTTGTACTGCGATGGTTGTTGTGGAATATCGAAACCTAATGTCTTAGATGCCTATATGCCCAATTTCAGAACCGTAGCTGCTATATTCATATAGTTTTGGAGGGAGGAATGAAAGAGGGGGGAGTGGGGTGAAAGGCAAGATTTTTAGCTTATGGAGCTAGACTTGTGACAGTGGATGAGACGTAACTACTATCGTTTGAACTCGGGGTCATAGTGATCCAACCATATCTCATCCACCGTCACAAATGCAGCCTTATAAGCTCCAAACCAGAATTTCACCCTCACCCCCCCCCCCCCTGTACTTAAAAACTCCCTCAAAAATAGGTCTTTAAAAACCCCTCCCTTTACAACTATGTTAAGATAGCAGCTACGATTCTGAAATTGAGCATATGGGCATTTAAGACATTAGGCTTCGATATTCCACATGAACCATCGCAGTACAAATATTTTATATACACTAGGGACAATAATTATTGAACCACTCATGTATTACAGTTGGTGGACGTAATTATAAACAATTCATAAAAATTTTTGTCATAAAAATGCACTCGTAAACGACGCTGCAAATAAACAATTTGTCTTTCCTTTCATGTCTATTTCCAGTGTTTATACCTCAAGACGTCACTTACGTCAATACTTTCTATACAAAATATTGATTGTTAGAGTGTGGTCAACCACCTCTTAAATTTTGTACCATAAGTTCTGAATTACCGTGTATGTTTTTCATCTTCAGATATTTTATTATCTCTCAAGAAGTTTTGCTTGTAGTTATTCTTACTTATAAAAATTTTAGTACCCTATTTAACTGTTTAAAATGCGCGCTTTTTTCTCAAAACATTTTAGGACTAAAAGCCAGGTAAGCATTATACAGCGGACTCTCGTCCCCCTAACTATCCACCAAAAGGGCAAAACTGTAATGTGGTTTTCTCAATAACTGTATACCAAAAACAATTTTTTTCAAACGTGATATAAAAAGCTTGTTTACAGATATGAATATAACCCTTGAGAATATAAATCATTACTGAGCGTTTTAAAACTGCGTCGCATTAATGGATTACTATATCGATTTAAATAACGCTTCTACTGCAGTGAAACCTGCAGCTTAGGAAGCGGATATATCAGTTCACGGCGGTGAGAAGACATCCGGTTAATGGAGACAATTTCGTTTCACCCATCGTATTTAATTGTTAAGAGAATCGTTTAATGCGATTTTTTGTTAGTGGGGATGAAAAATGGCTGTCCACCCTAACGGGTGTTCACTGTACATAGAATATTTTCGCAAACAAAGTACTTTCACTAATAGCCCAGTGGTAGGGGAGCAAAAAAGGGCCGAATTCGGAATTAATTAGGGGAAAACTGGAAATTGTTTTAATCCCTTCAGTTTAGGTCTAGGATGAATATGCTATGTTTTCCCCCTCGTACTAGGTGAGCGTTAGGAAATATGTATAGATTTATAGTAAAAAAAACACGTTTTTTTATATACCATAACAGTATCTCCAAACAGATAACTCTGTCAAAAACATTGTCTATACAAATGTTGTAAAGCTTAAAATTCTGAGTAAAATGAGTACCTACACTTAATATTTTTGTTCAACATTAAGGTCACAATTCCACTTTAAAATTTTAGACCCGTGGTCAGGGGGTTGAACTCAGAATTAATAAGGAGAAAACTGGAAATTGTTTTAATCCCTTCAGTTTAGGTCTAAAATGAGCGTACTATGTTTTCTTCCTCATACTTGGGTGAATGTTAGAAAATATGTACATATTTATTTTCGAAAAACATGTTTTTTTTAATTACCTTAACAATATCTCAAAACAGCTAACTCTATAAAAAGCATTGTCAATACAAATGTTGTAGAGCTTAAAATTCTGAATAAAATAAGTAGCATCATTAATATTTTTGTTCAATATCAAGGTCGCAATTCTATTTCAAAATTTTCCCTTAATCGCTAATCAAGAGCTTGAAGCCAGGAGAGACCAAGTTAACTTAACAATATCTCAAAACAGCTAATTCTATCAAAAACATTGTCAGTACAAAAGTTAAAGAGCCTAAAATTCTGAGTAATATGAGTACCTACACTTAATAGTTTTGTTTAATATTAAGGCCGCAGTTTTGCGATATTGTTAAGTTAACTTGGTCTCTCCTGGCTTCAAGCTCTTGATTTGAAAAATTCTGAATTAGAATTGCGACCTTAATGTTGAACACAAATATTAATGATGGTACTTATTTTATTCAGAATTTTAAGCTCTACAACATTTGTACTGAAAATGTTCTTTATAGAGTTAGCTGTTTTGAGATATTGTTAAGGTAATTAGAAAAAAACGTGTTTTTTGAAAATAAATATGTACATATTTTCTAACATTCAGTCAAGTATGAGGAAGAAAACATAGTACGTTCATTTTAGACCTAAACTGAAGGGATTAAATCAATTTCCAGTTTTCTTCTAATTAATTCTGAGTTCAACCCCCTGACCACGGGTCTAAAACTTTAAAGTGGAATTGTGACCTTAATGTTGAACAAAAAGTGTAGGTACTCATTTTACTCAGAATTTTAAGCTCTTCAACATTTGTATTAAAAATGTTTTTGACAGAGTTAGCTGTTTGGAGATACTGTTATGGTAAGTAAAAAAACATGTTTTTTAACTATAAATCTATACATATTTTCTAACGCTCACCTAGTACGAGGGGGAAAACATAGCATATTCATCCTAGACCTAAACTGAAGGGATTAAAACAATTTCCAGCTTTCCCCTAATTAATTCCGAATTCAACCCCCTAACCACTGGGCTTAGCTACACAGAACTTGAAAACATCCATTTTTTTTGCTGTAGCTGTGTTGCAGTGTTGCCAAATCATTAATTTGTCTTATGCAAAACATCTACCACTTTTATGGAGTAACAATCTTCGTCTAATTTAATCACGGAATGCATGTCAATAATAAATAAAACAAATATTGATATTCTGAAATAGTCGTCGACAATTTGAATAAAAATATTCCTAAATTCGGAATGCTGGATTGCCGTTTGCTTTAGCATAATGTAAGATCTTCAGTTGGAAAACATCGATGTAACTTCTTTTATTTTTCCTTTTAATCCAACACTCCCTGAGAACAGAATAAACGCAACAACGCTGATAGGTTCTTCATTTTCGCCTCTCATAATTTGTACCAATTACTAATAGGTGTGTAATATTATGAGCACTAATTACTAATGAGTATATTTCTGGTGCCGATAAATAATTTAAAAGAATGTTTCGAATATCAGGATATTTTAGATTTTCTTCCGTGAAAATATTATATTGCGCATTATATGTATGCAAAAAATAGTTCTTTTATTTACTTTTCCAAACCAAAGAAAAGGAGGCACTATACATCAGTGCGCATTATACATAGGTAAGTACGGTATCTAAATTCATGGCATTAGAAAAAATTACTTTAAGAAAATAAAAATTGTTAAATATTTTAAATAACACTATATTTAAATACACCATTTTACTTAAAGATATTGTATATATCGGGTTTCCCAAAAATGACTGATGGATTTTAAAATTCAATAACTTGCAAACGGTGAAAGATATTGAAAAACAAATTCTTGCAGGAGTGTTATGTAAAGTGTCAGGAGTTTTTATGCTGCGATTCTCAGTTTTAGTTACAAATAGCATCGATAGATGTCACTGCAAGTAATAGCCGCTAAATCCAGGCACGATTTTTCGACCTTTCTCTTCTTCCATGCGAAAAAAGGAGATTAAAATGTATTGAATGGATCTCGAAGTACAAAAAATCGGGTCTGGACTGAGAACCCATTGCTCTCAGCGCTATCTATTGTTTAAAATTTGAACTAAAATCAAGAATCACAGTAAAAAAACTCCTGACATCATACATAACCCACGTGCAAGAATTTTTTTTAATATCTGTCACCATTTGAAAGCTATTGAATTTAAAATCAATCAGTCATTTTTGGGACACCTGGTAAATACATTGTATAATATACATATTTGCACATAATATGCATACCGGGTGTCCCAAAAAGGACTGACTGATTTTAAAATTCAATAACTTACAAACGGTGACAGATATTAAAAAAAATTCTTGCAGGAGGGTTATGCATAAAGTCAAAAGTTTTTTTACAGTGATTTTCGATTTTAGTTCGAATTACAAACAATAGATGGCTCTGCGATCAATAGAGGCTAAATTGAGGCTCGATTTTTGGTACTTCGTGACCCGGATAATACAGTTCCATCTCCTTTTTCTGCATGGAACATCAGAAAGGACCAAAAACCGAGCCTGTATTTAGCGCCTTTTGCTTACAGCGCCATCTATTGTTTGTAATTCGAACTAAAATCAAAAATCACTGTAATAAAACTTTTGACTTTATGCATAACCCTCCTGCAAGAATTTTTTTAATATCTGTCACCGTTTGGAAGTTATTGAATTTTAAAACCAGTCAGTCCTTTTTGGGACACTCGGTATATTTGTATAATATACAAATATATAAATACATTGCAAATATATATAACATTGTATTTAAATATCAATGAATTTAAATTTTTAAGATAAACATTTTTGCAAACTTCTTTTGGAATTACTTGATAGTGTGAAATGCAGTCGATAATAAACAAGTTTATGAAATTATTGAGAATGTTTACGAGAAACAAGAAACAGTTCCAGTATGCTTCGAGGGAAATAAAAGTAACTTCCTTTTAGCCTCAAAATATCTCGTCATTCACTAATGTTAATTAAGTTATCGGCTGTCAGTTCAATGTACCAGAAAATGACATATCAATGCTGCTTTTCATCGCCGGACCCAATTAACCGAGAACAGGTGTCATTCGAAGCAGTAGAGGGATTTAGACGATAAAGAATTATAGTGAACACAGTAAGTAATAATTGCCGGTGTTATTCTTTTCCCACACTTTCATTTAACTTGGTTCATGTACGGTCGTGGAAAAAAATAAATACCCCCTAAGTAACTCTTCAACAAATTATCGCAGAATAAAGTTTCAGGTACCAAACGATTGGAAATAAAGTCTACTTTTAAATGATGTATATAAAATTTGCTTAGTGGACCACCTACATATTATAATGAAACCAAACTTTGCTTTTCACAATAGTAATACCCAAATTTCACACCATAAATAAATTCTACATCCTTTAGTTAGCCAAAATCCAAATTTTCATGAAATTCGTAGGATTAGCAAATAAATAAATAGAATGCTAAATTCATCTTTAAAAAAGTTAAATTTAAAATTACATTATATGCAAATTAATTAAAAGATGAAAAAATATTTAAAATGGTGTTAAATTACTTTAATATCCTTAGTACTTAGCATTCTCTGACGAAGGCTATGTATATAGTTGAAAGTACTAAGGATATTAAAGTAATTTAACACCTTTTTAAATATTTTTTTTATCTTTTAAGTAATTTGCACATAGTGTAATTTTAAGTTCGTACGATTAGTTTCCGAGAAATTAATTATTTTAAAATGAACCTATTTTAGGGGCTGTATACAAATTGAAGGTCAGTACTCGATTGCTGAAATACTATAAAATGACTAAGTCACTTTTATGAATGTATTATTTCTTGCTAATGTGACCATTTCACTCAATTAATGTGTTTCGACTATTGTCAGCCCAAATATTTCAATAAAATGAGTAAAATATATGTTTTCAAAATATGCTTTTCTGTACATCATAGTTCACCTTAAATCAATTGACGTTTTTTAATGATAATTCGAAAATACTTGAAAGAAACTTTTGAAATTGAGAATTCGTATAAAGCAGGACATAATAAGTATGAATCTATAAAAAAATTGTAGGTTGCAATTCATATTTTTTTCGAATATTAATTTCATAATTCATAACTCATAATTTTTTTTAAATTACAGATTGAATGTATTTATGTTTGGGGTTTTTTAGTATTGTAATCACACACAAAATTGTCGTATTAGGATTATAATTTCGGGAGATATATATGAAAATGTAATTTAACATTAGAAACTCTAAATTTTGAATATTTATAATTCAAAAACTTATCATTCAAATGAATGGAATTTCGCTTTTAGGCATTGTTTGAACCGAAGATTTAAAATATATTGTCAAAATTATCTTTTGCCATTAGAAAAAACAAAGTTTAGTCTGGTTTTGATTTGTAGATGGCCCTCTAATCAAATTTTATATACATCATTTAAAAGTAGACTTTACATATTTCCAATCGTTTGGTACCACTAACTTTCTTCTGTTATAATTAGTTGCAGAGTTAGAAAGGGGTGTTTACTTTTTTTTTTCCACGATTGTACGTAAAAATGGAACTTTGCAATAAATTTTTCAGTCACTTTCTGACATGGTAAAAGTATACAAATTAGGTACACAGATTATTTTCTGTGGTAGTATGACATGTTAATATGTTTAGAGCTTAGCTATCAATTAATAAATTGATTTTAAGGCATTTTTCGTTAGGCGGGAGCAAGTGATAAATGAAAAAATGTTCTTTTAGGTTAGAAGTTAGAGCTATATGCGAGTTAGAACAACAATGGATTTCATGATGCCGTAAATCCACAATCAGTGAAAATTGATCCACAATTTGTATAGTTATATAAAAAAAAATAGCATATGATCATGACTTCAGTATAAATTTCATCTTTTATGTTGATAAACAAACATGCAAAGAGTTATCCATGTATCAAATATGTAGATTTTTATCTGAATGAGTTTGGACATTTTTTTTTCCCGAAAAATCGGCTTCACCTGAACCCAACCTGCAAGAATCAAAATTCTATTAGATACAGACTCATACCCGGAAGAAATTAGTTTAGTCAATCCGACTTGCAAAGAAACAAGAAAGAAAAATCATGCGTTAAACACAGATTATGAAACACTTTCCGACATTTCGTGAATGCTTTAACAAAACTTCGTTATTTAGGGAATACGGTAAGTAAGATAACTAAGTAAACATTTTGGTAAACGCATAAAACATTTGAAAAACTGATTTCAGCAGTTACCGTCCATAGCCAAATATGCATTCCAATTCTTTTGAACAGCCCTGTATTTGATCTGTAGGTTGGTATATATACTACATAATGGAAAAGTTTAGTTTAGCAAGAAAACGCAAAACAGGTTGAAATTTCTCTTTCAGCGATTTATACTAATAGATGGAAACATACTTGAATACTTTTGTACCCTGTAGTTTATCTACTACCTTTTATTACACTTCACTACTTAGCTAAAATTTTATTCAAACTTAAAACTACTGAAATCACATTCCCAGAAATTACCATCTATAGGCGGCCATGTATCCGATTCTTTGTGTGGCCCTGTATATCATTTTACCTATTTTCTAGAAACATTTCTTTGTAAAATGAATGCTGTTCAGCGTACAAATGCATAACCCATTTAAAATCCATCTTTAAGCAAACAGCTGTTTCGAATCTACTAGCAAGATTCTTCTTTCGCAGTACAAGATAGGGAATCATCAGTGCAAGATATGGAAAAAGGAACAGCGTGCTAGAAAAAGCAAGGCTGAGCAAAATGATAGACAGAGACGCGCTGGCTTATATACCCTATGCGGGTAGCGAATGCACCAAGAACAACCAATGAGAGTGAAGCAGTGGAAACGACGTTTCCACTGTTTAATCACGTTTGATCACTGTTTGATCACTGTTTGATTCCACGTTCGAAACAGCTGTTTGCTGCTTTTTATGTATTATTTGTGCATTTTTAAACGTTGTTTTTTCTGCTTTTTAATATTGTTGCACAAAGGCTTTATTTGCTACTTTTACATCTTTAAGCAGTTTAAGCTCATACTCAGTAACCCTTACGAGTTCTTTTCTGTACCCCTGTATATGAGCTATGTCATTTTTCATTTATACACACTATATAGTATGCATAAATATAGGGAAACTTAAAAGCGCATATCGTAATTAAAAATGCATTTCCAGCAGTGATCGTTAATATACAGTAATTAGGATACAATATAGTATCTGAAATCTTTGGTGTGTCCCTGTAAATGCTATGCACTTCGTATTATACACGAAATAACTTATAGTAAACCTCAGCGACGGATATCAATATCTGATCGTATATCTGCGCTTTGAAAAAAATTGTACAAATATTACGGTTAAGTTAACATTTATTAAGTTTCAGATTGGCTAAAATAACATATGTTTTATTTTGTCAGAATTTGAGACTGTTTCTTTTATGATTTCTTCTAAAAAAATTATGTTATTTTTATAAGTTTTTATGTTATTTTTATAAGTTTTTATGCTACTTCAACGATCGTATGTATGTTTTTCCAGTTCAAAATTTGTACTGGAACTTTAACTCACTTTCAAATATCCGATCGAGATTACATTTTACATATTGGCGCAAGTCCGATAACAATCTAACATTATTATGATTTTCGGTGGTTACCATTTATACTTATTTTACAGGATAACACAAAAAATTTCGAATAGATTACCGCCAAGAAGTTTAAGAAAAGTTTTAGATTAGATAATACAAGACTGCGATTGTTGGGTTTTTTAACTTTTATGTATTTTTTAGCATTGAATCCGAAAATTACCTTAATTTTTAACCATCATGTCAGGATATTTCGCAAATCATAAATTGCCAAATTTAAAGAATAACAAAAATCGGATACTATAAAGTAGAGGAGATGGTTGTGTTTTTTAACTTTTGATAATTGATTTTTACGTACTTTCTAGCACTGATTCTGGAAATGACCTTCATTTTTAACCATCGCGCTAGAGTTTTTTTGCAAATCGTAAATGTGTAAGTTAAAATATAGCGAAAATCTCATACTATAAAACTTATGTAAAACATTTTTTATTTTATTTTATTTTATTTTATTCAATAATTTATTCGATATTTTTGCTTATCCTGGGATTCTTACAGATAAACAACTGAGTGGTCCGATGAGATGGGGAAGGAGATTCAATTTTAACTTTGAACTTTTTAACTTTGAAATTTGCAATTTGCGAAAAATCCTGATGTGATGGTTAAAAATGAAGGTAAATTTCTAATTCAGCGGTACAGAATACATAAGAATCAATTATCAAAAGCTAAAACACATGACATAACCCAACTTTTGCAGGCTAGTGCAATCTAATAATATTTTAAAATACGCATTTTGTAAAGAATTGAGGCTGTTAATTTAACATAATTTTATTTAACAAAAATTCTGTTTTTTCTTTCTTTTTAAATGTTTATTACAAATTGTATATTTTGCATTAATATGTCAGAATGATTAAAGATTTCAAGTTTATATTGCAATGTTCATTTTAGTCTCAACCATTTTTTAATATATCTGACGAAATTATATTTCGACTAAATTTGTGAATGACCCCCAATTTGTAGCAAAAAATATGCCCCAACTTTAAACAGCTATTACTCGGTCAATTTTAATCGTAGAATAACGGGACTTTTTTTGTATTACTTGTCAGTGTAAAAGGAAAATTTTACTAAATATTACTTATAAGACCAGGGGACCGTATAAAAATTTAAATTTCGTATTTTTTTAAGAAATGTTTTTATTGACCCAAATCGCTTTTAAAATATTTCTTTACCTGATTTAAAACATTTTTGTAATTGGAACTATACGTCTATGACTAACGGTTTAGGAATTAGCCATTGGACACCGTTGAGACCTGACACCCTGTATATGAAATACACTGCTCAAAACAATTAGGGGAGCACATGGTTTTAGCAAAATTACGCAAATATTTACACCGATAAGTAACGTAAAATAAAACTTCCATAATTTAAAGTGTTGTAGAAAACAGATAAAGAAAACTTCACATGTAAATTAAAGTTTATGACGTCAAAAACTAGAAAAGGGAGATAAGTGCAGAAATCGGGATTTTGCAGAAACGTCTGTTTCACTGCCTCAGTTGTAAAATTCAATTGCTCAGCTTGTGTTTTGAGAAAAGGTGGCTTGAAAATGTCACAACAACATGATTTACCGCAATCCATGGCTTGGCGTGTTATTGGGACAGTTGAATTTGGGGAAATACAACGAAGCGTAGTGGACGCTGTTGGAGTCGCAAGAAGTGTCCATGAAAGGCTGTGGAATCGATTCCAAGACAGTACGGTAGTCATCGATAGGTGCAAGGTCGAAAATGTGCTAACACAGAAATTGATGATCAATATATCCTGTTAACAGCTCTTCGAGACGGAACGGGCTACTCAGCTGCAAACACAGTTGTTCTTAGCCACATGACGAAAGGTGTCCAGGCAAACAGTCCGAAATAGGCTTCATCCGGGTGGTCTCTATGCACGTAAGCCAATGGTCTGTATTCCGCTGACCTCAAGCCACTGTGCGGCCCAAAGAAGGTGGAGAACTGAACATCGAGTTTGGAGGCAACGTTGTTGGAGTCAAATTCTGTTTACAGACGAGTCCCGATTCAGTCTGGATGTGACATCTGATGTGTTTTGGCATGGAGAGAAAGAGGCACTCAAAATAATCCCACGTTCGTTCGTGAAAGATCTCATTACAGACGAGGTGGGTTGATGCTATTGGCTGGAATCAGCATAGATGGACGTATGGGCCTGCATAACATTTTGAATGGCACTTTGACGGTCCGAAGTTATACAGACGAGATACTGAGACTTCATGTCGTATTTTATGTTGCAGCAATTAGTGATTTCTTTTTTTCCATGCATGATAATGCCAGACTTCATACAGTTCATCTTGTGGAAAACATGCTTGAAGCTAAAACAATACAGCGTATGGAATGACCAGCATGCTCTCCTGACCTAAATTTGATCGAGTATGTTTGGGACATACTCAGATGACGTATTGCTTGCTGTGAGACCCAGGCCTCCTTTTACTGTCTGAGACTTGGATATTGCAATTCTTGAGCAGTGGAATACTATTCCTCAAAGTCTTTTCAATAACCTCATCGCATCCATAGAAAACAGGTGTGCAGCAGTCTTAGCTGTTCGAGGAGACCACACGCCACATTAAAAATCCTGTATCATTTCTAAACAATACTTTTTTTTATCATTTACATGAAAAAACATTGTTGCCCTAAACCATCTTTTTATGTTATTTTCATCTTTTCAAAGAATAAAAGCTCCCTTACAATTTTTTGCGTCTTTTTTTCTGTATTACGCATTGATACAGGTGTACTATCCATTTTATGCCCATACATGGCTGTCTTGCACTGTTCTCTTCACCTTTTGCTTGCTTCCCTAATTTTTTTGAGCAATGTAGTTTAACATAATTGAAATACGATTTTTTCCCATTGGCCATAATGTAACGGAATACCTTTGACTGTCCCTGTAAATGATCTAAATATGCTACAAGCTTCATTTGGAATAGGGATCGTACTATGGTAGAGGTCAATAACATCCAAAATTTTCAGAACAATCTTAGTATATTTACTAGAGTTAGAGCGCGGACAGACGGACAGACAAACCGAAATCATAAACACTTTTCAACTTTGTTGGAAAGTGTTAAAAAAAGGAGCTCCAATTCGACCCAACCACACCGGGCCGAAATTCAAAAGTCAAACTATTTTCACAGAAGACATTGAATTTTGACCCGATGGGGGGTACCCGCTCCAGCGTTGCCCTTAATAGTGCGCGATGCATCAAACCATGCTCGCTGAAAAAAGCCGACTGGCTGTGAAACTGCAACGATAAAATTTAAAAAAAAAAATAAAAATGAGAAAATAAAATATAAATAAAAAATAAAGAGTGTAGTGATTTTTTTAAAATATATGCTTTTATTTTCGGTTTATTTTACTAAGAAGTGTGCTTTAAACAACAAGGGGTGAGTAGCGTGGCAGATTTTATCGTTCTGAATTTGTTGCAAAGTTGATACTCATATACAAAGAAGAATATAATCTCTAGAAATACCTTATTTTTACCTGATCCGGATGTCACTGAGTTCTTTTTTTTTTTTTTTTTTGTACTTTTCTTCCTACGACAATTTGTATGTTAAATTTCATGGGTATCTCTCGCTCTCCCTCTCTTTTTTTTTTTTTTTTTTTTTTTTTTTTTTTTTGAATGCAGATTTTTCTATAAATTTCCTGAAATTTGTTTTAAAACTTTGAATGTTATAACCATAAGCAAAAGGCTTGTGAAAAACCATGTCCCTTTGTTTTTTCTTTTTTCGTTTTGAATGTTTAATGCGTGTATTTCATTTCATTTTCCTTTTTAACACTAGGAAGGCTGGAAATTTTACTCAAGTTTTATGAAAATATTTTACACCAGAATATTTATTTAAAGCTGTTTAACTTATTTAAGTTTATTCTTCTTTGTATCTTTTTAAACTTATTTTATAATGAAATTTTTGGTTCGAACCAAAATATATTCATTTGGTAGGGGGTTAAATTGATCCCTTGCGGTTCTTATAGTGTTAAAAAACATATATATAATTTATTTTCATTTCCCCTATGTTCCCACAAGGTTTCAGTACTGTTTTTAAACTTTTGAAGAATAGGGAACAATAAATAATAACTGACACATTATTAACAATCTCTTTTATATTCAAACAAAATAATCAACATTAAACATTTGTGTTTTACTTCATGCGTCATCACTAAACTATTTTTAATACCTGATCGATTGTTATGCTACTCTTTACGACTACACTCAAAGAATTTGTGCGCAAAGTTGATTAAGATCCACTATCGAGTTTAAGACCAATTATCGATAGTTATAAAATCATAATTTTAATCGAATGGGAAGAAAGCTGTTTAAACAAAGAACACCTATTGATTAAAATATTGTTATTGGTGTAATTAAAATTTATGCGTTAATTGAATACAAGAAAATAATGCGTTTTCGTTTAAATTTATGCAGTTGATTAAAATAAATCATCGAGTTTAGTTTCAATATACAGGGGGGAAAAATTCTACTTTCTGAGGCACTATTGATTCATTGAAAATCCTTTTATTGGTATAATTAAAACTTATCCTTAAGTTAAAATTTAATGATACACTTATCGCTTATATTTGTGAATTTTTTTAAGACAAACTACGGAATTAAGTTTCAGTGATTGGGAAAAAATGTTTTAAAATAAGACCATTGGTTCATTAAAATGTTTTTTATTTTTTTTTGATACAATTAAAATTTATATCTTTCTAAAACACAAGGAAAGAAATGGAAGCGTTTTCGCTTGTAAAAGATAGTAAAATAAATTGGAAGTCTATATGATTTTAAAATAAAAACACGCATCTATATCTAACACTTAGCTAAAGCACACGGTGTGGCCCGGAATTTTAAGAAGGTTTGTTTTGAAAACTTACTTTCGAAATTAAACATACAGCATAAAATAAATAATAAAAAATCAATAAAGCCATCTTTATCAATTCTTCACTAAGAATGAGCTCTAGGGGCTTAAAACTTTGTCTAAACTCTAATGTACATGCATACACACACACATATATATGGAATAGATTTAAAAATGGCGAAAAGAAATTCAGAGACCCTCAAAATGTTAAAATGTGCCACTATATCCATAATTAGATTTTCATCATGTTTCAATACGTTTTTTCAAACTCATATGACGTTATATATTTACCTGCTGACGTACATTATATTTTCAACATGACGTAATAGTAACTTTTTTAAAAAATTCATCAAACTATTTATTTCATTTTCATTTTTCACGCGGAAATCTTGAAATAAAAATGTCATGACGTAATATTAACTTTTTTTTTTAATTCGTCAAACTATTTATTTCATTTTCATTTTTCCCGTGAAAATCTTGCAATAGAAATGTATTTGTTGTGGTAAGAATTTTATTGTGAATTTTTAATTCTTGGCAACTACTATAACGAAAAATGTTTCAATTTGATAGGAAATTGCTGTAAAATGGGTGGTTCTTTATTAATTAAAAATTAACTATAAATTATTTCGATTCCGGATTACTTTAGTTCCCTCGACCGTATTTTAATACACAGGTACGCAACATTTCACAATTCTGGCTTCCAAACTATGGATTTGTAGAGAATTACAGGAAGACAGACAGACAAATTTTCATTTTCATATATTAGATATATATAACAAATATCAATTGCATACAGCAAGGAATCTAAACCGGGTTTTTCGAATTACAGAGCACACTGCCCGTGTCCAAACCATTGGTGAAAATAATTATTAAAACTTTACAACATAGTTGAAATTTGTTTAGGAATTCAATTTGTCTGACCGTCTGTCTGTCCACGTTCTAACTCAGGTAAATAGACTCGAATTTTCATGCAATTCATATATGTTAATGATGTTTACCATAACATGTTCGGTATTGAATATGAAATGCGTGGCATTAATCGTTCATTTCCATGGGCACTAAAAAAAATTCCGCTGATTTATGATCAATAGGGGCAGTGTATTTTAATGATATTACGCTATTTCAGATGTATTGAAATTGCTGCAAAAGACTGAATTTCACTTCAAGATAATTACTATGGAAAGAGGATTCATAGCATTTAGGGTAAGGTTCCCTGTTGTCGTCCCCCAGTCACTTTTAGGCCCTTGGAAGTTGTAATTTTCAGTGAAAATCTACTAAATTTCGATTTCAGATAGACTAAGTACCCACGCATATAGAAACATAGGCAAATATCGTACAAAAGATTTTAACAACGCGTAAAATTGTTTTTTCAAAAGTATCTAAAAAATGCAAAAGAAAAAAAATGGTCCCAATTTCGTCCGCCCAAAAAATCCAATACGCCGAGGCTTAACTTATAAGTAATATCAAAATTTATTTCTAAATGAGTAAGTAATTTAATTTACATTAAAGTAAGGCATAAAGAAATGTACTAATTATCAGTGGAAGAATAACATAACGAAACATTAGCCATCCAAACATGAGGAAAAAAATTGAAAAAAATGTCATGGAAAAGAATTCCTAATTTCGTACCCGGGACGAAAATAAGAACTGCAAGGGGACGAAATTGGGACCACACTACTTCCCAATTTGACGGAGCTTCAGTTCCCGTAAGATGAACTGGGCGTTCTAAAACTCACTGCATGCTACTCTCAGCATCTTACCAACGTAAAATACTTGGAATGAATAAGAAATAAATACTTACAGTACAGTAAATAACGTTCTACAGCCGTCGTAATAAGAACTCAGGTCTTCTAAAAATAGGAAATTTGCCGTCTTTAATTTATGTATGCGTCTTGGCGAACGAAACTTTCAATACTGACCCCTTTTACCTTCCGTACCCTGTGCCTTGTGTTATAAGTGGCGCCACTTTCGCAGAAGCGGAGAAGTTAAGGGGGACAAAATTAGGAGAGGGGACGAAATAGGGGCATTTTACTCTATAGTTCATATACGGGAAGAAACAAAAGAAATCGGTTATAGTACTGTCTTGAAGCCATAATTGCTGGAAGTGCGTTTTCAAATTCGGTATGCGCTTTTAAATTTAACTAATCTTTTGCATGTTACTCGTTGTTTATCAATTCTATACCTCGTATACAGGGATGCACAAAAGATTTTACGTACCGTTACAGGAAATTACTGAAGGGGAATTTTCAATTGTGGTATGTATTTCGTAACTCAACTCTATTTTTGCATACATGTAGCTTATAGATACAAATCTATATATCATATACAGGGTTCTCAAAGAATTCGGATAATTTTCCGATTGTAGATGGGAATTGCTGAAGTTGGGTTTTTAAATGTGTTATGCTTTTCCAGATGGTTCAATGTTCAATTCGACATATTTCAGCTTTTTAAACAGTGAAGTTTTGTTACATCATTCTTTATGTGTTGGAAAGTGTTCATAATCGATGCTTGACGCATGATTTTTTCTTTCTTGTTTTAGATTGCTCACTAGTAATTTCAAAGTGTATTTTTATATGAAAAATGTCAATTATGTATTCAAAAAAAAGTTTTTAAATCGATTAAAGGTTATACTTCCTTATTTGTCGCATGCAAGAGGTTAATAGCCAAAGAAATAGTCAAAGATTTAGCTACTTGCAGCATCTATTTTGATTCTGATTATTTCAGTGTTTAAAGCGCGTAGTTCGATTTCATAATCTGTTATGTTTGTGTTTATCATCATGATTTATGTATTTATTTATCGATTGATTAATATATCGATTAATAACTATATTGATTAATATCGATTATGGAGTTAATTTCGTTATGCAATATTATCTGGAAACTAAAATTAAATTATATTTCCTATTGAGCAGAAAATGCACAAGCTGGGAATCGAACCCAGATCCTTGGCTTACATTGCCAATGCTCTGCCATTTAAGCTACTTGGGCCGACAACCAGCGAACATATTTTGCTCGAATAACCTTATTGGTAATAACATGTGGTCTGCCATGTAGCCAGCTCAGCAGAATAAACCGCAGGCAAAGGAACTCCATATAAATGATGGTTACGTAGTCAAGGATCTGAGTTCGATTGCCGGCTTAGGCATTTTTCGCTCAACTGGAAATATTCAATTCTTATGGTAACTTTACCAATCAGTATGATTGTGTTAAAAATAATAGTAAAGTTAAATTATTTATATTGTAAGTGCAAATGGATTAATCTCCCTTAAGGACCCTATAGGATATCCCCTATAGGACATCCGTCCTGCCCACTTCATTTCTTTGTTGTCACGAGAAAAAGTAGGGTGGTTAGACAGCCTAAATAGGTGTTACCAAAAATACTAACCTAAATTGCCCCTGAGAAGTCAATTGTAATTACATATACTATAATGGCATCCATCCAATTGAACACAATAAATCTTAGTTGTATAAGGTCCACTCAGTCCAGGCCTTAGCATACTGGCCACATAATGAGGAGCTGAACCGCTGCCATCGAAATACTCAAGGCCAGACGACAGGAGTGTGACATCATCACTAATCGACCGACTTCTCACTGGTGTTGGAAATTCATACCGGAAAATTTTGAATAGATATTTTCTTTTATTTTATTTGTGAAATATCTATCTTCTTATAAAACAATATTAACTATTTAAACTTACTGGTTAGAATTCGGAATCCCTAAATAAAAAATCAGCCAGATGCGGCAACACTGTGGCATTCCGCATCAGGCTGAATTTTTATTTAGGGATTCCGAATTATCACCAGTAAGTTTAAATAGTTATTATTGTTTTATAAGATGATAGATATTCCACAAATAAATTAAAAGAAAATTGCTATTCAAAATTTTCCTGCGTGAACTTCAACACTTGTGAGAAGTCAGTCGATTAATGATGACGTCACACTCCTGTCCTCTGGCCTTGCATATTTCGATGGCAGCGGCTGGATCGATGCTCACGTGTTCGAAAATAACATGGTCTGGCAGAGGTGGCTGTAGAAGGATTTCAGAGTTTTCCTTGTGCGAGAAAGGTATACGGGTCAATTTCCTTTCAAAAGATCTCCCAAATGCAACTTTTCTATAGCACTGTGGCCAGAACTGGCTGACGTTTACGGATATCATTTGCCACATATTTGTATTGGAAACTTTACTGCGTCACTGTATAAACTGCTGGCATAACTGAAACGCCACTTGTTGATGGTAAATGAAAAAAAAATCTAGCAATAAAATGTTTGAAAATTAATTAAAGTTAAAAGTCTAGTGTTAAATTCACCTTGAATAAATAATTAAAATTCAAACAGAAAAGCACAAATACATGTACTAAAATTATTTGCAGGTGCATACATATAATATAAAATTGTTTAAAATACACTAGAAATATCTTTAAAATACATTAAAAACCATTAAATTATGCACGCAGTATTGAATGTCTGATTGATTCTGATCCTACGTTTACATAAAGTATTAGAAATACGTGAAATCAGGTTTGAATTTAATTGTTAACAACAACGTATTCGCATTTAATAATCAAGTGTATAAACAAGTCAATGGTGCACCAATGGGCTCTCCCATTTCAGGTTTATTTGCTGAGTTTAAACGACGTCCGCTGAGAATATAATCATGGAAACTATAAGACCGATTCCGGATTATTGATTTAGATATGTTGATGATGTCTTCATTATATGGAATCACAGCAAAGATGAATTATACTCTTTTTTACATAAAATCGATATGTTAGACAACAAAATAAAATTCGTGTTAGAAATAGAACAAAATCAAAAACTTGCTTTTCTGGATGTTCAACTTATCAGAAATATAACTAAACAGAATCGTAATCGCACAGTTTTTAGGAAGACTAACATATATCTAATGCCACTAGCCTTTTGATTGCAGTTCACCAACAAATTACAAATTAGCACCGTTTAATTTAAATACTAGCCGCCCTTGGCGACCAGTTTGGTCTCTGTTACTAAGTCTCCGTGCTAAGCATTGTACCATGTTACTTTTATCCAAAATTTAATTTACTTTCTCAATACTTCGCCAAATCAGAAGTTTCTAGTAGAGAAATCAAGAACTCTGTATTTTTATGGGTACTTTGGTTATCCCGTCGACCAAAAATATATCGCCAAACTATAAGATTAGATATCAATAATGGTTGATCATAAATGTCATATTTGCTTGTTTAAAAACAACACACGTTTACGTCATCAAGTTATTTTTATTTCGACGTTTTATTTGTATTTTTATTAATGTTATACTAATTTACTTGTTCTTTCGCTATTTAAAATAAAAATTGTCAATTTGTATAATTTGGCGAGTGGTTTGACGATTTATATAATTTGGCGAAATGGGTAAACGGTATAACTAAGTAGTACCTTTTTATGCTAGCCAGGCGCAAGTGATAAATCATCAAACATTGTCTTTCCAATCGCATTTTTTCATATTTCATTAAATTCATCTAAAATATAATAATTTCACTCATTTTATTTAAAATACATAATTTTAATTTGAAATTCATGACTTTCACTTTTTCTTTCCCCTTTTTAAGAAAAAGAAAAGAAAAATAATAAATAATACCAAAAACCATGACTTTTAATTTGAATATCAAAGCATTGTTTTAATTTACCACGCGAAAAATAAAAAATGCAAAAAATGGTGACCTGGCATATAAAAAGCGAAGCGGTCAGCCCGGATCTATTGATGACAGTCTCATGACTTAGGCTATTATTATAGAGATTTTTAAGAAAAAGAAAAGAAAAATAATAAATAATAACAAAAACCATGACTTTTAATTTGAATATCAAAGCATTGTTTTAATTTACCACGCGAAAAATAAAAAATGTAAAAAATGGTGACCTGGCATATAAACAGCGAAGCGGTCAGCCCGGATCTATTGATGACAGTCACATGACTTAGGCTATTATTATAGAGATTATATAAAAGAGCATTTGAGGTTTGTTCAAGTTCTCTTGTAAAAGAAGAACCTGATGCAATTAGAAAAATAGCAATAGAAAATGTAATTCCATGCGTTTTGTTGAAGTAGAAGATTGTGGAAAACAAAGCGCAGTTCTAGACAAAAGAATTAAACTTTGTAAAGTTAGCTTCATCCCAATAGGCTTTTTGAAAATATGAGGCATACCCTTTTTAAATATGATGTAAAATTAATCCCTCCCCCAAAGTTAAAAATCTGTTAAATACGAAAATTGATCCTGTCCAAGCAATCAATAGATCAGGAGTATACATTATACCTTTAAAAAAAGATAGTAAAGGTTTTCTTTATGTACGTATGACGATGAGAAAATTTCGTGATAGAATTAAAGAGCATGAAGCAAATCTCAGATTAAATAGACCCCATACTGCGTTATCAAGATTAGCTCAAACTCAACCTATAAAAGTAGACTTTAATAAATCCAAGATTATCTTTTGTACAAATAATTACTAGGAAAACTTTATAAGAGAATCTGTTGAAAAAATTGTTAATAAAGATATAGCTTGTAACGATGCGCTATCATAGGTTATCCTTGGAGTTGATTGCTGCATAATAGATGAAAGCTTGTTTTGTCAGAAATTTCAATACTTTTATCTGGCATCTGATCTGCTCGTACAACCCTTAAATTACAATGACCTCTTCTAGACGCAAAGGAAAATAACATTTAAATAACACTGATGACGGCCGTGTGATGGCTGAAAACATCTTGGATTTTTAAATGTTTTTTTATGTATTTTTAAGACATTTCTAATGTATTTTAAATAATTTTATATTATGTATATGCACCTGCAAGTAATTTTAGTACATTTATTTGTGTTTTTTTATGTGAATTTTTTAATTTTTGACATTAAAAAAAGTATGTTTTCTGTATATAACAATTGAAATCTCATCTCGTATAAATATGCGCATAAAAAACGTGTATAAATCATCGTATATAAATAACGTGCTAATAAATAAATTTTTATAATGGCTATATGAATATTAATACTTTTTAAAAATTACTAGCCACACTGAGCGACCAGTTTGGTCTCCCTTAAAATTTATGTTTGAGAAAGCATGCTAAGCATTGTATCATGTTATTTTTATTCATAATTTAATTTACTTGGACTCCTTTAAATATAATTAATATAATCCCTTAAGCTAATATTACTTTTTGTTGCATTAAAATATCTCAATTTGTTAATTTTCTGTAAGCAAATAAACACTATTGTTTTACAATGAAAGTCTATGGGAATTTGGCGAAAGATTAGAGATATCGTCACGTTGGCGACTCATTTTGATCGCCAAATTTGGCGATACAGCGCTAAGTTGGCGACAAACTTGGCGACAGGACAGGTATAGGGATGCATTTAATGCTGTTTAATAACCAATGAGATGCGTTTCATGCGAGCGTTGCCATTAAACAATTATCAAATAATCGCGATTTCTGTGCCACATACAATAGCGTAATATACATATAGATATTAGACAATATTCTGATTAATATTTTAATGTGCGTTATAAATAAATAACTATGTTTAAATAAAGGGCATAAATAACTGTGATAACCCCATCGAATATAAAAACCCATTCTCCCTCATTGTCGATACTTTTCGAATTATTCATTTTTTTATTTATTTTAGAGCACTCAGTATTTTTACTTTGTATCCTTTTGTCTAGTACCAGACAATAACTGAAGTTTCTACAGCTGATAACAACAACAACAAAAAAAAAAGTTAATTTCATTGGAGAAGAAGAAACATTGTTACGTTTTTCACCTCTTCCGG